>OZ024909.1:73646649-74199149 GCA_964017125.1 Flabesymbios commensalis | reverse complement strand
GATTAATCACGTTGTTATCATGGATGGCTACACACAACTGCTGTTGATGAGGTTGTGTCTATTAAATTATACTCTGTGACTTGGTTAGTCTCTCATACAGGTGTCCACTTTGTGGTACATCACACAACAGACAAACCTACATCGATAGTTACCCCGAGTTGTCATCAGGTGGATTGAACATCAGACGTGAAACGACGGTAATTATATATAGACTGGAGTCTATTGATTGTTTGTTCTCTTTCTACATTTTGTATTAGCCCTCTACCTGGCTTATAGTATAATATGGAGCCATATTATACTATAAGCCAGGTAGAGAGCTAATACAAAATGTAACAAGACTACATAAGTCCAGGAGCTCCCGCTCCGAATTAGAATTTGATTTAAGCAATTTTGTATAGGGTTATTAATGTAGTCCCTAGTCTAAGAGTAAGATAAGAACTAGACAGTCTGTCAGAGATTGCAAACCTCCATTGAAATTAATGATCCTAATCAGTATCCCAGTAATGGTCTACCTATCTGGCACGGATTACCCGATATCAGGCCAATCGAGTTAACTAATAGCTGATTTACGGTCATTTTGAATTCGATATAAATTAGTTAAAAACTTAGGGTGCATCCTATCCCGGAACCTCAAATTTTGTTTTATAGTAATGGACTAACATCTAACACAGTTTGCAAAATATTGGGCATGTGAAAGTAAATAATGGCCGATAGGGGGCCATTTTGAATTTGATCGAGTCAGAATTTTTCAAAATGCATCCTCAGCTGAAATCTCACATTTCATTCTATAGTAATGGTCTAGCCATCTAGCACGGTTTACCAAATATCGCCCATGTGAAAGTGAATAATGGCCGATAGGAGGCCATTTTGAATTTGATCAAGTCAAAATTATTCAAGATGCATCCTCTCCTGAAATCTCACATTTTGTTTTATAGTAATGGTCTAGCCATCTAGTACGGTTACCAAAAACCGGCTATGTGAAAGTGAAAAATGGCCGATAGGCGGCCATTTTGAATTTGATTGAGTCAATTTTTTTCAAGATGCATCCTCTCTTGTAATCTCACATTTTGTTTTATAGTAATGGTCCAGCTATCTAACACGGTTTACCAAATATCAGCAATGTGAAAGTAAATAGTGGCCGATAGCCGGCCATTTTGAATTTGATTGAGTCGAAAGTTTTCAAAAGGCATCCTCTCTCGAAACGTCACATTCTGTTTTATAGTAATGGTCTAGCTATCTAGCACGGTTTACCTGATATCGGGCCTATCAAGGTAAATAATGCTGATTGTCGGCCATTTTAAATTCGTAATTTAAACATTTTCAGGGTGCATCCTCCCCCGAAAACCATTTTGAATTTTATCGAGTCGAATTTTTTCAAGATGCATCCTCTCCTGAAATCACACATTTTGTTTTATAGTAATGGTCTAGCCATCTAGCACGGTTCACCAAATAACGGCCATGTGAAAGTGAATAATGGCCGATTGGCGGCCATTTTGAACTTGGACAAGTTGAATTTTTTCAAAGTGCATCATCTCCTGAAGCCTTACAATTTGTTTTATAGTAATGGTGTAGATATCTTGAGCGGTTTTCATGATATTCCACAATATCAGGCCTGTCGAGGTGAATAATGGCTGATAGGCGGCCATTTTGAATTTTATCAACTTTAAATTTTTCAAGATGCATCCTCTCCTGAAACCTTACAATTTATTTGATATTTATGGTGTAGCTATCTTAAGCGGTTTTCATGATATTTCGCAATATCAGGCCTGTCGATGTGAATAATGGCCGATAGGCGGCCATTTTTAATTTTATCGACTTGAAATTTTTCAAGATGCATCCTCTCCTGAAACCTCACAATTTGTTTTATAGTAATGGTGTAGCTATCTTGAGCGGTTTTCATGATATTCCGCAAAATCTTTCAGTCGGATTTACCAATGTTATAGATTAGGTCAAAGTGCTGGGTCAACTTCAAGGTCAAGGTCCAAAAACCTGAAAAGGCACAACTAGGAACCTTAGAGAACATGTATGTGCAATATGACTGTCATCGGCCCATTACTTTTCGAGATCTGCTCCGGAAACGAAGTGCGCGTCAAAACGTCTAAATAGGTCATAGTTCTGAACCAGAAGTAGGTCAAAGTTCAAACACCCCAAAAGGCACAACTAGACCCCCTAGGGGTGTTGTGTGTGAAATTTGAAGACAATCGGACAAGTACTTTCAGAGATATGCTCCGGAAACGAATTGTTTACGGACGGCCCAACGGCCCAACGGCCCAACGCCGTAACATCATCATTTTCTCCTCTGCAACCTTGCGTATTGAATTCAGATTAAAAATATTTTAACCTGTCCATTAGCCACCTGGAAGTAACCCACATACCAAAAATTGTTATCCTAGCTTAGTTTCTTACAAAGTTATAGGCAAAAGAAAAGGCCAAAAAAAAACAGAGGTAGAATCCATAGCTCTCTTCGTCTCACCTACGGTGACGGCGGGAGCTAAAAAGAGAACAAACAACGAGATTGTAAGCAAAAGAATAAGCCGAGGATGAATAAGTGTAATAATAATAATTACTAACCGTGTAGGCCTATATGTTAATTTAGAGAATAGACAATTTGACTGGTATGTTGCAGTTGGCGAAAATGTTTCTAAAACGTTTGGTTTCAGCCACATATGAGTCTTTCAAGATGTGAAAAAAATAACAAGTAGTTACAAAATATTTGAATAAAAATGGTCGAGAGCAGTTCTGTAACTCCATTGATTACAGCAAAGTCATTGAAAGTAGTTTATTTAAAGTATTTATAAATGAATATTTTGATATTACATATTATTTCTTAAAAGGTAGCTTGTAGTATACGCTCAATCGACTACAGCTATTGAAAGTGGTAAACCTATAATACCTCCTCTTAAAATACTTATCACGTAAGTTTTCTGGTAAATGAAATGAATGGGGGTTCAGGGAGCCGTTGTGCACATATAGGCTGAACTGGACCAGGAGAACCTCCTGAGGGTGGTGAGATGGATGAGATGGCACTGCCCTTCAGACACAAGGTTTAAAATTCGAGCCCTGTCGGCCTGAGGTCGAACACGCTACCTCTCGGTCACGGAGGCTTCCCACAAAATTGAATCTTTACTGGTGAGCAGAGAAGAATCATTTTGTTTCTTTGAAACTTGAAGAGCAGAGTGGGGGACGAACCTGCGATCTCCTACTTTGCAAGCAGGCAGCTTTAACCACTGCACCAGGGCCCCCACCCAGTCTTTTGTTAATAGTGAGTGAGTGACTTTTTTCAGTCTCTTGGTGAAATTATAGATTAGGATCTGAGAATGTACAATTATTAGAACTGTTTTTTTTGCTGACCACGAAATAAGGATTTTCTATCAAATCTTGAAGCCTTTGTCAGCAGACACTTGACCAGCGTCGCAGATCTGGATCTGGATAATAGTTCCCAAGTGTCCATGTGGACCAAGACGTTGGATTAGCTTTGGGCTAGCTTTGGTTAAAGATTCATACAACAGCGAAATGGGCATGCGTGGGACGGTCAGGTGTAGGCCTACAATAGCCTAGTAAACTTTGACAGCATTAATATCAGCGACTGAACTGATGACAAGATACTACTACTCAAACGAGAAATTGGCCCACTGTTGTTTTAATGTTAGACCAACGTCTGCGACGTTGGCCGGCATTAAGCCAACATTTGGTGAGTTTGCCGTGTTGGCTGAAAAAGCTCTCACTGTCAATATGCTGTGAGTAAACTGTTTCCAGACCCCCCATGGTAACACAACCGTTTGTGTCTCATCACAAAGCCCACATAAGGAAAATAGTTAATTATTTTCTCATAGATGTCGCTCAAGTATATAGAGTTTATATGATTTGGGAACTTGCTCTTAATGTGCGATGTGTATAAAATGCATATACATGTAGTATTATTATCTTGGCTGATAACTGTGGATGTGGGGTGATATGTCATTGTGGAATGTCCAGGGGCCACTGTTGCATTCTGGGGACACCCTTGTCCAATTTATTTTGGAAGTTGACTATACCTTTACCATCCCGTGCTGTTCAAATTTTGTCTATCATGTGTTTTTTACAGTCGAAGAAAGAAATCAATTTCGATAGAATTGTAGATCTGGATAAATCATACATTTAAATCAACAAATCCATCGAATTTCGTCCTTTCTCCTTTACATATTATATCTGGGTCACAATTCACTCAGCCATCGTACCACGTCTCCGATCTCTAGGCATCGGACGGACTGTACACGTCGGAGCCGGTCGCCGTCCGACGAGTGGCACTGACGATTAGAGAGAGGGGCGCTGGTCTTAGGCCGACTGTCGCCTGGGAATCGCAGGAGATTTAAGTGAGCAGTACGATGTCTGGAAGGCAATCCGATTGGCATCGGACGATCGCTGACCAGCGTCCATCAGTCCTTAGCCTAGTATAGGTAGTTTGGACAAACTCCACAATCACAGCATGGCATGGCCATCGTTCAGCTTTTGCTAACTAAGTATAGGCGAGGCCGTTTGGCCATATGACGGTCGCCGGCTGATTGAAATGTAACTTTAGCCACACTTTGATTTTCTTGATGCATGTACAATTGCTCCGATGTCCAGCGACAACCTGGTGATCTCTACTCGATGTAGCGCCATTGGCTGAAACAGGTTTCAGCCACAGATTGACCGCGTACAAAATCGTGGCACATTTTTTTGGACTGTCATATCGGAAAATATCGGGGAGTAATCAGGTTAAAAATACGTTTTATTGAATCAGTAGCATTTCAGTCCCATGCTCAGCATGCTGAGAGGTCGCACTGTCATTAAAAAGTTATGGACATTTTTCGGACCTTGGGGTCGAGATCGCTCTCAGTCACCGCCATGCTGGATTTTTCGGGTAAAGCAAATACATCTATCCACGGCCTCGGAGAGGACGACACGGCAATACTCGATGAAGGTCCTATCTTTACGGGTTCTGAACTCTCCCCTGGTCCTATGTCGATAACATTTTATGTGAGTCTCAATGTTTTCCTGCCGCTGCGCGACGCTCCAAACTACCCGTTCAATCGGACATCGGCCGGAGGAGCGAAAAAATACGGCCGGATATAATTTTTGTGACATGGGAAACCTATGTCAGATAAATAAACAACTGCAATGTAAATAAAAATTATAATTATATTTTAAAAAAGAAATATCTGCAAATCCATTGAGCTGATATATATATATATTCATACATATTTGTGCATGTATGTTCCAGGGCACTAGCATGAATATGTCCACCTGTGTTTTGCTGCCATTGTCTTTATTGCTCTTTCTTGATGTGTGTGGAGGTCAAATTAACTTATGTGATGACGATCGTGTTTACTACCCTTGGACCACATGGTCGGCTTGCTCTGCAATTGTGTGCGGGGAACGTGGTCTAATGTATAGATTCAAATATCTTCGGTAAGATTGTTCTGTTAAATAAACTGATATCATTTTAATAACACATCCTGCTACACTTTTAAGATATATATTTAACAGACAATATAAAATAACAACTGTATTTTTTCAACGTAGAAAACGTTGCTCAAAGATTGAAATTGTATTTCGAAGGCGCTTTATATAAAATATGTAAATGCAGGGCCTAATTGCCCTATGATTTGTAGGAGATGATCATCTTACCCCTGGCATCGCTTAATCTTATTGCAAATTGACGGGTATAAGATGGCGCAGAGTATTGACAATATTCCGCTTATATAACTGGTTTCAAAGCGTTATTATATTTGGTCTCCATAGCTTATATAATAAAGTTACATAGTTGTAAGGGTTAATAAGCAATACATCCATGTAAGGAATATAGAAAATACCTTCTAAATTCCTTGCTCCATGTAATAAGGAGGCTCTGAAATGTCATTGTAAATCATGGATAATTTTACTTACCTTGAAAATTATAATGGAATTGCTAAAATAATAGAGCTGATTGAATGTATTTTCTGTGTAGCCCAAGTGCACCTTGCGAAATGAAAAGAGATGTACAAGTTTGCCTGGGACAGAATTGCGACGAGTGGGAGAGATGGAGTTCCTGCTCAGCAACAACATGTGGAGCGATTGGTCACAGAAGCCGATGGCGATTAGCAGGGTGATACATGTTTCATATTCACCTACCTACCTATCTACCTACATACATATTTATCTGGCACACGGGTTATTTGGGGTACAAGCTAACTGGCACACATCGCTATCTGGGACATTGATATAACTGGGACTCGGGTCTAATTGAGACACAGGGCTACCTTGGGCACGGGCTATTTGGGGCATGTGGCTAACTGGGCACATGACTATCTTGGGCACGTGGATAACTTGGCCACGTGGCTAACTGATTGAACATGGGGCTAACTGGGGCAAGGGGCTATTTGAGGCCCGGGGTTAACTGGGGAACAGGGCTGTTTGGGACACGTGGCTAACTGGGGAACGGGACCATTTGGGGCACAGCCTGATAGCATACTCTGATTTCAGGTGGTGCTGGAGTAGCAAGTAGGTGAAAGTCAAAATTCAAAGTTATCTAACTTTGCGTATTTTAGCGATTTTTACGGTGCCCAGCAATGGTAAATAACATGTCAATTATCCGGGTTTTGTCATAGATTACGGATGGTAAATGATAACAAAAATATTTTTTGAAAGAATTAATAAAATTGGTGTCTTATTTCCTGACAAAGATGAAATGTCAATTAGACATAGGGTCGATCTAAAAAACAAAAAAGTAATGACGGACATTTAGTCATAATCTAGTGATTTTTTCAAAAATCTTTTTACGTTGTCAACGGATCTTTTTTAAAGTTTTAATCTATTACTATTGTAATATTGCCCTCACACATTCAAACACTGGAAAGATATGACGGAGCTAAAATAAAAACATGCCCACTATGTACAATGTTTGCTCCATGGTAAGACAGCCCACTGTGTACGTTTGATGACTGAGTTATAGTTATATGTGTACCATGTTTAGGACCGAGGAAGCTTATGAAGACAATCCACTGTGTACGTTTGATGGCTAGTTTATAGTTATATTTGTACCATGTTTAGGACTGATGAAGCTTGTGAAGACAATCGACTGTGTACGTTTGATGGCTAGGTTAGAGTTATATTTGTACCATGTTTAGGACTGAGGAAGCTTGTGAAGACAATCCACTATGTACGTTTGATGGCTAGGTTATAGTTATATTTGTACCATGTTTAGGACTGAGGAAGCTTGTGAAGACAATCCACTGTGTACGTTTGATGGCTGGGTTAACAAGGAGTATGAGACGCAGCCATGCACAGGTAGCGCACCCCAGCATTGTGTTTGGGGCCCATGGTATGCAGGTACATGTTCAGAGACAAGATGTCGCGTAAGAGGAACCTCAACATACACTAGATCGCGCCAGTAAGTTGTACATTATACAAATAATCACGATAACAATAACATGATCTAGAAGGGCATTGTGCTGTCATAGTGGCCGCCATCCTATTCTATTATAAACAGCCCATCATAGCCAACAGCAGCCTGATGCTGGTGTTTACGTCAAGGAGAAAGAATGAAATTCGATAGATTCGTAGATCCGAAAGTACGAGACGCGAAGCGCCCTGTATATTCGGATCTAAGAATCTATTGTAATTGAGTTCTTTCTTCGACTTAAAATACACGGAACATTTGCAGTTTTCCCAAGACTTGACATAGAAAACCTCAATTTCATTGTCAGTAGGGCTAAACAGTGAAATATTAGACACGCGGTTTCATGATTAGACCCGTATATTGTGCCCCACCTGACCAGTACAAAATAACAGTAGATTTGTAGATCCGAATCTACTGTTTTTACTGTTTTTTTTGACGTCACTGGTGTATTTTAATATGAAGTACACAATTGTGAGTACGTGTTTGGAAAGGTGCAATACAAATCCTAATACTGAAGATCCAATACATTCGCTGACATTAATAAATCATTCTTCAGTATTATGAAGATGGATATGGTGGATATTTTACAAGATAGATTCCTTCTCTCACTCTCTAACTTTGATCCAATATTGTGCTTTGTGTGAGCCACTTAGAAATAATATGTTCTCAGGAATCGGAGACTATTATGCGAGGCTGGCTTAACCAGCGTTGGATAGACGTCTCCTGTTTACAGGATTGTGACGATATGCAAACGGTGTTCATTTGATTGCGATATGGGAAAATACACACTCGTCTAATGAAATATGAAATACATTGTACAATGTAGTTTAAACTATCAGAGTGCGATATGCTCAGATACCAGTATAAGCCTCATAGTAAAAATCACTGTGTGTTAGGGGTTTTGTCAAGTTAAAAAAAGTCAAAAAATTCGAGAAAAACTCGGAAGTGGGTCGGTGGGTCAAGCCCAAACTCAGATTTTATTTTTTTGGGGGAAATTGCGTGTTTTTTTTGTATTTTTTGTGTTGTTGTCATGTTTACAAAGGTTTTAAAAAAAATGGTTAGGCTGGTGGGTGGGTTAGGTCTGATCAATCTAAGTTTGTCTCGGATTTTTTTAGTTTTTTAACTTGACAAGACCCCTTAGAATGACTATTTATTTATTTGGATTTTTTGTTTGTTATAGGACTGAGGAGGCATGTGGTGGCCATCCTTGTAGTGGTTCATCTACATCCACCAAGACCTGTTATGGATCGACCCCAAGGGATTGTAAATGGTACTTTTGGGGAAGCTGGAGTGAATGCAAGCCTTTCTACTCTTTAGGGTGCTTCAGGCAGCGTACCAGTACATACAGGTACATTGTTCATCTGCCACCCTACAGTAGACACTGCTATTCCGCATGTTAAATGACCTCACACCCCCCCCCCCCCACTCTCCTTTTCAGCCTAGCGTATTACGCTTGTAAATGGCCGGCTTACAAAACGCTGTCCTGCTAAACGTTCTCTGATTGGCTGGTGCATATGTGTCAACCGGCGGCTGAAAACTAGGTCGGTCAATGGTGGGGTGTTTCACGTGCACAGCTTGAAATGCCTGTTTTCAATGTATGGTCGGAGACAGAACACTGAGAATGAGTGTAGTACATTGTATATGTACAACAACAAAAACAGCAGCAGCAACAACAACCGCAGCAGCGACATCAACAATACCACCGGAAAAGCAAAAGCAATAGCAACAACAACAACAGCAGAAACCACAACAGCAGCAACAGTACCACCACCACTACCAATAACAAAACAGAATTACCATCACCAATAAAACACCGACAACAACATTTGACATTAATCCCTTTTGTATAAACCATGCATAGAAATAGTGTTTTTTGCAATTTCAAATCATCATAAATATCTTAGGTAGCTCTTCTCCAAATTTGAAAAACTATGTTGTGCATCTACGGCCATTATATATATTTTTTAGTTTGTTTCATTGCGGGAATCATCTTTAGACGTCAGAATCTGACATCTACACACGTCAGATGCGGCGGTCTAAAGTCGGTGCCCGAGCTGAAAGGGTAAATCCAAACTGAATCTAAAAATTGTTTATATGTGAGTTGATAAACGTTAATAAACGGATAAAACAGTCATGCAAATACGTTTTTCAAATATTGATTTATTATCTTTTTTTTTATATCACCACCCCACAGATCAAATAATAATGAGATTTAGAGTCCTCCAGGCTACAAGTTTGGTGTAGATCGCATCAACAGTCACCAAGATAGCTTGATGACAATTCTGAGACGAAGGGACAACCTGAAAACGTATTAATGCTTTCGGCATAAATCTACCTTTGTTTTTAGCTTGACTCCTTTTAAGCCTGAATTTACCATAGTCATCTTCATCCACTACAAGCCGCGAATTGCTGTCACAATTCTCGTCTTATAGTGGATGCAAATAACTTGAAGTGTGTGGCAAATGGAAAAAATATGTTGTTAATATTAAACAGTTCGAAGAACATTTTCGTTCTAAAACCCATAGGTTGTATTAAACCAAAAATAAACATTAATTAAACATCTATTTTTTCTTATAGAATCCCAGCAGCTTGTGGAGGCAGAGATTGCTATGAGGAATGGTATGAAGTCGACGGAGTAGCTCATGAACTCGATGAATGCAGGTATTCAAGTTACTTTTTTCTTATTCACAAAATTATCATAGATAGGTTTCTGCAAAAGCAATGCTGTTAATTATCAGTGATTTGACTGTGTAAATTATATCAAGTGTGGCTTCAAATATAGTATAAATTGCTGTCGTGGAGATAAAAAGGTGAATCTGTCACTTTGCAAAGTGGTAGATATACCATTTCACTTCCATGGGGTGAAAATCTGATTTTTTGTCACATGTATTATTGTATTTGAAGTCTATTTTATATATGCCCACATACTGTAATAGACTTACTCACTGATATAAATATATCAGCATGACACTGCATGGCTAATGTTTTATAATTAACCATACTGACTATAAAAACGAGATTTTTTATATCAAATCTTGGACACATGTACCTAAAGTGTATGCTGTGTGTTTTAAGTCGAAGAAAGAACTAAATTCGATAGATTCGTAGATCCAAATATCCTCGGCGCTGTGCGCCTCGTACATTCGGATCTACAAATCTAGCCGAATTTCGCTCTTTCTCCTTGACATAGCTATTTTACTAGTAGCACTACTGACTAGTTATTACCATGACTACCATTATGTTAACCCTTTACCCTCCAAGATATCTTATTTAAATTTTCACCCACTTGAAGTTGTGTCTCGCTATCGAGACCCACAACTTCAAGTGGGTGAAAATTACTCATATGTGTTTAATTTTTGGACCAAAAATTTGCCATTGTTGATCCGTGCACATCCTTGATTTATCATGCTAATAAAATAGATTAAAATGATTAGAGTCGGGCTTAGCGTTCAGTGGGTTAAACCATATACTATGTTTCAGTCGAGATGAATGCTGGTGATGAAGATGTATTGCCCAAATCTACAGAAGACATACCAATACATTATGCATACACATATACTGAACTGTAATGATACTAAACTGTAATTAATAGGCACCTGTAAACCAGTTGGTAAATGGAAAATATGCCTTTAATCTTGAAACACTGATATATGCTAGGACTTCAATTTTGAGAAACGCAGTGACGTCACTCTGTGAAAACAAGTTTATAAACATCCCCTCCCCCATACTTCATTCTGTGAAACGCAGTGACGTAACTCGGTGAAAATAAGGTTATATAATACCCCTCCCCCATACTTCATTGTATTAGCCAGCTCGGTGAAAACAAAGGTGGTCAAGGTCATTGAGTTTCACAGAATTTCTCAAATCATTTCAGTCACTTGAAGTTGTGTATCGCGGTAGCGAGACGCAACTGCAAGTGACTGAACACTAAAATTGATTAGCTCAGTGCTCCAGGGGTTAGCATCGGTGGACCTACTGTAAACCAAGCTACTGTACTATACCTTAAAGTTAAATTCTGCCTTATCTTATTCAAATGACGTCGTCTCCGTTATTATAAATGACACAATAAAAGTTATCCATCATTTTATCGTCTTGTGGTTTCTTTATCTAAAAGCAATCATTTTATTATAGACGGGTAAATCACTAATGCTAAAATACACCGGTGACGTCAGTCTATTGTTAAAACAGTAGATTCGGATATACGGATCTACTGTGATTTTTCATACTGGCCCGGGCGGGCGCAGTGATTATTATGCAGGTTTTACCATGACACTACATGCCTAATGTTTCTTGGTTAACCACACTGACTATTTTATCTATCAATTCTTGGGGCACATGTACCTATTTTGTGTATTTTAAGTTGAAGAAAGAACTCAATTACGATAGATTAGTAGATCTGGAGCTACTCGGCGCTGCGCGCCTCGTACATTCAGATCTACTAATCTATCGAATTTTGTTCTTTCTCCTTGACGAAACAGCACAACTGATGATTTTTGTAAATATTTTATCTAGCCTCGTCGAAAACATAAAGATATCAAATCAAATGTTAAAGATTTTTTAAGAGGCACACACAATTGTACATTTCAGTTTAATAAAATTGACGACATTTCGATACTTAAAATAACTTATGAACTAACAGTTACCTAATAAATCTAATACCGGTTTTGATATTTCTATGATATTAAGGTGATGCAACCGGAAATAATACGAGCTCTCACATGTATTTTAATTATTCTTTACATATAGCGGGTATATTGCAAGAAAAAATTAAGATAGCCACGGTTATCCAATATATTCTAAGAAAGGATTATTGAAGGTTATATCAAACTATAGCACACTCTCACCCCTTCCATCAATATATTGGGCGGGGGCCCTGGTACAGTGGTCAAAGCTGCCTGCCTGGAAAATTAGAAATTCAAGTTTCAAAGAAACAAATGTTTCTTCCCTCCTCACTCGTAAAGATTCAATATTGTGGGGAGCCTCCGAGACCGACAGGTAGCTCGGCCTCAGACCGCCAGGGTTCAAGTTTCAAAATCTGTGTCTGGAGGGCAGTGTCATCTCATTCATCTCACCATCCCCAGAAGGTTCTCCTGGCCCAATTTAGCCTGCATTTGCACAAAGGTGGACTAGAACCCCTTTTATTTCATTACTGCGACATGTCTTTGGGAATGGTTATCTGCATTCGTCTTCTTTGTAAATACGTACATTAGTTGTTTTTTTGTATGTGGGTGTCATGTTCACCCTGTTCTACTATCGTTATGATGGATAGATAGATATTTATTGACGACGGTAAGTCTATGCAGACTTATGCGTCATTAAAATGAACATATGTACATGATTATATACAACAGGATTAGTTCGGTAAAATATGCATGCTAAGTTAGTTTAAACATGTTAAAATCAAACGACATTATATACTAAAACAAGCACAGGCTAAATAAAATATGCATGAGAAATATTTAAAATAACCTACAGTTAAACATGACTGATTTTTTAAGTTTCCCGCACCAAAAGCGGTCCTTTCTTGTTGACAGCGACCTCTCCTGATGACTGGTCTCATGCTCCGCACGTATCATTTGATATTCTGAAGACTCCCGCCCTGCTGCTACAGCCACTGAATAATAAAAAAAAATATCATTATATGTATGAAAACGTATTATGGTGGAAATTAATCTCACATCGTCTATATTCATGTCACCTTTCCCAATAGCAACACGCCACACCCTACAGTGATTAAAAGCTGAACTATTTAGTTGGGAGTCCTGTCACACTTCTATTACAACGCGCGACACAGTGAATAAAACTGAACTATTTAGTTGGGAGTCCTGCTTATGAGAAAAATCGTGCAAACAGTGTATTTATAAACACTATATGGCTTAACTCCGCATATGTCTTTTGATATTCTGAAGACTCCCGCCCTGCTGCTCCAGCCACTGAATAATACAAAAATTATCATTATGTGAATGAAAACGCATTATGGAAATTAATCTCACGTCGTCTATATTCATGTCAATTTATAAACAGTATATGGCTTAGTTCGATTAGATTGATATTCACTGTAAGTAATTGAACCTTTTTAGCGCAGGGATCGACTTTAGACGTCAGATTCTGACGTCTAAAATCGATACTGAAAGAGTAAAATAGTTATAAGTACCGTGGAACCATGACATAGGAATTCGAATGAAACGGAAAGAGCTAACTGAGATATTTATGATGATTTTAAATTGAAAAAACACCCTTTTTTAAATTTTACATCGCTTTAATGGTTGATTGATAAAGTATTGAGTGATATCCAAGTTCTGTGTTCTGTACGTCAGATTGTTACATGCACAGCCATTTTTGTGTTACCGGGTTACGTTTTTGTAAACTAGCAACCCGTCTGTTCAATCAAACACCATAGCAGGCAAACACTGAGGTAGTCGCATTTTCTTTTAAAATGAATTCATCCAACTGCTGTTGGATATATTACATGCCTTGTGTACTTACGGGGGTTGTCATCGATTGCAATCTTGTCATACATTGCATCAGGATAATGATGAACGACAGCCGCTGAAATGCAATGCAAAAAAACATTAAATTGCAGAAGATCAACTACTATGATTTATTTTTATAAAATGAATTGAATGGGGTTTTAGGCCACCTTTGTGCACATGCAGGCTTAACTGGGATAAGAGACCCTCCTGAGGATGGAGAGAGGAATGAGATGACACTGCCCTCCAGACACAGAGTCCGAAATTTGAGCCCTGGCGGTCTGAGGCCGAGCACGGTCACGGTGGTTCCCCACATATTGAACCTTTACGAGTGAGCGGAGAAGAAACATTTTGTTTCTTTGAAACTTGAATGCCAAGGGTTCGAACCCGCGATTTCCTACTTTCTAAGCAATTAACTTTACCCACTGCACCAGGGCCCTCGCCCTAATTGTATTAAAATATATTAATGTAAACATATTACATATTACATGAAAACCGAGAAACACATCAAGGATGAAACTAAGCAATTGTGTTCAGTTTTGTACAACAGTCGTAAAAGGAAATAATTGGCCACAAACTGATTAATTGAGGGATCTCGAACGGAGAGTTTCATAAACTATCGGAGAATGACACGACGTGCTGTCCCGGAGTTGCTCATCTTCACTCTGTCATGTGAGTTGGGGCACTCAATACGGAATACGACGTTCGCTCATCGTGGTTGGCTTTATCACTAAAGTTAAGCAGCGTCGCGTCCGGCTCATAATTGGATGGGTGACCGCCTGGTGACTGCCACGTGCTGTATACACTCGTGGGGCTCAGAGAACCACGTAAATCAGATGGCTCGTCTGACTGACCTAGAGTTGAACGTAAAAGAACCTCAATGGACATAGGCGCAGTTTTCATCCAGCGAGACCCCAGAAAATCCACAATGTGTGAGTACTTGGCACATAAGGCGAATTTGCTTGGAATGAAAATAGCTTGATGCGCCACAATGGCAGCTCAGCTGTTTATCTCCCAGGAGAGTGAGTTGGAATTTGAATGATAACAGGCTTTGCTAAGTTACTCTCGATGTTCAGCGCTCTGAACAGCCACCGGTTGGATACATGTGCTATATAAGATTTCATTCATTCATTCATTCATTCATTCATTCATTCATTCATTCATTCATTCATTCATTCATTCATTCATTCATTCATTCATTCATTCATTCATCCATTAAATTTGCGTAAATTGAGATTGGACTGGTGCAGATGTTGACTACACAACTACTACCGCGTTACAGTCTTCACTTTATTTATCTCAGATCCAATGAACTTTGTGTCAACTCTAATATTTAGCTGCGCGACCAACTTAATTACATAAGTTGATCACAGTCAGTTGGTCTCCCACATGTGGGTTACATTAACCATTTGCGCATTGGGCTTAAAGGGACCCCTTGGGATGAGACATTTTCAATGTTGTCAATTTAGAAAATTTAATTTATGTGAAGCTATATAGCCTACTGATCTTAGCTGAAAATACGAAAAAGTCAAAAAACAATTTTAAAGCACCGAAAAAAAGCGAAATAGTTGTATTACCAGGTCGTATATTGTCAGCAATATTAAGCACTTTACATCACATATTCCCACGTATCAGACGGTAAGATCAGAGCAGTCGCCGCTAATTGGTGTCTCATAGTCAGGACACGGGAGGACACACCTGCAGCACTGATTGTCTACCCAACGCTGGGCCCAATGCTGTGAAAACATTCAATCGTCCTTCAGGTATACAAATAGTTTGTTTGGGTTACTTCTGGTTTCATAGAAATGTTGATTAAAAATATTAATAAAAATATGAAAATTCTGAAAAAAATAAAAGCATGATCCGTGGGATACACTACTTCAGTGCGGAAGTTGAAACAATAATTGATGTCATCCCAAGGGGCTGCTTTGATTAAAGCATGATAAATGAAGGCCAAAACCGCCGAGTTCGTGTGGCTTGTGATCTGAACACAACTAACCATTTTGTGCTATATATAGCAACATACGCAACAATGTTATCAACACTATACATACACTTCAATATACATATATATCTAACGTTATATTAATATAATATCATTTTTTCCAGGCGAATATGTATCGTCTTTAATATGAACACAATATATCTGAATAATTATGAATCTGTTCACAATATTACTTGAATAAATATGTCACAGGCATGTTAATCGGTACATTATTAGACATGAAGTTGGGTTTCACTCTTCCAGGAATGCGTTTGACGTCGACTGCCAAAACGTGGCGCGAGTGTTTGACGACCTCGGCCACAGTTACATAATCTTAGTTTGCATGAGTGAGTAACTTAATATTGCTTCACGTCGCTTTCTGCACAATCATGGCCATATAGCGACAGTAGCCTCAGGAAGCCCGAAGCCGGTACGGTGCCCTACTCTTATTTCGCATGACTTCAAGGGTTCTTTATATTGCACAGTGCCATAGGCAGCATTGTACACTCCACGCCTTTGAAGAGTTTGGAGCACTGTATATGCACAACCACGATGACAAATATCCGCCACGACCGGGATTCGAACCTGGTATCGATACGACCGAGCCATCGGGGCCAGCCAAGTTTGCATGACAGTAGATGTTTCTCATTTTTCATTTTTATTCCAAAGGAGTTGTTTTATTGAGTTGTTCAGCACGTTTGATGAATTGGCTTTTACTAGGGCCTACTCAAAAGTTTTTAAATGTGTATCGAAATTTCTGAGAACATTGAGGGTTTTGCGTAGTGAGGTGTTGTTGGGGAAACGTGACAGTTATTATCAATTCTGCAAAACGCGGTGACGTCACCGGATATCGTTTTGAATGGCAACTCGGTGAAAACAAAGTTATATACAAGTTATGTAAGAAATAAAGTTATATAAGACCCCCCTCCCATACATCATTTTATTAGCAGCTCGGTGAATATCTTCGAGTTCAAGGCTATTGAGTTTCACAGAATTGGTTTGTTTGAAATCAGATGTTACTGACCTTTTATTTATTTTTATCAGGGGTGGGCCTGTTAAAAATAAGGGTGGGCATTGTCAGAGCATGTGGTACAATTGAAAAAATATTTATATCTTATTTTAATGTACGTCGAAGCTGGCCCAACACTAAGACAATATTGGGTCAACATCTGGTGTTTGCCGCATTATTTTCCTCAATAATTCTCCACAATATCCACGCTGCCATTATCTGAAACATAAGTAACATTTGTAATAAAAACGAAAACTGTAGATCTGGTAATATTCGCGAGGTTCAAATTTTCGTGAATTTCTGATTTTGGGACTTTTCACGAAATTTAAAATTCGTGAATTTTCATTGTTCCAAAGGAACTGCATTGTTCGCGAAAATTAAAACCACGCGAATATTACCAGATCTACAGTATTACGTTTTTATTACAAACAACTTATATTTCAGATAATGGCAGCGTCATCAGGATTATCAGCCTGCCTGGTCGTGTTTGGTGATTATAACGTGGGGGACACAAACCACAAGCAACCCGCCACATCATCAACAAAAAGTAAACTTTAAAACATTATAATGATAATGGGCATCACCATAAACCTTTCTGTGCGGGGGCCGTCTTTATACGTCAGAATCTGACGTATGTAGACGTCAGTTTCTGACGTATAAAGACGGATACGTTAGAATCTGACGTAAGCAGACGTCAGATTCTGATGTATAAAGACAATCCTCGCACTGAAAGAATTGAAATATTTATAATGGCTGTAGACCCAGAATATAAGTAATCAAATGAACCGGAAAGATTTAACTAAGCCATTTATGTTGATTTAAAATTGAAAAAAACTGTAGTCTTCATGCTTTAAACAAAAAAAATCAACGCTTTAAGGGTTAAGGGCCGAATATGACGTGGTCGGAAGTTCAAAATTACCGTTAATAGGACGTTCATCGTTTAACGTTTGAGTTCACAGGATCTTACTTATCCAGTTCATGTAGTTGTTATTTATGTTATAATTGTTATCTGACAACTCTAATGTAGTAAACAGTATTTCTTCAGTGAATTATTAAAAATCAAATTGAATAACATGCACATGTTTTATCGAAACCGTAGTTTTAGGAATTATCCACACGTAATTTTAGGAACTTATGGAACCAGGTGAAAGACGTCATGGATATTTATATGTGGTGGACGATTATATTTTAACAGTGATATACCGGTCTTCAGAACCAGATTTTAAAGGAATGATTTGCCGTGTTTATACTCAAATATTATTCATGTGATTGAACAGGATGATAAACGTAACTTAAACTGGCTTGATTGAGTGTAATTATGATACGGCCTAAAATGTCATGGTCCATTAGCTACTTTGAAAAGGCAGTATTTAGTTATATAAGGGCCAAGTATAACACAGTCAGAAGTTCACAGAACGTTCATCATCCAGTTCCAGTTAACGTTTCAGCTCACTTGGTCTTACTCCAGTTCCTGTAGTTGTTATTTTAGTCCAGGAGCCAAGGGGTGATTGCCTCCAAACATGGGATCTGTCTTTCGGTTACGCACCTGCACCGGTAGGTTTAATTTCGTTTACCGATAACGAATTCGTATTTTGGTAAGGGTGTTACTTTATCCTGTAATGGACAGACTCAAGGTCTCATGACACTAAATATATAGGTGTCTACTATAATAATGGAATCATAACACAAAATATTTTCAATGCGGCTGTTTCAACATATCTGACAAATTAAAATACCGGTAATAGGGAAATACACTCACCTACACCTGTCCCCCACTCCACTGAGAGGAGAGCAGTCTTTGGGGCCAAATGTCACTCACCTACACATATCTTCTACCATTATAAGTGTAGAACCGGCGTAGGTGCGTAGCATTTTTAAAAGTTACTCACTTATCCCACTATACCCAGTGTAGGGCCGCCGCGAATAAAAATCAAATCAAATCATATTTATTTAAAATCGCTTTTGTGATCAATACAAACATTAGACAAAGGCTATTCTCCCGATTTGTAATTTAAAAATCAACATTATTTGCAGCGACCAGCCCCAGATTGTCCAGATCTAGGAGTGAACCCTGCTGAGCCCTTTAAGCACTAATCGCAACTAGATCAGTTTTATGCTTCACTAAAGGCCCATACCCAGGTTAAAATCATAAAATTCGGTGATTTTATTTTGGCTTCTTAATATGGACATATGATGTAAACATGTCCATAGACTAGAGCTGCGAAAGTTTTTAAATTTTTGTGCTGCGCATTTACCAGTTAGGCTGGATATAAAGACGGAATTCCCGTATTTCTTATTTTTGACATGGTTGTACAAAGTAAGAAATAAGGAATTTCGTCTCTATATCTAGCCTAAATAAGGGGGTATATTCTGTGTATCGACAAAAATGGCCCCGAAATCATTTGACCCCTAGCTCCTCGATGAACGGATGACGTTTTGGCGGCTATATGTTCTGATCCTGAATATTGACATTTAAGCTCTGCTGTTCAGAGAAGTTAGGCAGCTTAGAAGGTTTATAAAAGATCGATTGATTTGATATTGTTTAACAATGTACACTAGCTGTACTTCACTGAAAGGTATTTATTTCTCCCACCCACAAACGGATAGTGTTGCTGGATACTTAGGTATCTGAACAATTACATGAGGTGAGCAGGTCCGAATTTTGTAAAACCGTTGTACAATAGAGGCTACTTAAATGTTAACAAATTATATTTTGTGTAAATTAAACCAGACTATTCTCTTCTTTCGCCAAACGTTATCTGTGTTTATTGAACGTCCTCTCGAAATCAAAATCCCAGCGATTATACGGGGAACATGCCACTTGACTCTAAATATTTGGCACAATTTGGGAATTATCTGAGCAGTTTTCCACAAATTGAGGACTATTTGGGGAACGTTTGATGACGATTGATAGCTAATAAGTTTTACGAACGATCTCAAAACAATCACATTTTCATTGCCAAATGTTCATTCTGTTCATTTTTTGTCACTAAATTGTCGCTAATCAGTCTTTAACGGTTACAGCCACACAAATTGTGCTCAGTCTGCGAACAGATGGTGACAAGTGTGGTGACAATTTTGAACATATCTGACAATTATTTTAAACATTTTGGGAGAGCGTTCGCGAACACGGAGAACGTTAGGCGACGAAAGAGAATGTGTGGTGAATTTCATAACAACGTAGGCCAACCACACCAGTCCTTGAAGTCGTAATAGACATACACTGGTCAGTCCTGATGAAGCGATAAAGCTACGTCGTTTTTAGAGCAAGAAATAAAAAAAACGAGGCAGTGTCTGAGTGTATTTTATTGATTTTTTACACTTTTCTCTATTTCATTGAATAATATTACATTGCATATTTTTGTTTTGCATTTCATTGAATATTTTTGCATTTCGATCTATTGCATTGCAATTTGTATTGTAATGTATATTACAATTTGTAATACATTGAAACGCTTGTTTATATATTTACAAATGCATTCCATTACATATTATTGAATTAACATTGTATTGCATCGCGTTTATAAAAACACTTTTTCAGTTGCAGGATTCAGGCGTTGTTTTTGCCTGATGACTTGCCTTGTGATCATCATATATGTCATCGTATTTCACTTGGATATATCACGGGATCATCTTGTACATCGTGTCCATACTAATGAGTCTGGTGACTCGCTATCAGACTATAAACCTGCACCTTCACCATCACATAATATACTGGGATCACGTCCGGTGAAAACTTTAACCATCAAACTGATTGACAATCAAAACAGACGTCTGGGGAATTTATTATTTCAAGTTATGTCGTTATGGGGAATAGCCATGATGAACAATGTGAGTTTTTTTGTTGAACATGACTCCTCCATCTTGGATATCTTCCCACATTTACCCGGAGACCCGGGACAAAATAAATATAATTATTCGCCAAAACATATTACCTTCTTACCTGAAGTAAAGATTGGATATTTCAAAACAGAACTTTTCGACCTTAAAGACCAAAATACCACGGATGGAGTATTAGGTCTTACAGGATATTTTCAATCTTGGAAATATTTCGCTCCTATTGGTGAAAAAAAGATAAAAGAAATATTATTATTTCAAGAAGATATTGAGAACGAAGTAATATTATTTTTTCAACGTAATGCTGGTCATAAAAACGGGACTATTTTTTACATAGGAGTCCATATAAGAAGGGGTGATTTCACAAGTTGGCGCAGTCAAAAATTGGGTTTCCATGTCTCAACATCTGAATATATAAACAGGGGTATACAATATATTATTACAAACGAATATGAACCAGATAGGAGCTTTGTGATAATAATTTGTACAAATGACATGCCGTGGGCTGAAGCTAACATACCAGCGGATTATGGCGGTCATGCTGTTGTGTTTTCGCCGTTCTCATCACCAGCTGATGATCTTTGTTTATTGTCTCATTGTAATGGCAGTGTGATCACAGGAGGCTCGTATGGCTGGTGGGCAGCTTATCTGGCTGCAGGCCCTGTTGTCTACGATCAACACTATCCAACCAAAGGATCCAAACTGGCCAGTGCCTATAATCTAGAAGACTATTATCCGCCATCTTGGATTGGTCTATAACCCTGAAGCCTAAAATCCGCCATCTTGGATTGGTCTATAACACAGAAAACTACTATCCGCCATCTCGGATTGGTCTATGAGGTATCACCACCCTAAATTTCAAGATCTACTAGAGAACATAATTTCACTGCACGACAATGTGTATATATTGGGAGATTTCAACTTACATCTAGATAGATGACTCAAATGGAAACACCAACAAATTCAATGAAATCCTCACTTGTTTCGATCTGAAACAGCATGTTAATTTTCCAACTCATGTTCATGGTCATTGGCTAGATCTGCTAATCACCAAACGCATTTCTAATTGTATCAAATCAGTTTTTTTCGGCAGCAGGTATCTCGGACCATCTTGCGGTCATATCAGAAATTGACTGTTGTAAGACGAAATGGAGCAAAGAAAAAATATCGTTTCGTAAAATAAACAAAATTGAATATGAATCGTTTCATTCAGATATTCTCAGTACGGATCTAATAAAGAAACCAGAGAAAGATCTCTCGGCACTATGTCAGCAGTATGATTCCGTTCTTAGCTCTATTTTAGATAAACACGCTCCTGTAAGTACAACGACTCTGCCCAAAAAACCACCAACTCCATGGATGACTCCGGAAATAATGAAGACTAAAATCCTTCGCCACAATCTCGAACGAACATGGCGCAGATCTCGCAAACATCTAGATCGTTCTCGTTACAAACAGCAATGCCACCTGTGTAACAGAATGATGACAAAAGCTAAATCGAAATATTTAGCTGATGTTATTGCAGAAAATTCGGACAATCCCCGTCGCCTTTGGAATTCAATAAATAACATTCTGCATAGAATTCCACCTTCTGCTCTGGCAGAATTCACATCAGTCAAATCACTTTGTGATCATTTCTCTAGGTATTTTGTGGATAAAATTGAAACTATCCGTTCCAAATTTCCAGATAAAGTACAGAATATTCCACAAATGCAAAAAACAGAAATTAGATCCAAAATGAACGTTTTTGAACGTGCGTCAAAAGTTGAAATTAAAAAACTTATTTTGAGCTGATCGTCAAAATCATGTGATCTGGATCCCATTCTTACAAGCGTGTTGAAAAATTGTCTCGACATATTAATAACTCCCATCACTGACATAATTAACATTTCAATGAATACTAGTACATTTTCTCAAAATTTCAAAGAAGCTCATGTAAGACCACTACTGAAAAAAACATCTCTTCCTAGAAACGAGCTGAAAAATTACAGGCCTGTATCCAACTTAGGTTTAATTTCCAAAATCTTAGAAGAAATAGTAGCCAATAGGCCGCAAGCTCATATAAAAAATAACCATCTATGTAATCCATTACAATCGGCCTACAGGAAACATCATTCTACAGAATCGGCTCTACTGAAAGTACATAAAGATATCATTATTAGTATGGACAAGGGTGAAGCTACGGCTCTAACCTTGCTTGACTTGTCGGCCGCTTTCGACACCATTGACCATGCTACATTAACAGATAGACTTTCTGATTGGTATGGAATATCTGGCCAGGCTCAAATTTGGTTTTCTTCTTATTTGCAAAATAGGCTCCAGTCCGTAAAAATTAAAGACACTTTTTCAGATAAAGTCAGACTCTTATATGGAGTTCCACAGGGCTCTGTGGTAGGACCAGTGCTTTTTACTTTATACACTACACCACTCAGCGCTATTATCTCTAGTTTTGACATCAACCACCATCTTTATGCCGATGATACTCAAATTTACATGTCTCTATCAGTTTCAAACGCTAAGGAATCTCTTGAGAAGTTGCAACATTGTTTAATGGGTGTGTCAGCCTGGATGACAGGATCTAAGCTGAAGCTTAATCCTGGCAAGACAGAATTTCTTCTCATTGGGACCAAACTTCAGCGAGAAATTTTTTTGAATAATTTCCCATGCTTACTTCTAGGTCAAGAAACAAATCCATCTACATCAGCTAAAAATCTTGGTGTACTATTCGACAGTAGCCTGAATTTCCGAAAACACATATCCCTCACATGTAGGACATGCTTCTATCATATCCGTGACCTGCGTCGAATTCGAAAAAGTCTGGCCTTAGATCTTGCCAAGCAAATTGCAGTGACACTCGTCAGTAGTAGGTTAGATTATTGTAACTCAATTTTCACAATATGCCAGAAAAGGATATCGCTAGATTACAACGCATTCAAAACTGCCTTGCAAGAGTGGTAACCAACGCCCCACGATTTAGTCGTTCCGTTTCAATTCTAAAACGATTACATTGGCTTCCTGTCAAGTTTCGCATTCATTTTAAAATATGTGCGATAACTTTTCGAACCCTAAAAGAAAACCAACCTGCATATCTGGCTGATTTACTTGTTCGGCCGAAATGCTCAAAATCTCTATGCTCCACTAATTCGAATAGATTTGTTGTTCCTCGTATAAAGACTAAGACTGGGTCAAGAGCTTTCTCTATATCTGGTCCAGCCTTATGGAACGACCTGCCTGTGCCAATACGTAAAGCTAAAACAATCTTAACATTCCGGAAATTACTTAAATCTCACCTATTTGACCTGGCTTTTCCACCCTAGTCCCTCAGCAGCCCGGCTCCCTGTTGACGAACCTGCTTTGGCCTCGATTATGACACATGATCACGCTAAGGATTTGTGCACCCCTGAGCTCGGTCCGCTGAGGATATAGGCACTATAGAAGTTTTATATATTTTTGGTTTTATTTTAAATGAGCCAAAATACAAGGGGATGGCTACTGTCCGGAGAGTTCCTACCCTAAGTGCTGCTTTAAATGGTTGTTTCCGCGTCTGGTGAATTAAGAAAAATACAGGAATGTTGCAATTCTGTGGATAAATGATAAGCAGACACTGTTTTTGCAATTTGTGATATGAGGTATGACTGTTATGTTAGGTTTTCGGAGGGACACATGGGGTGAGAAGGATTTGTATCTTTTCTCGGAATGGGCGCAAGAATATTTAGGGAGATCTGGCAAACTGGACCTTTTTCCGCATATCGGGCCTAGCTCAAAATCTAATTGTTGAGCATACCATTTTCGGAGCTGTTTTTAAAAAAGGACAGCTTAGGTCTTATTATGGTGTGTCACATTGGAGTGTAGCTAGGGACGAAAGTGGTGTAATCGGACATTAGAATGTTGGCATCATACACGTATTTCAATGGGACTGGCATTTAGGGTGGTGAGACCATGTGTATGAAGGGTATTGATTCAGGGTTATGATTATATAATTTGATCTTTCTGTTGTTTAATTTAAAAAAAGTGTTTAGTCTATGTTTATTTGTATCCTCATCTTCGATGCGATAAATTAAACTGTAAACTTTTGAATAAAATACATATAATTGATGAATGAATGTGACAAATGGAAGATGGGATAGCGTGTTTTGGCAGGTAATTCATAGATAGCATGCTTTCCAATGTTAATTTACTGGTTGTATGGGTAAATATAAATAGACAATACGAAAGATTTAACACTTTGTGATGTTTTTAACCATTCATCCTGATTGGTGTGTTATATTTCTTCGTCATAAACAGTCACCATGACTACCTATTGTGATTAAATAAGAGTAAGCACTGGATAGTGTTGTGATTTTTTTTTCATTGAGGTGTAATATAAAATGCGGAGTAGAATATGGAATGAATACAATTACATACGTCTTAGCGGTGCAACGCCAAAATAAAACCATTTGCAAAATTCTGAATGTATGCAATTTTCAGAGATTTTTACAGAAATTGTTTTTACCTAGAATATTGTTGGATTAAAAAATGCTCAAGAATATTGGCAGCGTTTTTTTATTATGATAACTGTGTATAATCCTGAATATGCATCCATGGATTAACATGATTAACAAGACGTTAATTAATGTAATTAGTGAATGTCAGATATATTAAAACGTATGCATAATAAGAATGTGCACGCCGCAACACAATAGACGACCGGCGCACACATGAGATTGATAAATACTATTATTATTGTCACTGTTTAGCATGAATAGAGATCACACATAGCAATAGAGACAACACGTATAGTATGTGCATTGGATACGCTATACACAACCAATACGCATACATACCGATAGATAAATAATATTGTATGTTATCACCATACTTACCTTAAAGGGTAATCGGGCATAAGCGATATATATATATATATATATATATATATATATATATATATATATATATATATATATAATTATTATTATTATTGTTATTAGCTTTATTGTATATGTATGAAACTGCCCATAAGCAGGCAGAAAGTTATGTATAACATGCACACTGGATATGTTATATGCGGTCAATGCGCATACATATCAAGAATCGAACGACATTCAATAGATATTTTTATATAATTATTATTCGTCTTTATTAGAGACTACTCTGATATGAAAAACCAGCGGCTTGACGTAAGACATATACAACCACAATTCCTTGGTCCTTGTTTACCATGTTTATGATCGTCCTAATAAACCGGGCCTGTGATCCGGGCGGCTGTATCAGAATGGTCATGATCATAGCGGAATCTATGACATAATTAGACGTGTTGATTGGTGGGACAGGTAATCGGCGACGGCCGTTATGGAAGGGACTATAGTCTATGACAGAATTATCTGGAGCGCATGCTTTTCGTTGATTTCTCCGTCAATTCTAAAACGATTTCCTTGAAATTTTGCACATGACATTGACAAGTTATGTCCTAACATCGGTATAAAATTTGCGAAATTATGTTCAATATTTCAAAAGTTAGACCATTTGAAATGCAATAAAATTCCAGAATTAGCGTAATGGGTTTATAGAGGGACGTCATATTTTCAATTTACTACATGTCAAATGGTCTAACTTTCGCAATTCTGCATATCGTCGCCTCGGAGCTAAAGGATCCTATCTGACACTCGTTAGAGTGGCAGATAGGATCCTTTAGCTCTGAGGCAACGATATAACTTTATGAAATTTTTACCGATGTTAGGACATGACCTAGAAATGTCCTGTACAAAATTTCAAGAAAATCCGTTGATAATTGACGGAGAAATCGACGAAAAGCATGCGCTCCAGATAATTGTGTCATAGACTATAATTCTTAAGCATACACCCCGGGTATCAAAAGACTCGGGTAATTACTGCTGTTGAACCACCTGGCGGCCCGTTGTTGGTCAAGCCGTCCATCGGCGTCTTGCTGATGCTACTGTTGACCTCTAGGCGGCCTGTTGTTGGTCACGCCACCTATCGGGCACTGGGAGTCATCTCCCAGGTCTCCCCTCCTTACCGGGAGCCACGCCAATAGGTCACCACATTATGACATGTAAATGTATGACTTGAGATGAGCAATAAAAGCCGATGGGGGTATGATAGAGGAAGTTAATTAAGAATGAGATTTAGACCAGAGAGTCACGGGAGCAGCACTGTCATCCGCCTAGAGATGTTAAATCAAGAACTCAGTTGGAGTTGTCTATCTCCTGCTAATATTGAAACCCGGAGCTGACTAGTACAAAGTCAGATGCGTTGCTAAGATTGTTCAAGCAGAACCAGGGCCCGTATTGTCGTACAAGTTACGATATATCGTAGGCTTCTGATTGGTCGAGATGGCCATCTCGCCCAATCAGAAGCCTACGATATATCGTAACTTGTACGAGAATACGGGCCCAGGATCTTACAAACTGCTAATTGCGTAAAGCATTTCTGCAGTAAAGCACATTTGATTTTTATGACTTGCAGCAGAATGAATATTCCGCATTCATTAGTACCAGAGCAGTGGGACATGATGTGATCCTACTAATAATAGGGCCAATCTAGTCTAGTCTGTGCTTTTTGTATCAATTTGTTATGATCTAGTTTTCTCAAATGTAATCGTATTCTAGTCCAGGATCCAACTATTTTTATTAAGACACCCCCCCCCCCCCCACACACACACAAACAAATTTGCTTTGAAAACTGGAACATTTCTAGGAACATGTCCGGGATAATTTCAGACCTAAAGAAGAAGAAGAACAACAATTTATTCAACCTTGAATACATGGTTTGGGAGACTTACATTAAGACAAAATATGGTCGCTGACATGGAGGCCATCCATTTGACAGTTTAGCTATTATGTAAGTCAGGTACAGTATGCGTGTGAAATAATTTAAAATATACAGAGTGAACGAGAAAATACAGTCTGTTTATCAAATACTTTTGCAAGAGTGACAGTTTCGCACATCACAAGTAGTTGTCTAGTCGTTGACTAGTCGTCCATAAAGTTGTAATTGCACAACCCCTTAAAGCTATGAGTATTTAATTTTTGTATAATAGATGGTGGTGTTTTACTTATAAGAATTGGCAGTTCGTAAAGGTTACATGTCTTATACAAGGCTCGTGTATTTTATTTATGTTATGTTCATGAGCTTCACAGTTTAGTGTCAGATCAAGTAGACAGGAAGAAAGTTGTATTTGCATTTGAAATACAGTATTAACAATTAAAGGCAATACATACCATTAAGCAATTTTTAGATTCTTAACTATGAGATCTGTATGAGAGAGGCGACGTTTCTTATACATATGTATATGATTCGCACTGTTTCTTTTCTGTAGTTTAAAAATCCGTTTATTTGTATGACCCAATACAAGAATGCAGTAATTTATTTGTGGCATGATTCGAGAGTTATATATATTCAATATAATATTTTGCGGGAGGATAAATTCTAATTTATTCATAATATATATAATTCTCGGTATTTTATTCGATATATTACTGAAATGAGGTTTCCAACTAATATGTATGTCTAAATTTACTCTGAGAATATTAAAGGTTTCAACGTATTCTAATTAAATTTGGTTAATTTTATTACTGTTATTTTAATATTTTGTCGTTTTCTACAGACCATAAAGTTTGATTTGGTTGTATTTAGTGAAAGTTTGTTCAGTTGAAATCACATATTTGTCCTTGACAGCTCAGTATTTAACATATGTATTTTCTTCTTTAAAATCACCAAGGTTAGATATCAAAGTAATGTAGATAATAAATCTAAATATTTTACTACAGTGTGGAATGTCGTTTAGGTAAATTATAAATAGTAATGGTCCCAGGTTTGAACCTTGAGACACTCCTGTGGAGATTGAGCTGTAGTCTGATTTAGTGATTCAACGAGTCAAAAGCCTTCGAAAGGTAAAAATGGCAAAATGAATTTCGCCTCTATCCATCCTTTGTGTTAACTTATCAACTAATTCCATAGCAGCCAATTTAGTCGAATGTTGCTTTCTGAAGCCATAGTGATCGCTATGAATAACCTATTTACATTGAAGTAATTGTTCAATTGGCTGCATATAATTGGTTGAATATAAAAAATTAGTGATTGAAGACAAGATAGAAATAGGGCGATAATTTTGTATGAGTAAAGGTTGAACATGGATGATCTTTTGAAGATTGGGTTTACTTTGGCAACTTTTATTTTTTATGGAAAACTGCGTGTAGTTAATAATTAATAATGGTTAATAATGATAGGGTTCGATAAGTGGTTCTTTAATATGTTGTATTAATTTAGTAGATAATCCATCTAAGCAGGTGCTGTAACTAGGATTAAGATTTTTGTTATTTTTGTGAAATTCGTTGGGGTTCAATCGAAGATGCTAATTTAGGACCTACATTACAAAAGTATTTCTTAGAGCTCTTTACAATAATTATTTGTGTTCCTCATTTATAATCCATTTACTTAATAATGTTCAGGTAATTTCTTTTTTTATTGTTTTTTTATTTAAAATGGTATTTTTTGTTGACCACGTTTCCTTCCTATCATTATTATATTTATCAAACCATGATTGGTAATATTGTTTTTCGGCAATGTAGATGCTTCTCTTTAAAATGATGTTAAAAGTTCTAAAAATTGGTGATTCGTGTGTGGCAAATGACATGAAATGAATGGAGTTTTAGGCCACCTTTGTGCACATCTAGGCTAAACTGGACCAGGAGTACCTACTGAGGATGGTGAGATGAATGACAGACAAAAGAATTCGAAATTTAAGCCCTGGCGGTCTGAGGTAGAGCACGCTATCTCTCGGTCACGCAGGTTCCCCACAATATTGAATCACGACAAGTGAGCGGAGAAGAAACATTTTGTTTCTTTGAAACTTGAAAGCCAGAGTGGGTTTCGAACTCGCAATCTCCGACTTTCCAAGCAGGCAAAATGAAATGAATCGGGCTTTAGGCCACCTTTGTGCACATATAGGCTAAACTGGGCCAGGAGAACCTCCTGAGGATGGTGAGATGATTGAGATGACACTGTCCTCCAGACACGGGATTCGAAATTCGAGCCCTGGCGGTCTGAGGCCGAGCACGCTACCTCTCGGTCACGGAGGCTCCCCACAATACTAAGTTTCACACGTGGATGGGGAAGAAACAATTTTGTTTCTTTCAAACCGCCGAGACCGGGAACCGAACCCCGGACTCTGGCGTGAAAGGCAGCGGTGCTAACCACTACCCTAGGGCCCCCGCCCTCCAAGCAGGCAGCTTTAATCACTGCACTAGGGCTCCCGACCCCCGAAAGTAACATAACAAGCTCAGTCATACTCAACAGACTAACAACTGTCTGTAAGTAAGTAACAGGTTTATGTTAATTTTCGTTATTGAAATTGGCATCGATGCATTAGATACTACCATGGCTGGTTTCTTAATACTCAAGTTTTTGCCAGACAAACGAGCATCTAATTCGCTGACGGGGATTTCCTCTGTCGCATTACTAGATCAGATTTCACTGAGTGCATTGCATTTTGTGACCCAGTATACATGTGTCAAAACATCATGGCACGTAATAAATAAATCTTTCACTCAGAGGCAAGAAGCTTCGTGTACATTATGATCTGCGAATTTGTTTAATCCTCAACAAAATAATCCACAGATTCTCCCCATGAATCGAGTGATGCACCCACGAATAAAAAGGAATGATTGGGTTTAGCAATTTCACAACCAACAGTGAAATAAAATTTGTTGACATCCTTGGATAGTTAAAGGGATGAAACAAAATAGCTTAAGCTGAACATTTTATCCAAAGAAGCTACAACAGTTTATTACAATTTGATCTGTCTACTTTAATATCTTGCTTAACGTTTTGTTTAATGTGAATTCACAACATATTTATTTAGATCCATTATACCATTTTTAAATCCAATACATTTTATTCAAGATATAAAATACAATGAGGGAGGTTAAAGCGACGCAATCAAGCTAAATAAAAAAAATCAGTTGTTTTATGTTGGCTTCTTAATATGGCCATAAGATGTGAACATGCCTTTAGTCTGGAATTGCGTAAAGTTTGCTTAGCGCATTCACCAGTTAAGCGAGAAATAAAGACGAAATTTAATCTCGGACATGCATGTCGAAAATAAGAAATATGGGAATAAGTGCTAATTGGGGCTTTCGACACACTTGCTACACTGCCACAGCAACCCAAAATTTAAAAGACTTCCGCAATTCACATCCTCTGGCCATATTAGGAAACCAAAATAGAAAGATCAGATGACATTTAAAATGTCTAATAACGCATAATTGCTTCACTGATCAAAATTATAATTATAATTGTCTAGCTATTGTTCTTAGCCACACTAAAAAGAGAAATATACCTAAAAAAGTAAATTAAAAAAAAATAATTATTTAATAGGCAATAGATGTAAGTTAAGAAGTAGGAAAGGGAGACAGGTATATATCTGAGGGCTGAGTCGCCCATGCTACCATTTGACACCTGCCGTTTGCACGCTGTCTATCTAGAAATGGTCCTAACAATCACAGTGTTTCAGTGGAGTGTGATAACTGTAACCAAGTGTACCACACGATATCTGGGGTTGGCTTCATCCCATTATCTAGAAATGGTCCTAACCACCACAGTGATTGAGTGGAGTGAGATCACTGTAGCCCAGCCAACTAAGTATCACCTTGGTTTGAATCATTACCATTATCCAGAAATGGTCCTAACCACCACAGTGATTGAGTGGAGTGAGATCACTGTAGCCCAGCCAACTAAGTATCACCTTGGTTTGAATCAGTACCATTATCCAGAAATGGTCCTAACCACCACAGTGATTGAGTGGAGTGAGATCACTGTAGCCCAGCCAACTAAGTATCACCTTGGTTTGAATCATTACCATTATCCAGAAATGGTCCCAACCACCACAGTGATTGAGTGGAGTGAGAGCACTGTAGCCCAATGAACCATGTATCACCTGGGTTTGACACATTACCATTATCAGTGATTATCCAGAAATGGTCCTAACCACCACAGTGATTGAGTTGAGTGAGATAGGTGATACCTGGCCCTGGGGTTGACACGTTGAATGAGAGAACTGTAACATTGTAGTCATTGATGCACGGTTGACAGATAATTCAATGCATGAATAGTCAGGTTCAATTGTCATATAATAATAGTGGCGTAGGCTTTAATGGTGCCAACCAAGAAAACACGATCATCGTAAATATTTTAGTTTCCTTAATGTGTTACTAGTTTACGCATTATTCATTCGTTAACATGTAAATAGTAAATATGTATTGTATCCACAACATTGAATATTGAAGTGAGCGTGTCTTGACGTTGGAAACTAAAGCTATGCATTGTTTGTGCGGCATATTATCTATAGATTGCCCACCATTCATGCCTTAGACATCTGTTGTTAGGTTTCTAGCCATGTTGGTTGCGCCCACACAAACTTTAACAGAGTGTCGTCTCCTAGAGTTGTATTGGATGTTTGAGTTTGTCAGTGGCACACAATGTGTCCTAGCCACACGTGCGCCTCCCATGTCCTCTTTCCTGCAATTACACAAATCCGACAGAGCTGACCGGAAGTGAGCGTTTATTGTGCAGTACAGCAGGAAGTTGAAGGCGAAGTTGACGACTTGGAGGACGTTGGCCACAGACCTGGCCACCAGGAAGTTTTCGTTGCGTGTCGTATCTGTTCCTGAGTATAGATAATCAGACAGACAGTCTAGCAGCTCACATGGCAACACCAGCACAATAAAGGTCATGGCTATAATCACCAAGGTCAAGGTGATTCTGTTCTTGACACGTGATGCTGTCTGTAGCTGCTTCTTCACGCTGTGTTCCCGTCGTAGCTGGTACGATTGACGTAGTGCGAGAATCAACGAGTGTTACAAAATACGAGTAGGAAGGCGGGAAGTACGATGTTAAGTAGAAGACGACACCATTGGAAAGCAAGACTGACAGGTTTGCGGTTGTCAAAATAACCAATGTCCAGTATGTAATAGTGAATTAACTGACTGCTGATGTTAACAGTGGGAGCTCCTGTGACGTCATTACTGGGGGGACCCCTGAGACAGGGGAATACCACCACCTGGTAGTACCAGAACCAGGGCAAGTTAAAGGTTATGCTGCAGACAAACACCATTATGTAGATCAGGTGAGGGGTCATATAGCGATCTGTGAGTACACGTGCACGGAACGGATGGCAAATACCCAGGAATCTGAACGTTGCCAGGGCAACCGTGAGCCAGGTTGAGCAGGAGATGAAGGTGTTGATGAGACCATTACCATACATCTGGTAGAAGAGCAGCCAGCCTTTACTGGGGAAGATGGACCTGGAAACACACAAAACAAAAACATTAATTGTCATGGCCTAATGTGACACCTGATAGAAGAGCAGCCAGGATTACTGGGAAAGATGGACCTGTAAACTCACAAAAATAATTATTGGCATGGCCTAATCTCCCGAACAGAAGCCAGCCTGTGAGAACTGTATAAACACAAAACAAAAACATAAATAACATGAAAACACGTACGAAACATGACATGAAAACCCAAATGGAAACTCACGTGAAAACTCACACAAAACATCACAGCGAAACTCACATTAAAAAAAAGATATAAAAACTTACATGAAAACTCAATCAAAAACTCAAATGAAATCTCACACGAAAACTCACACGAACATCACATGATAAGTCACATGAAAACTCACACGAAAACTCACACCAAAACTCACATGACAACTACAAAAACTCAAACGAAATCTCACACGAGAATTTACAAGTAACTCACATAAAAACTCACACCAAAACTCACATGAAAACTCACACCAAAACTCACATGAAAACTCACACCAAAACTCACATGAAAACTGACAAGAAAACTCACGAAACACGAAAAACCAAGAAAACTCACCTTGCGCAAATGAAAACTCACATGCAAATCATACGAAAACGCACACGAAAACTAAGAAAACTCACATGAAAACGCACATGAAAACTCACACAGTACGATATATAACATTCCACCTGTCATGAAATAGTGATGTCAGCGATCGGTCATTCCGTATAAGGAACTGATACATAAAACTTTATTAAATTTAAAATTAAATCCACCCACAAAGTCTATCTTGAATTACATTTAATAAATTATAAATTGAATCATCACATCTTAAATTAATTTGCTCGCAATTACCGTCCAGAATGTTCAAATTAATGCATGACATTTACGAAATAATAACAAAAACGGTTTACAGTAAGTGAAATTGATTTTATGACTATGTCTTATAAAACTCAGGACTTTGACCCAATGTTGGTATAAGGTTGGGCCATGGTCTGCGACGCTGGCCCAGTATTATACCAATACTGGTTCAATGTCGTCTGTTTGCCATGATGGCATCATCGTCACATACGGGTGAAAGGTAGGTAATAACCTGTCACTGAAGATGACAAGGAACATGTCACAGACGATGGCGGACCATGGCAATCATGCACTATGTTTATTGTGACATGTTACGTACCATGGTGTATGGGAAAATGTTACGTCGACTTGTGTTGCGCAACACGCCACAAAAACAGTCCTGTTTTTGTAACATGTTGCGCAACACAGAAGCTGTGTGAGGCGCGAAATTAACGGCGATACTCTGGTTTCAACGTCAACTCAACACGGCCGCCATTAACGTGATCGCCTAGATAATGGGAGAAACGTAATTTTCTCTGACATTCCTACACAGGTTTTAGCGGGGTTCAAACCCGGGACGCCTGCATGACTGGCGATGCAATCAGGCGCCACGTCACCATCTCTTCACAAAATCTCATTACGTACACAATGTTCTACGAATACATGGTAATTTTCTTTAATTTATCACCTACTTCCAGTCATCTTTGTCCACTACAAGCCGAGAATTGCGACAGCAATTCGCGGCGACAGCAATTCGCGGCTTGTGGTATTGCTTAACCCTTTCAAGCCTGACTTTACATAGTCATCTTCATCCACTACAAGCCGAAAATTACCATGTATATGTGGAACAGTGTCATGGAAATTTATCTTCTGAAACCCTTAGTTGTAAGAAAATCAAGTATGTTTTCATTGATGTGAAATGATGCTTTAATGCATCATGAGGGTCTAAAGGGTTAGGATGTTAAATAGTTTTCGCTCGCTTTACTTTCTGTCCCTTCCATCTATCTATTCTTCTTATCCCTTGTGCTGCTGGGGCCGTATATGATAGGACCTACTACACGTTTGTAATTTATCTTTCAGAAATCATTGAAATTGATAAACCAGGGTGTAGTAGATTCTTAATTAACCTTTGAACCAATGTAGCGCTAAAATTGTTTGTATAAATCAAGGAGACCAAAAGGTTTTATTCTTTTTTTTTTAATTTGCAATTATTATAAATGTCTCAGTTAACCCTTTCTGCTTCACTTGAATACCTATCGCCATTATAAATATGTTCGCTTTCAGTGCGGTGATCAACTTTATATATCAGAATCTGACATCTATGGAAAGCAGATTCTGACATCTTAAGTCGATCCCCCTCCCGCTTAAACGGTTAAGCAGGAACGCAAATCAAAACTTATTAGTTTTTTATCACAGCGAATAACTCCACCAGTTTCGGTGTGATAAATTAATGTTCGAATATTAGGAACAAGAAAGTTATCTACATATAGTATGTTTAAAACAAAATTTGATCTAGAACCTTATCTTGATATTTAAAAAAAAAGCTCAGATAAATAGTTTGCAGGTTGAGATGTTCTAATCATTCGCTTGTAATAAAGATAGGTAGACACACTGATTTTTTTTTTTAATAACTGAACGTGTTTGTCCATTGTGTGTCAGGGACGGTCTATTTATTATTGAAGATGAATTGCATAATTTCCATTTTGTATTCTGTTGCCCATCTTTTACTGGGATATCAGACAACAGTACATATCATTTATCCTGATTCCTGATTTTTTATGTCTTCTACTAATCCAAACGTAATCAAACCATTAGCGTCATATGTATAGCATTCCTCAAAGCACCGTGATGCGATTCTGTCTGATACGTGACCATATAGTTTGTTTATCATGTTTACCTTGTGTACGTTTTATCATGTTTGTACTATCGGCCGATGGCCTTACAATACTGAATAAATCAATCAATTTAAAATATTTGGTTTGAAAGTGGACCAATATGAGTAGTTTGCAGTCACCTGAAGTTGTGGATCGTGGTAGCGTCTACCTGGAATCCAACGGTCTGTCAATCATATAAGGGTTTTTATGAGACGCATATTAACCCTTTAAACCATGACGATGCATTAAAGCATGATTTTGCATCTCGGACAATTGACTTAATTTCTTAAAATCTGTGGGTCAGCAATTCGCAGCTTGTAGTGGGAGAAGAGGACAATGGTAAATTCAGGCTTGAAAGGGTTAAATCTTGTCCGCTGAATTGTTTTATTTTCATTTTTTCATTCATTTGAAGTTGAAATTGCGTTAGCAATTCCAGCTTCAAATGACGAGAAATATTACTATTAAGGAAAAGTGATAACCTCCCGAAATGCATTGTCTAACAAATCACAAAATATAACAAAAAATTAAACGACATTTGATTATGTGTGAAAAAATAGTTGCTTAATTAGTGGATGCAAATATTCAATATGAGAAAAGACTATTGATAAAAATCAATTTTTCATTGCTTCGAAGCCGGAATTGCTGACGTAATTCTAGCTTCAATTAAGTGAAAATTAGCTTGAAACCATGGTATGATTAGCTGCGCTCGGTCGAGATGTTGATCAATCAAGTGAAGAGTTGTGTGAGAGACACATTCAATTAGTGTCGGATATCTCCATGATCATGACAAGAGGGATTCTATAATTCTTTTGTGTTCGAAGCCGCAAATCGCGTCATTGTTGCATTGAATAAGACAACCCATACTTGCAACTGCATAAAGTTATTATTTATTTTTTTGTGCATTGGTTGCGCTTGTACACTCGGACAAAATCCCTTAATGTCATACCATGACGCTAAAACCCGTTGTCCCAGTGCATTATTTTCATAAACGATACATTTATATTGACATTTATAATGATGGAAGCATTATTTAGTGTTTGTTTGTAATTAAAAAAAACATTACACAACATATTTTACCATTTTTGTTTTCTTTCAAATGTCTGAGCTTGTCTGAGGTTATTTCATTGTCCCAGATGAAAACGTCATTCCATGACGACCCATATCGTGGCGTTGATACGGTTAAACAAGTGACCTTCTTGCTGGTACATTTTTTTCGTGTCAGCCCCTAAATGACAATTGGTCTGGTGGTAGTGGGAATCAGCTTGAATATCTAATAAGACAGTAACAGATAACCACAGCCTACATTTGAGTGACATTTTGATGATTTTTTTTCTTTAGGCAATTAGTCATGGAATGACGCCCTAAAATTATAGAATCCCTCATACGCGCCAGAAAGACGGTGATAATCTCAGAAAAGAAAGATGGCCGCCTGCTTTCATCTTCTCAAGGTCATTCTGTCTCAGATGACACCAGGTAATTATGACAAGATCAAAGCTACAAAAAAGTGTGTGGCATTTTCATTCTATCGTTGTTTGATCATGGGATTAATTATCGGGTCTAGTTTAGCACACAAGCCTACTAGACACAAGATGTTCTAAACAAACATTTTTCTTACAGTAAGATAACTACATTTTTTGTCTTAGTGCCAATCTCCAAGCTCATTTACCAACTCATCAATTTATGTCTTGTATTTTGCTATATTTATTATGTTCTGAATTAACGAATAGAAGAGTCTTAGTCTTTAACGCAACGTTATCAGAGCTATATATGTAGACCAATTCCTTACACGTAGGCTATACCTAACCTGCTAATTACCCACGGTGCAGTGTGGGGGCTGTACCGTTTTCAGATCGCTGTAGGCCAAGCGCCCACACGTAGGCCTATCCAGGTTGCGGTGTGGGGACTTATATTGTGAATACAATTCAATTATTTATAATATTTTTTTCGGGTTATATCACTATTTTCAATGACATGACAGAATATCAAAAAATAGAATTATTTATCACAATTCTTTGTTTTGCTTAGCATTATTCTAGAAGTGTACTATTTGACAGCTTTTTTTTAATTGCTTCGTAGACGGTGGGCCAACATTAAACTAGCATTGTTTCCACGTTTTGGAAGCCACTACACATACAAATTCAGTTATTGACAAAACACGTACATCAAATTACACCAACACGCAGACTTCTTTATAATAAAGAACGGCACTCACACTTATTCTATGCCATATTCTAGACTGTTGAGCTGAATTGATAGGATATAACTGTTTTCTTTATTACTGTTTTTTTCTGTTTTTAAAGAAATCGAATACTATGTTAAAACTTGTAAAGAACACCCAGTATAGGGGAGGGGGGGGGGAGGGGGCTTGTTAACAAACTATATGCTTCCTTTAATTTATTTCTCCGTGTATTTGCCAAGTATTACAAAATATGTATTTAAAATATTTGTATTTTACATGAAACTGGAGCAGATTTTGTAAGGTATTAGTTTGATTTGACAGATACCCCAATGGTTTGCAAAGTCGATTTCATTATTTTTACCAGACTCGAATCGGAGCTTAGAAAATCGAACACTACAAAAATACTACAAAATAATTTCATTTCTATTTTTAATGTGTTTCATTTTACTTTGCACAATGTTTGGAGTGTATCATAATGATTGCAAACTAGGGCCACTATGTTTTTTTCTCTTTTTTAGATTAGCGCGCGCATTAGATTTAGGCCGCGCATTGAATTGTTGCCAATTTTCGCAAAAAAACACATTTAATTTCGGTAAATATAGAAAACATTTCGAAAAAAGAGTTTACTTCTAGAAATAAAAAAAAAATTTCCAGCTATGTTTTTTTTGCTCGTTTTTTTGTCGCCCTCAATAACTTTATTTAAAATAGGTCAAATTTTTTTTATTTCGTAGCCCTCATTGACTTTTCCGGAAATTTGTCCAATGTTTTTTTTATTTTGGTCGCCCTCATCAACTTTTCCGAAAATAGGTTGAATGTTTTTTTTCTTAAATGTTTTTTTTACCGCCATCCCTCATTAGATTTTGGATTTTTTCTGATCTAATACAGAGAAACAAAACACAGTGACCTAACCTAATAGAACAACCGTTAGTAGGCCGGATTTATTAACCCTTGGAGCGGGGGGGGGGGGGGTGTCCTGGAATATCTCAGCAAACACACAGAATAGACTTGTATTCAGGGCTATGACATTGACCTCCTCTGTTTTCACTGAGCTGGCTAATACAATGAAGTATGGAGGGAGGGGTATAACCTTGTTTTCACCGAGTGACGTCACTGCGTTTCACAGAATGAAGTATGGGAGGAGGGGGGTGTTATATAACCTTGTTTTCACCGAGTGACGTCACTGCGTTTCACAGAATGAAGTATGGGGGAGGGGGTGTTATATAACCTTGTTTTCACCGAGTGACGTCACGGCGTTTCACAGAAAAAAGTATGGGGAGGGGGTGTTATATAACCTTGTTTTCACCAAGTGACGTCACTGCGTTTCACAGAATGAAGTATGGGGGAGGGGGGGGGGGTGTTATATAACCTTCTTTTCACCGAGTGACGTCACTGCGTTTCACAGAATGAAGTATGGGGGAGGGGTGTTATATAACCTTGTTTTCACCGAGTGACGTCATTGCGTTTCACAGAATAGCCTTGTATTCAGGGCTACTGCGACGCTTGTCCAACATTGAATCAGCATTGTACTTAGCACCTCATTTCATCCGCAATAACAGTAATTTGATTGGCTACGAATGAAACGAATCACAAAAGTTTATAGTCGTGTTTAGCGCTCAAAAGGTTTATTTAGAAAGAAGTGACGCATCAACACTATGTGCGCCTCTGGGCCCGTATTTTCGTACAAGTTACGATATATCGTAGGCTTCTGATTGGTCGAGATGGCCATCTCGACCAATCAGAAGCCTACGATATATCCCCAGATGAACAGAATAAACTCAGATAATCTGTCATCTCGTTGACAATTGACACAAGAGGATCTATATCAGGAAGCTAACCTTACACCGGCGAGATGACTATTCTAGACAATCTAATGGTGATAAGAAAGATGTTAAGACATTGATATTACGATTCAAAGTTATCACCATATCCGCGGAATGAGCGCTGCTCCCAGATAATCTGTAATTTGGTTGACACTGGACACAAGGGGAACTAGCAGCAGTGAGATCAAGATTCTAATTAACAGATAACCTAATGGGAATAAGTGGTCGTGGGATGAACATTGCTCCCAGATAATCTGTCATTTCTTTGACACTTGGCGCAGGGGGATCCATACCAGGAAGTCCTCCCACCAGAGAGATTACTATTTTAAGTAACAGCCAATCTAATGGGTATGAGAAAGATGTCAAGTGAGATTACACTTGACATCTTGATTAGAGTGATTAGAGATTACCATTCACAGTGATCACAAGGGGGTCCACAGCAGCAATGTCATAATCCAGAGAGAATACTATTATAAGAACCAGACAATCTAACGGGGAATAAGAGAAATGTCAAGAAGTCAACGATCCTGACACAACCTACATAGTAATCAGTCATCAGCATGCTCATGGGATCACAGGGACATGAAACCCCATGTTGAAATGAACGGCCCTGCATAGTCAAAATGGTCATCTTAGACTCTTTTGACTATGCAGGGCTGTTCCATTTCAACAGGGGAGGGTCTCATGTCACTGTGCGTGGGATTATCCTATAACATAGGCTTGGATAATCTGTCATTTGGTTGACACTTCGCACAATTAAGGGATCTATATCAGGAAGACCTTTCTCTATTAAGATTACCGTGTATTATATAACACTCGTTCATTTAATGTGTCTACCCAGCAAACACCACGCATTGACCCAATGCTGGTTTCACGTTGGGCCAGCGTCGCAGACGATGGTCCAACATAAAACCAGCGTTGGGTCAATGCGTCGTGTTTGTTGGGTAAGGCTCACATCTTATTCGTTGAGCATGTGCTGCATTTTCCATCTCGCACACTGCACAAAAATACAAACAGTGTTTATCTTACTGGGCCAGTAACATGAACAAGCTGAACGATCCTACTGGCCATGGGCGGTGAGATCAACAGCGCTTGTATTTTCGCACACTATCCACTAGATATGATAACAAAAAACTTTTATAAAATAAATTACCTTTTTCTGCGCGGGGTCCGATTTTAGACATCAGAATCTGACGTCTTTAGACATTAGATTATCAGATTATGACGTCTAAAGTAGATCTCCGCACTGAAAGAGTAAATATCGATAATGACCGTAAGACCCATAACATATTAGACATGCAAATGAACCAGAAATATATAACTATCATTTATTATAATTTCAAATAGAATTTTTTTTTAGCGCTCACTTTCGTTAAATCAGCTGATAAGGCTAAAACATTATTCCTGTTTAGATGTCACTAACGGGGTGATGACATTATTTATACTAATGTGTGACGTAATCTATTCCTCTAAAAGTGCCTCCGACTGGCTCATGAGGTCATTTATTGGCCCACCGCCAGCATCGCCATAGACAATTAGTTTCTAAAAGCGGGGGTGGTTTTGTGTGGGCAGACCTATAAAGATAAATTGAATGACCTCAGAAAGGTATCTATGGTTGACCTCTCACTCACCTGGTGGCTCTGATATCTAGTTTACCTCACACTCACCTGGTGGCTCTGATGAAAGCTTTGGGGAAGAGCACATACAGAAGAGCAGATCTGACAATGCCAGCAGCAGGAGACCCAGGTGAGCTGTTCCCTCACCCTCCCTGCTACCCTCACACCGCCTGAAGCGCCGCCTATTGAGTACCGCCAAATTGATCAGGTTACCCAGCAGTCCCAGGGTGCACAGCGTCGGGGTGACGTACTGATCCAGTATCGTGAGGACAACGCGTTTTGGTGGGAATCTGTGCTGTTGGCCAGTATCGTCATCAGATGGTAATGGCGGACATATGAGCCAGTCCTCTAACAAGGTGGTGTTCACATTGGTGAGGTTGGTGATGTTATCCATCACGCTGTGGCTGGGTGACGAGTGATCCAACCACGGTGTGACGTCATCATTATCCATGGAAACAACACGTCTTCCTGTGTAGATCCCACTAACTGAGTCATGACGTCATCTATTTCTGTGTAGATGTCACTTACTGGTTCATGACGTCATTTATTCCTGTGTAGATGTCACTAAATGGATGGTGATGAGATTTACTCCTGTGTAGATGTCACTAACTGGGTCATGACGTCATTTATACCAGTTTGTGACGTAATCTATTCCCCTAAAAGTGCCTACGATTGTTTCATGACGTCATTTATTCCTGTGTAAATGTTACTAGCTGCCTCATGACGTCATTTATTTCTGTGTATATGTCACTAGCTGCCTCATGACGTCATTTATTTCTGTGTAGTTGTCACTAACTGCCTCATGACGTCATTTTTTTCTGTGTAGATGTCCCTAGCTGCCTCATGACGTCATTTATTCCTGTGTAGATTTCACTGACTGGCCCATGACGTCATTTAGTCCTGTGTGGATGCTAACCTGTGTTGATGTCAACCGATATGGTCTCACCACCCTAAATAGGCCGAAATCCAGGGAGGTGTCTACTAATCATGCTAATGATGGAATCATCACACAAAATATTTTTAGTGTGGCTGTTCCAACCTCTAGTGAAACAAAATAAAATATAAAGAAGTTAGAATTTTGTGGGTATTTAATAAGCCCACGTTATCTTCTTTGTCAAGGATATCAGATATAACTGTTTCATGATAACCTCGCAGGGATACATTGGGTTAAAATGATGTGTGTCTGTTCTGTGAAAGAGAGTACGAATATTAGCCCACTTTGAAAAGTAGTGATCTTTTTACACGCTAGGGGACGTAGCTCGAAATCTGAAGTGGCGTGATCACATAAAAGCCGCCAGTGGTCGAGCTGAGTACTTTCTCTCCTTGTTCTGCTGAATTGTTGCTATTGTATTTCTCATATATTTGAATCTGAAATAAAAATGACAAGAAATCTTTTCGAAATAATACCTCTGCTAAATTGAATTATTTCACTAACTGAACATCTACCACAAACTAAATTATCCATTACAGTGACATCTTATTTGGTTTGAAATATGCTTGCAACCATTGGCCCTATATATAATCTATCAGGGTAACAGGATAAGGGCTAACCATTTTCCTGCTGAATTGTTTCAAATTATTTTTTATTAATTTGAAGCTGGAATTGCTAACGCAATTTCCAGCTTCAAATGACGAAAAATATTTCTATTTATGAAAAATAGACATCTCCCAAATTTAAATATTTGATTAACTGAAGCCACAACTTCACGTCAGGGAAAATTACTCATAATTGTTCAATTTAGGGCCCGGTATTTGCAAATATTGATATTCTACCACTGAATATTTTATCAATACACTTTTCTCAATAACAACACGCCACACAGTGAGCAACGCCGAACTGTTTTAATCAGACAACTGTCACACACTGTTCAATGACAACACGCCACACAGTGAGCAACGCCGAACAGTTTTAATCAGACAAACTGTTCATGTGCAAACTCGTGCAAGCAGTCTATTTCAGTGGCGTTTTATTTCGGTTGAAACTTTCTTGAAAACTTACATATCCGGGTCCAGCAGGACAAGGGTTAAGACTCCTGCGGCAAGTATCAAACAGAAACTGTTTAGAAAGATGAAGATGTTCTCTTTGCCCAGAGAGCAGGAAATGTTGAACCAATGTTGGTTAACCCTCACAGTGCGGGGATCGACGTTAGTCGTCAGAATCTGACGTCTACAGACGTCAGATTCTGACGACTAAAGTCGATCCCCGCACTGTGAGAGTAAAAATATTTTTAATGGACATAGACCCATAACACACTAGGTATTCAAATGAATCGGAAAGAGCTAACTAAGACATTTATGATGATTTCAAATTGAAAAAAACCCTTTGGTCTCCATAGTTTTTAAAAAAATATTCATCGCTTCAAGGGTTAAATCGCCTTGAATAAATGTGTTAGTTTTGCCTGCTTGGGTGATTATCCGTCGCGACCAATTTAATTACAGTGCTTGTGAGTAGCTTCCTCAAACATATATTTTTTCAGCTGTCATCTTCCGGCGTAGCCCATGGTGGTGCAATTTGAGCTCAGACAGATACACACACTGTCTAGGTGGGCCCCACCTGCACGACAAAAGCAACTTGCTCGCATCCCAGTAAACACGAGACGTTGAACCGATAGTGGTTTAATATTGTGGGCCAGCGTTGCAGAATGTGGCTCAATATTAAATATATATTGGATGTGGTGCTTCAGCTTAGACAGAAGCATATAGACTCCACGGGTGGGCCCACCTGCACGACAAAAGCAGCTCGTCCTGCTGTCACCACCGCTCTCTTCAGTTGCTGTCAGACTGAGAGAATTGCAGGCGAGAGGTTCCCGCTCTGGTAAACAACTAGGAGACACTGACGCTTCTCTCAACAGCCGCCAGCTGTTACATCTATCGCTGTCACTCCCACCGAAGAACCCCCACCACAGCTGTCATTTCGGAGCTGAGGCCGGGGGCCCTGGTGCAATGGTTTAAGCTACCTGCTTTGAAAGTCGGAGAACTGCCCTTCAAGTTTCAAAGAAACAACATGTTTTTTCCCCGCTGCCTCGCAAAGATTCAATATTGTGGTGAACCTCCGCTACCGAGAGGTAGTGTGCTCGGCCTCAGACCGTCAGGACTCAAATTTAGAGTCCTGTGTCTGGAGGGCAGTGTCTGGGGTCAGAACAAACCGTAGGCTAAGTCAATTTTTCAGCTATTTGTGTTTTGTTAACATAGGACAAAAAAACCACAACATATCATGAAAATAACCAATTTTGATCAAATAAGCGGCTATTTTGCTCGGGATAAAATCAAGGCTAAGTCAACCATTTTTGTCCTATGTTACCCCAAACTCAAATAGCTAAAAAAAAAATTAAAATGACTTAGCCTTGGTTTTGTTCTGACTCCTTCCATTCATCTCACCATCATCAGGAGCTTCTCCTGGATCAGTTTAGCTTATGTGTGCACAAATGTGGCCTAAAATCCCATTCATTTCTCCACCATGTCAGTTTCCCCTCGATTTGTTAAAATGATAACTGTTCAATGATGCCTTTTTCAATATAACATCCTCTTGCGATTAACAATATAACCACCAAGTTACTTTTATATGGAATTTTCACCAACTTGAAATACAAAATCACGGTCATTTTTTTAAATTTTGCTGATCGATGCCACGTTTTATGTTTACCAGATTGAAGGGTGTTACCTAATAATTAACTGCTAATAAAAAATTTAAAAAAGTTTTACTCTACAAAAGTGTATTCACAATCTTCTAATCCCAAGGAGACTGTTTCATCTAAATATAACGTTAGTTCGTGTTTTAACATCTAGTTTGTTCAGCAGTATAAACTGGTCAAAACTCTGCACGGCTGTCGTCACGTTTTAATTTGTTTGCTGTAATCAAGGCAGCGTCTGTTTGACAGCTCGGATTAATTCGAGGGGTCAACCGGAAAAATAGCATATTTATATATAACTGAAACGAGTTGTAAGCATTGACCCAGTGTTGGGCCAGCGTCTTGTTCATAATGCAAACTAATAGCGTTGGCCCGGCATTGAACCAGCGCTGTGGCCCTATTTGCAGGACGGAGCGGTCAGTAATTGTTGGGAACGGGTCATTTTTGGCATGAACATAGTCTTCTCAACTGTCTGTTGCTTGGAAAATAGTGTGGTGTGAGTGAATCATTGAATCTTGTGTGGATTACACAGTAGGTGACTCTAAACGTAATCAACGACGCCACACGGGAGATTTACGGTCTGCAATGTTAGTCTAGTTGCCAAAATCATGACCCTGCAATGGTCATTCCTGTAAACTTTTTTTGCAGAAATAGCTTCTTTGTGCCATTGAGACCTAAATTAGCTTAGTTGACAAACCTGCAACATTGAGCATTTTCAGGAGTCCAAGATGGCTGCCATTTTGGATATAGGGTGGTTAACAATTTTTGACTTACGTATGACATACTTATGTGTGAATTATGTCATGTAGGGGGTTTTGAGTGTGCTAAGATCATTTATCGCATTCATTTGTACAATCCAAACAATATGTGCTGCTTAGATACGTATACACCATGTATGAATATATTTTAAAAATTAATAAAGAAACAACTGAATATGAAATGACGGTCATAGATTTCATCAATGTAGGTCACGCATTGACCGATCTAAGAAGTGATAAACACAGCTTTAGTTAGATTGATATAAATATGACATATTGACATTTACTTTAAAAAGAATGCGCGAAAAATAATAACAGTATTAAATAACGTACAGGTAACGTTTTATTTTTTTGAAAATGGTACAGTAAAATATTTGTGAAAATTAAATGACGCTGTAAGATAAACAAAAGTGTTTGATCTGCAATTTGCTTCGCAAACTGTGGAAGTTTAACCCTTAAAGCGCTGAATTTTTTTTAATGAAAACTGATTTTTATTTGATCGTTTGATTGTAATTTTCCTACCATTAGTCTCATCCAGTTTTCTTCTACTACCCTTTGTATAGTAATGTAGGCAATCCATCCGGAGCTACCTGCTGGTTATTCTATTGAAAAATATTCACTTTCAGTGCTGCTGAGCAAAATCATGACGTTCTCATTCAGCAGCAATTAGGCCCATTCGAGTGGCTGTTTTCGTCGTCGACGTTTCTTCGTCAAAAAGGTCAGAGGTCAAAGGTCATTCAACAAGAATTTGACGGTGAATTTTTCCGTCTCGTTTCGTCGACGACGGAAAAAAATCAAACAGTCAATCGAGTAGGATATAACAAAACGTGAAAAACGTCGATGACGAAAACAGCCACTCGAATGGGCCTTATTGTCTAAAGCCAAAAGGCGATGCTTTTTTACGTTTTTGGTGGGGGACATCAGAATTATGCATGTTGCATTAGCTGGCCAATACAATCAATGGAAATCATCCCTGATATGAAGCAGCCAAGAAAGGGTACATAACTCTATGGGACACAAAAATATAATTTCCAGTTTGTAGTGAGGCTGATTGCACAAAACAAGCCAGTCACAGATTTTAAAAAACAGATAACTTTGTTATTGCAGGAAATAGTCAGGATGGGGATAGTATTTTCAATGAGTTTCCCCTGCCAACAACCTTATATGGTTTCAAGATAGGATTCAGGAGCACATTAGCGGAGATATCCCAGTCTTGTATATGTAAACATCATTTGAATTTTTGGGAACCTTCCGAGGTCTGTCCACGAGACCCGTCCGTCGTCAATGGGTTAATAAAAAAATATGAAATATTTTGAAAAAGTGCTTTGATATACATTTAAAAAAAATAATAAAATAATTCTACACTCCCAGTACCCCTATCTAAAGGTATTCCACAACATTGTATGAAAAGAAAAGTAGTAAGGCCTGTGTGATGACGGATATGACGAGGTAAAACGTAACAACATCGTTGTTGGATGGTAGTCATAATTTCAGTATTTCACTAAAAATAAAATTGGTATGTGGGAACCACACAGAGTGTGCTCTGGATTGACACCATTTACACATAATTATGACAATAAATCTGCTGCACTGTAATAGATATAGCATGCTTTGTAATGTTAGAAGCAAACGGGTATCCGCAGATAACATGCTAAAACCAGTCTTTTCCGGTTAAAAAAAAACTCGCGGTTTCTACACCTGGAATTCAATTTTTTTGGCATGAACATATATCTTCTCAACTGTCTGTTGCTTGGAAAATAGTGTGGTGTGAGTGAATCATTGAATCTTGTGTGTATTACACAGTAGGTGACTCTAAATGTGGTCGACGGCACACGGGAGATTTACGGTCTGCAATGTGGACAGATTGATAGACGTTTTCCCTTACCCATTAACCCTTAAAGCGCAGAAATATTAACCAAGAAACGAAAGGGGTTTTCAATGTTAAATTATCAGAAATGTCTTAGTTTACTCTTTTCGCCTCATTGGAAAACATATATTATGGGTCTACGGCCATTATAGATATTTTACCCTTTCAGTGCGAGGACTGACTTTATGGACCAAATTTCATTTAATCTTGATGTTTAAACAATCATTTTTATTCTCAATGACAGTGATTTAATCGGCTATTAAAAATGACTATAATCGTGCTTATCGCTTAAGGGGTCTTGTCAAGTTAAAACAATCCAAAAAACTTAGGGAACACAACTTTGTGAAAAAAATGAATTGGTCAGACCAAACCCCCCCCCCCCCCCCCTATCCATGTTTGACAAGTACAGACAAAAAACAAAAAAGTAAAAAAAGTGCTGTGTTTTTTTAAAATCTGAGTTTGAGCTTGATACACTACCCACTTCCGAGTTTTTCTCTGATTTTTTTATTTTTCCAACATGACAAAACCCTTAAATGGTCATTGCACCAGCAATTTCCGTTTCTCAGAGCCAAGATACGCCATACATTAATATTACAGTGTGCTTTGTTATTGATCAATATGGTTGGGCTCCGAAGAGAGTTATTTATCTATAGATCGCATCTATGATAGCGGGATATAAAATAATACAACCTTCTAATTGTGAGACAAGATCAATAAAAATAGGTTTTTAGGTTGTGATTGGCCAGCCTCAATTTGATTCAATTTAGGGGTGTGGCTTGAAGGTTCCAGTTCTATTGGCCGATTGAGTTTAGGGATTCCCCGACATTTTTCTACAAACTGTCATTATAAACAAGTACGATTAGTGATGCGCAGCACACTAGGTTTTTGGGTTTTTTTCATTATAATATTGACCATTTCTAGGTGATGCTCTGCATCACCAATCGTACTTGCAGTATTGCTCTGTGACCCTCACGTGTTCGTGACGAAAATAGGCCAGTTGAACCGGTAGGAATTCCTACCGCTAAAATGATGTAGGCCGAAAATGGAGCCCAGTATCTGGCCCAAAATCAGTGTTCAGGCACAGGCATTTGCATACTTATTTATATTGCAAGCGTTCTGATCAGTCAATGGCTACAGTCCATATATATAAAAATGACTGACCAGAACGCTTGCATTATAAATAACTATGCAAATGCCTGTGGTTAAGGCTAAATACCAAGCCGGGAATGGAGAGTAACGGACCAATTATCATGGTAGTCCTAATGGTAGTGTGACCGAGCTGTTGATAATAAGGGATACTCATTATGGTTGGGTGTGTTTTAAGTCAGTTATACCCCTCGGGGTTCTCCATTCGTAGCTGTGAAAAAGGCATTGGCCTTCGGCCTCGGACCTTTTTTCACAGCTAAAAATGGAGAAGTCATCGGGCTTTATCCTATAGGCTACAGATCACATTGACCAGTCAGAAAGTCAGGATGATATACATATCCGTCTGGCTGTATAAATAAAACTAGACAGAAAATTAGGGATTGCAAACCTACGCCAACTCAGTAAACACAAAACATCTTTATAACTCTTGTACAATGTTGTACCAAAAATGAAATGAATCGGGCTTTAGGCCATTTTTGTGCACATACAGGCTAAACTGGGTCAAGATAACCTCCTGAGGATGGTGAGATGAGTGAGATGACACTGCTCTCCAGACACAGGATTCGAAATTCAAACCTTGGAGGTCTGAGCACGCTAACTCCCGGTCATGGAGGCTCCCCACAATACGGACTTTTTACGAGTGGATGGGGAAGAACCCCGAACTCTAGCGTGAAAGGTAGCGGTGCTAACCACTACCCTAGAGACCCTGCCCACAACGACCAGCGTCGAAGACGTTGGGCCGACGTTGTACGAATTTTATAAAACAAACAAACAAACAAACAAACAAACAAACAAACAAACAAACAAACAACAAACAAACAAACAAACAAACAAACAAACAAACAAACAAACAAACAAACAAACAAACAAACAAACAAACAAACAAACAAACAAACAAACAAACAAACAAACAAACAAACAAACAAACAAAGTGTAGAATATGGATTCTGTAAATCATACTAAACCCCTGATAAACCTTACCTGTGACTGGGACATAGTAATGACCAGCACCAAGACAGATGTACGTGTGTGGATATATGAATACTTACCTACATACATATACAATGAACGGTTTTATTTCTAAAAAAATATAGCTATTTGTCCTCATTTGGAGCTGGAAATTGCGTCAGCTTCAAACGACAAAAATACAATAGAATCAATTATATTAAGCCTGACAGGGGCTAACTAAGGAGTCTCATGCAAGTGAATAGTGATAGATCTATACACAGGGAAAGATAACATTCCTAAAAGTGAATGATTCTATTCAATTTCGGAATGTTGCGAGAGCAATTGCAGCTTCATATGAATGAACACAGTAACGTATAATTCATCGGAATATAGGACTACAATTATACTGTTAGTGTATTTCATATTCGTAATTAAACTATAATATTCTAAGCTCAAACTCAAAACAGATTTAGGCCTGCTTGTCTTCTAATAATATTTTGATATTGCCTCATATATGTGTGCGACATAAGGCACACATACTCCACATGTGTGGTGTCTTAGGCCACATTTGTGCAAATATAGGCTAAACTGGGCCATGAGAACCTCCTGAAGATGGTGAGACGAATAAGATGATACATTTTGTTTCTTTTAAACTTGAATGCCAGAGCGGGGGAGGAACATCGCATCCCCGATATTCCAGGCAGGCAGCTTTAACCACTGTACTACACCCTCGCCCCAAACATGCCAGGGATGGTATTCTCAAAACGACGCCCCCAGATATTAGGCGTGTTATTATTTAAGCACCTCGTGACAAAATGTGAATGAAACTAGTTAAATTAAAAACGTTAGACCTACAATATATGCCTACAATAGCATAGACTTTCTAAGCTTTAAATCTAATACATTATACTTCGGTATTTTATAGAAACAAGTAATTTAATTCACATTGAGGTGCGATTTGCGACAGCAATCTTCATTTGAAGGTAGAATAAAATAGACAGACATAGCCAGGTGTTGGGATAGTTAAACCCTGGGGTGTCTCGTTAAGTGAATACGGCTTATCCAGAAGACTTTGCTGCCATGTCGAGTTATATGGCCTTGGTGTAAATTGCTTATTTCCTATCGATTCCCATTTGTGTAGCAGGTCCTAATTTGGCTTAGTGAAGTTATAGATTATTTACAACTACCAGGTGATGCACTCTTATTTAAACAGTGACGCTTGTGTTGCTGGATTGTTTATTTCTATTTTTTATTTATTTGAAGCTGAAATTTCAAACGCAATTTCTAGCTTCAAACCACGAAAAAACTATATAAAACAATTATATCTTTAAAAAAATGATATCTCGAACTAAGTTATTATATTCACTGAGCATCCCCTCAAACTAATTTATGAAATTGTAAATTTATCAATTCACTAGGTGTGTAACACACATACAAACGTATATATACGGCCCTAGCAGCACAAGGGTTAAGCCATAGATTAATCACATATAGATATGTCAAGCCATGTTGAAAACCTGTCAGACGGCGATTGCAGCGCCATCTGATTTTAAATTGGGTCAGAAATTGTGGCGACAGTCTGACCATCATTCATCCGCATGCGTTTTATGCCAGCTGACGACTGCTCACACTGGGTGACTGGCACTGGGGATCGGATGTCTTATAACGTCGTCAGAAGATATGCATATGGCACTGTTTTTTGGTCGATACAGGCTGAGATCGGTACGCCGTCGGTACGCCGTCGCCAGATACAGGCCGAGCCGAAGGCGAGTGCCTGTATCGGCGACAAGTACCGATCTCAGCCTGTATCGACCAAAAAGCAGTGCCATATGCATTTTATCGTACGACCACCCACATGTTTAACTGATAATTAATATATTTAGAGTACAATGCGTCAGTATAACGTAAATAATTCGCAACCGGAAAACGAATTGTTTACATGTTTTGGTCGATACAGGAAGTTATCAGTACAAGTCTCATGGTCGATAACACCTGTGGGAGTACGATAATCCATATTTATTTATCAGAAATGACCCAATCATTTTAAACTCAGGGGACGCTGCGGTGCGGCGTGTGACAGAATCGCCCATTGGTCAGTGTTAATCTATGGTTAAACGTATACGGACCTAGCAACACGAGACACAATGGTTAAACGTAAATATACGGTCCAAGCAACACAAAGACGCAAACGTATATATACGGCCCTGGCAACACAAGGGTTAAATCGTGTTTATATTCGGTCCCAGCAGCACAAGTGTTAAACATACAGGGATTATAAATTTTTACACGTTACACGCTACCCTGATGACATCGCAAGGCTAGACGGATACAGTGACCTCCATTTTTAAATGTAATAGTTTCAATACGATCACAAGCTTACGCCTGCTGAAAATGGCATAGTTTTCACAGGCATTTGAAATATTCGTCTCAATTTCTTGGCATCCGAGTTTTTTGGTAGGCAGCGCGAATGTCGTTTTTACACAGCTGACTGTGTAAACAAAATTGTGGTCAGTGTGACTGGGCCTCGCGCAATAAATGAGTTAGGCAGCCCAGTCATACCGGGTAGTTATACGCGTCTGATCAGGTGAACTACATTAAAAAAATTGTTGTGTCTCGCTACCGCGATCCACAACTTCAAGTGAGTAAAAATCACTCATAATTGTTTAATTTGACACCAAATATTTTCAATCTGGATGTATAAACACATATTTCCCAATACCTGTGTTTTATTCGGCAAATAAGACGACCTAAAAACGAATATTGTCGTAAATAGCAGTAAACAAAAACACATACATTGACCCAATATTGGTTTAATGTTGGGCCACCGTCTGCGACGCTGGCCCAGAATTAAACCAAAATTGGGTGAATGTCTCGTGTTTACCATCATACGTGGAGTGAACCAACAGAAAGATCATGAAAATCATTAATTTACACAGTCGAAAAATAAAAAACTGTACGCGCACAGAGAGTAAATGTAACAGGGCGAGATGATGAAATCGTTCTTTCAACGACATCTCTAGCCTGAACACTGATATTGGGCCAGATACTGCAGGACTCCATTTATATTCTTGACATTCGTTCACCAGTAGAAATTCCTACCGGTTCACCTGGCCTATATACGTCACGGATAAATGAGGGTCACAGAGCTATTTAGAGTGATAATGCAAGTACAATCGGCGATGCAGAGCATCACCTAGAAATGGTCAACCCAGCAAAAACGATACACTGAAACAATGTTGTTTTAATGCTGGGCCATCGTCTTCGACGCTGGCCCAACAATAAAAAACAGCATTGTTACAATGTAACGTGTTTCCTGGGAATATTATAAATTGATTATGTATATATTTGTAAAAAAAACTAGTGTGGCACGCATCACTAATCGTACTTGTTCATATTGACAGTTTGAAGAAATATTCGGGGAATCCCTGAGCTCAATCGGCCAATGGGACTGCAACGTTCAAGCCACACCCCCAAATTGAATCAAATTGAGGCTGGCCAATCACAACCTAAAAACCAGAGCCCCGTTTCTGGCCCAATATGTAATCACAGGGCCAGTGGTCAGGCTACGACATCTCTGTCACGTTTTACAAACAGGAAGTTACTATTATTCACAATATTCATGATAATTGTAGAAAACAGTTAAGGGGACGCAATCAGGCTAAAATCATAACAAAATCGGTGATTTTATTTTGGCTTCTTAATATGACCATATGATGTAAACATGTCCATAGACTACAACTGCAAAAGTTTTTTTTAATTTTTGTGCTCAGGCTAGATATAGAGCCGAAATTACTGTATTTCTTATTTCGGACATGCATGTCCTAGCATACACTCTTAACAAGAGCCTAAAACAAGAACCTATATTGCTTAGAGTGTATTAAGCAGTAATATGCCACCTCAATGCTGATATGCTCGCTTTTTGTGGAAGATGACATTTTTTATTTCTCAGTAAAAGCCTCCCGTAGGTGGCCTACATGAGCCATTGTCTTGCTAAATTATATTTATTTCATTTTCCCAAAGCTGGAATTGCTGGCGAGATTTCAAGCTTCAAGTGGCAAAAATTAGTTCTATTTATGAAAACAACTCCAAAATTTACTTAAGTGCTGACAAGCTATTTTATCCATTACAGAGGCAATTATTTGGTTTGATACTTGCATAAACATGTGTATATACGCTCCTAGCATCAGAAGGGTTAAAACGTATAGATACGGTCTCAGCTACTCAAAGGTCAAACATAAAGTAATCATTTTTAAAGCTGCAAATGACGGGGTTATCTGAGAACAGAGTGATGGACCCAATGTCGAAACAACTTTAATGCTTTCTGTTTTTTTATTATTTCTTCGCAAGTATTTTTTTTCAATATTTGTAATGATAAGACATTGTACATATAATATCAAAATCGGTATTTTTATATGCAAGGTACTGTGCTATTTCAAGTTTGTTTGAGAGAATACAGCACTCATTCAATGAATAAGGTGTGAGCCTTTAGGCGAACACCTTATTCATTGAACGAGTGCAGTATTTTGCATATTTTCCGGGGAAAAAATGGTATATTTTCCCAAACGACCCACTTGATAGGCGCTAGAACTCAATCATCAATCGTCATTTCAACTAAAATCTCGTGCGTATAGAAATGTCAAAATCAGCTTTTATATAAAAGTCATCGCAGCGTTCTTTGCAAAATTTTCCAAGCAATACCTAAATCCACATGTAATTTCCAATTATTTGTTAGAAATAACTATAAAATCTGTGTAGTTTTTCAATATCAAACCTTCGTGAATTGCAATTGCCATCGTCTAATGTCGAATCTATTTGAATTGATAGAAACATACACCTCCGACATTTATTTATTTCAGCTTCAACCATAAAATATTTCATAAATTTCGGTTACATTTCACTTGATTCAAAACTTGATTGAAACATGTACATATAAAATTCAGTTCCAGTAATATAGTGTACGACTGGTCACACATGTAGCCGATTTAGGTGTATATTCTGCGGAATACATAATCCATATATGTAGGCCTACGTTGCTGTCTTTACAATCAGCAATGTGTGAGAATTACAGAATTATTCATCAGATTCTCACAAAAGATCAAACTGACATTATCATGACACACAATACAGCCACGTGACATGGTCCGGAAGCACCGGGGATCAAACTATTCACAGGAACAAAACGAGGTGCAAACTGTTGGCCGCTCATTTGTCACACTGACCTTCAATTTATAATTCACATCTACTATTATTGTGGTCTGCGATATTTGCGTAACATTGGGTGGGTGGGTGGCTGAGCAGACCACATTTTGTTTTGATCGTGAATTCTGGACCGCGGGTCAGTTTGTATCACGTTCTTTTGCTATCAATATATTGACCCCCAATGCTTTCAGGACATGTAACGTGCATTGTGTAGGCTAAATTGGGTCGAGACGCCTCCTGTGGGATAAGGCATACATGCATTGATGAAAACCCACTAGAGCTAGATTGCTCATCTAGGATTCAAACCCAGGACCCCGAAGCTCAATAATAATCAGCAGTAGGGATACTTATAGGGACACTGGCCTCGTTAACTGGAGTATCCCAAAGGAATAACTAATAAGGGGAGACTTATAGAGCCGGACACATCTGTCAATGATGAAGTCCACTAGATCCTTAAAGGACTATTTATAGCTGTGAGGTGATAAAACCAAGACCACACCAGAGCTCTCAAGATGTCCGCTCAGAGGTCAACACGGACGGTCAAGGTCACTCATTTAGTTTGCACCAAATATACAAAGGCATTGGTGTTTTAGTGTTGGGTCTTCGTCGCAGACGGTGGCCCAACATGAAACCAACAGTGAATAGATGTTTCGGGTGTCAGTTGACACGAGACCGGCTGTTTATACAGTTTATATTTAATTATAACATTGTAGTAATAATCAAAATCAAGTTAAACATTCCTCACTGGTGTTTATAACTAGGTTGAAAACTATATATTCACATATATAGTTTTAAATATTTTTGGATTTAATATTACATCTCAATCTATGGTGCTAGATGGGTTGATAAATATAGACATAGAAACAATAAATATATTGGCAATCTTTTTATGGACAAACCATATATTCCTTAACCCTTTGAGCTCGGCGACCCTCTTTATACGTCAAAATCTGACGTCTGTAGACGCCCGATTGTGACGTATAACGAAGATCCCCGCACTGAAAGAAACACATTTCTAGCGGCAGTAAACCCAGAACATAGGTATTCAAATGAAGCTGAAAGAGCTAACTAAAATATTTATGATGATTTCATATTGAAAAAAAAATGTGGTCTGCTTGGCTTATACAAGGATCAACATTATGATGGATCATTACGTGGTATTATAAAATTACATAATATGAATAGGCATGCCTAGAAAGCGAGCGGAAATTATTATGAACTAAAGTAGGGGCTCATGTAATGACATACGCTATAAGTATAAGGCAATGTAACGTGAGGATAACGTGTAGGCTAGACTACTAACAAATGGCGGGCCCTGTCGCAGGGTGTTGAGCGATCCATATATTGTCGGAAGGCCCAGGCAGCCCACTTACGTGCTAGCTTAGGTCTAAACCAACCACAGAACATACATACATAAGTATATTTCTATGAAACCAACTGGGTCTAAAGCAAACAAAGAAACAATTATATGGACCTGCAACACTGACTGAGTTAGATCACACTACTATTTACAGAAATGTAGCGTTATCTACATCGTCATTGTTTAAAAAGAACAAAAATTAATCTTATGAAAATATGATTGCCGAAATATAGACTGATCTGCCAATACCTCCAATTTGATGAGTCGTAGGGGGAAATGTTCATGCGGCTATAGTGATACACATCAACTGTCCTACCCACTCGCTAGGTGGTACCACAATCAGACTGAGCGATAAAACGGGAAAAGTACGATAGGAATATCTGTCTCAGCATGATGCCAGTGAGGTTGAACTTTGACATCTGAACAGAAAATAAACAAACAAGATGTCAGCGCCCATGAACATGATCAGAGGCATGTTGGACCACGAAATATCAGTCCTGACACTGTGCCTGTGAGTGTTAAAAATCAAATCTAATTTTGCTAGTCACTGACCACACGCGTTGCTGTAAGAGCTCGCTCCCGCGAGCTTGGGCCCTTCGGGCCCCAGCTCGCGCGTCCGCTCGCTATAAACGCAACATGACATATGAACATATACAGATTATCAAGTTTACTTTGTGTTATTATTGAGTTGTGTTGTTTTGTAAAATGTGACTCATCTAAAAATAGGTCTGAGAGTTACTTCTCAGCTTCTTTGAAACCACAATTCTTGCGTTGAGCATGGTTGACACGTATTGGACTTCATTGCTTTCTTAATTCAATGTAATCACTCCGGTTGCAGTGTATCCAGCCCTTTCACTGTGGGTAAGCGGTGAGGGGTAACTGTAGTTACCATCAACACAATATGTCGGACAGATCAATGTATAACATTGATTGATTTATATCGAGTCTTCATCCGTGCAGATATTATTATTGAAGTCTGTGAAAATGGTGAGTTCCACTGAAAAGTGACCAAACGTAAATTATATACCTACATTGGCAGAATTATTAGTATAACTGCTGGTTATTCTGTCAGATGTGGCACTAGATTCACCATCGCCGTCTTCTAAATAACGTTGAATAAATATTTTAAAACCGTCCGCATTTATGAATGTTTTGTAAGTAAACTCTTGAAATGATTTTGATGTTCAAATCTAAAGTATTATTAATGGATAATTTCAATGGTATATTAATGATATGTATTGCGAATTTTTATTTTTTAGAATAATGCGATTGTTGATTATTGTTGTCTGTAGAGGAAAATCACCAATATCAGAAACACATTTTAATTTTCAATACATACATAGTTGTCAGTTACCATCAACATGATTTCATTGACTAGTGAATTTATCAGCCAGAAGTTACGAAGTTACCGTTCACATAACAAATTCAATTTGCCAATTATAAGTTTTGTATCGGCAAATAGAACTTGACATGTACATAGAATAGTATATTGGACGGAAATCACATATTCGGGGCTTTAGGTGTGAATTCTGATTTTAAATCTACCTGACAATAACTTCCGGATTATCTGAATTAACCATCCCCCATGACCTTCAGTTCATATCAGGGATGACACGGGCATCCTTCTCCATTGCTTTCTGAATTCAATGGTTTATTCAGCTGCGATGTCTACAACACTTTGTGGCCCATAGTACGCATGCAAATATACCACGTGTAAGTGTTATAATCGTCTATTCTGTGTCATTACGTTTAGCAATGATTGTTTTTTATTAAACTATTTTCCGGTTTCAACACTAATATTTTTTGATCGAGTGAGACTGATATACCTAGCTATCAATTATCCTTAACTTTAAATTGCTTTGCTGTGTTAGACTTTAACACTTTAACCGCGGCGCTGTAAGGGGTAATAATTCAAATTAAATCACGGTTATTGCGAGCGAAGCCTCCAATCACGACCATTGTCGTTTTTACACAGTTCATTATTCAAATTAAATTACTGCTATTGGGGACAAAATGAGTTTTTAACATTAAGATTTGGAATGGTTTGATCTGAAATTAAACAACATTTCATAATGTTCACCCACGTGAAGTTGTGGGTCGCGGTAGTGGAGCACAACTTCAAGTGGATGACAATTAAAGTAAATTAACTTAACGGGTAGAGGGTTTATACATTTGTGTTGTGTAATTTAAAAGTTTAATTTGTCATGGCAGCTGCCTCGGTGATGTTAAAACCTTATACGTGGATCTAAATGAGATCTGTCAACTAATCAGATTTCTTTAACTTATTGTCTTCCCAGTGGACTCGGCATCTATTTGCTGCTTCTTTTTCTGGGTTCGTCATTTTATTGGATTGGTAACTGTTTTTGTATAATTTCCTTATTGTTATGACGTAAGTGGGCGATGAATTGAGACTGACTGACTGACTGACTGACTGACTGACTGACTGACTGACTGACTGACTGACTGACTGACTGACCGACCGACCGACCGACCGACCGACCGACCGACCGACCGACCGACCGACCGACCGACCGACCGACCGACCGACCGACCGACCGACCGACCGACCGACCGACCGACCGACCGACTGACTGACTGACTGACTGATTGACTGATTGACTGATTGATTGATTGATTGATTGATTGATTGATTGATTGATTGATAGATTGATTGATTGATTGATTGATTGATTGATTGATTGATTAATTGATTGATTGATTGATTGATTGATTGATTGATTGATTGATTGATTGATTGATTGATTCATTCATTCATTCATTCATTCATTCATTTATTCATTGATTCATTGATTCGTTGATTGATTGTATTTTTGGGATATGCTGCTTGGTCGAAAACACGATCCATATTAAAGGAGAATCAGGAACTGTGTTGAATTTACAAACAGTGTCAGTCACGAATATTGTGCTTTTTCCAAACTATTTATTAAAAAGATAACGAAAAGGTTATTTTGGTCTACTAATTTTAAATTATGTTTTACCATTTCTTCATCATTCTAGGTGATTTTAATCCAGGCAAAGGGTTACAATAGGGAGGGGCGGGGGCCCTAGGGTAGTGGTTAGCACCGCTGCCTTTCACGCCAGAGTTCGGGGTTCGGTTCCCGGTCTTGGCGGTTTGAAAGAAACACAAATGTTTCTTCCCCATCCACGTGTGAAAGTCAGTATTGTGGGGAGCATCCGTGACCGAGAGGTAGCGTGCTCGGCCTCAGACCGCCAGTGCTCGAGTTTCGAATCTTGTGTCTGGAGGACAGTGTCATCTCATTCATCTCACCATCCTCAGGAGGTTCTCCTGGCCCAGTTTAGCCTATATGTGCACAAAGGTGGCCTAAAGCCCGATTCATTTCATTTTTTTTACAATAGGGAGAAACAACTCTGACTGGTTACATTTTCAATCAACAAACGACTCACTTGACCTGTAGCTAGGGTTTTCTCGAAAGCTCATCTCAAGGTCAGCCTTATTTCACAATTCTACAGCCATTATAATGCCTGTAGCATTGTGAGATTTGACCTTGAGTTGATCTGATTGTCTGACTTCTCTGACTTTTTGTGGGAGTCACACCAGGACGTGTTCGCAGCGAATTCAGTTGTCCTGTCGTACTACAATCAACGGAGATGTCCTAACCAACAAGAGAAATGTAGCCGATATTGGTTTACTGCTGGTTTATCGTCTACGACGCTGGACCAGCATTAAACCAGCATTGGGTCAACATGCCGTGTTCGCTGGGGTCTTTAGATCCCCATACCTGGCAAACACGAGACTTATGATAGAATGTTGTTTTACCGTTAAAACGCTGACATATTTTTATATAAACCATGTGCGGGATCGACTATTGACGTCAGAATCTGACGTCTATTGACGTCAGATTCTTACGTCTAAGGTCGGTACTCGGGCTGAAAGGATTAATGTTGACCCTCCGTCTTTGATTGCAGCACAACACCGAAACAACATTGGGAAATATCAGATTCCAAACTTAACCGTGTCCTGCTATGTTGTCACCAATTGTTAGAATTGCCCTTCTCTATTGTCACCAAGTGTTAACCTTGTCCTTTTGTATTGTTACCAATTGTTGTCCTTCTCTATTGTTATCAACTGTTAGAATTGTCCTTCTGTATTGTTATCAGCTGTTAACATTGTCCTTCTGTATTCTTACCAACTGTTAACCTTGTCCTTCTGTATTGTTATCAACTGTTAACATTGTCCTTCTGTATTGTTACCAACTATTAACATTGTCCTTCTGTATTCTTACCAGCTGTTAACCTTGTTCTTCTGTATTGTTACCAATTGGTAAACGTGTCCTTCTGGCTTGTTACCAACTGTTACCATTGTCCTTCTGTATTGTTACCAACTGTTTCCATTGTCCTTCTGTATTATTACCAACTGTTAACCTTGTCCTTCTCTATTGTCACCAATTGTTAACCTTGTCCTTTTGCATTGCTACCAATTGTTAACCTTTTCCTTCTCTATTGTTATCAACTGTTAACCTTGTCCTTCTCTATTGCTACCAATTTGCTAACCATGTCCTGCTATGGTGTTACAAGCTGTTAAACTTGTTGTTCTGTATTTTTGTCAACCGTTAGAATTGTCCCTCTGAATTGTTTGAAATGTTTGAGTATTTTTCATTCATTTAAAGCTAGATTTACTGACGCATTGCTCAGCATAAAATGACGAAACACATTCACATTTAAAACAATAACACTTATATAATCGTCTGTTAAAAATTATTTGATTAAACCTTTTCCACTTCAGGTTATTTTTGTGAAACATTCCAGTGTTCCCCTGTATTTTAGTATCTTCACTACTACCTTCATTATTATGTTCGTTATTGCCATCCTCTTTACCTTTATTATTACCTTTATTATTACCTTCATTATTACATTTATTATTACCTTTATTACTACCTTTATTATCGCATTCCTTATCACCTTCATTATTAACTTTCTTTATTACCTTTATTATGCCATCATAATACCTTCTTTATCACCTTGCTTTTTGCGCACCATCCCATCTGCTCAGATTCTATCATCAATCAAAGAGTGTGTGTGTGCTGGATCTAAGATTCTTTATTTGATCTTTTTTTCTCACCAGGCTTTTGGCTATTTTGCCCATTGTTTCCAGCATAGAGGACTAAGTGGCTAAAAGTTCAGAAGTCAGAGCTTTGTGATGCTGATCTTGATTGATAATGCTGTGTTTCTTAGCACATCGGCTGGCTGACCATCAACCATACTTTTAAGTGATTGATCCAATACTAGTAAAAAGTACCCCTCCTGAAATGTTTAAATCTTATAGATTAAACACTAAGAACATAAATGATTTTGTTGATGCGTTGTCCGCTTTTAATATGTAGGCGATATTATCAATTAAGTACAGACAAAGAAGAGAATTACAACATTTTGCATTCAATCATTTAGATTCTGTAAATCAACATTTTCCTTCTAAACTGAACGTCAGTATTGTTGGGAGCCTCCGTGACCGAGAGGTAGCGTGCTCGGCCTCAGACCGCCAGGGCTCGAATTTCGAATCCTGTGTCTGGAGGACAGTGTCATCTCAATCATCTCACCATCCTCAGGAGGTTCTCCTGGCCCAGTTTAGCCTATATGTGCACAAAGGTGGCCTAAAGCCCGATTCATTTCATTTCATTTTTCATTTTCTAAACTGATTAAGTTTAAAAAACATAAACAGAAATATAGTAAATGGATTACTCGTCGTATTAATAAATCTATAGCTTATAGAGATAACGTGTACGTCAATTTGAGAAAATTGATGTTATTCAGATAATTATCAAACAGTAAAAATGTTTTTATTTTAAATATAACAAGTTTTAAAGAAAAATTTTAAATTGGCCATGAAAATGCCACAGACCCATAACATAGGTATTCAAAAATGATGCAGAAAGAGCTAACTAAGACATTTATGATGATTTTAAATCGAAATGGTCTCCTTTACATGGTTTATACAAATATATTTCAGCTCTGTGGGAGGTAAACATGCAAGGGACGGTATTCTTAGAAGGATTTACCCAGATATTAGGCGTTTACAGGGTTCCCACGGATATCCGCAAATGAAATTCCATGACTTTTCCATAACTTTCCATGACAATTTCTTAAGAATTCCATGACTTTGCATACGAATATAAAAATATACTGTACAGTCTCCACCACCACAGTGGTCTGATCGAAAATAAGACCGGTGCCGCAGGTTTCTTCTTAACTCCTTTTTGCACGTAAAATTTTGTACAGCGATAGGTGGACTGCCAGTGTCATTGTGTGTCAAAAGTGTAGTGTGAATCAAAACATTTTTGTCAAAAGAAATGTGATAGACATTTATAAAAATTCAAAATTCCATGACTTTTCCATGATTTTTTGCCAAATTTTCATTTTCCATGACTTTTCCAGGCCTGGATTTTATTTTTTCATTTTCCATGGTTTTCCATTATTTTCAATGACCGTGGGAACCCTGGTTTATTATTCACGTACCTCGTGAAAAATAATGAATAAAACTAAAAGAAAAATGCTAGACCTATAATCTTTCACAACAAATTTTAACCTAATACTACAACATTATATTAGGTATTTGATTGAAACAAGTAATTAAATTCACGTTGAGATGCGAATTGCGGCGAACATAGCTAGATGTTAGGATGGTTAACTCTTACAGAGCGGGGATCGAATGTCAGAATCTGACGTCTGTAGACGTCATATTCTGACGTTTGTAATCTGACGTATAAAGTCGCTCCCCGCGAGTAAGATATTTATAATGGCCGTAGACCCATAAAAAAGGTATTCAAATGCAGCGAAAATATAGCTAACTAAGATATTATGATGAATTCAAATCGAAAAAAAAATTGTGGCTTGGTTTATATAAAAATATTCAGCGCTTTAAGGGTCAAACCCTGGGGTCTCTCGTTTTGTTTGCATAATTTTCTGTTTTTTGTAGCAATAAATAGAACGCCGCATCTTAGCTGAGAAATCAGTAATCTTAATCTATAGATGTCAGATTCTGAGGTCTGTAGACGATTCCCGCACTGGAAGAATTAAACGTTATTAATAGCTGTATGTATACCCTTACCATATGTATTCAAACGAAGCAGAAAGAGCTAACTAAGACATGATAATTTTAAATTGAAAAAACCCTTTGGACTCCATGGTTTATACAAAAATATTTCGGCTTTGTATACAGGGTTAGACATGCTTAGAAAGACTCACTCAGATATTAAGCGTGTTATTATTTACGTACCTCGTGACATAATGTGAAAAAAACTAGTCAAATTAAAAACAAATTTTAACCTGAAACTACAACAGTATACTTCGGTATTTTATTGAAACAACTAATTTAATTCACGTTTTCGTGCGAATTGCGGCAGGTGATAGAAAATAGACAGACACAGCTAGATGTTAAGGTGGTTAACCCATAGAATGGTTAATCTATGGTTAGCCATTACCTAGCGGGGATCGACTTTAGACGTCGGAATCTGAAGTCTAAAGTCGATCCCTGCGAGTAAAATTAACATATGTATTAAAATGAAGCGGAAAGATCTAACTAAGACATTTATAATGATTTCAAATTGAAAAAAAATCTTGAGTGTCTTGGTTTGTAAAAATATATTTCAGCGTTTCAAGGGTTAAACCCTGGGGTCTCTCGTTAATTGAATACGTCTTATCCAATGACGTTTTTCCTGCCACGCCGAGTAATGTGGCCTTGGTATAAATTGCTTATTTCCTATCGATTTCCATTGAGTAGCAGGTCCTAATTTAGCTAGTGTAGTTATAGATTATTTACCATTACAGGTGATGCACTCTTATTAAGCCTACAGGGATTATAACAGTGACGCCTGTGCTGCTGAATTGTTTGTTTCTATTTTTTATTCGTTTGAAGCTGGAATTGCAAACACAATTTCTAGCTTCAAACTACGAAACATAAAGTATTTTTTGAAAAAATGCCATATCCCAAATTGAGTTATTTTATTTACTGAGGATCTGCCACAAAATAACTTATCAATTTTGTCATAATTCCCCACGTATGTAACACACTTGAAAACGTATATACACCTAGCAACATACGGAGAACGGAGAAGAAACATATTGTTTCTTTGAAACTTGAATGACAGAGCGGGGAGCGAACCCGCGATCTCAGACATTCCAAGCAGGCAGCTTTAACCACTGCACCAGCCCCCCTCTTCCCCAGCGCTAGTCAAGGAGCTCTCTAAAATGACCCTTCTACGGTCCTAGCAGCTCAAGGGTTAAAATGTATATATATTCCCAGTAGAACAATGGTTGAATAGTGTATATAAAGATGGTCTTAAAAACAGAAGTGTTAACCCTTTAAACCCTTACGATGCATCAAAGCATCATTGATCATCTCTGAATAATGACATCATTTCCTAAAATCTAGGGTTTTTAGAACGATTTTTTTATGGGACTGCTTTAATGATAGCAATATCTTTTTTTCATTTGCCACCCACTTGAAGTCATCTTCATCCACTACAAGGTGAGAATTGCGAAAGCAATTCGCGGCTTGTAGTGGATGAATATGACAATGGTAAATTCAGGCTTGAAAGGGCTAAACATACAGAGATTATAAATCTCCAGCCAACACAGGACATTGAACCAATGCTGGATCAAAGCTGGCCCACCGTTTGCGACGCTGACTCAGCCTTAGGCCAGCATTGGTTCAATGTGTCTTGTCAGAGGGCGAAATAAAAAAAAACAAAATTAGTGTGAAATGAGTAATTTGACCTCAGTGTCAGTTAAATATTAATTCTTAGAGCTCCCAGCTAATTCATCTTGTTTTACTTGATTCAGTATTGTGGGGAGCTTCCGTGTCCAAGAGGTATTGTGCTGGGCCTCAGACCGCCAGGGCTCGAAATTCGAATCCTGTGACATCTCATTCATCTCACCTTCCCCAGGAGGTTCTCCTGGCCAAGTTCAGCCTCTATATGTGCATAAAGTGGGCTAGAACCCCTTTCATCAGTTCATTCATTCATTCATCCATCCATTCATTCATTCATTCATTCATTCATTCATTCATTCATTCATTCATTCATTCATTCATTCATTCATTCATTCATTCATTCATTCATTCATTCATTCATTCATTCATTCATTTATTTATTTATTTATTTATCCATTTATTTACTCATCCTTTCCTTCATACCGGGTACCTATTTTAGTCATTTTTAGATGGGCATTGCTGCCGCAATTCTCACTCCAAAATGATTAAAAGTAACCTTTTGTTACCATAAAGGTTTTAAAACACGGGGGATCTATTTGATATAAATTTGATATACATTTATAATTATTTTTTCATTATTTGTTTTTTTTTGTTATTGGGGACGATAACTGAATTATACCAATTATTCCAGTGAAAATATGATTGAGCTTGGAAAAATGGAATGAATCGAGCTTTAGGGCAATTTTGTGCACATATAGGCTAAATTGGGCCAGGAGAACTTCCTGAGGTTGGTGAGATGCGTGGGATGACACTGCCCTCCAGACACAGGATTCGAAATTCGAGCCCCGGCGGTCTGAGGCCGAGCACGCTACCTCTCGGTCACGGAGGCTCCACGCAATACTGAGTTTTACGAGTGGGGAAAAAACATTTTTGTTCCTTTTAAACCGCTGAGACCGGGAAACGAACCCCGAACTCTAGCGTGAAAGGCAGCAGTGCTAACCACTACCCTAGGCCCCCTTAGAACAAATTGCAACACAAGTTTTTTTTTAAATTTTATGTCGTTTATATACTATTGCTGCACATTATATCCAAATTTAGCCAACATCCAACCCCGGGAAAGTTGATAATTAGCGTAATTAGTGTGCTTACATGTCATAAAATAAACTGTTCTATTGTCTAAAAAGCTCAATGTAAGTTATTGCATATAATATATATATATATAAAGCATATTTTTATAATAGTGACAAAGTAAGCCTACTAGATCTATAACACGACGCAGTATTTTTTGACGAGATTAATAAGCGATATTGCATAATGATGTCCTATTCAATAATAAAAAGCACTTTGTGTTGGGAATTGCAGCAAACATTCAAAGCTTAAAGTGACTAGAAGTAAGGGAAATATACCTGGGAGTTAGAGGGCTAACATAATACAATATTGGCTACTATCATTGTGGGTTTTTTTCCTGGACTAGTTGAACATAACGTGTTGTAAATTCCATATTATTATAGAGTCCTATTTATTTACAAGTATATGCCAAAAATTAGTAGGCCCCCCTAACTAGCATATGAAAATAACACCCCAGAAAGTTTCTTCCTAAGAGTGTACGTACGCCAAGTCTGATATTTTTGCTGTGCTAGGTTGTAAGCCTACGCATATGCGTATGTGCGTATATGATGACTCGCCATTATATGGTGACTAGGACCATAGATTAACCACATATAGATGCGTCATAAACCACTGACCAATGGGCGATTCTGTCACACGGCGCACCGCAGCGCCCCCTGAGTTTAAATTGGGTCATTTCTGCTGAATTAACGCGCATAGCCATACTGCATGTACTGCCCAGGCATCTATAGCCTTTGTCACTGAACTATCCTGTAGATTCTATTATTGAAGGTTTATTGGAATGTACTCATAATTTATGACACCTACATGACCTATGGATAGACTAGCTAATCTTAAAAACATCAAATTTTTGTAGATCAAGTATAAATAGGCCTCCAACACACCCAGACTACACTTGCCTTCTTTTCTTGAAGCTGAGCCTTGACTTGTGCCAGGGTGTGCCTGGGCGGTAGTATATTCAATGTCAATGACAATAAACTCTCACTGACGTTATATTAGAGTATTAGTATTAGCGACATAGTCCTAAGCATAATCAAGATCTAGACTACACAAGTCATGTTTGTAGGCCTATAATTAGAACTAATTGTAACGTTTTCAGCAAGAAGTCAAAACTTTTCGTCTAGGCCAGGCCCAAACCTCAGATTTGGTCATTGTTAAAAGCATGTAGGCTACCGTACCTAGATCTGCTAACCTTAGATCTCTCCAGACTAGGCCTACTACTGTCCCAACAAGAATAAAAAACTAACCTCTTAGGCTAGACTAAAAACACACATAAACATGTCATGATAACGGGACATGCCACATAGGTCGGGGGTAATTAGGCTATTTCTAATTAAAATGTTTATTTATGTTGTAGCCTAGTAGGCCCCTAGGTAGGTTATGTTACCTACCAGTAGCCTACATTGCTACAAGTAGATAACATTTAGACAGCCTACCCCCATATCATATATGTTCAATAAATAGGCCTAAGAAAGGTTAGGCCTAGACTAGAGCTCCTGCAGCTGATTGGAAAACAAAATATTACTTTGGTGGGAGGGGGAGGTACGTAGGCTTAGGCTATAGCCTAATCATGGAAATAGACTAGACTATTTATGAAGTATAAATTATTTATAGGCATTCTTGTCTAGTAGGCCTAGGCCTAATAATTTTTAGTCCCTTGGAATGCTAAAAATGAATGTTTGTTTAATTCGGTGTAGACCTAGACTATTTAAATTGACGAGGGGGTGGAAGTATAAAATACATGGTTTTCAATTATTTTTTTTTCGCAGGCCAATTTGGTTTTTTATACATATATAGGCCTATAGCCTATATGAGGGATTCTATAATTTTAGGCACCAGTGATGATATTTTCCTTGATATATGAGATTGTCGGGATATTGTTAAAAATTTAAACACATGTCAACTTAGCTTTGTTTATTGACATAGCGTTGTCAGCAGACCTTAATTTCACTTTTAAATGATTATTTTTATTAATTTTAATTTTTCTTACCGTTATGGAGAGACTAATTTACCGTTATGGAGAGACCAATTTATGTTACGGAGTAATCTTCAAACCTAAATTTCTCAGTGACCCTTCTACAAAAGTATACAATATTTAACAAGTAGTTGAACATGGTTATTATAATGTTGATCACTTAATTTAGAAAGAATCACTTTATGACAATAACCCTTAAATAATGAAATAAGAATTTCTCTCCGTTACGATTATTGTCGTTATGGAGAGTAATAAGAACGAACATTGTCTCTCCATAACGACAATTATTTCTGTTATGGAGTGACAATAAACAAATACTAAATATCGATGCTAACTCAATTTAAAAGACAAAAAGAAAAGTTACTATTTCAACAAATGTCACTTGCTGGTTAAAATATCAAATTCATAAAGGTTTATCGCTATTTTTAAATGAGTAAAAGGGTAATTTGTGACTACTTTTTCTCTCCATAACGTTTTTATTTTTGTTATGGAGAGACAGAAAATATGCGTTATGGAGAGACGTTTTTTTTACTAAATCGTCCATAACATCTATGTATTATGCTATACTATGATTATTTTTGTTTTTTTCAAATGAGGTTGTAGTAGGCTTGGAGGTTGTAGGGTGCTTAAAAGTTAAATAGCAGTATTTATGTGTAAAAAATTGCGTTACGGAGAGACGTTGAATTAAAATACTCACCCAAAGACTTGCACAAACCTTACATTATTTCTGATGAAAAACACATTAATTATACTTTTTTTTCACGATTCACTGCATGAAGGTCTTGCGCAACTGTTTTGCACCAGACAAGTGATATTTTGGTCAGAAAAAGTATAGAAATTACCTGAAAACTATAAGCGTTACGGAGAGTCGCTGCATCGTGGGACAGACATAAATTGCATAAAAAGTGGTAAAATAATAAAATTATTTTAAAAAACTTGTATATAATCTTATAGATAGTGTTGTGCAGTAACATTATATCAGAAACAAATATAATATATAATACAGGAAGTCTAGAATAAATCGCCTGTTTATGTGGGATTTAGAATGTGGGACAAGGCTTTTTGGCTAAAATTGGCTAAATTTACACAATAATTCTTTCAAAAAACACATTTATGTTAGAATTTTTTAAATTGTAATATTGCTATATTGTAAAATAAAGGTCATTCATTGCATTTATGTAATCAAATTAAATCAAAATATTCAATAATAAATATTACAAGGTGCGGACAGTGCTGGTGCTTAAAATTATAGAATCCCTCATATACACCCTAAATTAGGCCCTATCAGCCTAGGTCTTAACTAGCCTAGGCCACTTTTTTTTATAAATTGCTTGGCTCGCATGATTCAAGATTCAGAGCAGACGGTCAAAAAAAATATAAATAATTTTTTTTATTTGATTTGTAACGGAAAACTTACACAAAAAAAAGTGTACACTTAATTTATATTTTAATTTCAATTGATATCGATGAATAGCGGTAGACTAGTCTGTAACAATGTAAAGTAACAGGTGGCTAAATTGGGGTTTCGGTAAGTAAAGGGTAGAATAAACATGCTGTCCTGGGCTGTTTACATGTGAACCACATGGTGGAGACGGTACTGCGACAAGTACTAATTGTCATACAGGACGTCCCCTTTTTCTAGAGGCCTGTGTGAGTCGGTTCTGGAAAACAGCCCAGGAATGTGAATGTATATCAAAGTAAGGATCCTGATTGGTGGAGATGTCATTTCACCACAGGAAGTGATCGCGCCCGTCGGGATCCGCTATAAAGGAAGGCGCCCACAGCCTTCGAGAGGAAATTCAGAGGAAAATTCAGGGAGAAAGTCAGAGAGAAATTGGGGAGTATTGTAACAGAGACGTTTCGGGTTTGGCTAAGTTTAGTGGGAGTTGCTTCGGTATCTAACATCTTGTAGATCACTGAAGCAACAGCAAAATTACACAACGAGATATAAGTACTAACATCAGTGTACTGAGAAATTAAATGTTTTTTGCTTAATATATATTTTATATATATTCAAGAGTTAATTTAAGTTTATCCACGAGTGTTGTGTTTGCCGTGCCAGAACATTTGGACACCCGACGATAGCGTGTCAACGTATCACGGATAAGACCCGTTTACATTGGTGCCGTGACCAGGATTTGTGTCACGGATAAAACCAGTTTACATTGGTGCCATGACCAGGATTTGTGTCACGGATAAAACTAGTTTACAAGTCTATAGTAAAATAAAAAAAAGAGAAATTTTTTATTTTATTTTTTTATTGATGTTCCATAAGGCCTATCGTGACTGGGTGATCTTGCAACAAATTCTCGCATTACTAGGTTACATTCTAATTAGACATGCAAATAGTTATGGCGCCATTATAGACAATTTTGATTACTTTATGTCATTTAAATGGTCTACATATAGGCCTAACATTGGAATGCAATTTTTTTGTTATAAAAAAATGGAAAAGTATTACTACAGGGGCAATATTTTCCCAACATTCAAATGCAGCCTATAGCCTAAATTTCATCAAAGAAAATCTTTAGACGTTTCGAGGCCCCCTATATATATATATATCTGCTTTTAAAATTTATGATTGATAAAAAGGTAATAAAGTGGTGTAAAAGGCATGCTTTAAAAAAAATAGCACTGGGTCAAAACGCCCACTTAGGCCTACATCCACCTATTATCAGTTCGCCGCCCTTGGCTATTTACCAACTTTCTTGAGTGATCTTGCTCATCACATGTGAAGCTTGATACTTAAAATGACTCATATTATAGGCCTAGGCTTATAAGCTTATATATTTTTACCTTATGTGTATATTGATAGCTGATGATATAGGCTTAGGCTATTTAAAATTATCAAGGATAATAGGCCTAATGGCTTAGTGTTGTGATCCTGATAGGCATATCTATGTAAAGAAAACAATTCAGTCTGATCCTAGCTATATTCTTCAGTTTGCCGCCCTTGGCTTTTTGCCAAATTTCTGGATTGGTTCTATGTGAAGTTTCAAATTTTGGTAAGGCACAAATTTACACTCACACCTCCTCTTTTGGAACGCAATTGATCTGCTCATTCAAGGATAAACTTTCAAACTATATTACTACCGTAAATAATGCGTATATTAAAATGTAATAATGAGCGACATTGCCAATGATTTCAGGGCGGAATAACTTTTAAATTTTTAGTTCACTGTTAACTAGGCCTAGATTTTGATTTAAAAAAATTAATTATAACAAGATGAGATTTATAAGCTTAACTCGACAGATCTGACAACTAGTGAGTAACTGTAGGCTATGTAGGGCGTTTTAAAGTCACTGTCAATGCTTGGCTTGAAGTGGATCAGAGATCCAAGGGCGAGGTATCAGAATTCGAACCAGTGTATAGTGATGAGTGTTGTCACTAAAATGGGTATCATTTCCATGATAGGCATATTGATATAGATATTTTTCCTTTTTTACAAATATTAGCATTATAAAGTAGGCCTAATAATGCTTAAACGTGAAGTTGAACCATTTATTTTAAATATTTTCACATTTAATTTAAAATTTGGACCTTTTAAGTCCTGGGGACACCAATTTTATGTAAAAATACCCACATTTTTTGTTTTACCCATATAAAAATGAGGACAGTCACATTTTGTTTTTCCTGGCAACATCCTTGCATTTCAATGTTAGATCCTTGAATCGTAGGCTGTTCATTTTTATATAGGCCGACAACGTTGAATGGATTAACTGTAACGCACCATCATATATATCGGGGGGGGGGGGCATTAACCCGTTCAAGCCTAACTTTACAATGTCACCTTCATCCACTACAAGCCGCAAATTGCTGTCGCAATTCACGACTTGTAGTGGATGAAGATTATTTGAAGTAAGTGAAAAATTAAAGAAAATTGTCATGTACTGGTAAACCAGTTTCATGGAAATTTTTATTCTAAAAGCCTTGCTTGTAGGAAAATGTAGTCTCTTTTCAGGGATGTAAAATGATGCTTTAATGCATCGTGGGGACTTGGAGGGTTAAGAAATATGAAAACAAAGTTTGTTGCCACAAATATGGACAGAAAAAAAAGTTTGTTGGCGGAATTGATAAAAAATATGTTGACCAGAATAAACCAGCAAATTTTAACATGTATGCAAAACAAGGAAGGCATCTGATCTGATCTGATATTTCCGTTCTTCAATGAACAAAAAAGAAGTTTGTCTAAATTTTACCTCTAGCCTTGGACATGCATGTCCAAAATGAGAAATACGAGAATTTTGTCTCTATGTCTCCCTTTACTGGTAGGTCTAAATGCGCAGCACAAAAATTAAAAAAAACTTTTGCAGTTCTAGTCTATGTTTAGGCTTACATCATATGGTCATATAAAGAAACCAAAATAAAATCAGGGCCTACCGATTTTTTGATTAGCTAATAGCCAGATTGTGTCACTTTAATTATACTAATTCATGTAATTATGGGGCCTATTGATTCTAAACTAAATATCAGTGTTTATATAAAAAATGTTATTTATGTTAATACGTGTAGGCGTAGTAGGCCTATGCCTAGAGGCTAGACTACAAAAAAGCTAGCAAAATTAGGCCTAGGGCTAGGCTATGCATATCATTATGGCTTATGCATTGTTTGACACAAACTTTTATGAGCAGTGGTCCACAGGACCACCAGCTCAGACGATCTGGTGGTCCTACAATTTTTTTAGTGGTCCTAACAACAACTAACGTTACTTACACTTGGAAATCTTGAACCAAATTTTTTCACGCTTGCGATGTGTTTCCACATTGTTAATTTTGTAAAACCACAAAACGTTTGACAGGAATTTAGTTCAAGGATGATGATCGATCTCAATGTCAATAATTCATGACTCTCATGATTACGAACACGTGTTTTGTTCCGTCAAAAGGATGAGAGAGGTTACAGTTTTTCTGGTATTATCAGATTATCTATCACCCGCGAGTTGCGACGATTGTTTATATCGTTGGGGCATGTTACGTTTATGACTCGAGCTAGATATTATGGTGGTCCACAGGACCACTGGATATGAATGTTCTGGTGGTCCGACATAATTTCTGGTGGTCTCGGACCACCGGACCACCGTCAGTCGTGAACGCTGCTTATGCATATCATTAGTCTATTTTTCAGGTGGGCCCCTCCTACTAGTAGACTATAGACTAGTCAAAAGATGGTGGGGGCGTGGCTTATCTTTGATCAATCCATCACACCCATAGTACAGTGATAACTATAGTCTATACTAATATAAGCCTAGTAGATCTACATGATATAGACTACATGTGTCTCCCATATCCATGTGGCCTTGTGGTAGTAGGCCTAGATTTTTTTTCTGATAGACTAGCCTTAGCCTATCACTATCAGTGTCTATAAGTTACTAATAATATAGGGCTAACCTATAGTCTTTTATATAGTTCTATAAACATGATAAATAGCTAGGCCTGCATAGCCTGAGCCAAGACTGGGAGGTGTCATCATCATGTGAGCTGCAAATAGACTTCAAATAAATTTTAGGCTAATCTAAAGGTTGGTGAAATTAGAGATTTTAATACCGTTCATAGTTCAGTAGTTACAGTAGGCCTACTAAATGTAGGCTAGATCTAGTAAGTAGTAGAGTAGAGTAGAATTTATAAGCCTAAGCCAGCTCGCCACGCCATGTTCAGACTGTCGCCACAATTTCTGACCCAATTTAAAATCAGATGGCGCTGCAGTCGCCGTGTGACAGGTTTTCAACATGGCGTGACATATCTATTATGGTTAATATGGTTAATCTATGCTAGGACTATGTAGTTCGCCAACAAAGCTCCATATGACCTTTCCCTTAATCACCGACTCATCTATTTCAATACTACACGTGTGATAAAATCTTGCACTATTCAATGGAATATACTTGCTGTGAATAAAATGCAGAACTTAGAAGGTTAGGCCCTATGAATGATGTCACATTACAAAAGTATGACTCGAAACAACATATGTAATCAGTCTTTCTCATGATTTGTAACAAGGATGACACGTAGAATACATTTATCATTATCGTAATTATATATATATATTAATTATATAATCAAATGATATAAACATAACTACACTTTTAATTGTGCTTTTCTAACAGAAATAGAAAAATATCATTCAAATCATTATAATTGCTTTCCAATGTATCAACTGAACATTTTTTCTCACAATTATTGATACTTTTACACTCATTACGTGAATTAAAACAGCGAAGTTCATGTTTCCTGCAGCTGCACATTTTGGTATTACAATCGCCTTTGCCTTGAGATGTGATAGCCTTCATCGGCGATTCTGGACTTGCAAATAATCCATTGTTTTAGATTTAAATCATCTAGAATACAAAATTCAGCTTTGTCTGGAGTATTGTTTTGCTGCCATTATTCGAACAAAAGCATTTTGAAAGCTGAGGTTTGTTTGGCAAATTATTTTCTTTTGCTAAAACGAGCAGGTGAGGGAGTAAATTGAATCAAATAACAGAGTGTTTTTGCTATTATTTGAAACAAGAGCTGAGGATCACCCTTAGTATGATTTGTTCTGAAATTTGCAACTTCCTGATACGAGAGGCAAGATTGGTTGGATAAACTGTCAATTATAAAACTGGATCCAAAATGCTGGTGCATTTGTACACCTAATCCGGAGTATTCTGGGACTAGTCTTCTGCATTCATCCTGGCATTGCAGGGTGTATTTCCCACTACAGAACGAATACAACTGAAGTCTCTACAGGATGTCTGCATTATGTATTGACCAATGGATGCAATTTCATGATCGCTTGATTTCCCGGTAAAACGTTCACTTATCAAATGTTCCGACACATCTGTTTTTTATTTCCACTTTGATTTGGTCTGCTACAGTTATTCTTGTCGTCAGTGGAAATAATTTTTAATCCACAAAGAAAATAGTGATAATTGAATGAAAATTTTGGAACGTTAGACGGGACTGTTGTCTTGCCATCTGAGACAAATCTCTCTCTACATCTTTTTTGTCACCCAACTACCATTATTATCTTTGTGAATCCATCTACATTTCACGTGCAGCAATTGCCCATTTCACATAAATTAATGATGTGTGTCTATCAGTAATTGCCCAATAGCTCCCTTGACAGTTAGTTTTATAACATATTGTCCAGCTTGAAGATTGACACCGCACATGACACATTGTGAGATGATATCCTAAGTCAACCGAATATGTAGACATTTTTACACATTAAAAATATTCTGGCAAATAAATGACATTTAGTATGCACATTGACATATACAGCTGAATAAGTGTGATCTGCTTAACGCAAGTTAAACACACACCACTACATTATTTTTTGTCCGTCGGTCCACTACATTCTAAGCCGGGAATGAAGAGTTAGTGTTAACCTATAGTACAGACCAATTATCATGGTAGGCCATTTTTAGCTGCGAAAAAAGCCTCGGCCTTAGGCCTCGACCCTTTTCACATCTAAGAATGTAGAGCTCTTCGGGCTCCTATACAGAGCCATGGACAGATGGTCCATCACCTGACGTCAGCATGTTTATATGCGGGCTCCATCAGCGCGCATGGATATATTTGTACGAGCTAGAATTAATGTCGGTAATCATAAATATTTTTACAACGTAGATCGAGTCAAATCGTAGAGGTCCATTAATAATATGTGAACTTAGATTATCGTTTCGATAGTTTCCGCTCGCTGATTTAAAACAATTGTCAGTATTCCTTATGGTGTAATTAAGTCAAATAATTAGGACACATGGTCGCCTGTCTAATCTACATTTTGTAGAATAAATAATTCATGAATTTTTTTCACTTTCGTCAAATATACAGGCATAACCGCATATTTTTGCTGAGTATATTTATGACAATTGGGTCATATAATTACACAAAAATATAGTGTGCAGGTTGTAAAACAAGCGTATTAGCTTATTAAAAAAAATGATTAGTAATCAATCCATTTTCCCATCCAAAATTTAAATATTTGCATAATTTTTTTTTTTTAATCTTTTGGGATCGCTTATTTAATCGAGCTAATCAGATGCTTTTTGCGAGTAAGATATAAGAAAATTTTGGACATATGTTTCAACGAGACTAGTGGAATAAAGTAAATGTAATATAACGAATTTAAGTATAATTATTTGGGTAAAATCGAAAACGTTCGGCCTGCTATAACACTCGAAACACGATTTTCTTAATTAAACTACCAGGTATAACGTCATATTAAGTTTGTAATATTACCCAATCGTCATAAATAATATACAACAGATATAATCAGATCACTGAGGTCAGAATCATCACTTATATAAGTAAAGTAGTTGGCACAAATAAGCATTTACCCAGGTATGGATTTTTGAAATTTGTGTGACGGTCGCTTAATTAATATGCTAATTACCATATTTTCCGTGGTTTGGAATTTGGCTAATTTTGGACATAACGTGTACCGATATTATCTTAACAACATAGAATTAAAAACTCGCGTGTTGCAATTTGTTCTAAATTCAACAAAATGCAGGGATAAATTGCCTGGACTAAATGGTGAACCAAAAAAAGCAATCCTCATCATTTAACTTTCACAATCTCAAAGCAGATCCAATGCATTACCTAATTCCACCACGCGAGCCCGTCTGGTAGGTCTCCTAACTAAGGCACTGTCTAAATTATATTTATTTCATTCTCCTAAATCTGGAATTGCTGACCCGATTTCCAGCTTCAAGTAACAAGAACTAGTCCTATTTATGAACTAGTCCTAGTTATGAATAATGAGTCATTTCACTTTTTTTTATTGTTTAAAGAGGTATATAATTATACGGTCCTAGCGGTACAAGAGGTATAAATAAATTAATGATTTTAGAAGTAAAGCGCTACATATCACGACCGGGGTACATTACCTAGAGGACAACGTAATCAGGTAATGGACCTAATGTCAGAAGCAGCTTTGGTTCATTCAATTACTTCTGTCGTTCTTTGCACGATACTTTTTTTTAATATTCGGAGTGATATTAGAAATAATATATAAAATGTCAAATGTTACGATGTTGTATTGAATGCGGTTTGGGAAAATACAGCACTCATTCAATGAATAAGGAGTTACCCTTTAGGCGAACTCCTTTAATCATTGAACATGTGAAGTTTTTGCATAATCCTCGAAAAATAAACTACGTTTTTAATTTCTCACACGATAAACCAGACAAGGCGATAGAGCTGCTGCCATCAATCGCCATTCCATCCAAAATCCAGAGTGATATAGACTGATAGGCTGATACTGATAGGCTGATACTGATAGGCTGATACCGATAGGGTAATACTGATGTGCTGATACAGATAGACCGATAGACTGATACCGATAGACCGATAGACTGATACCGATAGACTGATACACATAGGCTGATACCGATAGCCTGATACCGATATACGCTGATATACGCTGATGCAGATAGGCTGATAGAGATAGGCTGATACCGATATAATTATAGAAATGTCAAAAGCAGCGTTGGTCCAAACAAGTCATTCTGACGTTATTTGAAAGACACTTTTCTCAATAATGTCCAAGCAATTATTACATATAATGTCGAAGTATTTAACAAGTTTTTCGAGATGACTATAAAACAATTACAATGTTAAATCTCAGTGAAAACGCAAATTCCATCTTCAAATGTCGAAAATATTTTACCCTTTCACGATGCATCCAAGCATTTTTTTTATATCTGAATTTATTTCCTACACCTATGGGACTTTAGAACGTCATGAAACTTTCCTAATATTAACAATATTTTATTTTATTTGCCACCCACTTCAAATCATCTTCACCGACTACACGTCGCGAATTGCGACAGCAATTTACTGATTGTGGTGGATGATGATGACAACGGTAAATTCAGGCTTGAAAGTGTTAAATTGATGGAAATATACATCTCCCAAATTGACGAAAATATACACCTCCCAAATCGATGGGAATATACACCTCCCAAATTGATGGAAATATACATCTCCCAAATTGATGGAAATATACACCTCCCAAATTAAAGAAAATATACACCTCCCAAATTGATAGAAATATACACCTCCCAAATCGATGGAAATATACACCTCCCAAATTGATGGAAATATACATCTCCCAAATTGATGGAAATATACACCTCCCAAATTGATGAAAATTATACACCTCCCAAATTGATGGAAATACACACCTTCCAAATAGATGGGAATATACACCTCCCAAATTGATGGAAATATACATCTCCCAAATTGACGAAAATATACACCTCCCAAATTGATGGAAATATACACCTCCCAAATTGATGGAAATATACACCTCCCAAATTGATGGAAATACACACCTCCCAAATTGATGAAAATTTACACCTCCCAAATTGATGGGAATACACACCTCCCAAATTAATAGAAATATACACCTCCCAAATCGATAGAAATATACACCTCCCAAAATGAGTGAAATATACCACTTCTAAATTGATGGGAATATACAACCTTACAAATTAATGAAAATATACACCTCCCAAATTGATGGAAATATACATCTCCCAAATTGACGAAACTATACACCTCCCAAAACGATGGGAATATACACCTCCCAAATTGATGGAAATATACATCTCCCAAATTGATGGAAATATACACCTCCAAATTGATGGAAATATACACCTCCAAAATTGATGAAAATATACACCTCCCAAATTGATGGAAATATACACCTCCCAAATCGATGGAAATATACACCTCCCAAAATGAGGGGAATATATTACTTCTAAATTGATAGGAATATACAACCTTACAAATTGATGAAAATATACACCTCCCAAATTGATGGAAATATACACATCCTAAATTGATGGAAATATACACCTCCCGAATTGATGGAAATTTACACCTCCCAAATTTATGAAAATATACACCTCCTAAATTGTTGGAAATATACACCTCCCAAATTGATGGAAATTTACACCTCCCAAATTTATGAAAATTTACACCTCCCAAATTGATGGAAATATACCACAACCAAATATACCACAACTTCAATTGTTTGAAAATTAATCATATTTGTTAAATTTGTGATTGAGATTTGCAAATCGTGATGTTTAAACCCACATTTTGTTCCCAATAACCTAGTAAACACGAGGCGTTGACCAAGTGCTGGTTTGATGCTGGCCCACCGTCTGCGACGCTGGCCCAACATTAAACCAGCACTGGTTCAACGCCTCGTGTTTGCTGGGAACAATGATTTTACCAGCTAATAACACGAATTAGCAACGACTATATTCGTGCTTAGCGCTTAAAGAGTTTAAATATAAATAAGTATACGGTCCGAGTGTTATCTTCTAAGTTTTGTTCTGCATGTATTCAGGGCCATAATATCATACAGCAGCATCATCAACTCGGCCGACGTTTCCGCTCCTTACAATTAGCGACGTGTGAGTGTGAGGGGAGTCGCCGAATTATTCATCACATTCTCACAAATGATCAAACTGACATTGTCATCACACACAATGCAGTCATGTGACATGTGCCGGATGTCCTAGGGAACAAACTATTTACAGCAACAAACCGAGAGGGAAATTGTTGACTGGTCATTTGTCCAGAATTCTCATCTAATATAAATGTGGTCTATAATCTTGACCTAACCACAGGTGGCACCACTCGCATGAACTATAATTGAGCATACAGTGAATGTATGAAAGCGATATCAGCCATTTAAATAAGAATTCAAACTAGATAGGGGAGACCGGGGCTACTGTGACACTTTTATCATTTATCGCCCTGGAGCAGACGATAATAGAGTTACAGAATCAAAACAATCATTCAACCTAGATATGATATTTGTTATTGTCACAAGGGCCTTTAATAAATGACAACTAAAACCAACACAGATTTGGAGAATTTTTAAGAAAAAAAATAAGGTCCAAGTTTGCCCCGTATACGGGGCTAAGTAGGACAAGGCCAGGGGCTAACTGGGACACAGTGTCATTATTAACACTGTTTGACATTCAGGAGCGTTTTACCGACCTTAACTGACAGACACATTTTCCACTCTTCAGATTCTCTTTGCGTTGTTTAGCTTTGACCTCAACTAATTCATTTGACTTTAATCAAATAAAAACTTCATTCATTCTACTATCGCGAGCCTGTCAGATTGTAGTGACATGGCGGCTAAAGTAATCTCTAGTATGATGTTTATTGTCATACTGCTCTGTTTACTGTTTATGTTTTTGTATTTTGAGGAAAGAATATTCGTTAGTGTAAAACTGTGTTGTGATTCTCGGTAAATGAATAAATATGTTTAAGCCAAAAGCAGATTTTTTTTTTTAAAATAGTGATAGTAATTATTCATCAGGGTTAATACGGCCCCTATAACGTTTCACGGCAGACTTTATTAATCAATCCACAACTGGGAGTGATTGAGTGATTGAGTGATTGATTGATTGATTGATTGATTGATTGATTGATTGATTGATTGATTGATTGATTGATTGATTGAGTGAGTGAGTGAGTGAGTGAGTGAGTGAGTGAGTGAGTGAGTGAGTGAGTGAGTGAGTGAGTGAGTGAGTGAGTGAGTCAGTCAGTCAGTCAGTCAGTCAGTCAGTCAGTCAGTCAGTCAGTCAGTCGGTTAGTAGTTAGTTAGTTAGTGATTGATATTTTTTCGAGCCACATTTGTTTTGATCATGAATTATTGCCAACTAGACCCCTCGTGCTTCTGAAACATTCCACATTCATTTTATAAAACGGACCGAAAGATAAATTGCTCGTCTGGGATACAAACCCAGGACCCTGAATCTGAATAATATCTAGAAAAGGATGTTATTTCGAACTGGCAGCAGTGAATATTAAAGAAAATGAAACTGCACATTTGTATTAAATAAACGTAGTATTGGGACCCAGACCGCTGTTATGCATAGGGTTTCATAACATGCCAGCGACTAGGGCCGATGTTATAAAACAAAACAAGACTTAGTATTTTGGCTGCAAATTTGTGTACAAAGTAGCACCGGGAGCACCCACTGCGGTGGGCTGACACTAGATGGGTGGCCAGGCAACAAGATGTCCGTGTGTTTGGTGTGGCAATGCAAGATATCGCAAAATAAAAAATGACCAAATCCTCCGCGAACATTCACTTTACCGGGGAAAACAGGATACAAGCTTGGTGAAGTCAAACCCATAAGAGGCACCCACACTTTTGTGGGGGGGGGGGGTCAATCAGCAGGAGAAGGTACTTATAGGGACGCTGGTCTCGTTAACTGGTGTATCTCTTAGACATTAGTAATGACGGGATACTTATAGAGCCGGACACATCTGCTAATGGCGAGGTCCACTGGATCCATGTATGGGTTCAAGTACATGTAGCTTAAATACTGCCCGTTCCCGGGCGCACCGTTTTCGAGATACGACCGTTTTTAAGTTTTGTAATGTACTGTCAGTAAGACTTTTGTGACCTTTGACCCAGCCGTACTCGCACGCTATAGAAAAGCTATAGCACCCTATATATAGCTATAGCACCCTACCTGCCTACCCAAAGACCATTGTGGTCAAATTTCAAGTCGATTACCGCAAAACTAAGTGAGAAATCGATGCGCAAAAACACCAGTAGTTTAATAAAAATAAGAAAGTATCCCATAGGAAGTAGGCCTAGGTCTATACAGGTTGTGAGACCATAGCTAAACCAAAGATCAGGGTGACAAATAAATCTTTTAGAGGCAAGTTTAAGTTTTTATGATGTATACAGGCCTAGCCTATGGGCCTACTGATGTGGTTGAAGTGGCAGTTGGTTCTTGTCATAGACAACCAATGGATCTTGTAGCTCGAGTTTCAGCCAGAGGGGACGGGGCCCTGATGTGATTATCAACACTACCGCCTGTCACGCCAGAGGGCGAGGAGTCGTGTGTGTCCTCGGCACCCAGATCTCAAATACGCTGATTATTATTATGTTGTATTTGTAATATTATTGTTATTAACCTCTGAGCAGCTGAATTGTTTGTTTCTATTTTTCCTTTGTTTAAAGCTGGAATTGCTGACGCAATTTCGAGCTATAAATGAAGAAAAATATTGTTATTTATGAAAAATATCCATCTCCCAAATTTATTATTTGATTATCTACAGGAGTATTAGATAATAAAAATAGACAGTGCCGCGAAACATCAGCGTTCACTTCAAAATTGACAAATAAAGGTATAATTTTATTCATACAAATCTTTTCATGAAAATTAGTGAGTTTTTATATTATTTCACAAACTTATCTCTGGAATCTCATGTTGTTGAAGTGGCAGTTCTAAAGTGGTTCTTGTCAGACAACCGATGGTTCAGGTAACACGAGTTTCAGCCAGAGGGGACGGCGCCATCATGTGGTGCTCAGCACTACCGCCTGTCACGCCAGAGGTCGAGGAGTCGCTTCTTGTCCTCTGTACTCATATTTCAGAAAAACGGCATTTCTTCACCTGCGGTGGCGATTTAAAATTATGGCGAGCCTCCATGACCAAGAGCTTTCGTGCTCGAGGTCTGGCGGCTACTGCTCGAATTTCGAATCTATGACCTGATTCATCTCATGCACCATGATCACTGGCCCAGTTTATCTGTAAAAGTGGTGAAGACCATAAAATACAATAGGTAATAACATCGCACATGATTCATGATCGTATATTGTATTTCTCAATTTTTCTATCAATATAAAGCATATAATAATTAATTAGTACATAGATCTTAGTTAATCAGTACATAGATCTTAACTAAACAGCCACTAGTTGCTCTCAAGTAATGTCTCACCCGCTCAATGTTGGCCCACAGTCTGCGATGCTGGCCCAACAAAAAAACATTATTGGCTCAGCGTTTCCTGTTTGTTAGAAATGAAATGGATGGAGTTTCAGGCCACCTCTGTGTACACATAGGCTAAACTGGGCCATCCTGTTTGTTAGATGACCAGAGATCTCACGCTATTTTACATGCAAAACGTGTTCATCACAGTGTGACACCGGCTATGGTGACATTGAAACTTAGATTAAGGTCTCACCACCCTAAAATAGCCGAAATCCAAGGGGTGACTACTGACTGAAGAGTCCCTACCCGAATTACTGTTTCAACTGGTTGTTTCTGCTTCTGATGAATTAAGAAAAATACTGGAATGTGGTAATTCTGTGGATAAATGGTAAGCAGACACTGTTTTCGCTATATAAAAGGACAGCTTAGGTATTATTATGGTGTGTCACATTGGAGAGTAGCTAGGAGCGAAAGTGGTGAAATCGGACCTTAGAATGTTGGCATTATACATGTATTTCAATGGGACTGGCATTTGGGGTGGTGAGACCTTTAGGACAGTCCGTTGGGGATGTCACTTCCTGTTGTCATGCACATGCTCAAAGCGATCGAAAAATATCCCGGCAAACACGAGCTGTGGAATCAAGGTTTGTTTAATGATGGGCCAGCGTCGCAGACGATAGCCCATCATTAAGCCAGCATTGGCTTAACGACTAGTGTTACTGGGATGCCTTCCTGTGCTGAAAGCTTCAAGCACGCATGCGTAGTTGGCTTGGGTGATTTTGCTACCTATGTGCTTCTGAGAAAGAACGCCAGGTCAACACCCTGAGCGGGCCCACGGGATATAGTGCATTACTTTGCACAAAGTCACAATTACATCACTCTCCATCTGGAATGTTTTTATAATACTCCTGTGGATGACTTAACGTGTCGTATGAGCAAATAAAGTCTCGGTATGCTGGCAACATGAGACTATGCTCTCAGCAACCATTCACACACATTTTCAGGCTCTGGACAAATTGATGGCAGCCGCGAAGAAGATGTTCCGCATGATTCTATACATTGTTAAGTTTCCCAGCAAACGTGACACATTGACAACATGCTGGTTTAATGTTGGGCCAGCGTCATAGACGGTGGGTCAAGATTAAACCAGCATTGTTTCAGTATGTCGTGTTAGCTGTGTAATCACCTGTATTGAAGGGAACTGCAAGGGTTTTTAATTAGAGTTGGCCGGCTTTTACAGGTGAGAGTGTAGCCATACAATGGAAGTGAAAATAAGACAATCGTCTCACAAGCTGAAATGCAATAAAATAGCTACAACGGCACATTTTATCTGCAGAAGCTGCCATAATTTATTGCATTCTTATCTGTCCGCCTAAATATGTTGTTTATTGAACATTAAAAAAAGCATTGAAACTATATTAAAAAAATTAATGAGGGCGACATAGCTGTGAAAATATTTTATTTATCTCCTGAAATAAACTTGTTTTTTCGAAATGTTTTTTTATCTCCTGAAATCAACTGTTTTTTTCGGAAATCTGCAACAATCTAATGCACGCGCTGGGCAGAAAAAAACACTTTTTTATTTGGTAAAGCGCGGTTTAAATCTAATGCGCGCGCTCATCTAAAACAGAGAAAAAAACATAGTGGCCTAATTGACGACAACTATAATAAACCCTTTTAGTCAAGCAGAATATTGCAAAATTTACCCTAGCCTGGAAATTCATACAGAAGTTTATATTTTGATTGATTTGTGTTCAGTAGAGGCTTTAGTCATTATTTCCACCGGGATTACTAAATTTCACCCAATTTTTTTATTGGCATATTTCCAAGATGGCCGCCAATCGCCAAACTCAAGTATGAAAATAACATACCTCTGCGCATATTTGTTTAAATTTTATGATAATTGAGTCGATTCCCATCAAACCAAAAAGCAATCAGTAGATTTATGACATTATCAGATTTTTTTGGAGGTCAAGGTCAAAGGCCAAGACATTTTGATGGGTCTGGTAAGGTTAGAAAAGGCATCTAATGTGTCTCGTGACCTATTTTCTGCTTACGATTATTTATAAAATCACCAAAGCTGAAAGCGTAAAAAAACATATTGGTGAAAACTGTCAGCTCGATTCATGCACAACAATATTTCAGAAAGTGATGGCGGCCATTTTTCAAGATGGCGGCCATTTCAAGCATTTTTTTTAGTGTTCTCCAAACTTGTGCGATTTTAATGATCTTGGTATCAAAACTATCAAATCATAATTTTGGCCCAAGCAGAATCTGAATTTCGGAATTCAGTAAAACTATGAGAGAAAATATGAGACAAAGCGTTTAAATACATCATGTTGGTTTACCATGAAATGTAATCTCGATCTAAGGCAGAAGCAGCATAGACTAGAAATACTTTGAAATAAAACTACTTGGAAGTAATATACGGCTATACAGTGTTAATATACGCACACGCATTTTCGAGCTCTTGCTTTTTTGTCATTTTTTGCTGGATATAACTCACTTTTTGTATATATTTTTGCATCATTTTGTACATAAACACGCACCCAAGGACATTATGTGAAAAAAGGATAAATAAATAATATTTATAGACGTTTCTAGAGACATTTCATTGGGAAGTTTGTATACACTGAATTTCTGTTGACCTGGATTAACTGCTACCTGTGAATGGTGATATTGGCCTATCATTGGGCAAACGTTGTGGATTAAAGTTCAACATGGGACCAAACAGTGACATTTCTATGGATGGCGAAGTGACGGCTAGCTCATTCAGTCTTGTATCGACTCAGGAGGCCAGTGAATCGCTCATTTTAACCCACCCAGCATTGAGAGAGATTGACTGTGCTATTGCACGTGTGTTGCAGAATGTTGACACCAACACTAAAGCCGACACAGTCGAGGCCCTAGTGGACGCCATAGACTCAGATATTGAAGATCTGCAAGCAGCTAGACATATCATTTTCAAGCACGCTTATAATCGCTATGAAAAACAGTCAGAATTGGTGGAAAATACTTCAAGCATAATACCAAAAAGCAAATGGACAATGAAAAACAGAAGAGGACAAAATGCGCCGTTGGCCTTGGCCAAAGATATATACGCATTGTATGTATTTGCCTGTGGGGCTGTTAACGTCTTTCCTAGTGACATTTTGAGTGGTAGAAACACGAAAACAGAGTTAGAAATAAACAAAGTAGAAATCAACGACAAGTTGTCCAAGAGTAGTTTAAATGCGAGTATCTCAACAAACCAGTCAACAAGTTTAAGTGAGTCAACAAGTTGTTTAAGGGAGTTGCCACAACTAGCAGAGAGTGAGTCTACAGTACAGTGTACACATGTGGAGTCTAGCACTCAAACAGAAACCGACCTGAGCGAGTTGCCACAACTAGCAGAGAGTGAGTCTACAGTACAGTGTACACTTGTGGAGTCTAGCACTCAAACAGAAACCGACCTGAGCGAGTTGGAAGGAAACGACACGATAATTAAACAACTTGAGAAAAAAATATTATCACTTGAATGGGAAGTAAAGAAAAAAGTTTCAAAAATTGACGCCTACAGAGATTCAACAAAGACACTTACGAGCAAATTGAGCAAACAAAACAGAGCAATAAGAAAACTTCACAAAGCAAATGTAATGTTCAATAGTGAGAAAGTGAGATTACATAAAGAAATAACTAGACTAAATAATCAGCTGTTTGAAAAAGACAATATAGTTGAACGTAAAGAAGAGGAGGATAGTGTAATATTCACTGATGGTAGGGAGTGGCATAAAATAGAGGAGAAAAAGAAAAGTAGAAAGAACAGACGAGATAGACGAAAAAACAACCAGAAAATGGACAGCAAAAGGGAAGAAACAGCAAACAACGAGGATGTGGTGAATGACAACTTTGGTGCAGAGAAGACGGAGCCTATACCTGTGATTATCCGGCCACGCGCTGTACCCCAGTCTGAGAATAAGATACAGGAGACAGAGAAAAGAGAGGTAAGACATTACAAGAAAACAACTGTTGTTAGTGACTCTCTAGGAGCAAATCTTGGCCCAAAATTAAAAAGAAAGAACACCTGTGTGTACGTGAAGCGTGGTGCGTCAATTATGCGAGTGGAAAAGGATCTAAAAGATAACAATGGATACAGCGACAGTAATCGACTAGTTTTTCTGTGTGGAACAAACACGCTAAAGTCACTTTCATTGGGACAAGCAGTGCTCCACTATGATAATTTAATAGACAGTGCTTTGTCATTAAACAACACAGCCGAGGTATATATGACGGGTATACCACGACGATGGGATGATTCTCATTTAAACGCAAGTATCATCAGCTTCAATAATTTCCTTCAATTTAAAGCCAGTAAGACAGAACGTGTTTTTTACGTGGAGAACGATTCATTTCTACAACATAAGGACTACAAAATCGATGGATTACACTTGAATGAAAAAGGGACCATCAAGTTGGCAAAATGTATCAACAATTGCTTAAATTTTCACGAGAACAATCACATAAACGACAGATAAACAATTTACCTAAGCATAAAACCAAAAAGTGTAACTACAATGAAGATACCGTCAGTGTAATATGTTGGAATATTCGAGGCATCGGCGACAAACTTGACCAAAGTGAAACTTTAAATTATTTAATGAAAAACCATATTATAATACTGTTGGAAACAATGAAAAGTCCAGACTATGAAATAAATATTGCTAATTTTACATATTTCAATTTTTCGAGAAATGAAAAGCATCCTAAAGCATGCAGATTTTCTGGTGGATTTGGCATACTAATAAAAAAATCCATTTTAAAGTATGTTAAAATTCAACAAGTTCATGAATGTTTAGTCTGGATTACTATAAACAGTAAACTTTTTGGTGATTCTAATGTAGATACAAAAATAGGCTGTGTTTACATTTCACCTCAGGACTCAAGTTATAATGGTGCGAAAATTAAAGCTTTTGATATGATAGATGAACAGTTATCACGTTCTATAAAAACCCATCGCATAATCATGGTGGGCGATTTTAATGCTAGAACTGGTAGCCTTAAAGACGTTATTGATGACCGAGAAAATATACCTGATAGATATAACATGGACACTCGTATTAATACTTATGGTAAACGCCTCGTAGAGACTTGTATTGGCAGTGGTGTATATTTAGTCAATGGTAGATATTATGCAGATAAGCAAAAAGGGTCATACACCTACTATAACAGAATGGGTAAGAGTACTGTTGACTATTTGTTAATGTCACAATTATCTGTAAACTTATTACGAGATTTTAAAATTGGACAGTTATCAGTTGATTCAGATCATTGTCCACTTTTATTTTCCTTGTCTTGCCTTAATTTTAAAGAAAATATTGATCCAGTTGAGACAATTCGTATAACAGATAAACGTCAGTTCTCCACTTATCTATTTGATACAGATACTTCTAAGTGTTACCAGGATTTTTTGTGCAGTGACATATGTACTGAATTCTACGCGGAATTTTATGATTTAGCTGCAAATTTTGCTGATAGCAATATGCTATTAAACCTGTTACATAATCTGATGACAACAGTTGCTAATGCATGTTTTAAAAAAAAAATATCTAGAAATAGAAATATTATAAAATCAACCACTTTTCCCAATAATGCCTGGTTTGATAGTGAATGCAAAGAATTAAAACGCACATGTAATAAATTAGCAAAAGACAATGATCTCACGCGCTTTTCTCAGTGCAAACAATATCATGACATGTGTAAAGACTATAAAACGTTAATACAGCGAAAAAAGCGTAAACAAGTTAAATTTTATGTTGATAAACTGCAAAACTGTATAACGAAAAACCCAAATGAATACTGGAAAATATGGAAAAAGATGAAGCATAAAAATAACACTCCTATGCCTGAAATTTCTTTAATGGAATTTTATGACTGTTTTTTAAAGCAATCTAGACCTCCGACCCTACAAATGTTTGACTATGAATTCATGTCCAGTATTCAAGAAAGTGTTACAAATGAATCTATTTCGATAAATAACGAAGATACAATAGTGGCAGACGAGATTTTAAACGGTAGAGTAACAAAAAATAAGATTTATTTTGCATTGAGAAAGGTTAAGAAAGGTAAAACTGCAGGTATAGACGGATTTCCTGTAGAACTAATCACTGAAGGCAAAAAATATTTTATGCCTTTTTTGGAAATTTTATTTAATTCTATCTTTGAGTCTGGCGTTTATCCATACACGTGGGTTAGTGGACTAATTACTCCTATTCACAAAAAAGGTGATAAACTAAACCCTGAAAACTACCGCAAAGTTACAGTCTTACCAGCCTTAGGAAAATTATTTGAAATTGTTTTAGAAAACCGCTTGACGTACAAAAACGAAGTGTGTTGTGATAATGACCAGTTCCAGGCTGGTTTCAAGGCAAATTGTAGAACATCAGACAACATTTTTATTCTTTATTCACTCGTAGAGCATTCCAAAAAGTATAAAAAACCACTTTATGTATGCTATATAGATCTGACAAAGGCATTTGACTATATTGACAGATCGGCACTGTTTCACAAGCTAGCCAAAAGAAATATTAATGGAAATTTTTTAAATATAATAAAAAATATGTACTCGAAATCAAAAATGAGAATTGCGTGGAGTAAAAAAATTACACTACCGTTTGAAAGTACATATGGTGTATTACAAGGAGGTGTTCTAAGCCCTAGGCTATTTAATGAATTTTTAAGTGACCTAAATGAGTATTTAGATCCACAGTGTGGTGTAAAAATCGACAGAGAATTAATAATGTATTTATTATTTGCAGACGATTTAATTTTTTTCTCACAATCTGCAATTGGTCTACAAAAGCAACTAAATTGTTTCTATCTTTACTGTAAACTATGGCACTTGATTGTCAGCTTGCCAAAAACCAATGTAGTAATTTATAACCCTTCAGCTGCAAAAGCAAATTGTTCATTTACCTATGGGGATCAAAACATCAAAATCATAGAAAAATATAAATACCTTGGATTGTGGTGCTCTAATAATAAGAACATGTTTGCCTCAAATTACGAATATATTGCTGATAAAGCATCAAAATCAATCTTCGCCATACGACATTACAGTTCTGCTAGTGTCGGTAAATTGCCACCTAAAATTTCATTAAAAACGTTAAATGTTCAAATATTGCCGATTTTAATGTACTGTAGCGAGCTTATGTATAACGGTAAAGAAACAAAAGCAATTGAACAAGTACAATTAAAATACCTTAAACTAATGTTGGGCGTAAGTCGCCACACTTCTTCGCCAGGTGTCTATGGGGAAACAGGTCAATTTCCCATTTTTATACTTCAAAAAATAATGACTTTAAAATATTGGTGTCACATACTGAACTCTTCGTCCCGTAGCCCATTGAGGCATTGTTATAAATCTTTAATTCATTTCGATCGATCAGGCAAAGTTAACTGGGTAACTCATGTCAAACAGCTTTTATGTAGCATTGGTCTTCAAGATACTTGGCGGGAACAACGCATAGAAAACAGTAAACTTTTTATGAAAGATATTGAAATTACCATTAAAAATGATTACATAAACATCTGGCGTCAAGCAACAACCAGCGCCCCCAAGTTACGTACTTATATTACTTTTAAAAAATCATTTAATATCGAACATTATTTATTATTTTTGACAAATATTAAAGACATAACAGCTATGGCTAAGTTACGTTTATCGTCACATTGTTTAGGAATTGAAACAGGGAGACATGAAAATCTACCAATAAAAGATAGAATTTGTTTAAGATGTGAGTCAGAAATTGATGATGAAGTTCACTTTTTAATAACGTGCCCATATTTTAATACAGAAAGAACTTTATTTTTTAGTAATATTAATTTGTTTATTTCTAATTTCCATGGTGAAACTGCTGAAAAATTTTTTATACTGTTGTTAAACAGTAACAATTTTACTGTACTCAACATGTTAGCGAAATATATCAAGTTGTGTTTTAAAAAAATTACCTAACCTTTTTATATTATTAATTATTATAATAGTTGTCTTTTCTCTATTAGCTTGTTTACCAGTATTTTAAAATTATTTTAATATTTTATAGTTGTTATTAATTATTGGTTGTGATAATAGTTGTACGATCAGAACAATTATTGCTTTTATCGCCTTATTTATCTGTATTTTAAAATTATTTTGCTGCTTTATATTTGTTATTAATTATTTGTGAATATTATTTTACAATAAGAATCACCATTGTTTATATCGGCTTGTTTATTTGTATTTTAAAATAATGTTAATGTTTTATATTATTGAATTATATTATATTGTATGTTTTTCTATGACAAATAAGTCCATGAGGACTTTTTACGTCAATAAAAATTCTGTCTGTATACTGTAATGCAGTAATGAACATAACAGTTTTAATCAGATTACAAGATCTCAATGTCAAACCTGGTAATAATTTCCCTTGCAGTGCGACTCAACCTCCAAATTGCAACTGCATAGTGTGGTGCAAGCCAGACCACATCGGTGTCATTTACACCACCCTTGACATTCTGATTTGCAGCCACATTTAGCATGTTTAGTCAGCTGTTGGCATCTCTCCGCGATAGTGGCAGGTCTCTCCAGGAGATCTGCCAACTATTGTCTTCTTCGTCCATACCTAGTCTGCAGAACACACTATGTCTGGCTGGAATACTGTTCATTCCATATGATGCCCGTCTGGTGACAGCTCCTTGAAAACAGCTCCAGTCTTGCATCATCGCCGCCCTCAGCTGTGCTGGACCCGTCATACATTCAGACACAAACCTACATAAGCTATCCATGTCATCGTTAATTACTGTTGAAGGGAACTGACTTAATCTGTGGAAGACATTAGTTAGTTGTCGCAGAATGTAGACAGTAGACACAACATCAAATCCCGTGGTTGGTGAAGGCGTGACTGCTCCTGCTCTTCTGTGGCCCAATGAAGATGCACAGTTCATGGACAGGAATCCATCTCCAGTGCTGGAATAGCCATATGCAATTCACAGCTGGTGTAGACCAGTCTCTCGCAGAGCTGACATCATACTGACTGACTGCTATGCAAATAATGCCAGTGTCACTAGCTTTTGCCATCATGACTCCCTCAGGGCTTCCTCCTTTTGTCGCATGATTGGTATGTACGAGGATCAAAGTAACCACCTCCTCGTGAGTACAGAGGGTAAATTCATCTAGGTCGATCATGTGGTCGCTGGTGAAATCTTCTGTTAATATCACTAATCCTATTATCTCACTGTTTCTGAGGAGAAAAATGCGCCAGTTGGATGGAATTTTGCACTTGTTTGACACCCTTCATCTCACTAACGTCCTCGCTTAAGTTGACTTGGCTTCAATGCTCACACTATTTGACCTGTATACGTCAAACACAAAGTCCGTTCTATTGTGCTCGGCAGAGTGTGCCTGTATTGTGGAGAGAACATTGATGTGGCATATTCTTCAAATGTCCTTGAGCTCCTTGGTGACTTGGTGCTCATAGTGGCTGCATGGTATGCTCAGTACCTTTTTTTGTTGTGCAAGCTGTCTCCTACTACGTGATCAAGCATGTGACTTCAGGACCAGTGACCATCCATCTTCTGAGTGCGGCAGAATCTCCAGCCATACAAAATGCTCCACTATCAGCCTTGACGACTGTGTTAACTTGCTCAAGAGCCTGGTCAATAATTATTGGTGATAACTGTCGGCTCGATTTATGCACAATAACATTTCAGTTCATAAAACGCCTGAGCCATTTGATGTTGTTTCTATAAAGCATATTGTCTTTGTAGAGGATAGGAGTATATTGTGCATAATTGACATTGTTTTTCGAAAATGAGAATGGTATCTGTTCGGTCAGTGACTGACAGTACAGATTGAAGTTTGTCTTCTCGAATAATTGGATCAACAAGAGGATTCCTAACACCAGATACCAGAACTGGAACTTAGGACTCTGAAGTTTGTGACTCTCACACCACGATTCGGCCTCAAGAGCTTTCTCAGTGTTTTCAGTCCTCCAGTAGTCAGGATAGGCTTCACAATGAGCTGCATCCTGTTACATGTACTTGGTGCATCTGCCGGTTGCTAGTGCATTGTTTCCCCTCAGTGCTTCCTCCGACTTTGCCAAGCCTTGTATGATCCAGAAATAAGGGCCCCGAGGGCATTGAAGAAAAGTACTGCATGGTTGTCGCAATCATGGTATAACAGCCATAGTGATACTTAGGGGAATTGGTAGGCCTCTGGGTGAGATCTTCATTTTTCTCCTCTTCATAAATACAGCACTTCTTCCAGTCAATGTGAAATGCACACGTTTTCGCTGGGCAGTTTTCAACATTTTTCTGTACAGTTCAATCAAGTTCATCCTTTTACCGCATTCAGGTGTGAGACACGACCAAAGTCCGATTTTTCTTGGCTCTGCTCTCGGTCACACCTTGTCCATTCAGGCGCGGACATCTAACAACATCTGATATATCTAACTATTTTACTGTAGCTGACAGATCCGAGCTCATTAGACAGCCTTTCTGACACTTAATTTTAGACCTACCTGGTGCTAAACCCCATGCTGAGTCCCACAGCAGTGAAGTCACCAGTGTGCCCTAGCTGTTCCATGACATTACTCCTGTGCCGAGTATACTCAATCAATCAAGAGCTTGTATTTCACCAAGACCATGTTCCATTGCAAGGACTGGCGACAGGAATCCATCCAGGAAATGTGGATGACTCATAAAATACAGGTACTACACAGCCGTATTCCGCAACTGCTGCGAAAGTTGTGGCAAAACTACTCCGAAAATTGACTAATGATGCAAAAAACAGCCATTTTTCAAAACGGACGCCATCTTGGATATTCGATCTCGAAAAAAAAAATCAGATTCCTCATAGCCAAAAATATATGATTTGACACCAAGATCATTCAAATAAGAAAATTATCTGAGGTTTTATTAAAAAAAAAGTAAAATGGCGGTAATCTTGTAAAATGGCGGCCATCTTGACATTTTGGTTGGCTAAAAATTTTTTTTTGTAGTAGCCTACATGGAGTATTTATGCCAATTTTGATGCTTGTACCCGAATTTGAAAGATCCCCCAGAAAAAACCCCACTTATAGCTGACCCACGATGCATTGTAGTTCTCCGCGTATATTTACCATGTTCAGGCTACTTTGCAAGTATGACTTTGAAAGTATGACGGTATACCCATCATGCTAGTCCATAGGTTGCACTTATCTCTGAAGGGGTTAAATAAATGTTGCTTTGGTTGGTTGAAATTCAGTCGTGCGCCACATTTGATGCCTTTTTAAACCTTATCAGAACCCTAATATGGCCTTGATCTCTGGCTTTGACTTCCAAATAATTTTAAAATGGCATAATTTTACTTGTGGCATTCAGTTTGATAGAAATCGACTCCAAGATCATCAAATTTGAACAATTAGGCCCAGATATGTGATTTTATAGATTTAAGCCTAGCAATTGAGGCCATCTTGGAAATATGCAAATAAAAAATTGCCACTGGGTAAAATTTAGTACTCCCGGTGGAAATGATGACTCTAGCCTCTACTGAACACAAATCAATCAAAATATATAACTTCTGTATGAATTTCTAGGCCATATCAACATTCTGCCTGACCAGTTTAGATGTGGTAAAACACCGTCCCAATGCTAGATCAATGCTGGGCAAGCACCATAAGTCCTTGCCCAACACTAGGGTGGGGGCCCTAGGGTAGTGGTTAGCACCGCTGCCTTTCACGCCAGAGTTCGGGGTTCGGTTCCCGGTCTCGGCGGTTTGAAAGAAAAAAAATGTTTCTTCCCCATCCACGTGTGAAAGTCAGTATTGTGGGGAGCCTCCGTGACCGAGAGGTAGCGTGCTCGCCCTCAGACCGCCAGGGCTCGAATTTCGACTCCTGTGTCTGGAGGACAGTGTCATCTCAATCATCTCACCATCCACAGGAGGTTCTCCTGGCCCAGTTTAGCCTATATGTGCACAAGGTGGCCTAAACATGCTAAAGCTCGATTCATTTCATTTCATTTACCCAACACTAAAACAGCACATTGCCAGTGTCTCACGTTTTCAGGGTATGTGGTAGGATAGTGGTATCACAGGTCACAAGCCATCACACAACTGGAAGATATCTGCAACGCTGGCACAACATAGTTCCAAAAAGAGGAAACAGCTACCGTCTATGCCGGGCCGTCAGTATTATTATAACGTTGAACACTGCTTGTCACCAGCTTGTGGAATGAAACAAATAAAAAAACACCCTCAGGTCGTATGCCAAATATACTTCATTGCTAGTATACACATATTTTGTTTGACAATTGGAACAATGCGAAAGTAATACAAGGTTCCTCTCAGTTGGACAGTATTAGAGGACAATGTAATGTTGCTGTGGTGGCGACTGTGCGTCTACTCTGGTAGGCTCTATTTCGAGTTGCATATAAATCGAGCGCAGGACAGAACTAATACTCAGACGTAGAAGTTTATTTGTAATACTAGAAATCGTTTACTACGGGTTAGAAAAATATCAACAATTTGAACGATATTCTCATTTTTAGTTGGATGGCCTTGTAAAATAGTTTGTAGATTTAAATCAACCTGTATGTCGATGAGCGACCTCTCCGTGTCGTGTCTGGCATCTTGATAAAGTAGACTTCATTGTTAAAATTTATTTATTTTAATAATTATATCTATATTCTGTATTCCTTTATTCTCTATGCTAGAGATGTTGAGTACTCCTACCTAATTCGCTGAGAAGACATGTCCAATGAAATGAGCGGATATTCGTGAAGTCACTTCATACCGTTTCTAACCTCAGCAAAACACCAATTGGATGTTGACCCAATGTCGGTTTATTGCTGGTCCACCGTCTGCGACATTGGCTAAACACTAGGTCGACGTGTTTGGTGTCTGAGACCATGTCTGCTCTGTAGTCAACACCAAGGCCAAGCTCCAAAGAAATAAGCCGATTTTTCTGAAGTCCTGTCATTTAGTTGAAAGATCTCGCCCTCCACCATGTCCGGAACACGTTGTGCAGCGCGGCTAACTAACCATTCTCCACATAGATGTCGCTCAAGTAAACCCCCGCTCTCCGATGTCAGAATGCTAACTAACGTTACCAATTACATGTAGCTTCATCTATGTGGTTATAATGAATGAAATACCCATCCACCTATACAGCAAGGCTGTGGCTCCCCCGAGGTGTCTCACTCTCTCACCACATCTACTCTCAGCTCTCTGATCCAAACAAATACCAAGGTCACTTACCAGCAAACACAACACTCAACAAATGCTAATTCAATGCTGGGCCAACGTCGTAGACGGTGGCCCAATATTGAATCAGCATTGAGTGAACGTTGCGTCACCAGTAAAAAGAACACATTTACCAAATACGTTGGTGTAGGCCTAATGTTGGACCAGCTTTGCAAACGGTGCACTCACAGCTAGGTCGTTTTGCTTCACTGAACCATAATATTTCCATGGCGGCAAGCCCACTTCTGTGTACGTTGACCATGTTGCGCATGCGGTTGAGCCCACAGTGTGACGCAGTGCGAATAATGACGACCCACCTCCTTTAACTCTTTCAGCGCGGGGATCGACTTTAGACGTCAGAATCAGACGTCTATAGACGTCATATTCTGACATCTATAGTTGATCCCGCACTGAAAAAATTAAAAAATAATAATGGCCCATAACATGGGTATTCCAATGGAGCGGAAACAGGTAACTAAAGACATTTATGATGACCTGAAATTAAAAAAAAACTTTGGTCTCCATGGTTTATACTTCATTCTGTGAAACGCAGTGACGTCACTCGGTGAAAACAAGGTTATATAAGAACCCTCCCCCAAACTTCATTGTATTAGCCAGCTCGGTGAAAACAAATGAGGTCGAGGTCATTGAGATTCACAGAATACAAAAATATTTCAGCGTTGTAAAAGTTAATCCATTTGTTGACAATCTCCTGCTGACCGGACACTCGGCTTAGAGATCAGATTAATTAGTGTTGAAGAGGCGAAAAAATGTTGAAGCAAAAATGGGCCCGCGGCGTCACAGACGGTGGACCAGAATTGCTCCAACATTGGCACGATGGGTTCTGTTCACCGGCTACTCCCCAGAAAATACGGGACATTGAACCAATGTTGGTTTGGTGGGCCAACATCAAGCCAACATTGGTTCAATGTCTCGAGCTTGCTGGGTCAGCTTATAGTGATCAAAACAATTATTGCTGAAGAGGCAATACTACTAATATAAATCCCCTGTCAGCTCTTTCAAAACTCGTCAACCCAAAAATATAGTGATCAAAACAATTATTGCTGAAGAGGCAATACTAGTATATAAATACCCTGTCAGCTGATTCTGAGGTCGTCAGCCCAACAAGATGGTGATCGAAACAATTATTGCTGAAGAGGCAATACTAAATGAAATGAATCGGGCTTTAGGCCACCTCGTGCACATATAGGCTAAACTGGAGATGAATGAGATAACACTGTCCTCCAGACACAGGATTCGATACTCGAGCCCTGGCGGTCTGAGGCCGAGCACGCTACCTCTCCGAACTCTAGCGTGAAAGGCAGCGGTGCTAACCACTACCCTAGGGCCTCCGCCCAGAGGCAATACTTGCAATATAAATCCCCTGTCAGCTTATTCAGATCTCGTCAACCCAACGGACACGTTTGCTGGGATGCTATTCACTATCATTCTCCGCCCTGGATCCAGGCCGGTTCGGATGTTTGTCATCGAGGTTGTGCATATACAGTGCTCTAAACTGTTCAAAGGCCTAGAGTGTGCAATGCTGTTTATGGTACTGTGCTCTACAAAACAAACCTGGAAGACATTCGATAAGAATAGGGCATAGTCCCGACTTCGGCCTTACTTCTGCCATGATTGTGCGAAATGCGACATAATCTTCACTCACTCACTCACTCACTCACTCACTCACTCACTCACTCACTCACTCACTCACTCACTCACTCACTCACTCACTCACTCACTCACTCACTCACTCACTCACTCACTCACTCACTCACTCACTCACTCACTCACTCACTCACTCACTCACTCACTCACTCACTCACTCACTCACTCACTCACTCACTCACTCACTCACTCACTCACTCACTCACTCACTCACTCACTCACTCACTCTCACACACACACACACACACGCACGCACGCACGCACGCACGCACGCACGCACGCACGCACGCACGCACGCAATCACTCCCACTATTTGCGATATGCTATAAATTTTACATCGAAACCTGTGAATATGTCACTGAAATATCAGGAACGATCCATTTCGATCCACAGTGACTCATTTAGAACCCTTTCACCGCCAAGCACACTTATAGTAGTTTTTAATATGTTTTATTTGGCCGATCAAATCACTGTTATTGGGAACAAAAATCAAGATTTGCAAATGTTTGGTTTCAAATTAAGCAAATATGAATAAACTTCACCCAAAAGTTGGTGACAATTTAAATTATTTAATTTAACGCTTTAGGGAATAATATTTGCCCACCTTTGATGGAGGGTATTATCTCCGATCTACGGAGGGGGGGGGGGGGGCTGGTGCAGGTGTTAAAGCTGCCTGCTTGGAAAGTTGGAGGTCGCGGGTTCGAAGAACACTCTGGCCTTCAAGTTTCAAAGAAACAAAAATGTTTCTTCCCCTCTCACTCGTGAAGATTCATTATTGTGGAGAACCTCCGTGCTCGGCTTTAGCCCGACACGGCCCGAATTTCGAACCCTATGTCTGGAGGGCTGTGTAATCTCATTCATCTCACCATCCCTAAAAGGTTTTCCTGGTCCAGTTTAGCCAATATATGCACAAAGCTGGTCTAAAACCCCATACATTTCATATATCCGATCTCTGACTCGTTTCTGTCGTTATATTAACACAAATTGTGGAAAACTCGATGTGCACATGGATGTTTCATGTAGTTATAGCTCCAGGCGATCTGTGTGAGTAAATTCTATGTCTATTAAGTCTTTAAAGTCGCTCCCCGCACTGAAAGAGTAAAATATTTATAATGGCCGTAGATCCTTAACAGAGGTATTTAAATGAAGCACAAAGAGTTAACTAAGACATTTGTGATGATTTCAAAATGTAAAAATCCTTTTGTCTCTTGGTTTTTATAAAAAATATTTTAGCGCTTCAAAGACTAATGGTGATAATGTATTAAGTTTAAATGTCAGTTGACGGAAAGCTCGGACGCTGACATTTTTAGTTTTTAACGAAGGAAAACGTTGTCATGTGAGCTGCGACCAAACCTCGTGAGGATATTTCTATGATTCAGATAAAAAGCTTAAGATGCCAATTAGAAAAATATTTTATATTGTATACACCATAAAACATATACAGTGCGTGTTGTCATTTCTATTCCTTTGTCTCTGGAACAGATTGACACAGCACCCCCCCCCCCCCCGACCGAAGCACCCCCACACCATGATGGATTGGGTGGCGTTTTTTCTGGGATTGAGACATTCTGGGATGAACCATCGTGTGTCCTTCAAACTGGAACACGCCCATCGTTGTAAGACAGATTGACTCTGCTCTCATCTAAGAATTAGGACATTGCCCACTGGTCATCTGTGGTAACGTTATATAGATTCTCCCAAGAAAGTTTAACATTTAATAAAATATCACTGAAATTCATAACATAAATTAGCCTGTGGCAAACTGATCTAATTTGTTAAAATCAGTCGTAATCAGCACATTTGAATATTGGAGATATTAACAGATCCTGAATCTCCACAAACTTACATTTTTAAATGGTATAGCACACAACTCTGTAGCTTGGTTTGCTTTGAAAATATGACTCCGAAACATCACAGAAATATAAAGTCTAAAACTGCGTCATTTTTTTTAAATGGCATTTGAAGTTCAAAAAAGCACTTTGAGCACTGTTTGAAAAGAAACTAATTAGATAAAAATTAAGGAAATAAATTTTTTTTCTTTTGACCCCATTTTTAAATAGAAAACGTATAGTTCTAACTTTTGTAAACTTGCAAGATACTTTTATAGTCAGGATTTTTCGCACTCTTATAATATTTCATAGTTATTAGGGACTGTTACCATGGTAACATGTACATGGAAACAAATATCACTGATTTGAGTGTAAATCGTGACTATAATTAAAATAAAAGATATAAAAAAAAAAATTCTACATAATACGTGAAGTGTTACTTACCACTCATTTTATCAGATCGGGTCACAAATGACGATATATATAAACAAACAATTCAACAGCGCATGAGTTAAGATTATTTAAGTGAGATATAAACATAAATTCTGAATTGCAAGATGTCAACTGTAGAAATCTCGACTAGTATTTGTTTTCCTGGAGGCGTGAACTCAGGGGTGGTTGACCTTGACTTTAGTTTAAATCGCTGATCAAGATCATCATCTTGACAGATAAAGCGAAGCACACACCTGATAAACGTACCTCAGGAGAGACAACCGATGCTACGCGGCGGGTATCCGCTATCCCATGAAAGATCGGTCCATTTCAATTAATCATCGAGCTGTGGACCATTTAAGTACAGAGATAAGGCATAGGAAAAGATTGACAATTTTAATCGTGTGAATCAATATTTATTTCAATAATTTAAACCGGATACATTTACAGTCAATCGACGTACAAATGGATTACAGAGATAAAACATAGGAATCAAGAAACCTGGACAAAGATTGACTATTTTAATCGTGTGAATCAATATTTATTCCTATCATATAAATCTGAGACATTCACCGTCAATCGACGTACAAATGGCTCTCTTATTCATCATCCACTGACCTACGAGAGCGGGAAAACTCAAACTTAAAAAGTGTTTTTGTGTCAAAACAAATGCATTTATGGGGCTTTATGCCACCTTTTTTAGCGTACTGGCTGAACTGGACCAGGGTAATATTCTGACAATGATGAGATGAATCAGACACAGACTTCTAAATTTGAGTTCTTGCAATTGATCAGCGCAGGAAAATGAAATAATCAGCGCAGGGGCTAAGAATAAACGATCAATTCTAATCGAAACTCCATTATTATTATTATTATTATAATAATAATATATTATTATATTATATTATATTATATTATATTATATTATATTATATTATATTATATTATATTATATTATATTATATTATATTATTATAATATTATTATTGAAGTGTGGCATATGCACATACATACATTCTGAATTGCAAGATGTCAACTGCACAGCAATAGTTATTAGGTCTACTCATTTTAAAGTATTCTGATTTATTTCGGTGTTTAAAATGCTTCTGAGGCCAGGAATATTAAGTGATGTACACATGGCGAGGCTACAGCGCGTACATATTTCTATCTTTTTTATTCCTGATTCGACGATATGAATATTTTCTTTCCAATAATGTACATAAATACATTATATTCTCGATGTGATCACTGGAAGTCATTTTTTCAATTTAGCCAAAAAATTAGATGTCGGTGCTTGTGTAAAACAACTCCACTTACAAATTGAACAGCATTGTTATTTGTCATTATATAATTGCTGACATTCACAGAACATTTAGGTCTACGTTAAATTAAATGTAAACTAAATATATCTGCTTCAAATATGAATATAATGCAGAATATTGAAAGATACAAGTGATGTTGCGGTAATTGCTCTGTAGAAATCTATACTAGTATTTGTTTTTCTGGAGGCGTGAACTCAGTGGGTGATCGACCTTGACTGAGTTTAAATGGCCGATTAAGATCGCCATCTTGACAGATGAAGCGAAACACACACCTGATAAAAGCGCCTCAGGAGAGACATCCGATGCTACGCGGCGGGTATCCGCTATCTCAGGACAGATCAGTTCATTTCAATTAATCGTCGAACTGTGGACCATTTAATTTTAGAGATAAGGCATGGGAATCAAACAACTTGGACAAAGATTAATTATTTTAATCGTGCGAATCAATATCTATTTCTATAATTCAAACCTGAGACATTTACAGTCAATCGACGTACAGATGGCTCGCTCATTCGTCATCCACTACCCTGCGGAAGCGGGAAAACCCAAACTCGAAATGAGTTTTCGTATCAAAACAAATGCATATATGGGGCTTTAAATTATGCCACCTTTTTTAACGTACTGGCTGAACTGGACCAGGATAATATTCTGACAATGATGAGATGAATCAGACACAGGATTCTAAATTCGAGTTCTCACGATCTGACGTCGAGCATGCTACCTCTCAATCACTACCTGACGGACGGACGGACGGACGGACGGACGGACGGACTGACGACGGACTAGCAACGCTCCTCCCGCTACATAGTAAAAAGTCTGCTGTAAAGAAATATACAAGTGTCGCTACCATGTGGACTAGATCGATCTGTTTAGTAGCCTAGAGTATCAGCGACTGCCGCCGACCTGGATTAAAACCAGATAGGCAGCATCCCACACACTATGATTACAAACAATTATGGACACAGGATTCAAAATTCGAACCCTGGCGGTTTGAGGCCGAGCTCGCTACTACTCGGTCACGAAGGCTCTCCACTGCGCGTTTAACCCTTAACGCGCTGAGATATTTGTGTATAAACCATGGAAACCAAAGTTTTTTTGAATTGAAATCATCGAAAATGTCTTAGTTAATTAGATGTTTCCGATGCATTCTATTACCTATGTTATGGACTACGAACATTATCAACATTTTAACTGTTACATTGCGAGGATCGACTTTAGACGTCAGAATCTGACGTCTACAGATGTCAGATTCTGACGTCTAAAGTCGATCCCCGCGCTGTAAGGGTTAAAGCAACGATAAACATAACCAGATAGAGCTTTGACCAGGGGGGGGGGGGGGAGACTAGCTGGGTACTATACCTTTAATACAGGTGGTTGATCATGACCCGTTTACCGATAAACACGACTATGATCGTTTTAAATCACTGAAATTATTGGGAATGAAATGGGTGCTTAAACATCAAAATTCACAAAAAACGTATGGTCTGAAATTAAATAAATATGAATAATTCTCAACTACTTCAAGTTGTGGATCGCTGTAATGAGAGACAACTTCAAATGGTTGAAAAAGTAAATAAGATAACTTATATTTAATTGAAATAAGCTAACCTATAGCATGTAAAGAGTTAAATCCAGGTGTTTATTCTCGTGTAGGATACTGTACCAGGCCTACTACTGCTACCTCAGGTGTTAACATTCTTCTCGCGAGTGACATTTCAGGGACGATGTAGACAGACGAATTCGATATGTTTCTGAGACTGGAAATAATCTAACCTTTAGCTGGAGTCGGGTTCTAAGACAAAGCTAAAAGTTAAGTTATTAGTAGGCCTAATATAGATTATAATCTAGAGTAAGGTTTTTAACACTTCAGTATTTACCTCACAGACCTCAGTATTTAATTCTAGACGTCAGTATTTACCTTCAGACATCAGTATTTACCTATCCTTGATCTGCTCGGTATGGTTACTAGGGTATTTCAAGCAAAATAAGCGTTGTATATCTTTTTAATTAATTAAATGCATTTTGAATGTATTCATGTCGTTGCATTCAACAATAGAAGTTGTGCAGATTTTTTTTATTCAAATGCACTTTTATTCGTTTCATCGCGTTCATGCAATAAAATTTGTGTTTTTTATATTAATTAAATGCCTTTTTTTTCGTTTCATGGCATTGCTGTAAGAAATTTCACTGACGGAAAATGGGGGGAAATGTCCACTAAAAATGGTATCGGAGTTAAAATGTCCAATTGGTTGTCTATATGTAAATCAGGTTTTCGCCACCTGACACCACATTCAAGGCTGTATAAGGCTATTTTGTCTTAACTTGTCCTAATTGTATGTCAACAACTAAATTGTTCATCACGATAAACCATTTAATCTGAACAAAAAGGTAACATGATTATAATTGATTCCAGCGTGATTTTTTCTGGAATATCAGGACAAGGTTACCAGTTGGTAACAATAAAGAAGGACAGGGTTAACACTTGGTAACAATAGAGAAGGACAAGTTTAACAATTAGTAACAATACAGAAGGACAATGTTAACAATTGGTAACAATAGAGAAGGACACGGTTAACAATTGGTAACAATACAGAAGGATAAGGTTGACAATTGATAACATAGAGAAGGACAAGGTTACCACTTGGTAACAATATAGAAAGACAAGGTCAACAATTGGTAAAAATACAGAAGGAGAAGGTTAACACTTGGTAAAAATACAGAAGGACAAGTTTGACAATTGGTAGCAATAAAGAAGGACACGGTTAACACTTGGTAAAAATACAGAACGACAAGGTTAACAATTGGTAACAATACAGAAAAACATGGTAAACAGTTGTTAACAATACAGAAAGACAATGTTACCAAATGGTAACAATAGAGAAGTACAATGGTAACACTTGGTAAAAATACAGAAGGACAAGGCTGACAATGGGTAACTATAGAGAAGGACACGGTGAACAATTGGTAACAATACGAAGGACAATGTTAAAAATTGGTAAAAATACAAAAGGACAATGTTAACAATTGGTAACAATACAGAATGGCAAGGTGAACAATTGTTAACAATACAGAATGACAAGGTGAACAATTGGTAGCAATACAGAAGAACATGAATAACAATTGGTAACAATACAGATGGACAATGTTACCAATTGGTAACAATACAGATGGACAATGTTACCAATTGGTAACAACACAGAAGGACAAGGTTAACAGTTGATAATAATAGAGAAGGATAAGGTTAAGTTTGGAATCTAATATTTCCCAATGTTGTTTCTGTGTTGTGCTGCAGTCAAAGATGGAGGGTCAAGATTAACCCTTTCAGCCCGGGTACCGCCTCTAGACGTCAGAATCTGACGTAAAGACAGATTATGACGTCTTAGGTCGATCCCTACTGGTTTATATGAAAATATGTCAGCGTTTGAAGGGTAAAACAGCATGCTATCAAGCGTCCCGTGTTTCTTGGGTATGGGGCTCTAACATATTAGGACAAGATGGTTGGCCAGCGAACACGAAACGTTGACTGGTTTAATTCTGGGCCAGCGTCGTAGACGGTGAACCAGCATTAAACCAACATCGGCCCCATTTCTCTTGTTGGTGAGGAAGTCTTCGTTGATTGTAGTACGACAGGACAACAGAATTCGCAGCAAACACGTTCTGGTGTGACTCCCACAGAGGAGTCGGAAAATCAGATCAACTCAAGGTCAACAGGCATTATAATGGCTTTAGAATTGTGAGATGTGGCTGACCTTGAGAAGACCTCTTGAGAAGGATCTACATGTACACGTCAAGTGATCCACGTGTTGATTGAAAATTTAACTGTCATAGTTGTTTGCAGCCATTCGAACATCGCTATCGAACTATCTCCAAGTATAAACTATGGTATGAAAGTCCCATATTATTACTGATTCATGCCCGTACAGATGATGGTTTTAAATAACCCAAAAGCGGTAATTTTCCCAATTAAGCTACATCAAACCCTTTCCAAAAGATAGTCTTTTTGAACACCCACAATTGTCATTTATAGTCCATCTACCTTACACTTATATGACTGGAATTACCTCAGTTTTATAATGTGTCATCCCACATAAACTCGTTGGTTATGATCCTTCCTTATGCATCAGTAGTTATACTGTATTCACCCTTCCATTATATTAATGCTATTTATAGTCAATTGCGACATATTCTATATATTTTACTTCCGATTTTGCACCCTGAATTGCCTTTATAAGTTTGAAAAGCCTCCATCCTAAATAATGCTTCATGACTAGTTAGATACATTTATGAACAAAATAATCCAATTTAGAATACCTTTATTAATACACAAAACACAAAACGATCACATATAGAAATAAAGGAAAGGAATTGTTATGATTTACAGATTGACATATAAATTAGACAATCCCATTTCACTAATACATCATACCACGTATAATGTAGGCCCCTAAGTTAGAATACTATCTCGCTACTGATGATTGAACGTCTCTTGTTTTCGATATATAATACATACTAATATATAAATAATAGACTTAACACACTAAAACATTCAGAAAGTTGCTTAGGTTGCGATCTCGCTGCTGAAAATTGACTCACACTTCCATATTGAAATATTAACATAACATAATAAATATAATGTCTCACCGTGCCATCTCGCTACAATCATATTATTATCTATACATATAGCACAGAGTGGATTTATCCAAGTGTTCTCGCCACTGTTCACACATACACAGCTACACAAAACAGTAGGTAGAAGAGAAAACAGTGTGAAAGTGTTTCCATCTGCAGGTACCGCCTTGGAGTAGGCGTGTGGTAGTGGTAGAACATGTAGTAATAAAAGAATGGCTTATGTCATTTTTCAGCCGTAATGGTCTTTAAAGTTATTTTCTAATACGTTAAAACAGTGCATGGTGAATTATTGAAATGATTCTCAGATCAATTTAATGCTAAGACAATATGGCCTTTCGAACAGCTCCGCTATCCAAGGGTCGAATAGTCTCAACCAGGGGTCTGGCCGGACGACTGGTTGCCAACTGGTGGCTTCGTCACTCTCAAGCGCAAGCATTCATTCGTACGGAAGCTCATGAGAGTAAGTAGCCTACATTCAGCCGATGTGGGAATCCGCCTAAATATTATAGTCATCAGGCCATGGAGGCTGTAGCTTCTTCCTAGCCTAGTGATGCTAACTTCCTAATGAGCTGCCCCATGTGGGAAAAAAATATACTATTACTTTTTGCCATCCAAGCTACTCGAAGTAGGACTGCTGGTTTCTGGGACATGACTGACATTTGGAATAACCATTAAAGCACCTCTACCTGATTTGCTACTTTCTAAGGCATGCATGCCTACGTCTGATTCATGCCACTACACCCAGTTTTCTCATTATGTTGCTGATGGTGTTGTATCATTGTCACGACGACTGTGTTTATTCTGTCACCTTAGGCGGTATTGTTGTTGTCGTCATATTGCAGTCTTTCAAGGTCTTCTTACTTTCTGGCACTTGCCTTCTTTTAGATCTAGCTTGAGCTTTCAGAAGTTTGGATTCGCCTTTCTATAGACACTGCTGAGGTATGGAAATTATCACCGCTGACCAATCAATATGATGACATCTCCCTGTATATTGTGCAGTCAATTCTGCATTCGAAGAATTACAGTCAGTTGAGTCAGCTTGCTTCTGCACGCTGCCAGGCAGGAGCTACACTCTTCGTTCGTTTTGATGTTACGTCATTTACCGGTAGATCAGCTTACTCTATTGGAAAAGGTTTCCCTTTCCATACTGCTTGCATTCTTTAAACCTTCTCATCAAAAGGTGGAATTGCTGGTAATGGCTGTATCCTTGAAACGTGATATGACCTTATACACTATTTTTAAATGCTGCTGGTCAAGGAACATCATTTACCTCATGGTGAAGCGATATAATTCCGAAGCGGATCGGAACAATGCTACCATTGACAAATGTTTCAAGAAGGGCTGCAGGTCTCCCATACCTTCTCTTCTTTGACACATATACACGACGTTTAAATGACTAGATCGATCTTGGAATAACGCCTCTCTAGGCGGGATAAGATTTTGACGGCTTAATTGTATGATATGCCGATGACATTATCGTGGTCAGCAACATTGTGTACCATGGAATCAATACCAGCGACATGTTTAATTATAAATTTTTTAAATTATATCTTTCAACATGTCACGTCATATTATTTCAGCAAAGTTCGCCTTTGGATAACTAAATTTTATGTGTTAGCTTGTGAGATAAATTTTTCTATAATTATTTTTTTTAAATGTCAGGACATTTCACCCTTTTTGATGCGCTTCAGCTCAAAGACGGGTGGGTGGATAACAGTTACTTAGGAATAATCAAGTCAAAATGTACACTTTTGATAATCTTCAGTCTTTACCTGGATGATAATGCAGTCAAACAACAGGAGTGAGTTTCAGAATTTTTAAAATGCAGACAAAGTTAAGCTGTGAGTAGACCTAGCTGGCATTATCCACATAGGCCTACCCTGTTAAACATTCCAGTGATTGGACTCTGTGATAGAGCTTGGCCAAGTGTAGTTGAAATTATAATTATATGCCCTTGCTGTAAAAGTGATCCATCTTAAATTGTACCAGCCGATGCGGCCCCGCCAGTACTGGCACGTCAGGAGAGACAATGTCTACATTACAACTCGTCTCACCAGAAAGGGAACAAAGGCCACTAATTAATCAGTTGTCTCACTTCCATTTATTGGCTCGTGATAAACGTCACCAGTTTAAAGAAAGCCAGGCAAGCGCTGGGCACCAGTACCACAGTCCAGCAAGAGGATATATGGCTGACTGTTGAAAATAGATACTTTTATACCTCTCACTATACTCGTTTGAGCCCCATACATTAACAGTTATTGCTATGTGCTTTGAAGTAGCGACACAGCTATGCATGCAAACAGACAATATTAAAAAGTTCAATAACTGTTCAAAATGCATTGTAGTTAGCTGAGTTGTGATCAAATGCCTACTGGAGTGTATTTAAACTAGAACAAACAAATTCAGAATATATACAAGCATAATTTGATACACACTGTATATAAAAGTACGATTTGATACCAGTACCACTGAAATATATATTATTTGTGAGAAAAATTGTTCTGTCGATGTCATCTGGCACTAGAAAAGGGAATTTGAGGTGCCAGAAGAATATACAATTTGACACCAATATCATTCAAACCGGCTCAGAAGGGATCCATATTTTTGAGGGAAAATGGTACCTTCTTGGTTTTCAAAATTGGGAAAAGCTAACGCGGCGTACAAAACAGATATAGCTTAACACAAAGATCACACAAGTCACATAATTGGATTTATGAAGAAGTTCATTTGACGGCCATCTTAAAAAATGGTCGCCATCTTGGATTCTAAGAATATTAAAATAAACTCGACATGTAAGACAACTAATGTTTTGACATTAAATATAATCAAATACATGAACTAGCTCCCTATTTATTAGAAAATTGGTAATTAGAAATTCATTTGGCGGCCATCTTGAAAAATAGTCGCCATCTTGGATTTTCCATGGGCTAGCTGTCATATGGAATGCTGAAGCATACTCTTAAGAACCATCATGCCAAATTTTACTTCTAAATTGTAGTTAGTTGCTCCACAGTAAGAGTTGGAACACAATTCAAGAGCAAAATTAAGATATGCTGTTTTACTAGTAATTCAGGGGGGGGGGGGTACATAAACGGTCCCTGAAGGTTCATTCATCTTGAAATACCTTCGCGTGAAATTTTTTTTTTTTAAGCCTTTGGGTATGAGAATGTGAAAATACAACTTCAGGCCATATAAACCTTCAATAATGTCAAATATATTGACATTGCAACAGCTTTAAACCTAAAACGATAATAAAATAGGTCAAAACATACCAATTTCAAAAAATCTAAGATTTGGTACCTATGTCTTTTTTAATGCCTATAACGTGACTCAGTCCGTCATTCTAGACAATTTGGTAGGTGAATGGGTAAAATTTGACCAATATTAAGGCCCTGGCATGAATTTAAGTGATTTTCAACGTTTAGCGATATATTGCATACCCTGTCTTGGAAATGCTCAATTTTGGAGGTTATGCACAACGCTGCACACAAAACGGATTGCAGTTCCTGAAACCTAAGATTATACACTAACAGAAAATCGAGGCTAGACAATGTTTATTTTCGTTTGAAAAAGCACCTATCTTTTGGCGATTTGCCGCTCCTCTAGTAGAAACGACTATGGTCGTGCTAAGTGGCGCAAGAGTTAAAACGCATTAAATCAGGAGAATCTTAATCCAAGAAACAAAAACATATCAGCTAAGCTAATACACTGTAAATCAAATATCCATCTCTCAATAAAAAACTTACATTCAGTTGTTATACGTTTGAGAGCGCTGAATACTAATGTGATTTGTCAGCTCAATCAGGTGCCGGCTCAAAATACAAAAACACATTAATAAAGTGGTTGGCAGCTGGTTGACAACTCATCACGATTTTTATTCCGGTCGCTCCGTGTGAAAGGCAAGCACCACGTGCAGGAAAGCTGTGACAAATGAGCATCTTAACACATGTAATAACGACTTATACCAAGTCGATTTAGCGATTTATTAGTCGTTATGAAGAGATAAAAAAGGGCTTTGTCATGTATTTTCAAAGCCTCCATAGCATCATGTGTGCCTTGGGCTACAGCTGAAGAAGAAACCATTGAATGCAGAAAGCAATCGGGAGGTGGAGCACATGTCAACCCTGATATGATCTCAAGGTCATGAGGGGTGGTGAAGTCAGAAAATCAGCAAGTGATTGTCAGGTAGATTTATAATCAGAATTCACACTTAAAGCCCCGAATATGTGATTTCGGTCCAACATTTTATTTTATATACATGTCAATGTATATTTTCCTATATTTTACTCGTAATTGTTAAAACCAATTTGTTGTTATGTGGACGATAGCTCCGTGACTTGTGGCTGGTCAATTCACTAGTCAATGAAATCATGTTGCTGGTAATAATTATGGATTTATTGGAAAATAAAATGTTATTCTAGGTACCGGTACTTGTCATTTGTGTCTACATGAGGGGGAAGTGCAACAATAAACAACAATCAACAATTTCTGTAAAATAAACAATTTTTTTTGCAATATACCATTGAAATTATTCATCAATGTTGCTTTAGTTTTACGATCAAAACTCGATGTGAAAAAGGGGATCTGGGGGCTTAAGAGCATTGCGAGACATAAGAATTCACAGACAACAATGTCTCAGTGTATGGTGCAAACTGAGTGAGTGACCTTGACCGTCCGCGTTGACCTCTGAGCGGACATCTTCACATAGTCCTGTGGGCCTGATTTTGTTCCCGCACAGCTATAAATAGTACTTTAAGGATCCAGTGAACTTCACCAGTGGCAGATGTGTCCGGCTCTATAAGTATCCCCTCATCAGCTATTCCTTTGAGATACTCCAATTAACGAATCTAGTGTCCCGATAAGTACCCCCTCCTGCTGATTATATTATTCCGGGTTTGAATCCCAGATGAGCAATCTAGCTGTCGTGGGTTTTCATCAATGCATCTATTGCTTGTCCCACAGGAGGCGCCTCAGCCCAATTTAGCCTACTGAATGCACTTTACATGTTCCAAAGCACTAGGGGTCAATCTATTCATAGCAACAGAACGAGATGCAAACTGACCATCGGTCAAAAATTCACGATCAACACAAAATGTGGTCTGCTCACGCATCCATCCACCCAATGTTAGGCCAGCATCGCAGACCACAATAATAATATTAGATGTGAATAATGAATTGAAGTCCGGTGTGACAAATGATAGGTCAACAGTTTGCACCTCGTTCTGTTCCTGTGAATAGTTTGACCCCCAATGCTTCCGGAACATGTCACGCGACTGTATTGTGTGTGATGACAATGTCAGTTTGATCTTTTGTGAGAATCTGATAAATAATTTTGTGATTTTATACACATTGCTGATTGTAAAGAGCGGCAACGTAGGCCTACATATAGACGGAGTTGATGGTTCCGCAGATGTTATGGTCAAGAATATATGCCTAAATCGCCTACATGTGAGGCCTGTCGGACAATATATTACTAAAACTGAATATATGTATAGCTTTTAATCAATTTGTGAATCAAGTGAAATGTAACCGAAATTCATGAAATTTGTTATGGTAAATTAGATAATCAATTTGGGAGATGTATATTCCCATCAATTTGTTAAGTTTCCGTTTCCAGCAATTTGGGACGTTTTTATTTTCATATAATATGTGAGGTTGTATATTTTCATCAATTTGGGACGTCGTCTATATCCATCAATTTGAGAGGTGTAGCCTATATTTCCATCAATTTGGGAAGTGTGTATTTCCAGAAATTTTGGGAGGTGTATATTTTCATCATTTTAAATATGTTCGATATTTGAAGCCCGGTGTAAATTGCGTTTTCATGGAGGTTTAACATTAAAAAAATACATGAATTTTATTGCTATCTCTGAAAAATGTTTAAATAATCAGAAATTACCTGTAGACATGGTAGATTTAATCATTTCTTGAAAAATATCACAAAAAATTCACGTTATCACAAAATTGATATATTTTCTGTGTTTTCTCAGTTAATCTAATATTTCAATTTGTGATATGTCTTTTTTCCAAAAGAAATCCAGTTTCAAATGAATGAAAAATATAAGCAAGAAATTCAGCAGCACAAGAGTCACTGTTTATAATCCCTGTAGGCTCAACAAGAGAGCATCACCTGGTAATTGTAAATAATCTATAACTTTACTAGCTAGGACCTGCTACTTAATGGAAATCGATAGGAAATAAGCAATTTATACCAAGGCCATAGAACTCGACGTGGCAGCGAAGTCTTCACTGGATAAGACGTATTCAATTAACGAGAGACCCCAGCGTTTAACCCTTAAAGCGCTGAAATATTGTTATGCAAACAAAGACAAAAGGTTTTTTTTCAATTTGTAATTTGTAATCAATTTGTAATCATCATAAATGTCTTAAGCCCGGTTCACACGATATGACTTTGTCCCATAGGATGCGTACTATAGGACAAATCCTAGCATGTGAACGTCGCTTAGGACAGATTTTAATGACCCAAAAGATGTCCTGGGAACATAGGACTTGTTCTATTTCGCTAGGACAGATCATAAAGCCCATAAAATAGATAAATTGTCTGGCCAATCAGAATGTGTTTCACAATCACGTGGGTCGGATACTATATACTAAACAGATGTGGTATAATCCTGTATTCTATACTGGATCCACGAGCTGTGGGTAAAATCTCTTAAGCCTGATCAACATTGTCACAAACTGAAGCATATGAAGCGGGATAATGCTTGTGGTCCGTCAAAGACAAAAGTTATCACGACAAACTAAAAAAAAAGAAATTCGATAACCCGAATTGCTGACACGATGGGATGGACTGGTTATAACCCTACCTATATCTAATACATTATATTAACTGATCTTGTCCCACGTACACGTGTGTTCACGGAATTCTAATGATTATACCCAGCAAAAACGAGACATTCACTCACGATCACGTTATCCTGACTTTCATACTACTGCTATGCAGATATTTTCCCGCCATCTTTTCCACCACTATGCATAAAAAATCTGTGAAATATAATAAGATAAGACCTACGTCTGAACACGCCGTCTACATAGGACAAAATCCTATCGTGTAAACCGGGCTTTAGTTAACTCTTTCCGCTTCATTTGAATACCTATGTTATAGGTCTACGCCCATTATGTATATTTTACTCGCGGGGTTCGACTTTAGACGTCAGAATCTGACGTCTGTAGAAGTCAGATTCTGTCTAAAGTCGATCCCCGCTCTGTAAAGGTTAACCATCCTAACATCTAGCTGTGTTTGTCTATTTTCCATCACCTGCGGCAATTCGCACCAAAACGTGAATTAAATTACTTGTTTCTATGAAATACCGAAGTATATTGTTGCAGCATTGGGTAAAAATTTGTTTTTTATTTGACTAATTTTATTCAAATTATGTAAGATAACACGCCTAATATGTGGGTGAGTCTTTCTAATCATGTTTAACCCTGTATGCAAAGCTGAAATATTTGTGTATAAACCATGGAGTCCAAAAGGTTTTTATAATTTGAAATCACCACGTCTTAATTAGCTCTTTCTGCTTCGCTTGAATACATAATTCAAATTAACACTGCATTTAATTGATTGGATTATGGTGTATTTCCTACCAATACACTTCATGTTTTATGGAATTTTAAGCTCTATAATATTTGTTTATGCGATTTTTAGGGCAAGAAAAAGTGATGGAATTCGGCTGATAATGGCCTGAGAAATCAGAAAAATACATGCTAACCGGGTGCCCAGAGTTGGAAGCTCAAAAAGCACCCTGTCCCAATTCTGGAATTTCCAAAAAGACACCCTGTGCCAAAGCTGGAAGCTTCAAAAAGGCACCCTGTCCAGCGGCACATCCCCAGTACTCACAAGTATGTAAACACCCCCCCCCCCCCGGGACATACAGCCTTTAAACACGTTTCATTCTTTCAGTGCGGGGATACACTACAGACCTCAGAATCTGACATCTATAGATTAAGATTACTGATTTCTCATTCTAAGAAACGGCGTTCTATTTATGCAAACAAAACGGTATACCACAGTTCAATATGGGCATATCACCAAGTATATCACGATATGAGCTCTACATTCTGAGCTGTGAAAAAGGTCGAAGCCGAAAGCCGAGGCTTTTTTCACAGCAAAGAATGGAGAACACCGAGGGTTTTTAACAACTTAAAACACATACGACCATAATGAAGATCCCTCCTAATCAACAACTCGGTCACACCTGACCGATTATAGGACCGCATATGTCCACCATGATAATTGGTCTGAGCTTAATCAACAATAACCATTCGCTGCTTAGAATGTCGTGGTCGGACAAAGAACATAATATAATGGTGTGTTTTATTATGTCCCAGTCACAGGTAAGGTTTATCAGGGGTTTAGTATGATCTACAGAATCCACATTCTACAGTTTGTTTGTTTTGTTTGGTTTCTCTGTGTATCTGTCTGTCTGTCTATGCGTCCGTTGGATTACTTGAAAAGTATTGAAATGATTTTCGTGAAACTTCTGCCAGGGGTGTGTCTCTGGCCAAGGACCAATCCCTTACTGTTGGGGATCTCACAAATTTGCATGAGACATATCAGAGATGCGTCTCGGGCAAAGAAACAATTCATTAATTTTGGCAGATATTTGCAGTATCTAGTTTTATATATACAACCAGATAAGAAGGATAAGTATGTGATCCTGACTGGTGAGTGTGATCACCATTGTCTACACACATGAATGTATTGTCGTACATCCTCTGGTTCAAAACAGGGTTATTTTGTTGGAAAAACTTCTACCAAAGGTGTGTCTCTGGCCAAGGACCAATCCTTTACACACATGTATGCATGTATTGTCGTACATCCTCTGGCTCAGCGAGGATGATGTATGTGGGCCATAGACGGGAACAACACTTCAATGTCGACCTTATTGGCCGCAGGTTACCGCTTTTATTGATCTTGTCTCACAATTAGAAGGTTTTATTATTTTATACCCCGCTATCATAGATGCGATCATATATTCGAAGCCCATCCATATCGATCAATTACAAAGCACACTGTAATATTAAATGGCTTGTCTTGTTTCCTGGAAGCTGCCATTGCTGGTATATTGACCATTTAAGCGCTATCTCAGCAAACACGAGGCATTTGCCCAATATTGTTTTAATGTTGGCCCGCCGTCTTCGACGTCGGCCCAACATTGAAACAACATTAGGCCAATGCCTCGTGTTTGCTGGGATAAGCACGATTACAGTCACTTTTGAGTAGCCGATCATAGCACTGTTATTGGAAATCAAACGAATCTTTAAACATCAAGATTTCAAAATGTTTGGTCCTAAATAAAAAATATTGACTAATATCGTTCCCCGCACTGAAAGAGTAAAGTATTTATAATGGTTGTAGACCGATAACATAATATGTATTCAAATAAGGCGGAATGAGCTACCTAAGACATTTATCATGATTTTGCATTGAAAAAAAACCCTTTTGTTTAACGGTTCACATAAAAAATATGTCAGCGCTTTGTGTTGAAAGGTTAAGAAAAACCTCTATCAACCTGTCCACCTTGCAGACCGTAAATCTAAACCGTGTGCCTTCGATCACGTTTAGAGTCACCCTGATGACATCTCTACGCAATGTGAGTAGCCTGGTTTAGCCTGGTAGCTATTTTCCAAGCAACAGACAGTTTGGAAGATCTATATTCATGCCAACAATTCTAATTCGAGGTGTAAAACCGCGAGCTAATCCTTAACCAGAAAAGCGTAATTTCAGCATGCTATCCGCAGATACCCGTTTGTTTCAAATATTGCAACGTTATCTTTATCGTATTAGATTACCAGGTGAAACCATTCTAAGTCAAGGCTATTGAGTTTCACAGAATAAGCTTATTATAGTACAAAAGATTAGATATCATAATTATGTGAAGGTGTTTTCAATCATTTAAACGTGTATACTTTATGGTTCGCACATATCAAATTTATTTTTAGTTAAATACAGACATTCTCTGTAACAATACAGTTTACCCGTAGAGTTTGAAGTGTCCTCAGTCAGATGTCTTTACCTGTTATTGCCGACCTTCAGGCCTTACACTACATTTATTTTTTTCCTGAAAATGTCGCGTCCAACGGGTACAACACGGCATCTGTGCCATCTTCAATTTTTTAACACCTGTTCAGCTCCGTCCTGACAGATAACTAAATAACTGATATCAAACATAAATCATCTGTAGTGTCAGCAAATGTGTATTTACCCTTAAAGTGCTGATATATTTTCGCATAAACTATGGAAACGAAAGGGTTTTAAAATCATCATAAATTTCTCAGTTAGCTTTTCCGGCTTCATTTGATTACATATATACTATGTCATGAGTCTACGGTCATTATTTTTTTAGTTATTTTACTGGCCCAGCTTAGCCTAGATGTGCACAAAGGTGGCCTAAATCCCATTCATTTATTATTATAATATGTCAATTCTTTTATTGAATTTGTCTTTAGACATCCGAATCTGACGTCTAGAGACGTCAGATTCTGACGTCTAAAGACGGTCGCTGTGCTGATACGGTTAGATAAGAAGAAACATTGGATAAATATATCCGAGGGATGACGACAACAACGTCAACAACATAATTGTAGTGATTATGACCGTTCCATTTCCGAGAAATAAAAATGAAACAAATCAGGCAGTGTGTGTACGATATTAGGCAGCTGATGAAATGTTACAAATGAAGATAAAATACTACAAATAATACTGCCTTAGTTTTGAAGATGACTCATGAGTCATCTTATAAACTAAGGCAGTATTATTTGTAGCATGTGATATTATATTTTCAACATTTCAACAGCTAATAGTCTACACACCCATTGCCTCATATCGTTTTCTCCTGCATAAGTTTTTGTTTGTTGCCTGTATTACCGTGAATGTCAGATCGATGTGGAAAATATGGTTTAAATATTGTTAAAAAACCTATATATTAAGGTGCGAAGTAACGTTATGTTTTGGTGAAATACATTAAATCACAGTCTTGTGGGGATCAAAAGGTCGTAAATGTCATTTTTTAGAGTAAACATTTTAATTGCAATAGGTTTATCCTGCAAATCAGAAAACTGCCATGGTGGTGAAATGCCAGCTGTGGTGGGAGTGACAGCGATAGATGTAATCGCTGGCGGCTGTTGAGAGAAGCCAGTGTAGGCCCTATCCTATACTAGTTGTCTACAAGAGCGGTACCCCACCCGACTGCAATTCTCTGGCAGCAATTGGTGAGAGCGGTTGTGGCATCAGGACGAGTGGCGTCCGTCGTGAAGGTAGGGCCCACTTGTAGAGTCTATGTGCTTCTGCCTAAGCTAAAGCACCACACCTAATTGTTGTTAAATATTGGGCCATCGTCTGCAACGCTGGCCCCCAAAATTAAACCACCATAATTTCAACGTCTCGTGTTTGCTGGGATACGAGCAAGCTGTTTTTGTCGTGCAGGTGGGGCCCACCTTGACAGTGTATATATCTGTCTGAGCTCAGATTGCACCACCATGTGCTACGCGGGGAGATGGCTGCTGAGAAAATAGTAGTTTGAGAAACTGTTCACACGTACTTTTTTCAAATTGGTCACGTAGGATATCACCCAAGCAAAACGGACACATTTATTCAATTCTGATTTAACCAGCTTTGGTTCAACATCTCCTGTTCGCTGGGTAAAGACATCATCATCCTTATCTTGCTAAACAGCAAGGTTTGTGCTTCATACTTGCCGCAGGAGCCATAACCCTTGGCGCCTGTTACGCCCCTGGACTATATAGAATATGTAGTATATAGAATATGTAGAATATCCACTGAAATGGATAATATAGTTTGTGGTAGATGCTCAGTTAGTCAAATAATTCAATTTAGAACGGGTGTATTATTTAAATAAAATATTTTTCGTCATTTTAAGCTGAAAATTGCGCTAGCAATTCCAGCTTAAAATGAATGAAAAATACAATGGGAACAATGTAGCAGGACAGGGGTTAAAGCACTTAGCTGAACCACTGACAGTTCTTATGTGACCTCGCCACTTAGTTCATTTATCTGATCATTTTTTCCTGAGGCTATCAGACTAATGCCTTCTCAGCCACTGCAGGTGGGAAATGAAGTGGTGGAAAACAGTGGTTCTAATCAACTGGATGGAACAGCTACAAATGAATAAAGGACGTTAGTGAAATCTACACCGGAATAAATGACGTCAAGAGCCAGCTGGTGATATCTTCGCATAAATACATGTCATGACCCAGTTAATGACATCTACACAGGAATAAATGACGTTATGAGCCAGTTAGTGATATCTTTGCAGGAATACATGTAGATGACGTCACACACAAGAATAAATGACATCCTTACCCAACTAGTGACATCTACAGAATAAAAAATGACGTCATGACCCAGCTAATGATATATACACAGGAATGGATGACGTCACGACTCAGTAGTGACATCTACACAGGAATAAATGACGTCATGACCCAGTTAGTGGAATTTACATAGGAATAGATGACGTCATGACCCAGCTAGTGGGATCTACACAGGAAGGCGTGTTGTTGCCCATGGATAATGATGACGTCACACAGTGGCCGGATCCATTGTCACCCAGCCACAGCTTGATGGATAACCTCACCAACCTCACCAACCTCAGCAATGTGAACACCACCTTGTTACAGGACTGGCTCATATGTCCGCCATTGCCATCTGATGACGATACTGGCCAACAGCACAGATTCCCGCCAAAACGCGTGGTGCTCACGATACTGGACCAGTACGTCACCCCGACGCTGTGCACTCTGGGACTGCTGGGTAACCTGATCAATTTGGCTGTACTCAGTAGGCGGCGCTTCAGGCGGTGTGAGGGTAGCAGGGAGGGTGAAGGTACAGCTCACCTGGGTCTCCTGTTGCTGGCATTGTCAGATCTGCTCTTCTGTATTGTGCTCTTCCCCAAAGCTTTCATCAGAGCCACTAGGTGAGTGTGAGGTAGACTAGAGATCAGAGCCACGAGGTGAGTGTGAGGTGAACTAGAGATACTTCTCTGAGAGCATAATTTTGGACCTTACTTGTTGTTTAAACATATTGAGTTTGCTTTGGATCTGGCTAGTTTTTATTATTATTATATGTAATGCGCTATTTCTCCTTGTATTTTTATGCAATCAACTTCAAACCTTGGCACAATGATCAAGAGGTAATGTGATTGTTTGCTCTATCTTTTTCAAGAAATCGGAATAGTTTAACTGGAATAAAGCCGGATTTTAATGCCTTTATTTTATTGAATGAGGGATTGTCATATTAGCTGATCATCCCTCGAGTTTTCAATATTTTTAAAATCTGTTTCTTGTATCATAATCACACATCACAAGCACTTTGACTGCATGTTTGCATGATATGTTTACCCATTATAGATTATGTACTAATCACATTTGTAGGCGAGGGGGTTTTAATTTTCATGTCAATTGAAAGGCGAGGGGAAGCATTACATGTCTGCTGATATATATTCATTGCATCAATAGACTATGGCTGAAATGCATAGTGGGTCCATGCTGGGTCGGACTATTAAACCTGCAAATGCTAGATAATAGCTATTTAAATTGATTTTGCATAATGCTGTTTCAATGCAGAGCCAGACTTGCAGATGAATGCCCACCATTGAATCAAACTTCAGTGTTAACTATGAACAGTAACGTTAGTCATCTTTTAAATGCTACACTTGACAATTTAAATAACAGTTGTAATTTTATCAAACAGGAAACGTCGACCCAGTGTTGTTTCATATTGGGCTTGCGTCGCAGACAGTGATACAGCATTAAACCTGCAGAAAGTCAAGTGAATGTGTTTACCGGCCCCATCAGAAGTGCGCAATTGCACAAGTACACAAGTGTGCAAGTACGCAAGTGCGCAAGTACGCAAGTGCACAAGTACGCAAGTGCACAAGTACTTGTGCAATAGCGCAAATGTGCTAGTACATGCGCAAGTGCGTAAGTGCGCACGTACTTGTGCAAGTACGCAAGTGGGCAAATGCGGAAGTACGCAAGTGCAGAGATATGCAAGTGCGCAAGTACATGCACAAGCGCGTGAGTGCGCAAGTATGCAAGTACGCAAGTGTGCAAGGGCGCAAGTGTGAAAGTACTTGCGCAAGTCCACAAGTATGCAAGAGTGCGCAAGTCCACAAGTTCGCAACTGCACTTGCGCAAATACTTGGGCAAGTGCGCAAGTACGAAAGTACAAAAGTACGCAAGTATTTGCGCAATGGCGCTAGTGCGCAATTGCAAACAAGTATGCAAGTGCGCAAGTGCGCAAGTACGCAAGTGAGCAAGTACTTGCACAAGTGCGCAAGTACTTGTACGAGTGCGTAGGTGCGCAGGTACATGCGCAAGTGTGCAAATAATCTACTTGTGCAAGTAGAAACATTTTAAATGTTACATTAAAAAATTAAAATAACAGTTGTAATTCCAGAAAACACGAAATGTCGCAGACATTGATACAACATTCAGCCAACAAAGAGACAAGTCAATGTGCTTACGGCCCTCTGGATGTGTTTCCATTTCACAAACAAATATATTGAAAAGTACAAAAGCTCAGTGGGGACTTTTAAAATTTGAATGTCTGAAGTCCGAATTCTAAAGTCCAAATTCTAAAATTCCAATTCAGAAAGGCTACCAAGAAACCCATGAACAAAATTCAAATTAATCTGTCATAATAAAAATAAAAACATTAAAAAATAGCCGGCAAAAAACGCATAAAACCTAGTCCAAACATGATTGCTACTTGAAAAGTCACAATTACCTTCTAGTTCAATTAATAAATCTCACAAAACCACACCCTGCATTTTAGAAACAAAATTTTTCGAAAATCGGTCTAAAACAATAATTAAAACTCCAAATGTTCTCGTGTGGAGCCCGAGCTCGCGTGTATCAGATGAGAAGACCAGCAAAGCCATTACATTGTTTTATGCCTAAATTAAAACAAATCCGGACGGCCAGCCAAACTCATATCGAACCCCACTGCATAAAAATCCTGGATCAGCCCCTGGTATCTAGGCAAGGCATATACTACTGTAGATCTGGTAATATTTGCGAATTTTTAATTTTCGCGAGGAGGACAAATTCGCGAATTCAAAAATCTCGCGAAAATTATTGTTATAATAGCGTTACCGAAGAAAAAAGAAAATGCGCGAATTCTAAACTTCGGGAAAAGTCCAAGAAATCAGAAATTTGCGGAAATTTAAAAACGCGAAAATGACCAGATCTACAGGATATTAAAACATCCCTTGAACATCCGCTCCATGACATCCCACCACACCATGTGGGGGTGATTTATCATGTCCTGCTCATATTTACAGACTTACTGACAGTTAATTGATTTATCAGTCAGCATGGCATCCTAACAAACAAGATGCATCACGTCAATGTTGGTTTCATGTTTGCCCACCGTCTGCGACGCTGGCCCAGCGGTAAACTAACATTGGCTGAATGTATCTTGTGTACAAGGATTATTCTGACACACTTCAAATACTGTGCAAAGTGATTTTTCGCACATTGTGCAGCATTGGTGCATCCAGAAATTACAAAGGGGGTCAAATGGTAATTTATGAACCAAACAATGATGTTTTAGTCTCAAAAGCTAATTTAACGGAAGTCAGTCAATATGGAGTGTCAAATCCAGCCATTATGGCTAGTACTGGGTCGGTAAGATCAACAGCGTTTGTATCTTCAACGAAAAAGTGCGAGTCTTAATTATGCCTATATTCATTGAACGAGTGCTATAAAATGAATGGTAATCTTAATGGAGAAAGGCCTTCCTGATGTAAACCCCTTAATATAGTGTCAAGTGTCCATATGACAGATTATACAGGCGTATTCCACAGTTCTATGAGATCCTCCCATGAGCATGCTGATGATTGAGGTCTTGACATTTCTCTTATTTCCCATTAGATTGCCTGTTACTGACAATAGTAATCTCTCTGGATTATTACATTACGGATGTGGACCCCTTGTGATTACTGTGAATGGTGATCTCTCTGTCTTGACATCTTCCTTATTCCCATTAGATTGGCTGCTATTTAGAACAGACATTTCAATATTGGAAGGCTGGCTACCTGATGTGTATCCCCTTGTGCTGAGTGTCAACCAAATGACATCTGGGAGCAATGTTCCTCCCACTCCTCCGATGATCACTTTGAATGGTAATCTCGATATCTTGACATCTTCCCTATAAACATTATATGTTACTTGGAATAGTCATCTTAATGGTCCCTTATGCCAAGTTTCAACCAAATGACTGATTATCTGGGGGCATCATCCCACGCCACGCCTACGCGGTCTATTTTCTTGGTCACTTTGAATGTCTTGACGTCTTTCTTATTCCCCTCCGGTTATCTGTTACTTAAAAATAGAATAGTGATCTCAGGCCTTCCTGCTGTGGATCCCCTTGTGCTAAGTGTCACCGAAATGACAAATTATCTGGGACCAATGTTCATCCAACGCCTAGTTATTCACATTAGGTTATCTTTTCCTACTTTGAATATTCATCTCACTGGTGTAAGGCTAGCTGCTTGATATACATGATATAGATCTCTTTGTGTCAGGTGTCAACTTAATGACAGATTATTTGTGTTTATTATAGATCCTTAGAGGCGCACACAGATTTGATGCTTCACTACCTGCTATACCTACCTTTCAACCCCTACGACGCGGAATTATTTGTGTATAAACCAGGGAAACCAAAGGGTTTTGTTCAATTTGATATCATCATAAAAGTCTTAGTTAGCTCCTTCCGCTTTATTTGAATACCTATGTTATGGGTCTACGGCCATAATCAATATTTTACTCTTTCAGCGCGGAGATCGACTTAAAGTCGGTCCCCACACTGATAGTGTTAAACGCTAGGCACGAGAATTGGTCGTTTTTAATCAGTTTTACTATTCAATAAAAAATCACTGTTTTTAGGAATAAAATGAGTATAGAAACATCAAGATTTTCAAATAGTTTGCCACAAATTAAACCAATATGAATAATTTTCACTAACTTGAAATGTGGGCTGCGATAGCGAGAGACGATTTCCACTAGGTGAAAATTTGAATCGGATATTTTGGCAATTAAAGCCCAGCTCATATGATATGACTCCTTATTCATTGAACATGTGCTGTATTGTCACATATCGCACGAGAAATGAACAACGTTTGTATTTTCTTGCACGACCAAGTCACACATGATATAATTCTACCATACATTGTGCTTTATCTGCATCTAGAGTGCGATATGGGCTGATATCGATATACGTCTCATGGTGAAAACCGAAGCACAGAGTGTGAGAATTATTATTAGATTACTGACGGTTGTTGTATTAGGTTAGTTTAAAATCATTGTGATATACTTCAAACATTGTGCAAAGTAAAATCAACCCGATTTAGAAGCCCTGGAAGTAAAAATGCGAGTATTTTGTAATATTTTGTAGTGTCTTATTTTCTAAGCTCTGAAACAGTCTGGCGGAAATAATGACACTGACTTTTTGTCACTTGCAAACCATTGAGGTAGCTGTCAAATCAAAGTAAGACCTTACAAAATAAAGTTTACTTACAATTCATCCCTCATAACATCCCTCATGACAAAGACACTTAAACGAAGCATATAGTTTGTTCACATCCCCCCCCCCCCCATACTGGGTGTTCTTTATAAATTTGCGCATGTCATTAAATTTCTTTAAAAACTGACAAATTAAAAAACAAAATTCAGCTCAACAATCTAGAATATTGCATGGAAAAAATGTGGGTGCCGTTCTTTATTATAAAGAAGTCGGCGTGCTAGTGTAATTTGATGTACGTGTTTTGTCAATGACTGAATTTGCATTTGTAGTGGCTTCCCAAGACGTGGAAACCATACTAGTTAATTGTTGGCCCACACTCGATGAGGCAAATAAAGACAACTTTGTCAAATAGCTCATTTCTAGAAAATTGTTAAGCAAAACAAAGAATAGTGATAAACAGGCCTAATTCTATTTTTTTTAATTCTGTCATGTAATTAAGCATAGTGATAACGTTATGACCAGTAATAAATTTAAAAATAATTCTTTTTTATTCACACACGCCCGTACACCGCACCGTGGGATAGGTAAGCCTACAGAGAACTGATAACTTTGTGGTGAAGATTCAGACGCTTCTATTCTGTTATTCAGAACATAATAAATATAACAAATACAGACCACAAATTGATAAGTTGGTAATTAAACTTTGCGATCAGCACTAAGACTTTATCTGTACCACTGACTTACTGACAGTTAATTGATTTATCAGTCAGCATGGCATCCTAACAAACAAGATGCATCACGTCAATGTTGGTTTCATGTTTGCCCACCGTCTGCGACGCTGGCCCAGCGGTAAACTAACATTGGCTGAATGTATCTTGTGTACAAGGATTATTCTGACACACTTCAAATACTGTGCAAAGTGATTTTTCGCACATTGTGCAGCATTGGTGCATCCAGAAATTACAAAGGGGGTCAAATGGTAATTTATGAACCAAACAATGATGTTTTAGTCTCAAAAGCTAATTTAACGGAAGTCAGTCAATATGGAGTGTCAAATCCAGCCATTATGGCTAGTACTGGGTCGGTAAGATCAACAGCGTTTGTATCTTCAACGAAAAAGTGCGAGTCTTAATTATGCCTATATTCATTGAACGAGTGCTATAAAATGAATGGTAATCTTAATGGAGAAAGGCCTTCCTGATGTAAACCCCTTAATATAGTGTCAAGTGTCCATATGACAGATTATACAGGCGTATTCCACAGTTCTATGAGATCCTCCCATGAGCATGCTGATGATTGAGGTCTTGACATTTCTCTTATTTCCCATTAGATTGCCTGTTACTTACAATAGTAATCTCTCTGGATTATTACATTACGGATGTGGACCCCCTTGTGATTACTGTGAATGGCAATCTCTCTTTCTTGACATCTTCCTTATTCCCATTAGATTGGCTGCTATTTAGAACAGACATTTCAATATTGGAAGGCTGGCTGCCCGATGTGTATCCCCTTGTGCTAAGTGTCAACCAAATGACATCTGGGAGCAATGTTCCTCCCACTCCTCCGATGATCACTTTGAATGGTAATCTCGATATCTTGACATCTTCCCTATAAACATTATATGTTACTTAGAATAGTCATCTCAATGGTCCCTTATGCCAAGTTTCAACCAAATGACTGATTATCTGGGGGCATCATCCCACGCCACGCCTACGCGGTCTATTTTCTTGGTCACTTTGAATGTCTTGACGTCTTTCTTATTCCCATCCGGTTATCTGTTACTTAAAAATAGAATAGTGATCTCAGGCCTTCCAGCTGTGGATCCCCTTGTGCTAAGTGTCACCGAAATGACAAATTATCTGGGAGCAAAGTTCATCCAACGCCTAGTTATTCCCATTAGGTTATATTTTCCTACTTTGAATATTTATCTCACTGGTGGAAGGCTAGCTGCTTGATATACATGATATAGATCCCTTTGTGTCAAGTGTCAACTTAATGACAGATTATTTGTGTTTATTATGGATCCTTAGAGGCGCACACAGATTTGATGCTTCACTACCTGCTATACCTACCTTTCAACACTTACGACGCGGAAATATTTGCGTATAAACCAGGGAAACCAAAGGGTTTTGTTCAATTTGATATCATCATAAATGTCTTAGTTAGCTCCTTCCGCTTTATTTGAATACCTATGTTATGGGTCTACGGCCATAATCAATTATTTTACTCTTTCAGCGCGGAGATCGACTTAAAGTCGGTCCCCACACTGATAGTGTTAAACGCTAGGCACGAGAATTGGTCGTTTTTAATCAGTTTTACTATTCAATAAAAAATCACTGTTTTTAGGAATAAAATGAGTATAGGAACATCAAGATTTTCAAATAGTTTGCCACAAATTAAACAAATATGAATAATTTTCACTAACTTGAAATGTGGGCTGCGATAGCGAGAGACCATTTACACTAGGTGAAAATTTGAATTAGATATTTTGGCAATTAAAGCCCAGCTCATATGATATGACTCCTTATTCATTGAACATGTGCTGTATTGTCACATATCGCACGAGAAATGAACAACGTTTGTGTTTTCTTGCACGACCAAGTCACACATGATATAATTCTACCATACATTGTGCTTAATATGTATCTAGAGTGCGATATGGGCTGATATCGATATACGTCTCATGGTGAAAACCACAGCACAGAGTGTGAGAATTATTATTAGATTACTGACGGTTGTTGTAATAGGTTAGTTTAAAATCATTGTGATATACTTCAAACATTGTGCAAAGTAAAATCAACCCGATTTAGAAGCCATGGAAGTAAAAATGCGAGTATTTTGTAATATTTTGTAGTGTCTTATTTTACAAGCTCTGAAACAGTCTGGCGGAAATAATGACACTGACTTTTTGTCACTTGCAAACCATTGAGGTAGCTGTCAAATCAAAGTAAGACCTTACAAAATATAGTTTCAAGTAAAATAAAGTTTACTTACAATTCATCCCTCATAACATCCCTCATGATCATACTGGGTGTTCTTTATAAATTTGCGCATGTCATTGAATTTTTTTAAAAACTGACAAATTAAAAAACAAAATTCAGCTCAACAATCTAGAATATTGCATGAAAAAAATGTGGGTGCCGTTCTTTATTATAAAGAAGTCTGCGTGTTAGTGTAATTTGATGTACGTGTTTTGGCAATAACTGAATTTGCATTTGTAGTGGCTTCCCAAGACGTGGAAACCATACTAGTTAATTGTTGGCCCACACTCTATGAGTGAAAAATTCATTTCTAGAAAAATGTTAAGCACAAAAAATAATAGTGATAAACAGGCCTAATTTTTTTTTTTTTTCAATTCTGTCATGTAATTAAGCATAGTGATAACGTTATGACCAGTAATAAATTTAAAAATAATTCTTTTTTATTCACACACGCCCGTACACCGCACCGTGGGATAGGTAAGCCTACAGAGAACTGATAACGTTGTGGAGAAGACTCAGACGCTTCTATTCTGTTATTCAGAACATAATAAATATAACAAATACAGACCACAAATTGATAAGTTAGTAATTAATCTTTGCGATCAGCACTAAGACTTTATCTTACTATAAGAAAAATGTTTGTTTATAGTAGGCTTGTGCGCTAAACTAGATCAGATAATTAATCCCATGATTAAACAACGATAGAAAGAAAGTGCCACACACTATTATGTAGCTTTGATCTTGTTATAATAACCTGGTGTCATCTGAGGCAGAATGACCTTGAGAAGATGAAAGCAGACGGCCATCTTCCTTTTCTGAGATTATCACAGTCTTCCCGGTACTTATGATGATCATGGAGACATCATACCCTATTGAATAGCATCTCACACAACTCTATACTTGATTGATCGAACGTAGAGCATCATACCAAGGTCTCGACCGATACATTTTCGAGCATCTTTTCATTTAATTGAAGCAGCTTCAATTAAATGAAAAATAAGGATATTTATCAAAATAGTCATTTCACATATTAAATAAATACATTAACTAAGCAACCATTGTTTTAAACAGAATTAAAAGTCGTTTAAATGTGTGACACATTTTGCGGCAGCTTTTTAGTTTGTCAGGCAATGCATCTCGGGAGGTTTCCACTTTTCGTAAATAGTAATATTTCTCGCCATTTGGAACTAGAATTGATAACGCAATTTTCAATTTCTAATGAATAAAAAATAGGAAATAAAATATTTATTGACAGAACGCCAAAGCGATGTTTCAACTTTAGTTTATCATACTAAAACTAGTGGACTATTTGATATGATAAAAAAAGGCTTGACAACTTATACAGTCGTACTTTGCGGTCATGCTTAATTCTTACCGTGCGGGGATCGCCTTTAGACGTCAGACGCTGACGTCTGTATACGTCAGATTCTGACTTATAAAATTGATCCCCGCACTGTAAGAGTAAAAATATTTATAATGGCCGGAGACCCATAACATAGATATTCAAACGAAGCAGAAAAAACTAACTAATACATTAAATTTTTTGATGATTTCAAATTGAAAAACACTTTCGCTCCACATGGTTTATACAAAATATTTCAGCGCTTTAAGGGTTGAAAGGGTAATTGGGCATCTACTACACGCTAGTTTATCAATCTCAGTGATTTCAGATTTCAGTGATTTCAGAAAGATAATTACAAACGTGTGGTAGGGCTTTTATGTACGCCCCAGTAGTACAAGGGTTAAGAAGAATAAATGGCTGGAAGGGTCAGAAAGTAAAGCATAAACATAGTGCGCAACATGCGTGTTCCGTAACATGTTACATTGTGCACGTAATGGGGAGACGTTGCGGAGATTTTGTAAAGCGGAGGGGGCGTGGCAGAGGACGTGGGATCATAATCCCACTCACTTTTGTATTCTGTCTCCAGGGGATCCCCGACCCACAAATGTTTGTCTAAGTACACAATAATCATTATTTACCGAATGTGGAATTTTTTGGGGTTGGCATGAACTCAGTGAGTGGTCCACCTAGCTGAAACCTGCGTGGATTTTTCAGATAAATATCCTTGTTTCTCCCTTCTCACTGTGACAAGACGGCCTGGTCGAGTTGAGGTTGAAATCAGTGTATCGACGTTAATTTCACACAGGGCCACGTGCTACACGCTCCTCGCACAGATTTTGTGTTGCAAGTCACCAGGTTACACAAATAGGACTTTTTAAACGTAACATTTCGCCATACACCGTGGTACGTAACATGTTATTCATAGTGCCGCCATAGTCCGCTATCATCTGTGGCATGTTACTGCCTTCGTCTGTGGCATGTTACTGCCATCTTCTGTGGCATGTTACTGCCATCTTCTGTGGCATGTTACTGCCATCTTCTGTGGCATGTTACTGTCATCGTCTGTGGCTTGTTACTGCCATCTTCTGTGGCATGTTACTGCCATCGTCTGTAGCATGTTACTGCCATCTTCTGTGACATTTTACTGCCATCGTCTGTGGCATGTTACTGCCATCGTCTGTGGCATGTTACTGTCATCGTCTCTGACATGTTACTGCCATCGTCTGTGGCATGTTACTGCCATCGTCTGTGGCATGTTACTGCCATCTTCTGTGGCATGTTACTACCATCGTCTGTAGCATGTTACTGCCATCGTCTGTGGCATGTTACTGCCATCTTCTGTGGCATGTTACTGCCATCTTCTGTGGCATGTTACTGCCATCGTCTGTAGCATGTTACTGCCATCTTCTGTGGCATGTTACTAACATCTTCTGTGGCATGTTACTGCCATCGTCTGTGGCATGTTACTGCCATCTTCTGTGGCATGTTACTACCATCTTCTGTGGCATGTTACTGCCATCGTCTGTGGCATGTTACTGCCATCTTCTGTGGCATGTTACTACCATCTTCTGTGGCATGTTACTGCCATCTTCTGTGGCATGTTACTAACATCTTCTGTGGCATGTTACTGCCATCGTCTGTGGCATGTTACTGCCATCTTCTGTGGCATGTTACTACCATCTTCTGTGGCATGTTACTGCCATCGTCTGTGGCATGTTACTGCCATCTTCTGTGGCATGTTACTGCCATCTTCTGTGGCATGTTACTACCATCTTCTGTGGCATGTTACTGCCATCTTCTGTGGCATGTTACTACCATCTTCTGTGGCATGTTACTGTCATCGTCTGTGGCATGTTACTGCCATCGTCTGTGGCATGTTACTGCCATCTTCTGTGGCATGTTACTGCCATCGTCAGTGTCATGTTACTGCCATCGTCTGTGGCATGTTACTGCCATCGTCTGTAGCATGTTACTGCCATCGTCCGTGGCATGTTACTGCCATCGTTTGTGGCATGTTACTACCATCTTCTGTGACATTTTACTGCCATCGTCTGTGGCATGTTACTGCCATCGTCTGTGGCATGTTACTGCCATCGTCTGTGGCATGTTACTGCCATCTTCTGTGGCATGTTACTGCCATCTACTGTGGCATGTTACTGCCATCGTCTGTGGCATGTTACTGCCATCGTCTGTGACATTTTACTGCCATCGTCTGTGGCATGTTACTGCCATCTTCTGTGGCATGTTACTGCCATCTACTGTGGCATGTTACTGCCATCGTCTGTAGCATGTTACTGCCGTCGTCTGTGGCATGTTACTACCATCGTCTGTGGCATGTTACTGCCATCGTCTGTGGCATGTTACTGTCATCGTCTCTGACATGTTACTGCCATCGTCTGTGGCATGTTACTGCCGTCGTCTGTGGCATGTTACTGCCATCGTCTGTGGCATGTTACTGCCATCGTCTGTGGCATGTTACTACCATCGTCTGTGACATGTTACTGCCATCTTCTGTGGCATGTTACTGCCATCGTCTGTAGCATGTTACTGCCATCGTCTGTGGCATGTTACTGCCATCGTCTGTGGCATGTTACTGCCATCGTCTGTGGCATGTTACTACCATCGTCTGTGGCATGTTACTGCCATCGTCTGTGGCATGTTACTGCCATCGTCTGTAGCATGTTACTGCCATCGTCTGTGGCATGTTACTGTCATCGTCTCTGACATGTTACTGCCATCGTCTGTGGCATGTTACTGCCATCGTCTGTGGCATGTTACTACCATCGTCTGTGGCATGTTACTGCCATCGTCTGTGGCATGTTACTGCCATCGTCTGTGGCATGTTACTGCCATCTTCTGTGGCATGTTACTACCATCGTCTGTGACATGTTACTGCCATCGTCTGTGGCATGTTACTGCCATCGTCTGTAGCATGTTACTGCCATCGTCTGTGGCATGTTACTGCCATCGTCTGTGGCATGTTACTGCCATCGTCTGTGGCATGTTACTACCATCGTCTGTGGCATGTTACTGCCATCGTCTGTGGCATGTTACTGTCATCGTCTCTGACATGTTACTGCCATCGTCTGTGGCATGTTACTGCCATCGTCTGTGGCATGTTACTGCCATCTTCTGTGGCATGTTATTGCCATCGTCTGCGGCATGTCACTACCATCTTCTGTGGCATGTTACTACCATCTTCTGTGGCATGCTACTGCCATCTTCTGTGGCATGTTACTGCCATCATCTGTGACATGTTACTGCCATCGTCAGTGTCATGTTACTGCCATCGTCTGTGACATGTTACTGCCATCGTCTGTCGCATGTTACTGCCATCGTCTGTGGCATGTTACTGCCATCGTCTGTCGCATGTTACTGCCATCTTCTGTGACATGTTACTGCCATCGTCTGTGGCATGTTACTGCCATCGTCTGTCGCATGTTACTGCCATCGTCTGTGACATGTTACTGCCATCGTCTGCGGCATGTTACTGCCATCGTCTGTGGCATGTTACTGCCATCGTCTGTGGCATGTTACTGCCATCTTCTGTGACATGGTACTGTCATCGTCTCTGACATGTTACTGCCATCGTCTGTAGCATGTTACTGCCATCATCTGTGGCATGTTACTGCCATCTTCTGTGGCATGTTACTGCCATCGTCTATGACATGATACTGCCATCGTCTGCGGCATGTTACTACCATCGTCTGTGGCATGTTACTGCCATCGTCTGTGGCATGTTACTGTCATCGTCTCTGACATGTTACTGCCATCGTCTGTGGCATGTTACTGCCATCATCTGTGGCATGTTACTGCCATCTTCTGTGGCATGTTATTGCCATCGTCTGTGGCATGTTACTACCATCTTCTGTGGCATGTTACTACCATCTTCTGTGACATTTTACTGCCATCGTCTGTGACATGTTACTGCCATCTTCTGTGGCATGTTATTGCCATCGTCTGTGGCATGTTACTACCATCTTCTGTGGCATGTTACTACCATCTTCTGTGACATTTTACTGCCATCGTCTGTGGCATGTTACTGCCATCATCTGTGGCATGTTACCGCCATCGTCTGTGGCATGTTACTACCATCTTCTGTGGCATGTTACTACCATCTTCTGTGACATGTTACTGCCATCGTCTGTGGCATGTTACTGCCATCGTCAGTGTCATGTTACTGCCATCGTCTGTGACATGTTACTGCCATCGTCTGTCGCATGTTACTGCCATCGTCTGTGGCATGTTTCCGGCATCGTCTGTGACATGTTACTGTAATCGTCTGTGGCATGTTACTGCCATCTTCTGTGGCATGTTACTGCCATCGTCTGTGGCATGTTACTGCCATCTTCTGTGGCATGTTACTGCCATCGTCTGTGGCATGTTACTGCCATCGTCTGTGGCATGTTACTGCCATCTTCTGTGGCATGTTACTGACATCGTCTGTGGCATGTTACTGTCATCGTCTGTGGCATGTTACTGCCATCGTCTGTAGCATGTTACTGCCATCTTCTGTGGCATGTTACCGCCATCTTCTGCTGCATGTTATTACCATCGTCTGTGGCATGTTACTGCCATCGTCTGTGGCATGTTACTGTCATCTTCTGTGGCATGTTACTGCCATCGTCTGTGGCATGTTACTGCCATCGTCTGTAGCATGTTACTGCCATCGTCTGTGACATGTTACTGCCATCTTCTGTGACATTTTACTGACATCGTCTGTAGCATGTTACTGCCATCGTCTGTGGCATGTTACTGCCATCGTCTGTGGCATGTGACTGCCATCGTCTGTGGCATGTGACTGCCATCGTCTGTAGCATGTATCTTCCATCGTTTGCGGCATGTTACTACCATCTTCTGTGGCATGTTACTGCCATCTTCTGTGGCATGTTACTGCCATCTACTGTGACATGATACTGCCATCTTCTGTGGCATGTTACTGCCATCGTCTGTGGCATGTTACTGCCATCGTCTGTGGCATGTTACTGCCATCGTCTGTGGCATGTTACTGCCATCTTCTGTGACATGTTACTGCCATCTTCTGTTGCATGTTACTGCCATCGTCTGTGGCATGTTACTGCCATCGTCTGTGGCATGTTACTGCCATCGTCTGTGGCATGTTACTGCCATCGTCTGTTGCATGTTACTGCCATCGTCTGTGGCATGTTACTGCCATCGTCTGTGGCATGTTACTGCCATCGTCTTTGGCATGTTACTGCCATCGTCTGTGGCATGCTACTGCCATCGTCTGTGGCATGTTACTGCCATCGTCTGTAGCATGTTTCTGCCATCGTTTGTGGCATGTTACCACCATCTTCTGTGGCATGTTATTGCCATCGTTTGCGGCATGTTACTACCATCTGCTGTGGCATGTTACTGCCATCGTCTGTGGCATGTTACCACCATCTTCTGTGGCATGTTACTGCTATCATCTGTGGCATGTTACTGCCATCGTCTGTAGCATGTTACTGCCATCTTCTGTGGCATGTTACTGCCATCTTCTGTGGCATGTTACTGCCATCGTCTGTGGCATGTTACCACCATCTTCTGTGGCATGTAACTGCCATCTTCTGTTGCATGTTACTACCATCTTCTGTGGCATGTTACTGCCATCTTCTGTTGCATGTTACTACCATCTTCTGTGGCATGTTACTGCCATCGTCTGTGGCATGTTACCACCATCTTCTGTGGCATGTAACTGCCATCTTCTGTTGCATGTTACTACCATCTTCTGTGGCATGTTACTGCCATCGTCTGTGGCATGTTACCACCATCTTCTGTGGCATGTAACTGCCATCGTCTGTGGTATGTTACTGCCATCGTCTGTGACATGTTACTGCCATCGTCTGTGGCATGTTACTGCCATCTTCTGTGGCATGTTCCCGGCATCGACTGTGGCATGTTACTTCCATCGTCTGTGGCATGTTACTGCCATCGTCTGTGGCATGTTACTGCCAGCGTATGTGGCATGTTACTGCCATCGTCTGTGACATGTTACTGCCATCTTCGGTGGCATGTTACTGCCATCTTCTGTGGCATGTTCCCGGCATCGACTGTGGCATGTTACTTCCATCGTCTGTGGCATGTTACTGCCATCGTCTGTGACATGTTACTTCCATCGTCTGTGACATGTTACTGCCATCTTCTGTGGCATGTTCCCGGCATCGACTGTGGCATGTTACTGCCATCTTCTGTGGCATGTTTCCTGCATCGACTGTGGCATGTTACTTCCATCGTCTGTGGCATGTTTCCGGCATCGTCTGTGGCATGTTACTGCCATCATCTGTGGCATGTTACTGCCATCGTTTGTGACATTATTTCGACATTTTCAATGTCTTTTACCTGACGATGATGCCATCACGGCAGACACACCACATTGAGCCAATGTTGGTATAAGACCTGGCCAGCGTCGCAGGCCGTGGCCCAACCATATACCAACATTGGCTCAGAGTCTTGAGTTTGCTAAGAAATGGTTCTAATTCACATTTTACAATTTACATGACATTTACTTTTCATGTGAGTTTTCCTGTTAATTTTTGTGCGAGTTTTCGACTGTGATTTCATGTGAGTTTTCATGTGAGTTTTCATGTGAGTTTTCATGTGAGTTTTCACGTGAGACTAAACTACGTCTAGAAAGGATATTTCTATGATTCAGATGAAAACCGGAAAATGCCACTTAGTAAAGAAAGGTGAATCTCCTCAAGGTCATTTGGTCTCAGGGGGTAGACCTGGTTCAGGTCATGATACAAGATCATGATCCTACAAACTTTGTAACCTTTCACCATCATTGTCTACAAAGTCTACATTTGTTTTTCTGGAGTCGTGAACTCAGTGGGTGGTCGACCTTGGCTGAGTTTAAATCCCCGATCAAGATCGCCATGTCGACAGATGAAGCGAAACACACACCTGATAAAAGCACCTCAGGAGAGACAACCGATGCTACGGGGCGGGTATCCGCTATCTCTTCAGGAAAGATCAGTCAATTTCAATTAATCGTCAGAGCTGTGGACCGCTTAATTACAGAGATAAGGCATGAGAGCCAAACAACCTGGAGAAAAATTGACTATTTTAATCGTGTGTATCAACTTTTATTAATGCGACTCAATCATGAATGTCAAAAATAAGAAATACGGGATTTTCGTATCTATATCTAGTCTAACTGGTGAATGCGCAGCACAAAAATAAAAAAATAAAAATGCAGTTCTAGTCTATGGACATGTTTACATCATACAAAATAAAATCACCGATTTTTTGACAATTTTAGCCTGATTGAGTTGCTTTAATTCAGAACATAGAGAACCGTAAACAATATAAAAATCACTCACTTACTTACTCACCCACTCACTCAAACATACCCACTCACCCACTCACTCAAACATACCCACTCACTCACTCACTCACTCACTCACTCACTCACTCACTCACTCACTCACTCACTCACTCACTCACTCACTCACTCACTCACTCACTCACTCACTCACTCACTCACTCACTCACTCACTCACTCACTCACTCACTCACTCACTCACTCACTCACTCACTCACTCACTCACTCACTCACTCACTCACTCACCACTCACTGACTCACTCACTCACTGACTCACTCACTCACTCACTCACTCACTCACTCACTCACTCACTCACTCACTCACTCACTCACTCACTCACTCACTCACTCACTCACTCACTCACTCACTCACTCACTCACTCACTCACTCACTCACTCACTCACTCACTCACTCACTCACTCACTCACTCACTCACTCACTCACTCACTCACTCACTCACTCACTCACTCACTCACTCACTCACTCACTCACTCACTCACTCACTCACTCACTCACTCACTCACTCACTCAATCACTCACTCACTCACTCACTCACTTACTCACTCACTCACTCACTCACTCACTCACTCACTTTTTGCAAACGCCAAGCATTCGCCGAAACCCTTGGTCATTTTTCAGTATTTGCCAAAAAATCGGTAAGATACTAGCTAAAATGAATATTTTTTTTAAGGAGTAGCCAGTCTTGCGGACGAAGATGGTATATGTATAATTGTGATTTTTAATATAGACAAATCAGTTCTGCGCATCGGTAATAATCATTATGCTTATTCAAACGTGCATACATTGTATTGAGATATCATTATAATAAATTTAGACCACTGCATGATGATCATGTCGTCTGACATGCATCGTCAAGAAGTATCATTATCTTCTCAACCACTTCACTTCAAGGCCGAAGTGCAAGTCAGGATCCAGGGATCCTGGTGTAACCATAGTAAATCCGACGGAAATTTCCGTCATGTATGGTGACGTAACTTGACGAATGACGACGGAAATTTCCGTCCTGTATGGTAGTGAAGGAGTTAATGTAATAGTGCTGAAACTGTCCAGCCAGGTATCGAGCCCCCGACCATGACATCGTAATGTCTGAGCGCTACCAGTTAAACCAAACAGTTAACTCTGTGGCTAGAGTGGTAATCACTCCAGTCCACCAAACACACACCAGGCTAAATACTCACTTCTCAAATATATGTTCATCCCCGAGCAGCATTTAACACACTCGTGGGATCTTTCTTCATTTTCCAGCATACCTCTTGCATTTTTAACAGCAGCCGAGTCGGCTACAAACCTAGAATATTCTACTAGGGTATTATAGGCGATACAAACCGACATTGGGCGCCATTTGCAACAGTGTTGAAACTGCAGCCGCGTCGGCTACAAACCTAGAATATCCTACTAGAACATTATAGGCGATAAAAAACGACATTAGTCGCCATTTGCAACAGTGTTGAAACTACAGCCCAGAGATCGAATCACCGGCCCTGACATCGTGATGCCTAGAGCTACCGGCAATGCCAAAGGTTTAACTCTGTGGCCAGAGCAATATTATAACATTTTTGTGTCGTGTTTATACAGGTCCATATTTCCCAGTAATGGCGGCCTGCTGTTTAGATGTGACACTAGGCCTTGACAATAATATTTTGTTGTTGTGTGGGTTTACAGGTCTATCATTCCCACGAAAGGCTGGCTTCTGTTTTACTTGTCACATTAGGCCATGACAATAATCTGATGATATGTTTGTTTTATGTATTTCTAGGTCCCTCTTCCTCAGTAAAGGCTGGCTGCTGTTTTATCAGATGTGACATTAGGTCATGACAATAATATTTTTGTTTTGTGTGTTTGCAGGTCCATCTTCCCCAGTAAAGGCTGACGGTTATTTAATCAGATGTGACATTAGGCCATGACAATAATATTTTTGTCTTATGTGTTTCCAGGTCCATCTTCCCCAGTAAAGGCTGGCGGTTGTTCTACCAGATGTATGGTAATGGTCTCATCAACACCTTCATTTCCTGCTCAACTTGGCTCACTGTTGCCCTGGCAACGTTCAGATTCCTGGGTATTTGCCACCCCTTCCGTGCACGTGTACTCACAGATCGCTATATGACCCCTCACCTGATCTACATTATGGTGTTTGTCTGCAGCATAACCTTTAACCTGCCCTGGTTCTGGTACTACCAGGTGGTGGTATTCCCCTGTCTCAGGCATTCCTCCAGTAATGACGTCACAGGAGCTCCCACTGTTAACATAAGCAGTCAGTTGATTCACTATTACATTATGGACATTGGTTATTTTGACCATCGCAAAGCTTTCGGTCTTGCTTTCCAATGGTTTCGTCTGCTACTTAACATTGTACTACCCGCCTTCCTGCTTGTATTCTGTAACTTCTCGTTGATTCTCGCGCTACGTCAATCGTACCAGTTACGACGAGAACACAGCGTGAAGCAGCAGCTGCAGACAGCGTCACGTGTCAAGAACAGAATCACCTTGACCTTGGTGATTATCGCCATGACCTTCATTGTGCTGGTGTTGCCGTGTGAGCTGCTAGACTGTCTGTCTGATTACCTATACTCAGGAACAGATACGACACGCAACGAGAACTTCCTAGTGGCCAGGTCTGTGGCCAACGTCCTCCAAGTCGTCAACTTTGCCTTCAACTTCCTGCTGTACTGCGCAATAAACGCTCACTTCCGGTCAGCTCTCACAGATTTGTGTAATTGCAGGAAGGAGGACATGGGCGGGGCACGTGTGGCTAGGACACATTGTGTGCCACTGACAAACTCAAACATACAGTACAACTCTATGAGACTACACTCTGTTAAAGTTTGTGTGGCCGCAACAAGCGTGACTAGAAATCTAACAACAAGTGTCTAAGTCATGAATGATGGACAATGCTGGACATGTAATATGTTCGGCACACAATATGCACAGCTTTAGTTTCCAACATTAAGACACGCTCAATTCAACTGTCAATGGTGTGGATATAATACATATTTACTATTTACGTGTTAACGAAATACTTTAGCCACAATTTGAATGAGTAATGCGTAAACTGGTGAAACCTAAAATATTCACTATGATCTTGTGTTCTTAGTTGGCACCATTTCCCTTAAAGTCTATGGGACTTTGACAATTGAACCTGTCAGCCGTATATCAAGGACTACACTGTTACGGGTCTCTCACTCAGCATACCAACCCCAGGTGTTATGTGGGAGGCCTACATTGAGTTACAGTGATCTCACTCTCACTTAATCACTGTGGTGGTTGGGAATACTTCCAGATAATGGCAACGTGCCAACCCCAGGTGTCACATGGTATAGTAGAGGGTGCACATGGGTCCTGGAAATTGTGGATTGTTTCCAGTTCACTTATTACCATTTTTTGGCCTCGCTATTCGCTTTTTATAAGGGATAAATGGTATAAATACAGATAAACATAGATATAAATTTTTAGGTTAGTTTTTCACACTATTTATAAGCTGAAATCCTCGATGTTCGGACCCTAAGAAAAGACGATTCACCGTTCATTTGATTCGTTTTTTAACCACTTCACTTCCAGGCCGAAGTGCATGTCAGGATCCAGGGATCCTGGTGTAACTATAGTAATTCCGACGGAAATTTCCATCATGTATGGTTACGTAACATGACGGATGACGACGTAAATTTCCGTCATGTATGATAGTGAAGGGGTTAACCCATGTGCACCCTCATAGTAGGCCTACACTGGGTTACCTTGATCTCCCTCAGAGCAATCACTGTGGTGATTGGGACCATATGTGGATAATAACAACAGCAGGTGTCACATGGTACACTGGCTTACAGTGATTTCACTCGTTGCAATCACTGTGGTGGTTAGGACCATTTGTGGATAATAGCGGCATGTATAAATACAGATAAAAATAGATATAAATTTTTAGGTTCGTTTTTCACACTATTTATAAGCTGAAATCTTCAATGTTCTGACCCTAAGAAAAGACGATTCACCGTTCATTTGATTCGTTTTTTAACCCATGTGCACACCACATGGTACACTGGCTTACAGTGATCTCACTCGCTGCAATCACTGTGGTGGTTAGGACCATTTGTGGATAATAGCGGCATGCCAACCTCAGGTGTCACATGGTGCACTGGGATACAGTGATCTCACTCAGCTTAGATGTCACACAACTGTGTATTGGCCACTCAGTGCTGAACTTTTGCAGGAAATCAAAACTGTTAAAAACGATTTTGGTACAATGAAATTTGTTATGAACAGCCACTTTCATGGCACCAACCTGGGCCAGTATCCTCGTACAAGTTACAATATACTGCAGGATTTGGATTGGTCGAGGACCATTTCTTGGTCGAGGACCATTTCTAGATAATGGCAACGAGCAAACCGCACATTTCACATGGTACACATGGAGTATAAGTGATGTCACTTAGAGCAATCACTGTGGTTGTGAGGACAATTTCTAGATAATTGACAACGTGCAAACAGCCCTCAGATATTATATACTTGTCTCCACACATTTTATCTCATAATTAATATATTTAATTTAATCTTTCATAATCCTTAGCTAAGATCTATTGCTTTTTAAATGTTTCTATTTATTGAGATTTACTTATTTTAAAGGGGAATGCTTCTGTTTTTTGTGGCTAAGAACAATATCTATTGAATTATACTTATAGTCTTGTTCAGTAAAGCAATTCAATCAATCGCATAAGGAGGCTCCGAGCTTCGTTTGAGATATCATAATTAAGATTTTTATTTTTTAATTATAATTAATTTATTACTAGCCTTTTTCTTTTTTCATTTGAGAATATATGTTGTGAATTTCCATTAAACAAGGTATTAAGCAAATCATTCAAGTAGACAGATCAAATTTTAATAAACTGTGGTAACTTCTGAGGATAAACTGTTTTGTTTTAGTTATTTTTATGCATTACTTATCCCTTCACTTATCCAAGAATGTCAACAATTTTTTATTCACTGTGGGTTGTGAAATTTCTAAAGCACCGCTGTCACTAGATATCGCCCTTTTTGGGTGGACAGGGTGGGGCTAGATATCAATCTGCAGAAGTTGAAAACATTTTCTCCATCCGCTTTGGTTTTTATATTGAAAGAAAACACCCTAATGCTTTAAAATATATATAGGTGTTATCCTCTTTAAGAGTGTCAGTGAGACGTTAACCGCATAGTTCTAGTAAATACTTCTTCGAGCCTTTGGGTAGCTTTATTGCTCCCAGACCATTTATTTTGCTCATTAATTATCACTAGGTAGCAAATTCATCGAGAAAGCTGAACCATAGTTGATCATGGTTAACCATGGCTGAGCATGGCTGACCATGGCTGACCATGGCTCACCATGGCTGAGCATGGTTGAGCATGGTTGACCCTGGCTGACTATGGCTGACCATGGTGTCATTTCAACTGGGTGTTGGGTTGTTTAGTCACAGGTGGCGCTACTCGCATGAGCTGTAATTGAGTATGCAATTGATTATGAATGAATGAATGAATGAATGAATGAATGAATGAATGAATGAATGAATGAATGAATGAATGAATGAATGAATGAATAAATGAATGAATGAATGAATGAATGAATGAATGAATGAATGAATGAATGAATGAATGAATGAATGAATGAATGAATGAATGAATGAATGAAATCTTATATAGCGCATGTATCCAGCCGGAGGCTGTTCAGAGCGCTGAACATAGAGAGTAACTTAGCAAGGCCTGTTATCATTCAAATTCCAGCTCAGTCTCCTGGGAGATATACAGCTGAGCTGCCATGGAGGCGCATCAAGCTATTTTCATTCCCAGCAAATTCGCCTTATGTGCCAAGTACTCACACATTGTGGATTTTTTTTTGGTCTCGCCGGATGGAAACTGCGCCTACGTCCATTGAGGTTCTCTTACGTCCAGGTCAGTCAGACGAGCCATCTGATTTACGTGGTTCTCTGAGCCCCACGAGTGTATACAGCACCTGGCAGTCCCAGGCGGTCACCCAACCAATTATGAACCGGGCGCGACGTTGCTTAACTTCAGTGATAGAGCCAACCACAATGAGCGAACGCCGTATTCCGTATACTAATTATAATTATAATACAATTATAATTGAAGGTATAAAAGCGATGTCACATACAGAAAAAATTACCATTCTTCAGATGAATTAGTTGAGGTCACAGCTCAGCCACGCAAGGTGAGTCTAAGGAATGGAAAATCTGTCTGTCAGTTAAGATCAGTAAAACGTTTCTTAGTGTCAAACAGTGTTAATAAATACATTTATATATGATTATATCAACATAGTATTATGGCAGAAATAAAATAAACTTTGATGTTTATGGATGAATGGACTATTTTAAGTTAAATGTGAAAAAAATGTGTGATATCGCTTTCATGCCTTCATTGTATACTCAATGGTAATTCATGTGAGTGGCGCCACCTATGGTTGTGTACACACAGTTACTCATTCATCCTGATACCAGGGATTTAGGCCTACTGCTCGGCATAGACTAAATGTAGTATGCATATTTTTCAAGTATCTGCTTACTTTTCGAGTATCTGCTTATTTTTGAAGTATCTGCTTACTTTTCAAGTGAGCAGATACTGCCTTCTGGCTTTGCAGGATAGTGTATTAATAATAACCGATGAACCGTTTGATATCTAGACCAAGGGACACATCAGAGCTTTATTTCCAATCATGCAACTCGAAAAATTACCGCGACATTTTCTTTTCATTTAGACTATGAAAACAACCTTTTTTGTTCCCTATTTTGTTCACCAACTACAATTGCCCTGGTTATATTTATCCATCAACTATTTATTAAGCAGCAGGAGTGTTTTGTAAACAATTTCATGTTTCAGCCTTCAAAAACATGTATCACCAATCATTTTTCACCAAATTTTGAATGTATGTGCACATATCTTCAACAATTCTTCCTCTGAATATGGACTGAATATGGACGACAAACAATTTTAAAGATAAATCTAGCACAGCCCCCCCCCCCCACCCCCCCTCCCCCGCCACTTTTTAAAAGGCGCATCTCTCATGATTCCAACGTTGCCTATGCTCACCTTGTCCATTCAATTCTAGATGATACACACAGATCGCGAGCTGTAGATTTACGCGCATCACTTGATCTTTGAAGCAAAGTGTGAACAGACGAGTTTACGATGACGCTGTTTTTTCGGGCCCAGATCAGCTCACTCCTGATTATAGTTGGTGGCTTGTGAAACGTGGGGAGGATGTCAGGAAAGTGAAATCATGCCATGTTTGAAAATTACAAGATTTATAACAACATCTAATAGATTGTTCAAAATTAATCTGAAAAAAGCGACGTAAGTTGTTTTTGTTGTTAAACTCATAATTATTATAACGATAACGATAACGATAACGATAACGATCTTTTTTATTTAGTGACCTGTGTTACAATGCTTTTGTTACATCAAGCATAAATTAAACAGTTTTAACACCCAGCCCAATGGGCTTATAAGTCACTTTAAAATATAATTATAACTTTGTGTACTTGTAAAAAATACAGATTTGGCAACACACTGAGACGCAGTAGCACTGGAACCATTCCCAAGTTGGCCAACCTGAAGAAAAAAAATTCAATACCCCGCGCCTCAGCGTATTGATATAATATTTCATATAGACATATATATAGTATATATATATACAATATTACATTGCTATTATAAATTTTATAAACATGAAAATTCGTAATCAATATAATCTGTTGAACATTTTATGAAACATACAGTGCTTCTCGGCGTTTTTGAAATGCTTTATGTATATATTTAGCCAGTGGACGGACGGCCTGCTGCATAAGAGCATTCAGCTTTGCTACATTATCACCTACTAAATTGGACAAATATATCTCTAATAAATTCTGCCTCTCTATATTGTATTTCGGGCAATGTAAAATAAAATGAAACTCATCTTCTACAGACTCTTGGTCACAAAACATACATTTTCTCTCACTGAGTGGCTCATTTTTGAAACGACCTGTCTCGACTCTTAGAGGAAGAATACCACACCTAAATTGGGCTAAATAAGATCTTTCCTGACGTGAAAGATTAAAAACTATGTAATTCTCAAGCCCGTAATTAGTTTTAAATTCTCTGTAAATACGTAGTTTTGGTTTACTCATTACACTTGCATGCCAGGTTTCTGCATAATTATTAAACAGAATATTCCTAGCGTAACTAATATCACACACTTGAACATTATTATAAATATCGAGCTCCCCCATAGATTCAAATATACGGCGAACCTGTGTGGGCCAATCATTTACCTTGGGATTTGAATAATTGCACAAAAATATTTTCTTTGCCAGTCTGCTATTATCCATTAAAATTAGACGGTTCCACAGTCGAATGATTTCCAATTTATGACGATAATATGTTGGCAACCATCCAACATCACCTTCTATGGCGGGGATAGGCGCAAACTTATGCACCCCTATATAGAATCGTAGAGCATGTTTTTGAACAGCTTCCGTTTTTTGGTATAGTTTATGGCCCCATACTCCAGCGCAATAATCAGTCACTGGTATAACCCCTGCATTATACAGAAAACTGAAGGTACTGAATCCCATATTTTTAATTGATTTAAATTTGCTGATAACCGAGCCTAAAGCTCTGCCTCCTGCAGCACCTAAAGTCTCAGCACAGGTATTGAAATCTAAATGTTCTTCAAGTATAACTCCAAGATACTTATAATGATCTTCATAATTTAACGGTGTTTCACCAAGATGAAATACATATTGTGACCTACACAAGTTTTTCTTCCTAAAATGCATGACTTTAGTTTTACTACAATTCACTTCCAGGCGCCATTTCCTACACCATGCATATACAATATTTAACATATTCTGCATATCATCTTCAGACTCTGATAACAGTGCTATATCATTTGCATACAATAGTATCGGAACTTTATCATTACCCACAGATATACCATAACCAGCAGCCTTTATTTCTTTAGCTAAATCATTTATAAAAAGAGAGCAAAATGTGGGAGAGAGTGTATTAATGGAAAACCAGTCAGTGTACAACTTATTTACTTTTACATTACTAATAGTGTCAGAGTACATAGATTTAACAGACCAATACATTTTGCCATCTATACCATTCTGTAAAAGTTTATAAAAAAGTGTTTCACGGTCTATCAAGTCGAAAGCTTTCTTAAAGTCAACAAATGTAGTGAAAGTCCCAGACTTTTTATATGCGTTTGTTTGAAGAATTGAAGCAAGAGAAAAAAACACTGCATAATTTGTAGATATAGAACTATACCCGGATATACATGGGTGAATGAATTTCGCTGATTTCTCAATCAAATCTCAACAAATTTTCAGTACCATTTTTTAGTCATGTGGCAACTACTGCAAGTTTCATTGAAAAATAAATAATGTAGTACACGTATCTCCCCTATGTATTCATTAACTTCGTCCCCGAATTTCATTGCGCCTACATATCTAAAATTACCTCAGAAATCAGCGGGATTCATTCAACCTGGGTAATGTGAATCCGCATAATCATTTCTTTTTTTTACCGTTTTGTGATCCAGAACAGTCTGCAAAATCGGATCTTATGTATACAAGTTTAGTTTTCAACATCAACACTGCCTGGTACTAGTTGGGTAGTATTCAGGAGCTGGTCCTTTCTGATTTGAAAACCAACATAAAACCCACCAGAAACCTAAATAAGACCTACTAGAAAACCTACCTAAAACCTCCCATTAACATACCTTTCAATCCTGTGCTAGTCACGCAATTTTATTCAGGAATGTTTTTTTCACAGAACTAAATATTATGTACCCTGTTATTGGAAATGAAGCGTGTGCTTAAAAATCAAAATTTACAAGTGTTTGGCCTCAAGAAAGCAAATATGAATAGTTGTTACCCATTTTAATTCGTGGGTCGCGGTACCCATTTTAATTCGTGGGTCGCGGTAGCGTCGCTACCGCGACCCACGAATTAAAATGGGTAACAACTATTCAGGCTTGGGGCGAGTACTGGACAAAAGTACTCGAGTACAAGTACAAGTACTTGAAAAAATGACGAGTACAAGTACAAGTACTGGATTTTCAAAATTACCTAAGTACAAGTACAAGTACTTTGAAAAGTACTTGAGTACAAGTACCGAGTACTTTTTTGTAAACTCTAATTAATTACATAAAATTTATTAAATAAATAATTGATTATAATATATGTTATTTCATGTTGATGTATGTGACCCGATCCGGCGAAATGAGTTTTAAGTCACACTTTGGCAAATGATTATAAAGAAAATATTTTTTCTATTTATTATATTTTAATACAATTGTGTGGTATTTTCTAAAAAAATACAAATTGACTTTTTGAACTTGAAATGCCATTTTCTCAAAAAAAACTTCAATTTCAGACTTCATATTTTTCTGAGTTTGTCTGGTCATTTTTTGGAGTGAAACACGCTACAGAGTTGTGTGATATACCAATTCAAAGGTAATTTTGTGTAGATGCGGGATATATTAATAACTCCAATATTTAAATATGCGACTGACGACTCATTTTGTCAGGTCGGGTCACATATAGATATATAGGAGTGGTGAAAATATTTTTTGATGGGACAGGCCTATTATTGATATTGCATGATGCCATGTCCCAGCCAATAGTATGATATTGCATTTTCCAATCAGTGTACAAAGTATTGTATGCTATATGTAGGCTTACTATTTGGCGAATCATAATAAATAAATAAGCACATGCTAGTATACAAATTGTCTGTGTCTAAAGCACAAAACACGCTAGTTTAAAAACTTTCAGTAGTCCTGATGATGGTAAAATTTTGGCCCAGTGCCGCCAACAATTGGCCGCCACTGTAATACACGTTTAAATGAGTCTGAACACACATTGTGCCATGGAAAAGATCAAGGCTATTAAAGGTATACGAATCACAATTCTGCCCTGAAAATCCAAAAGGCAGTATCTGCTTACTTGTAAAGTAAACAGAAATGCCTTTTGGCTTTGCACTGCCGAATTGCTTTGCGATGACAGTCACACTTTAGTTGCTGGTGACTGTGATATCAAATCAAATGTATTACCAAGATTCAGCCCGGGCATACGCTGGCTGATAAATTAGCCTTTTATTAGTTGAAAAATATATTTGTATGCAATTTATAGGACGAGCACCTCAGTGTTGTATCTATTTTTATACTCGGTCCGTCATCAAATTTCGGGGACGGAAAGGGTTATATAAAGCCGCCGTAGGCCTACAAGTGACTCATTATGTAACCTCACACCTTCAACCCTTACGCGACACTAACGTGTTCAATTATATTTTTCTCTAATGTGTAGCTATATTTGCTGACTCAATTCCTAGCATCAAATGACAAACTACATGATCACGATATTAAAAATTAGACAAATCAAAAAAATACATTTTTTGACTTACCTGCTGCTTACTGGTGACCTGACGCAATGTGTATATATTGTACATTTTAGAGTAGTTTAGTACGCTAGACACCTGACGTCTTGTAAACTTGTGCATAATACTGTCTACTTTTCTTTTTTCTTTTTTCATGTTTTTGGTATGTACAGCGATCCGATTTTTTTTTATAAACTGCTTTATGAATGATTTGTAAAAATGATATACAATATGTGGTGTCCCGCATTTAAAGGGTGATGTTTGCCATCTAGTTAGTTTGGTCATCTTTGTTTGAACAGTACTGTTATATCATGTGTTAATCCTACGTACTTGCTGGTTAATTCTTGGCCCAATGTCGTAGACATTGGCCCGACATTGTAAGGTCTCTGTAGATAAGACGTCGCGTTGTCGCGGTCGTGTTTTTTGATATTAACACAAGACTGGTACTGAGTTGTATGAGCTATGGCAGTTTTAATATATCTACACCGAGTCTCAACTGCTTTATAAAGATAACAGTTATAAACTACTTGCTCACTCAAGCGATATTATTTGTCCGGTGCTGGGGAAATGTCGGCTAAGTGTCTACGCAATTGGGCCAATATTGTGCAAATATTATGCAAATACCGATCGATCGTCCCAACAAAAACGATTTTTAATTGACCCTATAGTAATCTAGGTACATAGTCTTCAACGTTGGCCCAACATTATACCACCATTGTTTCAATGCCTCATGTTTTTTGGGGCTTAGCTGCGAAGAACGAGGTGTTGTAAGTGTGATTCTTAGATCTGGCGACTTTATTGTTTAAATCACCCCCTTCAATGATTACCAGTCCTACCGTATAGTATAGTCACTTGTAAATGTTATATATCAACATATATTCCTGTTTTCCAAAGAAACGTCTCTTGTCTTTTTTTCAGGAATAGTTATTTAATTATCTTGTGACCTACACGAGAATATTAGTATATACAAGGCAGAACAAGCATTATTAGGAGAATGATATTGTAAAAAAGTGCACTTTTGTTATAAGTTGATGTTAGTAATTGGATTAGTTTTGAAATAATTAAAAAGTACATGTATTTATCAAATCATTTTTCAATATTATAGCTAAACGGATGGTAAAATAATCATTAACTGAATGTTCCATATCCGGCAATAATGATTTAGGATTTAACTGTGAGCTGTTTTGAATCAATTTAAGATGACAAGTACTCGTAAAGTACTCGTAAGTACTCGTTAAAAGTACTTTTATTTTTAAAAGTACTTGAGTACAAGTCCGAGTACAAGTACCTCATAAAAGTACGAGTACTGAGTACCGACGAGTACTGCAAAATCGGTACTCGAGTACCAAAGTACTGAAGTACCGAGTACTTTGGCCCCAAGCCTGGGTAGCGAGATACAAATTAAAATGGTTGAAGATTTGAATAACTTAACGCTTTAAAAGTTAAAGACGTATCATGTTTTAGGACTATAATATAATTGGTATATTGTATGATAGGCCTATTATATTATAGGTATTATTATATAATAGGCCTATTATTTAATAGGCCTATTATATAATAGGCCTATTATATTATAGTCCTATTATAGCATAGTCATATTATGGCATATGTTATGGCCTATTATATTATAGGCCTTTTATATTATATACTATATAGGCCTATCGTATTATATATAGTGTTCTGTCTCACAGGGGCAAAAAACCATAAGCCTAATATAATCACCACCGCAGATATTAAACCAACCTATATCCATCCCTTTTGTAGGTTATCGATGAATAGATACGTAGATTTCTGACACTGAAATTAATAATACGAAAATAGAATGAACAAAGTAAGAACAACTAAGATCATAGATAATTATACAAGAATGTAATTAAATGACAAAAAAGCAAAAAAACGTGATAAAGCGGTTACAATTAATAAATACAAGCTGCAGTAACTTCCTACTTGTGAAGTAAGAGGTGCTGCTGCTCTTCTTTGCGATGTCTATTTGACCTGGTGACATTAGACGTCAAATCCTTGTTAAAGATCAGGTTTATGATGGTAGCTGATGTCAAGACACCTAGAACAGCCTTACGTATCGTAATACTAACTAGATTCTACTTTTAGTTTAATTGGCAATGGTGACAAAACGTGAATACGCTATTGATCACCTGTAGCTGGAGGTTGTATCCTACTATTAATGGTGGAAACACTGCAAGTAGAATGGTATTTTTCAGGGTGAAACCATCACAACTTGTTGTATTTTTATAAGGTTTCTCACAATCTTCCTGAAGAAACGAAGTAAGTGGTTTCTCTCAATAATCGATAGATTAAATGAAAGTGTGATTACAAACATCAAAATCAATGCACACCCAGCCCCGCCATGGTCTTATTATAGATCAGCTTAAATAGAGTAACAATCTTTAAACAATATGCATGATGCGAGATAGAAAGTGGTATAAAACATAACATATTTAAAATTATAATATAATAACTTTGTACACATTTAATAACAGATTATAATATAATAACATTATACATCTTTCATAACAGTACATCTTTATGTTATAGTCGTTAGTTATACATAAACTCTTTGTGAATAGGCTACTCATTGATTTATCGAAAAATTAAAGAATCTGTAGAATTTAATTGCATAATATACTGGACCTTTCTATTAATTTTCCTCAAGCATTGTGGTAGGCCTCAGAGGGTTAGTAATGCCGTGTGGTGGGCCTTAGATTTTAGTTAAATCCTGCAAACGGTTTGAGAGAATTAGCGTTTGGCGCAAAGGATCACTTTGAAACTTAACCCTTAAAGCGCTGAATTAATTTGTAAAAAAACATTGCAACCAAAGGGTTTTTTTCAATTTGAAAGCATCATAAGTGTCTTGTTTAGCTCTTTCCGATTCATTTGAATACCTATGTTATGGATATACGCCCATTAGAAATATTTTTACTCTTACAGTGCGGGGATCGACTGTAGACGTCAGAATCTGACGTCTACAGACGTCAGATTCGGACGTCTAAAGTTGATCCCCGCACTGTAAGAGTTAAAACGACAGTGAAATCTGAAATATGACAGGTGGCGCCACCCGGAGCACACCGTAGGTGAACCCTTTCATCTCAAAAAGTGGTAAATTATAAGGGTAAAATGGGGGTGGTAACCATAGCTATTTGACTTACTTATTAGATTCATAAAATTGGTATATAGATATATGTCTTAGCATCCAAGCCAAAATAATAAAAGATTTCAAAAATATTTCGATCATCCTCTCACCCCCCCCCCCCCGAAACTGAATCTGATGATGCTGTGAATCATATCAGGTACTTTAGATAACCACTAGAGCCATTTTTTACCAGTCCTCATTCCTCTATTGGTCATAGCAGGATGTCATTATTACCATGATAAGAAAGGAGGGGTTCACATATTAGAGAGCCGACATTACCCTATAACATCTTCTTATCCATCTTCAAGTTAGTTTTGAACGTACATGGCTTGTAACCCTTGAAGCGTTGGTATGTTTTTGTATAAACTATGGAGAACAACGTCAGAATCTGGCGTCGATAGACGTCAGAGGTGCAGGTTAATGAATGAATGAATGAATGAATGAATGAATGAATGAATGAATGAATGAATGAATGAATGAATGAATGAATGAATGAATGAATGAATGAATGAATGAATGAATGAATGAATGAATGAATGATGCATGAATAAATGAATGCATGCATGCATGAATGAATGAATGAATGAATGAATGAATGAATGAATGAATGAATGAATGAATGAATGAATGAATGAATGAATGAATGAATGATGCATGAATGGATGAATGCTGAGTAAATGGACAAATGAATGAATGACGAGAGAATGGATAAATGAATAGTTGAATGAATGAATAAAGAGGGAGAAGTGCACAGTGGTTAGAGCATAACGCTTTGGAATTAGCCGCTACCTGCCACACGAGTTCAAAGATCACTGGGTGCAGGATGTTCAGAGAATATTCATATTTCTCCCCTCTCAATGCTGGGACAGTGTTGTATCAATGTTGTATCCTTGGACAAGACACTTTACCTTCAAGCGCTTTACTTCACTCAGGTGTAAAAAATCACCTGGTGTAAAATTAAATATTTTAAATCGAATGCGCCTATAAAGCAACATGTAAAATTAAAAATTCATCCTTTTTCTCTAATTGTCATTTAATACTTCATTTGTCATTCCATTGTATGTGCTTGTAAATTTATTTGGAAAAAAATCCGTCCTAGCAAATTATTTGCTAATGTATTATTTCACTATTTAAATTTCAAAGGCTATTGGAATCCCTACTATGTGACTTTGGTGTCTACCGCATATCTAACCTTTTTAAATAGTAAAAGCATAGAATAATAGTGTTTCTGCTATTCAAACTTTATCATGTTTATATTTCTTGCCTAAAAAATGCTGATATTGTGACCATTTGTTTTTATTATTATAATTTAACTATAATCTAATATTTAATTATTATAAAATAAATTACTTGATAATTTACCAATGTTATTGGGAATGTACGGTTGAACATAAAATCAAAATGTAAAACATCATTTTAACCAAATTCAGGAGGTATTAGACATCATAAAAGCGATCTCGTCTATCTGTATTATAGGTCAGTTTCATGATCAAAAGCCCCAAAAAAGTCAACTAAATTAAATATGATGTAATGAAATGTAACACAATGCAGGGTCCATGTCACTAAGCTCCCACTAAAGTGTCTCTAATTTTCTTCAGAGACATGTAGAAACATGTGATTTAGAGACAGCTACGATAACAACAATCCTGGTCTCCTTCGGCCGTGAGAAGATCAGGCGGTCTGAGGTCGAGCACGGTACCTCATTCGTTTTCTTTCAGCCCGGTTGTGGCTCTAAACTTAGATGTACTCACCACTGGGCTCGAATCCAGGCTGGTTCGGATGTTTGTTATCGGGTTTGTGAATAGGCATATGTAGTGCTCCAAACTGTTCAAAGATCTGGAGTGTGTAGTTCTATGGTAGGCCTACTGTGCCCTATAAAGAACTATTATTCTAAAAGTTATTCTGAAAGAGTAGGACATTAGTCACTCCAGACTAATCCGGGCTTCCTTCTGTCATGATTTTGCCATGATTGTGGAGAAAGCGACGTAAATAAATATTTACTCACTCATCATATATTAAGGTCTCACACAAATAATTACACTCTCGTAGACTTACATGTGTTATCGCCCACACGGTATCAGGGAGCGCTTGAATTCACTAAAAGCTGTATACATTGTGAATTAAAAAAAAAAATCTAAAATGGGTGTATATCGCCTTCATGTTTTTGCAGTCAGTGGTTACCTTCAAAAGGTGGAGAAATGCCATTTATAGTGTCTCTTATCGTTTAAGGGATATTTGTGACACGGTCCCTCATATTAATACGCCACTTTGTATTTATTTTGTGCCCCCCCCCCCCCCCTTACAACCAATGACATATGAGGACCGAATAATACTGATAAGTATTATGGTCATGAATTAGTTATTCATGACGAAAATTAGCCACGGTGCAAAGTGCAAAGTGTCCTGTCTAGAGGATGATTATTTTGAGCACATAGACGCCAACCAACTAAAGTGTAACACTTTAGGTTGCATACAGTGGCGGATCCTGAAGTTACAGCAGCGAAATGTCTACGAAAAATACTTGTTAAATCAATTTTATGTTGCTTATATCTAGCAGTCGAGGTAAATAGTTACTAATAGTTAAAATAATAGTCATAAAAGTAGTTATTTTATCCCTGCGCCAAACGCATATTTACTCTGTATAGTATTAGTCATCAAAATAGTAGCATAAATGGATTATTCTGTCAAAATGAAATCAAAAATACGTACACTTATTTTGCTACTTATGCTTGTTAAAAATCATATTTTCACATTTTTGACTTCGGAATTGAGTTTTTGATGACCCTGAATCGAAATTGACTTTGAAAATGACCTTGAATCACCAAAATAATGCCATAATTGGATTTTTTTCAATCAAAAAAATTAGTGAAGAAGTATTACACATGTTCCTAACTTTGTCCCTAAACATTGTATTGTGAGTAAAATCTGAGACGGCGGCTATTTTTTTCAAAGTGGACCAATAAGTTAATATATCTTTACAGAAATGAAAAAGGTTTATCATTTTGTCGTCTACAATTAGTTTTTTACACGCGACATAGTGACGTGGTCAAATAGCACCTGAGACATTGCATTGTGCATAACAATTAAAGATGGCTGCCATTTTTTCAAGGTACAACGATAAATTAATATTCAATTTAGACAGAATGGAAGCAGATTGTCTGACTTTTGTTCCAAAGGGTTTTCAGGTATGGTCGACATAATGGTGTGTCCTGAAAGCATATCAAGCATGCATTTATGGTAAAATTTGAGATGGCCGCTATTGATATTCAAGTGTACCTCACATCATGATGTTGCAGAGTAAAATCCAATATGGCCACTATTTGTCAAAGGTCAAACAATACATTGATACCATTTTCGAAACAAATTCGTGATGTTTGTTTCTATATAGTGTTTTTTAAGTATGGTCAACTGTGACCAGAAACAAGACTAATTGATCACAGCATTGTGGTTACGATGTAATATCATCGTCATTTATCAAAGTGGAAACAAAGAATTTGTATCATTTGAGTCGAATTATATTTTCTGTGTCTAAAAATGTTTGTAAAATCGAAAGTTAAGAGTTAAAAACAACGTTGTATGTATTAAACTGTTTAAATTAATGTATGTTTTTATGTCTCTAAGTACAAATAATCAACGATTCCATTCATTGAAAAATACCCTGCCCTCTCAAATTTCCAAGTACCGGAGTACTGCTTTAAAAAAAATATAAAAAAAGAACAATGTCAGTTATGAAGTCTCCTCGCCTGTAAATGCTTACGCATCACCCTTCAACGCCCCCCTCTCGCCCATTAACCCTTTAAGCCCTCACGATGCATTAAAGTATCATTTTACATCCCTGAAAACAGAATTAATTTTCCTACAACAAAGGGTTTTAGAACGAAAATTTCCATGAAACTGGTTTACCAATACATGGCAATTTTCTTTACTTTTCCACCCACTTCAAGTCATCTTTATCCACTACAAGTCAAGAATTGCGGCAGCAATTCACGGCTTGTAGTGGACTCAGCAAAAAAAATCTATAAGAATCAACAAAAAAACATTGTATAAGTAACAAGATAAGGTTGGCACGGACAAAGCAATTACATTTTAAAATTAATGATTTGTTCAAAATTCTCAAAAATGGCAAAATATGTCCAGATTGGTGATCGTCTTGGATTAGATATTCGGATACTTTGCAACCGCAAGTCACGTGACTAACATGGCTTTTTGCCACCCCTAGACATCCTAGTATGTGAAAAAAAGGTGGCAGGTATAAAGAGGGGGGTCAGGGGGGGGGTTCTAACAGCCCTTGGACTATTATTAAGTGTTGATTTAAATTGTAAGCTACTTAATTTAGATTAGGTTTGATTCAAATTGTACATAACTTTAATAAGGCTTGATTCAAATTGTACATAACTTCAATAAGGTTTGATTCAAATTGTACATAATTTTTAAAAAAGGTTTGATTAAAATTGTACATAATTTCAATAAGGTTCGATTCAAATTGTACATAATTTCAATAAGGTTTGATTCAAATTGTACCTAATTTCAATAAGGTTTGATTCAAATTGTACCTAATTTCAATAAGGTTTTATTCAAATTGTACATAATTTAGATAAAGTTTGATTTGAATTGTACACAATTTAGATAAGTGTTGATTTAAATTGTACATAATTTCAATAAGGTTTGATTCAAATTGTACATAATTTAGATAAAGTTTAAATTGAATTGAACACAATTTAGATAAGTGTTGATTTAAATTGTACAGAATTTAGATAAGGTTTGAATAAAATTGTTTATCATTTAAATAAGGTTGGATTAAAATTTTACATAATTTAGTTTGTATTCAAATTGTACATGATCTCAATACGTTTTGATTCTAATTGTAAATAATTTCAAAAAGTAACTACGTCTCAAGGCCCCCATATATCATTATTATAATCGAACAACCCCCCCCCCCCTTCTCAATTCTTGATCCGTCCCTCATTCGAAGTTCAACTACTTGAGCAGGACAGGATGCAGAGCGTCAATAAAACGTTTTTAAGTATATGTATCTATGGCTTTTTATGCTCACAAAGGCAAGCAGCAAAGCCACACAGCAGTAGCTGCTTACTGTACAAGTGAGCAGTTGCTGCTGTTCACCTTTGAATAGCCTATTTGGTGACATATTAGACGAACAATCTAACTTGTAAAGTAAGCAGTTACTGTTGTTTGCCTTTGTTGAGCCTATTATGCTTCCTGAACCGAATATATTCGTTTTCAAGCAAATTTCAGACCAATAAATTCAACCCGAATTGCAAAAAAGTTTTGTGATAGATGCTTATTTTTCGTCATTTGGAGCTGGTAATTGCGTTAGCAATTCCAGCTTCAAATGAATGAAAAATGGTCTGAAAACAATCGACAGCGTAAGGGTTAAAACCGGTGACATAAGACGTCAAATCCGTGTTATTGATTAATCAGGTTGCATTGGTGGTGGGAGCTGATACTCAAGATATCACAGTGCCACGTGATACGTTACTAGATTCTACTTTTTGTTGAAGTGGCAATGAGACAAAACGTGAACATGCACGCCAGACAGTAAACGCGTCTAGCTAGTATATAGAGGCTGTATCCTATTGTCAATGGTGGATACACCGAAAGTGAGATGTTATTTCTCAGGCTTAAACCATCACAATTTCTAACAGCTTTTATAAGGTTTCTCAGAATCTACCTGAATAAACGAGGTAAGTGTTTTCTCTCATCTGTCGATAAATTAAATAAAAGTTCCAATGACACTATAGCTCGTGCTTCGTGTATTTAATTTGAACATTCTACATGGTAGGGCGTGTTCACAACATCACCTGATTTAAGTGGATTTGTATTTAGGTTGAATTAGAATATTAGTGAGTGCGTGCGCAACAACAACTGTTTTCCAGAAATCAATGGTTAGATGAAGATGTCACTAGCGGGTCGTGAAATATGGCAGGTGGCGCCACCTGGAACACTTATTTAAATGACTGTTCTATATAAACAAGTATTACACTTTAAAATTGTCAACGCGCCGCGACAATAACTCCACACGCCCCCCCCCCCCCCGTGTAGAATGAATGATGGTCCCCTAAGTACTCGAGGAGAAATAACGTTTAAAATGCGTCTGGCAAACCTGTAGCCATAACCGTGACAAGTGTTTTCCTCTGAAGCACACCCTGTATTAACTAGGTCCATATGAGCATTGTATATGAATTTTAGTTAAATACAACAAATGATTTGAGACAAATAGAGTTAGGATCACTTTAAAACTTAAAACGACAGTGAAATCTAAAAAATAACAGGTGGCGCCAACCAGTGGTGGATCCAAGGGGGGTGGTTTAATATACTGAGTGAGAAAAAGTGCCCAATATGCCTTAGATTACATGAGAAACCTTTGGAAATCAAAAAATTCCCTGGGGGCGGGCCCCTCGACCTCTTTACAGTAAAAAAAATGTCATCTAATTTTAACCCCCCCCCCCCCTCACTGAAAAGCTAGATCCGCCCATGCCAACTGGAGCACACCCTATATAATATATAAACATTATCCACATGTTTGTATGCAACTCCAGCAAAAATAGCAGTTTTCGTGAATTTTGGACGGACGACGGACAGCGCGCCATGACTAAAGCTCTTTCGGACTCAGATGAGATAACAAAACTGTTACAAAGAGGAACCCTAGACGAAGGAAACATATTCAAGCATTCAATTGATGTGACAAGGAAACTAACAATGTAATCATCACATTACATTCAGGTCGATCAAACTATTGACTCAACTTTGCTTGTCGAGTATTATAAAACTACTCAATTCTTTATGTGGCTTTAATATTAATCAAACGTTTTACCATTGACGTTACACTATACAATCAATGGCTTTACCCAACCTTGTGGGGAGGGTAGGTCCTAATAAAAAACTATACAATTCTGATTCAATAATTTTAATCGAGCTGTGATTTGGCTATTGAATTTAAACTGTTTCAGCACGGAGACCAACTTTAGACGTTAGAATCTGATGTTTATAGACGTCAGCTTCTGATGTATATAGACGTCAGATTCTGACGTCTAGAGTATACTCATCTGTATTTTGAAGGGATGTGGATAAAATATATGAGAGGATATTATAATATATATGTGGATATAATTTGCTGGGAGCTCATCCAAATCACTTAATATCACATAAATATCAAGCGGAGTGATCATGTAAACAAAATCGTCCGTGAAATTTCTTAAATAATTTGAGAATATTATATATTTCATTTATAGTAAAATATATTGTCTCGAGATTTCGAGCGGGGTTCGTAAAATCCTCACTTATGACGTGTGAGATATTGTATTATCTTTTAGCGCTATTATTTAATTTAACACAAAAAAATGTCAGGATATTTCACTTTCCCTAAAGTATCATTTTCTGACACCAGGTACCATAAGATACCGAATAGAATAACACTCAACAGGCAGATGGGAATATGACGGATGAGTTCGAAGCGATGAATAATTGAATACATATATAAAGTTAGCTTCATGTCATCCAGTATAATAATCGCGGGATTGCCATAGAAAGAAATGTCCCATTTAATAGGTGATTCATTGCTTACACTGATAGAACTATTAGTATAAGCGTTTACAGACACAAGTTTAACAAAGACACATAGTTTTATTTGCATATACAGTAAGCATATATAGTACAGGTCATAAGCTCCCTCTCTCTCTACCATCAGCTTATCGCTATCTACCAAGACGTAGATCTTGACAAAAAATATAGTATGGTATGGTATCGTTTATTTGACTGACATGTACATTAATTACACATGACATATTTAATCAAGAAAATACAAAAATACACAGCCTTCTGGTTTATAAGTCAGTTTAAATTATCATTAAAAAATTAAGTATACTGTTATAAGTGATATGAGCGATTACTCTACAAATAAAAATTCTTGACGTGTCTTCCTTGCCGTTTCAAAATAAGCAGCAATAAATTCAAATTGTGTGCTCATAATATTTAAAAGAATAATTTGTACATCAAGATCGGGGGTGGAGTTATGTTGGGAGTTAAAACAGTTCTTAAATCAGCATATCTGACACATTCACATACAAAACGAAATTCATTTTCTACAACATTACTATCGCAACATTTACACAGTCTATTTGCAACGGGTATATTTCTAAGTCATCCTACTTCAATCTCACTCATAGTTAGTATATAATACATATATTCAATCTGGCACTTGTATGTCAAGTGTGAGACACACACCGTTTACATATTTCCATATATATTATATATTTCCATAGCTATATGCCTACACAGCATGCATTTGCCTTGTGCTAGTGATGTACAGCAATAACAGCTTATATAGTATTTCACTAGAAATAAAATGCAATACATGGCAAATAAAGCTTGAAATAATACACTGAACAATATATATTCCTCAACTATGTTATCACCCCAAACTAGTATAGGTCTGGGATCTATCTGGGAGGTGTAGGGGAGACTGGGGCACCTTGAGACAGGCCTGTTTGATACAGAAATTATTTTGCGATTTGTGCGCCATCTGGTCAATGGTATCAAAACAAATTAATTTCCATTTTCCACCCTATTGCTATTGGCTGTTGGACATCCTTGTCATGTGTGCAAGCTTGGGTCCATTATTTACATTAAAAGTATTTGTTTGAGGTGATCAATATTTTGATCAATAGATCAAGTAATACTTGATTTCCTATAACATTTTCGTGGTATATTACACCTGTGTTACCACTTTATAACTTATGTACATATAATAGTTTTTTTCAAATACACCCCACACACAAACTATAAATTCAGATGTGAGGTCAGTCACCTTGAGATTCAACGTGCCCCAAAAATGTCTCAAGGTGCCCCAAGTCAGTCTCAAGGTGCCCCAAAAGTGTCTACAAATGCCCCCTCTTTTCTCAGGCACATATTATTACTGCAACATCTTGCATTTATCAAGGTACCCGAGTATGGGGTGCATCGAGACATTTTTAATAAACTATGTTTTTTTTAAATAAAAGGTTACACATTTCTTCAAATTTTCATTTCTTGCTCAAATATACCCCGGTGGATGCTATATCCATATGTGTCGTCAAAATGTTTTATTCCAAAAATTAAATATATTCTCCGTAGGTTTGAATTTTTTCTGTCCCAAGGTGCCCCAGTCTCCCCAACGCTATAACGTCTCGTTGTATATATTATAGACAGTTAACATGCAAAATAAATGAAATATATTCGATAGTAATAAAATACACAACAATAATAAAGATATAACACATTCTAATAACATTCATATGTACCCAAACACGTAGCCAAATGTCGGTTGTGATCAGCTCTGACAGATGGGTACTCTAGCAAACACGATGCTCTAGACACACTTGAACACTGATAGTCAGTTCGTGGGGTTGGCGGGTAGTACGTCAACAACACTAGCTGTCACAATTATTATGTTGCCTCAAAATGTCCTATTAATGATTCACGAATTGAGTGTATAGCATTTATATTGCGCCTCATCTCAATTGATTCTAAGGCGCATAGGGCGCTGAGCATCGAGAGTAACTTAGCAAGGCCTGTTAGCATTCAAATTCCAACTTAGTCTCCTAGGAGATATACAGCTGAGCTGCCACTTTAAGGCGCATCAAACTATTTTCACTCCAAGCAAATTCGCCTTATGTGCCAGGTACTCACACATTGTGGATTTTCTGGGGTCTCGCCGGATGGAAACTGCGCCTACGTCCATTGAGGTTTTTTTACGTCCAACTCTAGGTCAGTCAGACGCGCCATCTGATTTACGTGGTTCTCCGAGCCCCACGACACGACATCGCTGCACTCATGTCCTAGTGTATACAGCACCTGGTGGTCCCAAGCGGTCACCCATCCAATTAAAGATTAGACCCGGCGTTGCTTAACTTCAGTGATCGAGCCGACACCGAGGAGCTACCGCCGTATGACAAATCACTTATACTTCCTCGTTTAAATAAAAGCGTTTATTCTGGGGCGACTTATATAACATCACTTTTAAACTTCAGAGAAAGGATGTACGAAATTTATCACAAAAAATTATACCACACGTTTTCAAAAGTTTTTTCAACATACAAAAAATGGAATTAAATGATTATGATAACCGGTAAAATATTTTGTCGCTCTCTTTTCAATATTGGTCAATGCAAAATTTGTTATTTGTATCATTTATGTCACTATAATTTCTTAAGCAACTAGACCATATAAGCATATAATGTGTATCTGTTGGGTCATAAGAAAACCAGCTATTTTTTAACCTTAGATGTCAAATTTTGACTTTGAGATCCTGGGTCACCCACAATTAATATGAATGGTGAATTATAAATTGAATCAAAACATTTTCATTGTGAGCAAGGCATAATATAGTTACATCAGATTGAGAAAACACACTATAAACCTAGAGCAAAAATATATTATGTTATGACCTTGCGGTTTTATTTGAAGGTCAACCAAGGTCATGTGGTGCTTGCCTCAGGGTGGTTCTATATCTATGTATCATCTCAGACATCTAAAAATACCTCACTGAAAATGCTATGCTTTATTCACGTTTTTTTCCAATTGTTATGCTTATATATAGACCCTACTATATAGATATTGTAGACCTACATGACGATTACTCTCCCACTCCACAAGGCAACTCTGATGGGCCAGACATCCACACAGACATTCTCCCCACCAAGGTACTGATTTACCTGTCATCAAGGGACGTAGTACTACATGCGTAAGAAGAAGTCAGCACTGGGCATATAAACATATCTGATGAACATGAGGAATATTGGTTGAGTGGTTAACTTTGTCGTGATTTGCTTGGACCTGTATGAGGTCTTGACCAGTAGTTGTGTTCGCTGCACAGTAGTGAGGATCTCGCCCAACAATAATTGAGTCGCCCGCCATTGATGATATCTTATCCATCTTCGTCTGCCCCAGCAACGCTGAAATGATATAGAGTTGAAGACCCTATTTATATTATATACCTACCACTATGTGAATCTACATCATTCGTGCTGCATTGAATTTTTATCGTCCTGGTTTGCAATAATTCTTTGCGAATCGCCTTCATTTGCATTGAGATCTACCTTATTCGCATCTCATATTACTCCATCGTGGCGCAACGTTGCAATCCGTAGCTATCCTTTCTAGTTTGTGGTGTAAACTGTACCATATCGTATCCCCAGGCCGTAAGTAGCAACGATTCAGTACGACAAGCAACGACAAACGTATCTGTACCGTGTTGCGTCGAGTCAGTTCTAATCAGTGTTTCTGTATTCCTTGCTCATCGCCAGACTCTTCCAATGCGAACCAACCCGTTACGCTGCGAAGCGATACGATGTGAAATACGAAGTGCGCAAGAACTGATTAAAACCTATTAGAACTGCAACGAACGGTAACGAACTACAACGAATGGGTCACATTCGTATTGGTAGTACGAATTTTTTAAACAGTTTGAAACATCCGGATCGGCTTGGCGAGCCGTTGCGAACAGTGACATTTTTTGAGAGAATTGACACGCCCTAGCACGCAGCAATACGACAGGGCCGAATCAGTTGGCTGATCATGATTCGCGAACGTCAATAAAATTCGTTAATTATTCCTTATTCCTTATTCAATAAGGAATAAGTAGCTGTTACTTATTCCCTATTGAATAAGAAATAAGGAATAAATAACTAACTTTATTGACGTGATTCGCGACAGTGTGACTGGGGCATAACGTAGTAGTATACTGTAAACATTCAATCACAGACATAAATAAACTGTTAACTCTATAAAAATAGGTCGAGCCCACAACATTTCGGCGATATTATAACATCAATAAATTGAATTGCTTAAAAGCGGTCATTAGAAATAACCATCCCAAGAATCATCACTATATTAAAAAATAAGTGTGTGGTCTAAATATGGTATAATAAAAGAGGGTAAAGTGGATATTGATTTAAAAATTTTGAGGAACTGTAGAGATACTGTAGAGATGTGTTTTTTGGTACACGGGAGCTGTGGGGATGGATTTTGAAGTAACTAATAAAATTTAAAATCTGAATACTTACCCTGAATATAGACAAAAAAAAACTTAACAAATGTAATGTTATGACAAACTTCCCAGTAAAAAATGAACATATCACGATATTGAAATATATAACTATGCAGCTATGGGAATAAAAAGTCATTATAGTATTCCCAACACAAAAGATAAAGAACTATTTTAAGTCCATCATTGGGTAGAGTTATGTATAACAATGCAGCCCATTGTGAGTATACGCATCTATGTAAGTTACACTTATGGCCAAAATGTATTCTAAAACACAGTAAAACTTGTATGCTATAAATAAACCAGAATTATTTAACGAGTTAGGAAACAGAACGTGTTGGGGAGCTCCCTCTAAATCCTGAGTGTACGAGTTGGACTAAATCACTCGGGGACGAGTTGGAAGTTCCCCTTGAATTCCCAGAGTACGAGTTTGGAAGCTCACCTCCAAATCTCCAGGGTACAAGTTGGAAGCTCACCTTTAAATCCCTAGAGTACGGGGGGGACTCACTTCTAAGTCCCCAGAGTACGAGTTGGGAAGCTCGCCTCTATATCACCAGAGTACAAGTTTGGAAGCGTGCCTCTAAATCCCTAAAGTACGAGCGGGGAAGCTCACCTCTGCATTCCCAGAGCACGAGTTGGGAAGCTCGCTTCTAAATCCCCGAAGTACGAGTTGGAAAGCTCGCATTTAAATCCCAGAGTACAAGTTCGGAAGCGTGCCTCTAAATCCCCAAAGTACGAGTGGGGAAGCTCACCTCTAAATCCCCAGAGCACGAGTTGGGAAGCTTCCTCTAAATACACAGATTACAAGATGGGAATCTCGCCTTTAAATCCCCAGATTACGAGTTGGGATGCCCGCTTCTAAATCCACAAAGTCCGAGTTGGGATGCTCGCTTCTAAATCCCCAGAGTATGAGTTGGGAAGCTCATCTCTAAATCCCCAAAGGAGGAGATGGGAAGCTCGCCTCTAAATCCCCAGAGTATGAGTTGGGAAGCTCATCTCTAAATCCCCAAAGGAGGAGATGGGAAGCTCGCTTCGAAATCATCAGAGTACAAGTGAGAAGCTCACTACCAAATTCCCAAAGGACGAGTGTGGAAACTCGCTTATAAATCCCCAGATTACCAGCTGGGAGGCTCCCTTCTAAATCCTCAGTGTACGACTGGGAAGCTCTTCTCTAAATCCCGAAGTACGAGTCGGGCAGCTCACCTCTAAATCCCCAGAGCACGAGTTAAGAAGCTTGGCTCTAAATTCCCAGAGCACGAGTTGAAAAGCTCGATTCTAAATCACCAGAGTACGAGTTGAGAAGCTTGGCTCTAAATCCCCAGAGCACGAGTTGAAAAGCTCGATTCTAAATCACCAGAGTACGAGTTGAGAAGCTTGGCTCTAAATCCCCAGAGCACAAGTTGAAAAGCTCGATTCTAAATCACCAGAGTACGAGTTGAGAAACTTGCTTCTAAATCCCCAGAGTACAAGTTGGGAAGCTTGTCTCTAAATCCCCAAAGTACAACAAGGCAAGGCAGGTATCAGATGATGGTACGAGCTGACATCGTTTAGCACACAGCAGATATTAAGCGCAAACACAGCGCGAGAGCGATTAGGCACGCGACGGGGGACGCAATGACAGATGCGACAATCACGTGACTGTCCACACACCATCGCGACGACCGACGCGTCGTCCTAGGCAGACAATGTGGACGCTCCAGGAAGTCAATTCGAGGCAGACCCGCCCTAGACACCGCATCCAATGTTGAACCAACACAGGCCCGTCTACACACCCCAGCACATTGCCGGTCGCTCACGCTCACAGGCACTGCTCAGATTAGTATTTCCGCCAAAAATCACTGCCATTTGCTGGTCTACGGTTAAATAATTTTATTGTAAAAATGTTGACGCTGGAAATTACATTCACACTTATATACATATGTATTTTTCGTGTCGTGTTTCATCATGGACTACCCGCCAGATTTCTGGTCCCGCCCTTGCGACGCTGGCTCAATATTACCCTGACATTGGGGAATAGGCTTGTGCTTTGTTGGGTAGGCCTGTCGATTACAATACCACAAATGAGCCAGACAGTCATACCAGCATACGACTGTGGGGAGGTTGTTTATATCGGCACTGCACCAGTACTCGTAGGTAACGGCTTAATTTAAAGTATTTTTTATTACAAGTATTTGTGATAATTTTTTAAAACTATTTTTATGTCACGAATATTATTCAAGTATGCATTATCACACAGTTTTATTATCACAGCTATATTAACTACCGTAGCGTGCTCGGCCTCAGACCGCCAGGGCGCGAATTTCGAATCCTGTATCTAGAGGACAGTGTCATCTCAATCATCTCACCATACACAGGAGGTTCTCCTGGCCCAGCTTAGCCTATATGTGTACAAAGGTGGCCTAAAGCCCGATTCATTTCATTTAATTTACTACCGTATTGAACTATTGTCTTGGAAATTAATGTTAAGTTGCAATAGTTTTATTATAAAACTTAGTGCAAAACTACACAATTATTCTTAGGCCTATATAAATTTATTATTTTGAACTCAAATCCTAAATGACAGTTATTTTACCTAATAAACATAGAAATGACTGAGATCTCTATATTTTTAAATGAAAGACAGCTAAAGTATCAAGTCCAGATCAAGTTAGATTACTGCGGTACTCAGTTACTAATTTTACGTTTACCAGATGTAGGGTCTATGTGTAATGCCAGAATGCTACAACTTTGATTAAAAATTGATTTAATTTGATTAAATGAAGGCTATGGCTCAGTTCTATAATTAGGACTTATCCAAGCTATCCAAATGTTTTGGGTTTGCCGGGTTGTCAACTGCGGCTTTGTCATACATTGACCATAGGTTGGTGTGTTCGGCAGTCTATATATCCATTTATTCTGAGTACATATCAAAACGTGCTTGTATCTGATGGTACCTGAACACACACAATCTTCTAATTGAACTTAGAGATACTGCTTGGTGATGTATAGCCATTTAGTATAATCAGAACTTATTCTCTTACATCTTACCCTCGAAAATTTCCCACAGTGCTGCATATACCTAGTCACCAATTAAAGCACACCCATTTATAAGATGCAAAAAAAGAGCGTCTATGAGCGCTGTATTTAATTTTTTTGATTAAGGTAGTATAGATTGTCTCTCTTGATATACATGTTGATGACCTGATATGTTATCGTGATGTGTGAAAGATATCTGTGATTTTTGAAATATATCTGCATCATCCACAACAACTATTGTTGGCATTTAAATTGCATGTAATCATACGGATTTTGTTTTTATAAACAAAACTCCTTATTGCATCCAACTTAAAATCATACATTTTGGTGATGAAAATGATGATAAATTATAACACCTTGCAATATGAGGAAATGTTTTTCCTGGTGAATAGGCCTATATACTGTATCGTCTAATTAGATGCCTTTCCGCTCATACTTTGATGAAATTTGATCTCAATCTAGCCCTTATATCCTTTGATAATTTACGGGCATCATGAATTCAACGGGTGGAATTGGGTGGGGTTTATTGGTAGTCCTATACTGCCGAGCAACATTCAAGTGAAAATTATTTACACTTTTATCTCACCTTCATATAATAGAAAATCTCATCCATCAATTGAGCTATTACCGATTGGGCCCTGTGTATTTCTGAACTATGCTTAGACTAACTACCAGTTTCGTGCAATGTTGGACTATCTCATTAATTTTAAGGCAAAAATGGCCTAACTCATTAAAATTAATGCCAAAATTGCCTATCTCTCATTAATTTTAAAGCAAAAATGTCAAAATTTATACCAAAATGGTCTATCTCACTAATGCAGTTCACTGACATGAAAATCAGCTATAAATATTTTCTGTCCTCACCATATGAGATAGGTCATTTGTTTTTTCGTGATTCACGATCGAATTTTTATTTTAAGTACTAGCTACCAAATTGAAAAGATGCGTCGTGTTTTTGTGGTCATTTTGGTATAAATAACTCATTTTGGGCGAAAAGTGAGTTAAGCCATTTTTGCTTTAGGCTGACGATATGCAACACTTAACCATATATGTACCAGCCGTGAATTAACCATCCTGATCAATACACTTAATATAAAGCAAAGTTCTACAGACTACAATAAATATATAAATATGCACTGGGTAGTAACTCTGCCATGGTAATTACCATCATCTGTTTTAACAATAATCTACTCTACTATGTTGTGCTATTGCTTGTAACATATGTAATTTATATTATCTTGTTAATGTGATTTAAATTTAATCCAGCATTATGGTGTTCACTTACAGGACACAGACAGTATATTTGGATCGTTACCAGTGCTGTTTTGGTTTATCTGGCAGTCTACTCCCTGGATAGATTACGGCAGGACGTCGTTTCCCAGCTGCTGGAGAGTTGTCCAGTAAGAACCCTAACTATCAAACTGATCTCTAATAAAAACATACGTCTCGGTAACTTCCTGTTTCAAGTCGTGTCACTGTGGGGAATCGCCTCTAGTAATAATCTCAGTTTCTTTATTGAATGTGATGCTTCTTCTCTAGATATGTTTCCAAATTTACCCGGAGCTCATTGTGAAGATCACTGGTCAAAAAGTTTTACAAAATACAGAGAAAAAACTGACTTGACTGGATACTTTTTGCCAAAGTTATTCAAATTAAATAACGTAGCGACTGCAGGCGGTGTGCTAGTCCTTGATGCACATTTACAATCCTGGAAATACTTTAACCATCTGGATATGAAGACAATTAAAGATAAATTAATATTCAATGAAAAGATTGAGAATAAAATAACGTCATTCTTGGAATACACTACTGGTTACAAGAAAGCTTCAACATTTTATATCGGAGTTCAAATAAGAAGGGGAGATTTTACTGAGCCACACAATCAAAAGTTAGGTTTTCATATTTCTTCTGCTGAATACATCCACCGTGGTATATGGTATACTATCAACAATTATCAACACCAGAGCTTTGTGATATTAATTTGTACAAACGATATGCCGTGGGCTAAAGCGAACATACCAGCGGATTATGGTGGTCATGCTGTTGTGTTTTCGCCGTTCTCGTCACCAGCTGATGATCTTTGTTTATTGTCGCATTGTAATGGTAGTGTGATCACAGGAGGCACATATGGCTGGTGGGGAGCTTATTTGGCTGCAGGTCCTGTTGTCTACGATCGACTATATCCAACCAAAGGCTCCAGAATGGACTATTATTATAGCAAAACAGATTATTACCCAGAATCTTGGATTCCTTTATGAATTATGCAGGGCATAAGGGCCTACTGCTAGCTTATTATCAGGCTGGTACATAGTAGACACGTATTCAGAATTCAATCTTTGAAACCTCATGATGCATTCAAACATCATTTTGCATCTCTGAAGAATTACTTAGTTCCCTACACCTATGAGTTTTAGAACGTGAATTTTCATGGGAGTGTTTGATAATAACTATATTTTTTTTCATTTTCATTTGCCAACCATTAGAAGTCATCTTCTTCCACTACAAGTCGAGAATTGTAGTGCTATCTTTGTCTGTGGACAATGTCTACACAACCATGGATTTAAGTGTACAAGTACCAAAACACCAGAAACTAGTGTTTTCCAGGCAGCGTGTAATATTGCATAATCTGAGGATTGAGATGGGTAGGTTGGCTTGTTTAATCCGTGACAACATAATCAAGGACTGCAATTTACTTCGGAATATCAGAGTGTGCTAGGATAGTATAACATTTATTGTTGACATTTTGTTAAATTTGGCAGAACATGACATGTTTACTTTTCATAACTCCTAGGACTGATCAGCTGGCTAGAAAAGTAACCTTACAAAAGTAATTGTGCAACACGAAATATGCCACACGTTTTCAGTAACAAAGCTTTTAATGGACCACTGTTTATCACGGACATGTATTACCTTGGTCAATAAAACTTTCTATATACCTAGGGGATGAAGATGATGAAGATGATGGTGGACTTAACAGGGTTAAAACATATGTTTGAGCCGAAATACATGTCAGGGTATTAGACTCCAATCTGGTGAGACGCCAAAGGTGGCTGATTATTGTTTGGTATCTGAATGTGTTTTGCAAAAAAAAAATTTTTATAGAGAAGCAAAAAAATCCTCAAAATTTAAAAGACTAAAACAATACAGTGAAGCAAAAAATCCATAAAATGTAAGAAAGAATAAAAAAATTCATATTTCGTAAACTGGAGTATAATATTTGTTGACTAAGAGTTTTCCACTTCAATGTCGGAGTGTACATGCAGGAGTTCAACAGAGTATATGTCATTTCTTGTTAAACCTGTGGTCATCTGTGAAACCCACATGCCCGGGCCAGTGTCTATCAGTTGTCTATAAATAGCCAAGACAAGAAGGTACTACATATTACAACCTAATGTCGTCAAAGAGCATAGCTAAGAGCAATATAATTGGATTCTAGCTTTGTCGTGTTTGAATTATTACCCATAGATGTCGCTCAAGTATTGTGGAACCCCAGTGTTCAGCAAATAATCATCAGTTGACTATGGCCTTAAAATAATGTTGCAGCTGTGAGTAAAATGTAAAAGTGTTTAGACTAGCAGGGTTTACAATGGATCTAATAATAGTATCCCTGCAAACACAACACATTGAAACAATTATGTTTAAATATTGGGCAACCGTCTGCGATGCTGGCCCAACATTAAGACAACATTGATCTATCAATTCATCTCTTGTTTTGGAGAGATTCTCCATCAGGTAGATCTGATAACATCTAGTCATTTCCTGGCATAATTACTTCCGGTGTTACATGACTCCCTTGCCTAGACACAGGACGCCCAGGGGGTAAGAGAACACGAGCCAAATGAATGTTAAATCCAAGTAATCATGAGATGTTGATTCGATTCTGGTTTAATGTTGGGTGAACGTCGAAGACATTAAAACTGCATGGGGTAAACGTCTATCAAAATGGCTATCAAAATGTAAATCTAACATCTTTTTTGTAATTGTAGCTCGAGATTGCTAAACTTATAGTTTTTGCATGATTTGTGACCGGAACACACATTTCCGATGTTTATTTCGCATCGTATGACCTATATTTCATTGTAAAATCCAAGATGGACGTCATTTTACATACTTACAATTAAAATAATGACGTCACTATGAATACTAGTCGAGGTATGTTAGAATATACTGTGCTTAAACAGAGTTTCAAATGCCTTGTAGCCTAATTTGTCGTATTACCTAGTCTATTTTTTGGATTTCCATCAAACAAGTGGTGATTTTTATAATCTAGTTCATATGCATAAAAACCGCTTTTATTTGTGTGTTTGTGGTAACCATTCTTAATTTAAAGGTCAAATAAACACAAATATAGAAAAGATGTTGTTTTGGCGGTCTTTTTTGTTTTGCTTATTTGAAGATGAAGGACACCAAAGATAGAATGTTATGCGACAGATTCGAAATCAGCACACCCAAATTATGTAAATATAAGCGGATCAAAAATCTGCACTCAAATGTCGAGCAAATTTTAATGTTTCACATTTCAGCCCAGGCTGAATACACACATTTTCAAAAAAAGCTGCAATATTCTCTCATTCAAATATAAATGTCATGTACAAATCTAAATTGGCAGCTTTCACTGCGTCAGAAAGTCGTTTGCTGAGACCTTACTGCGCTTTGTCTCACGCTTTCATACTTTGCAGGTCGCAGTGGGAGCGCTGGGCGAGCGTAGGTTGGTGTGACAGGGGTATAAGTTAACATACAGCTATTGGGGAAGAAATGTGTGTTTAAACATCAAGATTTGTAAATGTTTGGTCTCAAATTTTTACAAATATGAGTAATTCCCACCCATTTGAAGTTGTGGGTCTCGGTAGCGAGACACAACTTCCGATGGGTGGAAATTTAAATGTTTAATGGAGCGCTTTAAGGGCTAAAACCCTCCCATCAAGATGGTGATGGTTGTTCTTCAGCAGATAAATCAAGACAGATAAAAAGTGGGGTTTTTTAAGTTCCAAATTTTATTCAAGACTGCTGAGTAAATTTGTGGGCGCACAATGCAATTACACGCATTCGTAGCATGGTCAACGTCAACGTCAGTGAAGTATACCTACCCAGCTGCTACAACTCAATCGACGCAAAGCAGTGAAAACGCGTGCAATTATTTGCCTTTTTCTGTAAAAAGAAAAACAATTACATTTGACATCCTACACCGTATGGGGACGGCTACACCGATGGCGCAAATTGAAATTAAAAAACCCCAGACTAATCCAATTACTTAAAGCGACACAATCAGACTAAATCATCAAATAATCAGTATTTTTATTTTTGCTTTTTAATATGGCCATATATGATGTGAACATGTCCATAGACTAGAACTACAACAGTTTTTTTAATTTTTGTGTTGCACATTTACCATTAAAGCGAGATGTAATGACTAAATTCCCGATTTCATATTTCAGACATGTATGTCCAAAATAAGAAATACGGAGAACTCACACGATACACACTAAAAATCACACAAAACCTCGCAAGAAAACTCACACTCAAACATCACACGAGACATTTTCCTTTGTGACGAAAATTAAATAACAGCGTTCAAACCGTGCACCCCACGTATAAGTAAAACTAATTTGAAATAAAATCTGCCTGGAATTATTAATTTAATTATCACATTTGAAATAAGGCCAGTTGGTACAAGCTTCCTAGAATAATAAATTAAATTTGCTCACAATCACCGCTCAGAATAACAAATGTAGTACATGATATGCCGAAGTAAACAGGTAAAAAACAGCAAAGGTTCACAGTGATTGACTTTATACACCCTGTCCCAGAAAACACAAGAGCGAATGTTAGTATAATGTTGGCCCACCGTCTGCGAATTATACCGACATTGGTTCTCACCACTCGTCACATGCAAGGCTCGGGCTTGATGTGGTTGGTGACTATATATTGTGCTGAGATGAGCCCATCTCGCCTTCCCAACGATGCCGTTCGCATACAATCTCGGTATGCCGTACTAGGTGATTGTGATCTCAGCAGCCATTCACACACATTATCGGGGTCTGGAAAAATTGATGGCAGCCACGAATGAGATATATCGCATGATTGTATATATATTGTTGAGTAATTGCTTTTTGTATTGAAAGGAATATACAAGCGTTGTAAATTAGGGTTGCCCGGATTTCACCCGTGAGACTGGAGGCACATAAATGACAGTGGATGTAAGAGAATCGTCAGTATTGCTGAAATGCAATAAAATAGCTACAGCGGCACATTTTATCTTCAGAAACTGCCATAATTTATTAAACTACCATAATTTATTCTTATCTGTCTACCTTCATTTCTTGTTTAATTAAAATTCATAACATAGGTCCTATTATTTTCTTAAATAAAGAAGAAATTATTAAAGTGCATTTGTGTACGTTAAATGTTCACTGTAGCGCTTTAGGTTGTTAAATAAAATGAAAATGAAATGAATCGGGCTTACACCACTTTTGTGCACATGCAGGCCAAATTGGACCAGGAAAACCTCCTGAGGATGATGAGATGACACTGCCTTCCAGACACAGGATTCGAAATTCAAACCCTGGGGGTCTGAGGCCGAGCACGCTACCTCTCGGTCACGGAGGCTCCCCACACTACTGAGTGTTTTACGAGTGGATTGAGAAGAAACATTTTATTTATTTCAGACCGCCGAAACCGGGAAACGAACCCCGAACTCTAGTGTGAAAGGCAGTGGTGCTAACCACTACCCTATAGGGCCCCTCAAAGAGATCATCGTAAGCGAGTGGTGAGCCCACTTCATATGCATACGGCATCGTTGTTGGGAAGGCGAGATGTGCTGACACACAAGTCAACACATCAAGCCCGAGCCTTTAGGCGAGGGCTTGATGTGGTGACGAGTGCTGAGATCAGCCCATTTCGCCGCACCCGACGACGCTGTATGTATTTTCTCGTGCGAATGTTTATCTGAAACGACAAAACTGAGCAGTGCAGCGTTTTGGAGAGAGTGTACGTGAGATGGGCTGATATCACCATACATCTCGTAGTGAAAGCCTTAAAAGGTAGTCACATGGTACTAAAGTGTGAGCCCAGATTCTAAACACGATTCTGGACGATAATCACCATGGTCAAGGTGATTCTGTTCTTAACATGTGACACAATATGAACAGGAAGGCGGGAAGTACGATGTCAAGTACCACACGACACCATTGGGGTTAGTGTGAGCCCAGATTCCGAAGTTGATTCTGAACCCACAGTGTGAGGTTTTAATAAGATCACTGTGAGCTCATGTAATGAGAATAACGTAATTCTATGTAAAATTGTAATTCTACTGTGAGATCACTGTAAGCTAATGTAGTGAAACTCATATTGTGATCGTACTGTGAGACCTTGTGTGGGGACTCGTACTGTGTGATCACTGTGGGGTCACCTTGTATGGTGACTCACACTGTGTGATCACTGTGGGGTCACCTTGTATGGTAGCTCAAACTGTGAGATCACTGTGAGGTCAGCTTGTATGGTAACTCACACTGTGAGATCACTCTGATGTCACCTTGTATGGTAGCTCACACTGTGAGATCACTGTGAGGTCACCTTGTATGGTGACTCACACTGTGAGATCACTGTGATGTCACCTTGTATGGTGACTCACACTGTGTGATCACTGTGATGTCACCTTGTATGGTAGCTCACACTGAGATCACTGTGATGTCAGCTAGTATGGTAGCTCACACTGTGAGATCACTGTGATGTCATCTAGTATGGTAACTCACACTGTGAGATCACTGTGGGGTCATTTTGTATGGTGACTCACACTGTGAGGTCACTGTAATGTCAGCTTGTATGGTGACTCACACTGTGAAATCACTGTGAGCTCAGCTTGTATGTTAGGCCTACCTCAGACAGTGAGATCACTGTGAGGTCAGCTTGTATGGTGACTCACACTGTGAGATCACTGCGAGGTCGACTTTAATGGCGACTCACACGTCACTGTGAAGTCAATGTGTACTGTATGATAACTCACACTGTGAGATCACTGTGATGTCAGCTTGTATTGTAACTCACACTGTGAGATCACTATGAGGTCTGTTTGTATGGTAACTCACACTGTGAAATCACTGTGATCTCACTGTGAGGTAAGCTTGTATGGTAACTCACACTAAGAGATCACAGTAATAATGTCGTGATCTCATGTGCTGTACTGTCTCAGTATACCAATATCCCTTCATAAAATACTTTCATTGACATGCCTTCCAGTAAATTGCCCTTGTCCAACAGCTTACAGCGTACATTGATGGCGGTTTAAGTGATTAAGGTCAATAAGAGCATATATCAAAGGAGTCTGGCCTTGCCCCCCACCTCTGGCGGCTGGCAGCTTAACGGCTGATCACGGTCGATCAGGCTTCTGAACCTTTGTCTCCTACCAGACTTTGTATTATAGGCCTACCTATCTCACCAGGTGATAAAAGGGAGGGAATATAATGTTGATACCAGGACTAGTGCGTAAGCTGGCGTCAGCACCGCGCTGCGCTCTCCTCTCATCCAATAGGCGTAAGCGCAGTGCTACGAGGAGACGTGGATTAACCAGATAAAGGTTTTGTATGAGCTGTTCAAACGCAACACTTTGGCCGAGTGCTATGGACCAGCGTCGGAGACAGTGAACCAACATTGAGCCAACACCAGATCAATATATTGTGTTTGTTGGGCACCCGGTGCAAGCGCAGCGCTGCATGGAGACGTGGATCAACCAGATAATGGTTATAAACACAACACTTTGGCCGAGTGCTAGTTTTACTCTTTAACCGCCGGTGCCGCATATATTCGGGTTTTCATTTTTTATTAGCAAATTAAGTACCACCTTTTAAACATGTTAAAGATAAAATATGACATCAATCAGCAATATTTTGAAAACAGTTGACCTCCATCTTTTCAAATCTGAATAATTTCCTCTCACTTGAAGTTGTGGATCGCGTCAGCGAGACGCAATTTCAAGTGGGTGAAAATTCGGATTGAATAATTTGGCGGTTAAAGGGTTAATGTTGGACAGCGTTGTAGATGGTGGGCCAACATCAAACCAGCATCGGTTCAATAAATTGTGGTTTCTGGTCTGCGTGAGCTGCATATTCCATTACTGTGTGATCCCTCCATAATTATCATTCACGTTAAAGGGACTGGCCCAGGCTAAAATCATAAAAAAATCGGTGATTTTATTTCGGGTTCTTAATATGACCATATGATGTAAACATGTACATAGACTAGAACTGCAAATTGTTAATTTAATATTGTGATAATTATTGCGCTAAATTACATCCCAGGATCTGTGGATGAAACGAAGATAGAAAATAAGTGCCACACACTTTGAGTGCCTTTGATCTTGTCATGATTACCTAGTAGACTAGTGCATCATCTGAGACAGACCTTGAGAAGATGAAAGGAGGCGGCCATCTTTCTTTTCTAAGATTTTCACCATCTTTCCGCTACTTAAAGGGACTGGCCCAGGCTAAAATCATAAAAAAATCGGTGATTTTATTTCGGGTTCTTAATATGGCCATATGATGTAAGCATGTACATAGACTAGAACTGCAATTTTTTATAATTTTTGTGCTGCGCATTCACCAGTTAGGCTAGATATAGAGACGAAATTCCTGATTTCTAATTATTGACAACAATGTCAAAAATAGGAAATGCGGGAATTTCGTCTCTATATCTAGCCTAGCTGGTGAATGCGCATCTTCGTTTCATCCACAGATCCTGGGATGTAATTTAGCGCAATAATTATCACAATATTAAATTAACAATTTCAAACAAGGTGTCCTATAGACAGCGTAATTATTTATCAATATAATTCCCAGTAATATCAGTGGTTTAATCACGGGACAGAATACCATAAACAAAATTACTTACTTTGTAATAAACAGTATTATTGAGGTGTGCTATTTGGAAAATATTTTTCTAATCGGCTTGTAGTGTCTTCACCTTGCTTGATATAATTGCTATTAGCTAATAAATGTGGCTTGTTTAAGTTGTGACCTATTTATTAGCTGTATTGTATTACGTATTTTATTAAGAGACTGGCTAATCTAATTCTGTGATCAAACTTGTAAAGCATTCATATATTTTGTGGAAGTGGAACAAACGTGAGTCTCCTTTGCATACCCGTACTGCAGGGGATAATTGTACTGACGTTTGCTACACAATTGGGGGCGAATGCTACACAATAATACGTTTGTGTAGCCGTTTCGGCATATGAACAGCTACACAATTTTTCATAGAACACAATATTCCATGTAGACCTACTTTAATTGTATTGAAGCTCAATAATTCAATGATTAACAGATGGAAAGGACGCTGGTCTGACGAAAATTTGAAGGAGAAAAAGGCATTAAATTTGTCAGATTTAATCATTTACCCACTTGAAGTTGTGTTTTGCGGTAGCAAGACACACAACTTCAAGTGGGTAAAATTTTAATTGTGTCATGCAGTTAAGAACATATGGATTGTTTTGTCACCCACTTCAACATGTTATAGTCATCTGACATACACTACTAGTCGAGAATTCGTGGCTTGTATAGTGTACAAAGATTGCAACTGTAAATTCAGGTTGGAAAGGGTTAACTCTTAACCCTTTAACTGCCAAATTATTCAATTTGAATTTTTACCCACTTGAAGTTGTGTCTCGCTGACGCGATCCACAACTTCAAGTGAGTGAAAATTATTCAAATTTGACAAAATGGCGGTCAAGTCTTTTCAAATCTTGCTGGTTGATGTTATCTTGAACATGTGGTACTCAATGTGCTAATAAAAAATGAAAACCCGAATATATGAGGCAACCGGTGGTTAATAGGTTAAATAGTCGTTTTAGTCCGTTTTATTAACCAAATAAATCATTTTTTATCAGGAACGAAATGGGCGTTTAAACAGCAAGATTTGCAAATTAGGCAAATATGAGTAATTTACACCCACTTGTAGTTGTGGGGCGCGGTAGCGAAACATACGTCTTCAAGCCGATATCATACCACAGGTGGCGCCACTAGCATGAGTTTACAATGTTAGCCCTTTTCCGCTTCATTTGAATAACTATGCTACGGATATGTGCCATTATGTCAAGGAAAAAGAACGAAATTCTATAGATTCGTAGATCCGAATGTAGGCTACAAGGCGCGCAGCGCCGAGGACATTCGGATCTACGAATCTATCGTAATTGAGTTCTTTCTTCGACCTAAAATACACAACATCTGTAGGCCTACATGAGTTCCAAGATTTGATATATAAAATCTCATTTTTAGAGTCAGCATGTTTAACTGCGTAACATTAGCCATGCAGTGTCATGGTGAAAAATATCTATTATGCGCGACCCGGACAATGAAAAATAACACTAGATTCGTAGAATCTAATTTACTGTTTTAACAATAGGCTGACGTTACCGGTGTATTTTAAAAATAATATACTCTTTTAGTGCGGGGATCGACGTTAGACGTCATATTTTGAAAGTCGGTCCCCGCGCTGAAAGGGTTAATGCAGAAGGCAATGAAGCATGAACTCTGACCCTAAGGAATCAAGATAATCTGTCATTTGGTTGACACTTGAGGCACAAGGGAATCAACATCATATGACTAGTCTAAGTAACATACATTCCAACGGGAATAAGAACGATGTCAAGACATTCAATGTTATCACGAAAATATACCGCGTAGGCGAGGGAAAATCAATCATAATCCACCAGCTGATGATGAAATATATAATAATATTCAACTTCCAGAGAACTTGACCGCAGTTTGCAACTGCCAACACTGTGCTACCAAACGGTGTAATTGTAGGAAACTATCTATCAGTTGCTCCGAGTTCTGCAAATGTATGGATGAAACAGTTGAAGAAGAGCCTGTTGAATGCAAAAATCCATACACATAGTATTAGTAGTTTTGAAAGGTATTGAGAATGCGATTGTAAAAATTACTGCTGCACTGGCACACGTAGTAATGTAGTTAAATGTATTGGGAATGCCGTTGTAAAAAATACTGCTGCCCATGCACACATATAGTAATGTAGTTAAAGGTATTATTATAATTACTGATGTATTGATACGATCAAATGGTTTACCAGCGTATTGATGTAAATGCTGGTTCATAAAAGCACATAATGTGAATATATATTGCTCCTCATTATCTAACCCAAACACAAAAAACAGCCGCAGACATAGCATAATACTCAAACACATGATTTGTAACATATACATGCATAAACGTATGTTATGTCATATCAATTAAGTGAAATACCGTTATCGAGTAGTTTTACTGATTTAAGGGGGTGGGGTCATTCACATGATGACTGTGAAAAAACCCAGATAGGTTAGAAGATTCAAATTTGTTCCAAATAAAGCTAGAATTATAGATTCAGTTTTATAATTATTCTGCTTGGTGTCAGGTCTCATATTTTTTTGTGAAAAAAAAAATTATAGTGACTTAGTAAAATGGAAAACGAAGTTGAAATTTGGCCCGAAATTCAACATTTTCCCAAATTGTGAGACCTACACTCCCTCGGTGCAACCTTATGGTATACACTAAAATGATCATAACGTTTCCCCGGGCATTTTGGTATGGTCATGTGAATGATTTGAAACATTCTAGCCCAAGTAAACCTAGAATATGTGATTTTACCAAAGTCGCGGAGGCCAAAAACACAAATAATGCGATTTCTCGAAATTTGACAGGAACCCGGCTTGGGCACCAAGCCTAAAATATGTGCCAAGGGGTATATAACAACAATCTAACATTACATTGAGGGTACCTTTCATGGTCAAATCCAACCCATCAGCTGAAGGAGTATTAGTCATTTGGTTGACACTCGGCACAAAGGATCCACGCGAGGAAGTTCTTTCACCAATGAGATGACTATTCATTTCAACAGAATCTAATAATCTGATGGGAATAAGAAAGATCAAAGTGATCACCGCAGGCGTGGGATGGGATGACCATTGGTCCCAGATAATCTGTCATTTATTTCACACTTTGCACAAAGAATCTATGTGAAAAAAACCTTTCCCTTTCTAAGTAACATGCAATATAATGCATGGGGAGCAGGAAGAATGTCGAAACATCAATGATCATACTGAAATGTACATACCCCGATACTCATGGGTCGCTCAATTACATTCTGATAATCTGTCATTGGGTTTATACTTGACACAAGGCTCAGCAACGGATCCAGAAGGTTTTCACGGGCGAATCCAGAAGGTTTTCACTGGCGAATCCAGAGGGTTTTTAAGGGCTGATCCAGAGGGTTTTCAGGGTCAAATCCAGAGAGTTTTCAAAGGCGAATCCAGAAGATTTTCACGGGCGAATCCAGAGGGTTTTTAGGGGCGGATCCAGAGGGTTTTCAGGGTCGAATCCAAAGAGTTTTCAAAGGCGAATCCAGAAGGTTTTTCAGGGGCAATGCCAGATGTTTTTGGGGGCGGATCAAAAGGGTTTTCAGGGACAATTCCAGAGCTTTTTCAGGGGCAAATCCAGAGGGTTTTCAAGGGTGAATCCAGGCGGTTTTAAGTGGCGGATCCAGAAGGTTTTCAGGGGCGGATCCAGAGGGTTTTCAGGGGCGGATCCAGAGGGTTTTCAGGGGCGGATCCAGATGGTTTTCAGGGGCGGATCCAGCGAGTGTTCAGGGTCAAATCCAGGCGGTTTTTACGGGCGAATCAAGAGGGTTTTCAGGGGCAAATCCAGACGGTTTTCAGGGTCAAATCCAGAGGGTTTTTTAGGGACGGATCCAGAGGGTTTTCCGAGGCGGATCCAGAGGGTTTACAGGGGCGGATCCAGAGGGTTTACAGGGGCGGATCCCGAGGGTTTTCCATGGGAGGCTGAAAGGCAGTAGATACGATGACTGGCTTCCCCGTGCTTTCCATCAACCACGAGAATCTGCCTCATTTTCCCGTAGGCCTTCATATATGTTTTCACGTATTTATATGTTTTCGTGTACAATATATGTTTTCAAGTACATTTATGTAAAATTGTTTTTATGTACATATATGTTACGTTATATATGTTTTCGCGTAAATATATGTTTTCGCGTCTATGTTTTCACGTATGCTTTACATACGTATATGTTTTTTATTGACATTTTATTTTCACATACATTTACTTAGCGTTCAACACCATTTTAAAATGTAGCCCTGGGACCCAACCTGGTGGAGTGGTTAAAGCTGCTTGCATGAAAATTCGGAGATCGCTAGTTCGAATCTCGCTCTGGCATTCAAGTTTCAAAGAAACAGAATGTTTCTTTCCCGCTCATTCGTAAATATTACATTTCAAACAAATTATTCTGGATCTCTAACATATAAGGGTGCTACGGTGCTGGCCATCCTAAATGTACACAACAAATTGATTACCAATTGTTGTGTAACGATTGTATATAATTATGTAGGATCTACCCACATTTGTACAATGTTGGACCAACGTTGGGCCGACGTTGTATAAATGCTATGCAAATGTTTTGTGTTTGCTGGGTATAGAGCTACATGCTTCGTAGCCATAGCTTTAACACAACGGTGGTTGGAAATAAAATAGGCCCAATATAAATCCGCCGTGCGTCCAATTGGACTGGAACATAATATCAGTAATAATGATATATGGACCGTGCACCCATGGCCACTTCTTCCGCACCCCGGCAATAAGCTGGTAATAAGTGTTCTTACGGCGCACTGATGGCTGCCCCAGTGTCATGTAGCCTACCCTTTGCCACTCCCATATCCCCCGTGACACATGGTTTTGGCCAAAAAGCTATGCAAATTGAAAACATGAGACATTGCGTGAATGCTGGTAAATAAAGCCTAACGTTCGATTCAAACTGAAGGGTCAACTTAAAGGCTAAGTGAAGTCCCCAGAACACAAAGTAATCCTCCATTCTATTTAAATACAGTTCTAATAGGGCTTCGTCGGTGCGATTTAGCCCACTGGAATCAATTTCCTGCTTCGAAAGTGGTAGACGGAGCTTATTTTTGACGTCATCACAGGGGTTCAGACGTCAGGTGGGGGGGGGGGGGTATTGTCTCATTGGTTTTAGTTCTTGCACATGTTCATGTGGAAGCTGATGTACAGCGTTGGCCTATTTTCAGAAATATATGAGGCTATATAGCCTACTGAACTTGAATAAAAATGTAAATAAAACATCTACAAAATAAAACGCACTGAAAAAGACTAGTTTTATGTCCAAGTCGTATTGCCATGTGAACAAAACTGTGTGCCTTATACCCAGACAGCTTTTTCGTATTCCTGTACTCCCCCCAGCTCGTCGCAATTCATTGCGTTGGGGTTTGAGTTTTGAATTATTTCTCTGATCCCCACGTCACCCGGCTTGCCAAGCAAGATCAGTATGTTTTAGACCACTGCCACCCAGCAGACATGGAATGTTGAGCCGCTGTTCGTTTGTTGTTGGACCAGCGTCGAAGACCGTGGGCCAACTATAAAGCAGCATTAGTTAAATGCATATTGCTGGTTGATTTCGATTTCGAAAGTAGTGAGCGTTGATTGTTTTTGACGTCATCAAGTGGACTAATGCTGGTAACCCAATATATTACTTTAAATGTGAATCTTGATTGGACCAATCTGCCAGTCCGGTCAGTAAAAATGAATTACAATCTGAACCGGCAGTAATAATAAATTTCTGAGGCTATTGACATGATAATATCCTGTCAGCAGAGGATGTAAGCCAATGGGACGAGACATAGATTGTAACAAGCCATCCCGTTGGTTAGCCAATGATATTGTGACCGTGATCATAAACAGATGTTAAATAATTTTTTACATTTTTTTCAATCTGCAACATATTTTTGATATTAAGAAATATATTATCAACTGCTGATCCTGTCCTGTCAATAGCGTTTTGGGTGGTTTGGTCTATTTTGAGAATGAGTCAATGACATTACTAAAGTTGTGTTATTGTTCCGATATGAATTTATTTGTTATAGACTGTATACTGTAATCTATAGGTCACCATTTTCGTGTGTATTTTCAGGCGCAATAATGGTTGATTAAGTCAATGTCTCTAGGCACGAAGAACTGATCACACTTAAATTTCCCAGAACGGTGGTGGTGGTGGGAGGAAATCAATGGCATTTTGTTTCCTGTTAGATCTCTTCAGCCTCCTGCTCTAGACCCTCTCTCTTTAACCTTATATCTTGTGGATGTTAACGGGCTGTGGGAGTTAGGCCTGTAGCAGTAGCTATAGGAAAACTGGAATAAAATGTTCTGTTGTATGTGCTGATTGTGTTGGAACCAACTGTACCAATGCACAGAGGACGAAACGTTAATATTGAACATTCACTTACCCCTTTGAGCAGTGAACTTCATAATGACACAAATCAATTGAGGAGAACGTAGAAAAGGAAGTGTCATTCATAGTTAGTATATCAATGGTAAAGATTGATGTGGAGGGCTAGACAATGAACGTTTATGTCAACGCAGTCCATATTCCACCACATATTTTAATATGAAACATTATTTTTTTACTGTATAATATAGACTATATTAAAAAATTACAAATGTACTATATATTACGTAATTGTTGGTTTCACTTTATATGGGATTTTGTGTTCAAAAGTCCTTTTTTATTTAAAATAGCCACGACGTTTGGGTTCTCGCGTATTCGGTGCAGACATTTTCAAATATGCAAATTAGGTTACTTAAATGTTTATGTCACTATGTGATATCACTATGTGTATTCATTACTGGTCTTTTGTATCAATTCCTTTATTTCAGTGAACATTTTTTTTTTTAGTTTCATGTTTCATGCTATCTAGTATTATATTAGTATTAGTATTGAATTGATAGTTTCATTTAAACTATTTAAATCGCTGACTGTTTTTAATATATTATTGTCTAAAGTACATTATGGGGAAATTGTCTAAAACGCCCAGCCTTAACCCTCAATGGGCTGAAATATTTGGTACAGTTGGATACCAAATGTTTTTTTCCGTTAGAAAGCATCATAAATGTCTAAGTTAGCTCTTTGCGCTTTATATGAATACCTATCTTATGAGTCTACGGCCATTTTGAATAGTTTACTATTTCAGTGCGGGTATCGACTTTAGACGTTATAATCTGACGCCTATAGACGTCAGATTCTAACGTCTAAAGTTGCTCCCCGCACTGAAAGGGCTAAGGAATGACGACATTTATTTGTTTATGATCAACATTAGGGGTTAGGGGTCATACAAATTATAACACCTAAATCAACACGCTACTATACATGAGTAGTGATGGTAAACTATGTTTCTGTGCCCCGGTGAGATGAAGTTCATCAAGTGATGAACGCTGATGAATGTTCATGAACATTCTCGAACATTCATCAATGGTTCATCAGACCAGTTCATGAACTGTGTTCATGAACTGTTCATCAAAAACAGTTCATGACAGATCATGAATATTAATGACCACTTGAAGAACTAATGTTGTTCATGAAGTTCATATGAAGAGGTTCATAAACAGTCATGATTTTTTATGAACTTGGTAGAATCAATTCAGTTCATAGCTTGTTCATGAAAGCTCATGAGAGTGTTTCATAAACTTTAAGGAATTATTCTGAACTTGATAAGTCTTTATTCGGTTCATGACTAGTTCATGAAAGTTCATGAGGGACTGTTTCATGGACTGTGATGAATTGTTATGAACTTGATTAATCTCATTATTTAGTTCATGGTTGTTCATTAAAAATCAATAACTTTGATGAATTATTATGAACTTTATCAGTTTTAATTCTGTTCATGTCTAGTTCATGAAAGTTCATAAGGGACTCTTTCATGAACTGTGATGAATTGTTATGAACTTGAATAGGCTCATTATTTAGTTCATGGTTGTTCGTTAAAGTTCACACTTTGATGAATTATTAACTCAATTTAGTTTTTGGTTTGTTCATGAAAGTTCACGAATTGTGGTGAATGACAGCTTAATTACCCTGGGGAGTATGGTGTCAACTACGAAATGGCTAATTAAATAATTAATAAGGAAATTGAGACAATGTGTTATCAACCATAGAATACATAATATTTTAAAATAGTTAGTTTCTAAGTTTTCTGTTCAGTTCTGTGTAATACTGTCAGAGAGGCGAGCTCTTTTTTAATTAACAAAATGAAGCCTAATTAGCTTGCTGTGTTTAGGTACGAAGTAACCTCAAAAAAAATCAAATCTCCGATCTAAATACTATATGTATTTTACAGATCAAAAGACTCAGACTGGAAAGTTAATGAATCTTCATGAACCATTCGTGAACATTCATGAACATCAAAACGAACTTAGTTTGTGAACATCATGAACTCAGTTTAAGTCTTGCTGGCTTATCTGGTTCATTATTGAACAACCTGAGTTCCTGGTAGTTCATGAACAACCTCAATTTCATGAACATTATGCTCGGAACTTCAGGTTGACAGTTCATGAATGTTTCATTATTTTGTTTTCAGGAACAGTCATGAACAGTTCATGAACACATTTAATGAACGTTCATGAATATTCATGAACTATCTGATTCGTGAATTGTTTTAGTTTTTGACCGTTCATGAACTAGGTTGACAGTTCATGAATGTCTCATTTGTTGTTCAGGAACATTCATGAAAAGTTCATGAACACATTTAATGAACGTTCATGCATGTTCATTAACTATATGATTCATGAATTTGTTGAGTTCATGTTCGGTCATGAACTAGCCTTGGTTCATGTATTATCTGAGTTCATGACCGTTCATGAACAACCCTTGTTCATGAAAATCAGAGTGTTGGCCTAAAGTGGTCGTTTTGGGAACGTTGTTCCTAAAACGCCCACAGCACACATCACCATTATCTGTATAGATCACAAAACGCCCACCCAATAAATGTTTGCCTAAGAAAAAGTGGTGGGTGGGCGTTTTGTGCACAGGGTAGCTGGCCAGCTTTGATTTGAAAAAAAAGATGCTTAGACGTCAGATTCTGACGACTAAAGTCGATCCCCTCACTGTAAGAGTAAAAAAACATTTCTAATGGTCGCAAGCTAGACCCATAACATAGGTATTCAGAAAGAGCTAACTAGGCCTAAGACATTTATGATGATTTCAAAATGAAAAAACCCTTTGGTCTCCAAGGATTTTACAAAAAGGTTTCACCGCTTAAAGGCTTTAAAGCCAATCACTGTACGTTTTTGGATGAAATGGGATGGGCATTTTGGGAACAATAGAAACCTTTTGTCAAAGACCCATCACTCAGAAAAAATTATGTAGGCCTATTTAAATCATATATATATATAGCTGATGGGGCTAATACAAAAATAGACAGAAAAGATACCTGCTCATTGTGACGAAGTTTCGCTGTATTACCTTTGACATTTGGTGTCAATGTCGCACCATTTTACGTCTTTGCTTTTGAGATGAATGCTGTCTCATCTCAACCCTTTAACCGCCAAATTATTCTGTTTGAATTTTCACTCACCCGAAGTTGTGTCTCGCTGACGCGATCCACAACTTCAAGTGAGTGAAAATTATTAATATTTGACAGAATGGAGGTCAATTCTTTTCAAACCTAGCCGATTGATGTCACATTTTTTCTTTAACATGTTTAAAATAAGGTACTTTTTGTGCTAATAAAACATAAAAAACCGAATATATTCGGTACCGGTGGTTAAAGGGTTAAGCACTTTGTTGCTTCGCACAACAGGAGGGATGACGTCATCTATCTCAGAAACATTTGCAAATGTCAAATCACGGGTTTGCCACTGAGAAAGTGGTGTGTGGGCGCTTTCTTTACTTTGACTTTTTGCAGGCAAGGCAATCTATCACAGATTTCCTTTGGGGGACGTCATCTGCTCTAATCCATATATTATCATTCTTCATTTCTGTGCTTAATACCTGAAAATTTCATGAAAAATTGCAAAATACGTCTAGGCCTAAGTGACGTATAATTGTATGCACTTCGATTATTTCTTAAAACTGAATCGTAGTTGTAATTAAATCGTAGTAGTAATTAAACAATTATGATTAGTTCAGCAAAAATAACACGATATTCATATTATTTAGAGAGTATATCATGCTCAATCATATTCATCATATTCCATTAAAAAGGCTCATATGTATAAATAGTGTGTCTGAAGGAATTAGCTCTTAAAGCACTGAAATATTTTATTTACAACAAGTGACGAAAAGTTGTTTCAACCCAAAATCTTCATAATGTCTTAGTTAGTTCTTTCCACATAATTTGAATACATGGTTATGGGTGTACGGCTATTATGAATGTTTGACGTTTTTAGTGCAGTGATCGACCTTGGACGTCAGATTCTGACGTCTGTAGACGTCAGATTCTGACTTCTAATGTCGATTCCCGCGGTGTAGAGATTAATAGCACAGCGACTCAGACAATGTCAAACCTCGGATTTATGAAGTCTCAACATTGGGTGAATATTATATATGCTGGGTCAATGCTGTTCCAATGTGGTTACAGTGCTGAGCTGGTGTTACTTTCGTCAGACCAAGAATAGATAACCCCTGACATCTATTCTTGGTTAGACCTATAATGGCGGGGTAGTAGGGGAGCCACGACACTTTTATTCAACCAAGCGAGTGGTCTGATAGTTGATTCCACCTCAGCAAATAGTCTTTTATTAGGAAATCCATTTCTTACAAGAACCGGCTAGTGCAAAAAATATTTTTTTAACGTTTTTTTCATTTTTTCGCAACCAAAAAAAGGCGTGAATCTACTTTTTTTCAAAAAATAATTATTGATACGATTGTCTTAATCCCACTTTCATTTTTGTGGCTCCAGTCTTACTGGTAAAAGCCTGGCAACTCTAATTAACAACCTTTGCAGTTCCCTTCAATACAAGCAGTTACACAGCAAACACGACATATTGAAACAATGTTGGTTTAATCTTGATCGACCGTCAACGACGCTGGCCCAACATTAAACCAACATCCTGTCAATTTGTTGTGTTTGCTGGGTTAAACTTGACAATGTATACAATCATGCGGGACATCTTCTTCACGGCTGCCATCAATTTGTCCAGAGCCTGTAAATGTGTGTGAATGGTCGCTGATATCACTGAAGTTTCATGATACGGCATACCGAGACTTCATTTGCCCATACGACAAGTACAGTCATCTACTATAATAAAGTCATTACTATAATAAAAACATTTCAGATGGAGAGTGATGAAATTGTGACTTTGTGCAAAGTAATGCAAAGTAACGCACTATATCCCGTTCTGTGCCGGAAGCACATAGGTAGCAACATTACCCAAGACAACTACGCATGCGTGGTTAAAGCTTTCAGCACAGGAAGGCATCCCAGCGAACGCAAGTCGTTGAGCCAATGTTGCCTTGATGATGGGTCATTGTTTGCGACGCTAACCCATCCTCAAACCAACCTTGATTCCACGACTCGTCCGATTAGCGCCACCCAGACGATCGCTGTGAGCATGCGCATGACAACAGGAAGTGACATCCCCAACGGATTGTCCTTAATCTAAGTTACAATGCCATCATATCTGGTGTCACACTGTGATAAACACGTGCTGCATGTAAAAATAGCGTCATCTAACAAGCAGGATGACCCAGTTTAGCCTATATGTGCACAATGGTGGCCTGAAAAAACATTTATTCATTTCATTTCTAAAAAGCAGGAAACGTTGAGCCAATAATGGCTTTATGTGGCGACGAAAAAAAACAAGCACAAAAAGCAGAGCTGGAAAAATGTTTTTTTTATCTTCTGAAATGAACAAGTTTTTTATTCGGGAATCGGCAACAATCCAATACGCGCACTGGGCAGATACAACTATTTGTTTGCTAATGTCCGGCTTTTATCTAATGCGTCTACTAAGTGCTCTCTATTCCTCCACGTCACGTCACTTTTTATACTAAATGAATGAATGAATGAAAGAATGAATGAATGAATGAATGAATGAATGAATCAATCAATCAATCAATCAATCAATCAATCAATCAATCAATCAATCAATCAATCAATCAATCAATCAATCAATCAATCAATCAATCAATCAATCAATCAATCAATCAATCAATCAATCAATCAATCAATCAATCAATCAATCAATCAATCAATCAATCAATCAATCAATCAATCAATCAATCAATCAATCAATCAATCAATCAATCAATGACCTTTTATTTATAAGAGTTAAAACATATTTTATATGACAAATATCTATGCCTATGTATAGGTAAAACTGCAATCGCACAGCGGACTCGAGTGGGTCTACCACAGATTGACATAAATGTAAAATTAGAGGGGACATAATTAATATTTGCTTGATCTTTATAGAATAATTGAGAAATACAATATGTGATCATGAATCATGTGCAATGTTATTAGTCTAAATTATTTTTACAGATAAACTAGGCCAGGGACAATGGTACGTGAGAATAATCAGATGACACTGCCCTCCAGACAGAGGATCGAAATTCGAGCAGTAGCCGCCAGACCCAGAGCACGCAATCTCTTAGTCACGGAGGCTCGCCACGGTATTGAATCGACACCGCGAGTGGGCAAAGTGTTATGAAACATCGTTTTTTTGTGAAATCTGATCACAGAATCAAGAAACGATTCCTCGACCTTTGGCATGACAGGCGGTAGTGTTGATCACCACATCAGGGCCCCTTCCATACCGGCTGAAACTCGCGTTACCAGAATTATTGCTTGTCTATGACCAGAACCACATTAGAACTGCCACGTCAACCACATGGCTGGGCCTACATCATGAAAATTAGTATGGAAAAGATTTATGTGTCACCTTGATCTTTGGTTTAGCTATGGTCTCACAACCTGAATAGACCTAGGCCTACTGGGCCTAACTCCAGATAAGACTGACCGGATTCGTATATTTTGTATTTGTGCATTAAATTCAGTGCTCCGAACTGTTAAACTGGATGGAGTGTGCAGTGATGGTACTTTTATTAGATATAACCCTTTACCTTGCAGTCCCTGGATCGACTGTAAGAAAGAGTAAAGCTTTTATAAATGGTCGTAGACCCAAAACATAGGCATTTAAATGAAGCGAACACATTTTCCCAAGACATTTATGATCACTTCGAATTGAAATAATCCATTTATTCCGATTAAGTATTGGTGCAAACTGGGATCGGGCACTAAAACTGTAATGTCAAATGGATTAGCAGATCACAGAGATTTATGTTTGTAAAAAATATGAAAAACCTAAATAATAACATTGAAAAGAATTGTAAGAATAAAATTATACCTTCATTTTTCAATTTTGAAGTGAACGCTGAGGTTTCGCGTCACTGCCTATTTTTTTAGATATTTATGTAATACGAAGTGAGAAATGCGAGTAAGGGCTTACGGGTGATAATTATCATTTTTATCTAGCGACATGATGTCATTATGCGCAATTTTCTAAATGTTTGGTACACGTCTATGTGTACTAACTTCAGTGTGTTTATGATCTGGCATATTGTATTGGCTGAATAGACTTGTCTTGTCTGCCTGGTTTATATAAAAATATTTCAGCGTTGTAATGCCCTCGGAGTTATACATTCTCAGCTATGAAAAGGGCCTCGGCCTTCGTCCTCGACCTTTTCCATAGCTGAGAATATAGACCTCCTCGGGCTTTATCCTATACATATGTCAGCGTTGTAAGGGTTAAGATGCATGGAATATGCAGTGGTGGTCCTTTGTAATAGAAATAACCCTTTAACCCTTTCAAAGAATTGTTGTCTCAATTCTTAACTTGTATATTTTATGAATATGACTTGAAGTGGGTGCCAAATTAAAAAGTTATACATTTTTACAAGAGTTCCATGACAATTTTGTTCTAAAACCATCAGGTGAAGAAATAAGGTTTTCAGGCAGGTAAAATGATGCTTTGAGGCTCCACGGTGGTTTACAGGGTTAACCCTTTGAACACTAAATTAAATAATTCCAATTTTCATCCACTTGACGTTGTGTCTCGCTACCGCGACTCACAACTTCAAGTGGATGAAAATAACTCATATTTGTTTAATTTCAGACCAAACATTTCCAAATGTTGATGTTTAAACACACATTTCGTTCCCAATAACTGCGACGTGAACGGCTAAATAAGACCTAAAAAAGACGACTAATGTCGCGCTTAGTGGTTTATTGATTAAACCATTCGTTCAACCTAAACTTACAATTTAATTCTCGACACTAGTAGTGTGTGTCAGATGACTATAACATGTTAAAGTGGGTGACAAAACAAACCATATGTTCTAAACTGCATTACACAATTAAAATTTTACCCACTTAAAGTTGTGTCTCGCTACCGCAAAACACAGCTTCAAGTGGGCAAATGATTAAATCTGGCAATTTTAATGCGTTTTTCTCCTTCAAATTTTCGTCAGACCAGCGTCGTTTCCATCTGTTAATCATTGAACCATTCAGCTTCGATACAATTAAAGTAGGTCTGCATGGAATATTTTGTTGCATGAAAAATTGTGTAGCTGTTCATATGCCGAAATGCTATTGTCCATGACAAACGCGGCTACACAAACTTATTATTGTGTAACATTCGCCCCCAATTGTGTAGCAAACGTCAGTACAATTATTCCCCGCAGAACGGATATTCAAAGTAGACTTACGTTTGTTCCACTTCCACAAAATATATAGGCCTATATATACATTCTAAACAATATAGGTTATTTAAAAAAAAAACTTCTGTACAATCACCATGCAACCCAAGGGTTCTCCTGGGGTTGCATGGTGATTGTACTGAAGGGTTCCTTCTAAAGAACCTATATTGTTTACAGTGCTTTACAAGTTTGATCACATCATTAAATTAGCCAGTTTCTTTATAAGATACGTAAAACAATACAGCTAATAAATAGGTCACAACTTAAAAATCCACATGTATTACAGCTAATAGCTCTTATATCAATTAAGGTGATGAAACTACAAGCCAATTAGAAAATACATGTATTTGCCAAATAGCACACTTCCAGAATACTGTTTATTACAAAGTAAATAATTTTGTTTTTGGTATTCTGTTATGTAATTAAACCACTGATATTACTGTAAATGATATTGATAAATAATTACGTTGTCTATAGGATACCTTGTTTAGGATTATTAATTTAATATTGTGATAATTATTGTGCTAAATTAGATCCCTGGATCCCTGGATGAAACTACGATAGAAAAAGTGCAACACACTTTCAGTGCCGTGTCATAATAACTAGTGCATCATCTGAGAAGATGAAAGCAGGCGGCCATCTTTCTTTTCTAACATTATCACCATCTGTCCGCTACTTAACGTGAATAATTATGGAGGGATCACACCGTAATGGAACATGCAGCTCATACAAACCAGAAACCACAATATATAGAATCGGTGCTGGTTTGATGTTGGCCAACCGTCTACAACGCTGGTCCAATGTTAACACTTGAAGTGCTGAATATCTTTATAAAAACCTTGGAGACCAAAGTTTTTTTTCAATTTGAAAGCATCATAAATGTCTTAGTTAGCTCTTTCCGCTCCTTTTGAATACCTATGCTATGGGTCTACGACCATTTAAAATATTTGTACTCTTACAGTGCGGGGATCGACTTCAGACATCAGAATCTGACGTCTATAGACGTCAGATTCTGATGTCTAAAGTCGATCCCCGCACTGTAGGCTAAGGGTTAAACTACCACTCTTGTTGATCCACGTCTCCACGCAGCACTGCGCTCCCGCCGGGTGCCCAACAAACACAATATATATTGATCCAATGCTGGTTCAAAATTGGTCCACCGTCTACGACGCTGGTCTAACAATAAACCAACACTGGGGCCAAAGTGTTGTGTTTATAAAGCTCACACAAAACCTTTATCTGGTTATTTCTCCTCGTTTAGCATTGCGCTTACGCCAGTTGGATGAGAGGAGGGCGCCGCGCGGTGCTGACGCCAGATTACGAACTCGTCCTGGGATCACCCTTATATTGCCTCCCTTTTATCACCTGGTGAGATGGGTAGGCCTATAATACAATGTCTGTCAGGAAACAAAGGTTCAGAAGCCTGATCGACCGTGATCAGCCGTTAAGCTGCCAGCCGCCAGAGGTGGGGGGGCAAGGCCACACTCCTTCGAGATATGCTCTGATTGACCTTAATCACTTGAACTATCATCAATGCACGCTGTAAGATGTTGGCCAAGTGCAATTTACTGGAAGGCATGTCAATGAAATTATTTCTCTGAAAAGATATTGCTGACCTCACTGTGATCTTACAGTGTGAGTCACCATACAAACTGACTCTACAACGATCTCATAGTGTGAGTCACGAAAGAAAGAAAGAATGAATGAATGAATGAATGAATGAATGAATGAATGAATAAATGAATGAATGAATGAATGAATGAATGAATGAATGCAGGCTAAACAGGGCTATGAAAAAACATTGAGAGTTATCAGGGGGGGGGGGGGGAGACTCGTGTGTTCTTCATCAGAATATATATTAACCATGCATGTTTCTGTTAATATAAATATGTGATCCACCTGTCTGTAACTATAAAGTATATTTTAACTAGAGCTGCCGTTGTCCGCCCTTTGTCATTTCGATTATACGGATGCCGTCCAAATGATTACAGCCTAATTAGTTCCTCTGGCATAAATAATACCTTCTGGGATTAGAAAATGACGCAGTAGGCCTACTAGTAGCCTAGAGAGAAACAGCCTCATAAACCTTTACAACGCTGAAATATTTTTGTATAAACCATAGATACCAAGGGTTTTTTTCAATTTGAAATAATAATAAATGTCTTAGTTAGCTCTTTCCCATGCATTTGAATACCTATGTTATGGGTCTACGGCGATTATAAATATTTTAATTCTTTCAGTGCAAATCGTGAAAGAGAATAGCTGGAAGAAGGCCGGGTAGAGAAGAAAGTACCACATAACAAAAAGGCATATCTTAGTAAAATTTGTCATGCAGTTGTTTTCACACAATTCGGATATGCTGATTCCAAATCTGCCCCATGCCAAGCTCTATTTTTAGTTTTTCCTTTTCAAAATTGCAAAACAAAATGGCCGCCAAAAGAGCAGATAAAGTCTCAATTATCATGATTACATCATGTCTGGGTACACAGCGGACACACAAACTTGACTTTCGTGTTCAAAATAACATTTTTGTTTAGAGGAATTTCATGTTCTAAGACCTGGTCAACTATTACGCAAAAAATCCAAGATGGACGCCAATAATACAGAAAGTACCATAACGTTTTTCTAAAAGTCATAGAAAGTTGTTTTGGTGGCCAAATATTGTTTTTTAATACAAATAAATCTAGTACAATACAGTAATACCTTCTAACTTTTATATTACATGTAGTTTCAGGGAAAAATCGAAGATGGCCGCCAATTATACAGAAAGTACTATAACCATTTTTCTAAATGTCGTAGGAAGTTATTTTTGGCGCTTAAGTAGTTTTCTAATCTAAAAAAATTACACAGCATAAAAAAACTCAACTTCCATGTTACATGTAGTTACGGGGGATGGGAAAAAATATGATTATTATTTAAAAACAACACATTAACTATGAGGAAATTGCACAAAAGTGGCATGTGTTACTTTCATCACTATAGCTACATAGGCTTGCTGTGTATATCTCAGATTTGCATGAATTCCATCATCTTGCATAATGATAATGCTAGAATAGTCACTCTCATCAATATATTGATCATTTATGTGTGCAGCTTCGGAATTGATGTAGCGACTCCTTGATAGGACGCCATTGGCTACTTTCTCGTGGTCCTAATTCACACTTAATCAAACTAAATGTGATAGTTATTCAGGTTGAACAGGAAGCTTTTACACGAGAACTAGTTGCAGTTGTCCATCAATAAAGCTCCAACCACAATCTCATAGATGTTTATAATATTGTTATCTGTCCAGAGCTGTATTTATTGCTAAACAGGCCTAAAATACAACGGAAACATATCCACTTTTTGTGGCAGGGGTTATTGGCAAAGAGGATACATTGAAATTCTCCAATTGGCTTAAGTTCTAGTTCTGGGTGTTCATCATGTTTATGAATTAATTTAAATGTCTTTCTTTTAGAATTGATGTGCTGGTGTTGTGGAAGCCATTGAGACGGTTGAATGGTACGATAAATATTACCAGTTCTAGGTTTACACAGCTAGGCATTGCTATGATGATAACGTTTCGAAAGTAGAATGAGCAAGTTTACATCAGTTCCTATGACTACCTCATTGTCAGTATCTGACAGTTTGATTGTCGTAATAACATTTAACGTCTTATCATGTACCTGAGTATTGTTCACACTTAAATACCAGTGTTCATTGAATAGGTGGATGGCATTGTTCTTCACCAAAAGTGGTGAATTTGAACATTGAACTGAAACTGTATCGCCCTCCTCCCTGATTATGTACTGTATCTATTATATATTCATCTGAGATAACATCACAGTGCGCATGAAAATGTTACATTCTACCATATCACGACCACATCTAGAAAGTTTCTGTATTTTATGTTAATCTCCATAAAAACATCCTGATCGTGCTACGAATGGCATTATTGCCCCACTTACCACATATTCTGCATCATATCTTGTGTAATAGTGTACCCAAAATTTTTTGGTGACTTGTTCATGACACTCTATAGCATTTAGTTGCCAAGACTAGGTTAGTTACTAGCATCTTCTGAAGATGGTGTATGTTCATACTATATTTATAAAATAAACTCATCGTCAGTATTTTCAACATCACCCTAACGTGTCCTCAACCATAAATCTTATATGCCCAGAACATATATAAGTCAACTTCTGCACCAAATTACAGATTTCCGATATCGTGTAACTGTATTTTATCATAGTTATTGATGGTGATATCATTCAAGTTATGGGAGTAGAAATATGTGTATCCTGTGTGAGTCTCTGAGCCGATGGTTGGGACTTTATTCGTTCAATTATGTCTGAAAACTGTGTTATCAGCGCATTACCAGGCTTTTGTACGGTATCTATTCTGATCAAAATATAAAAATTGAGATGATACTATTATCATGATTATGTAAATTGTCAATCCGATTGAGAAACATAATTTTTATGTGATGTGCACGTTTTAACGAGCACAATATAACTAGTTACTAGAATCATAAATTAATAAATTAAAACGACTTCTTGTCTCAATAAGAGAGGAACATGTATGTGTGTCATTATTGTCATGGTTATGCAGACCACCTTGATGGATTAACTTCATGTTTTGTTTAACTTCATGTTTTAGTACAGGGCTTGGGCAGGAGGGTACCACCCGTGGCCAACGCACATTTAAATTATTGCTTTCTTCCTTACGGTACTGTAAAAACACGATGCAGGTGGATATCACATAGGCCACATACTAATAGGCCTTGAACGGATATATGGTGAGCGACAGGCTATCTAGTGCCAGACAGTGATCAACAATCATAAAATATTTTTTGTCAATAGTCTAAACATTTTTACAACATGCCGGATATTACGTTTGTTTCTCTCGGCTTCTAAATGTGAAATAATGACTTTATTAAATAAATCATTATTATCACACTGGCCTACGATGTGTCGTTTTCCTGGCGCAACATTTGTTTTTCCCCCATAACTTTGTGAAATATTGATAATAGATGTTATCACGTCTCTGAATGGTTTCCCGGGTGTGAGAAACCTATATGTACACACCAAAAACACATCTCTACGTTATTTGGAAGCAAAATTATAGCACATTGCCTTGCAGTGGCGGCCATTTTGGATCTTGTCCTCTAGCGGCAAACGCACATGGTGAAATTCAGGGGACTTTAAGTATGTTGCTCAGGTGGGTTTTAATACACCGAAATGATGTTTTTATGTTCATTAAGGGCCAAGCCGTGATGTAGAGTTGTGACATTTTCACTAATTTTGGCGGCCATTTTGTTTTTAAATTTTGTGTAGGAAAAACACAAAATATAGCTTGGCATGGGGCATATTTGGAATCAGCGTTCCCAAATAGTGTAAGGACAACTGCATGGACGCATGTGAGATCAAACTATACCCCCGCTTTAATCTTCTCAAGGTCATTTGATCCCAGCCGTTAGGCACCAGCCGGTAGGCTTTATGAGGCCATGATACAAGGTCATGATACAAGGTCATAATTCCGCTTACTTTTGTATCGTAAGTCCTTTCACCAGATGATCCCCGGAATACACAGGTGTGTCTGAATTCACAATAAATATTATTTACCAAATCTAGATGTGTTTATGTCTTGACGTGAACTCATTGGGTGGTCGACCTTGAGTTAAATGCCCGGGGTTAAATGTCCGATTAAGATCGCCATCTTGACAGATGAAGCGAAACACACACCTGCTAAACCCATCTCACAGGGGACAACCGATTCTATGCGGCGGATATCTGTTGTATCCCCAGGAAGCATCAGTCAAATTATTGGAAAGGTGGTCAAGTTCAATTAATCGCCAGAGCTGTGTACCGATGACAACCTGGACTATGTCATTCTAGTTATGTGATCAAATTTAATTAATTTAAACCTGAACAATTTCTTAGAAGTGAAAGAACAAACCAATGTAAAGATGACTCATTGTATGTATAAATATACATTGAAAAACCCCCAATTAAAATAAGTCACTTAACACTGACCCACTGACTGACTGACTGACTGACTGACTGACTGACTGACTGACTGACTGACTGACTGACTGACTGACTGACTGACTGACTGACTGACTGACTGACTGACTGACTGACTGACTGACTGACTGACTGACTGACTGACTGACTGACTGACTGACTGACTGACTGACTGACTGACTGACTGACTGACTGACTGACTGACTGACTGACTGACTGACTGACTGACTGACTGACTGACTGACTGACTGACTGACTGACTGACTGACTGACTGACTGACTGACTGACTGACTGACTGACTGACTGACTGACTGACTGACTGACTGACTGACTGACTGACTGACTGACTGACTGACTGACTGACTGACTGACTGACTGACTGACTCACTCACTCACTCACTCACTCATTCACACACTCACTCACTCACTCACTCACTCACTCACTCGTGAAATCCAAAGTTACATAAAACGACACCCACACAAATAATATAGTCTTTCTGTCATTTTTCTTGGAAGGGTGGGATGATTCAAATCAGCTCTACATCAATTGTTGTCCATTACGTTATCAGGTTTTCATTTGCCAATTTGATGATTTATAAATGAATGAATAAATGAATGAATGAATGAATGAATGAATGAATGAATGAATGAATGAATGAATGAATGAATGAATGAATGAATGAATGAATAAATGAATGAATGAATGAATGAATGAATGAATGAATGAATGAATAAATAAATAAATAAATAAGTAAACAATTAAATAAATAAATAAATAAATAAATAAATAAATAAATAAATAAATAAATAAATAAATAAATAAATAAATAAATAAATAAATAAATAAATAAATAAATAAATAAATAAATAAATAAATAAATAAATAAATAAATAAATAAATAAATAAATAAATAAATAAATAAATAAATAAATAAATAAATAAATAAATAAATAAATAAATAAATAAATAAATAAATAAATAAATAAATAAATAAATAAATAAATAAATAAATAAATAAATAAATAAATAAATAAATAAATAAATGAGTGAGTGAGTGAATGAATGAATGAATGAATGAATGAATGAATGAATGAATGAATGAATGAATGAATGAATGAATGAATGAATGAATGAATGAATGAATGAATGGATGAATGAATGAATGAATGAATGCCACTGACAACCCCAAACATGCAATACAACTCTAAGAGACTCCACTCTGTTAAAGCTTGTGTGACCGCAACCAACGTGACTATAGAAACCTTACAACAAATGTGTTAGATAGCATTTGTCATCATCTAATTTTTTGCTGTGAGTTGACTTAACTGGTTCAGTTGTCTTTTTCTCTTTTGTCCACCGTACAGTAACAGTTGACTGCTTGATATATATTATATGTTGTATGTTTCCCATGCTGAGTTTTATTGTTTTTTAATTAACAGGCTCACCCTTTCAGTGCGAGGACCGTCCTTGTACGTCAGAATCTGACGTCTGTAGACGTCAGATTCAGACGTATAAACGTCTGTAGACGTCAGACGTATAAAGATGGTCTCTGGAACCGCACTGAAAGAATTAAAATATTTCTAACGGCCGTAGACCCATAACATAGGTATTCAAATGAATCGGAAAGAGTTCACTAGAACATTAATGATGATATCAAATTGAATTTGTCTGTATGTTTTTTACAAAATTAATTCAGCGTTGTAAGGGTTAGCATATGGGGTGAAAGCAGTCAAGTAATTGGATTAGTCTGGGGGGTTTTAATTTCAATTTGCGCCATCGGTGGAGCCTTTCCCATACGGTGTAGGATGTCAAATGTAATTGATTGCTTTTTTTAGAAAAAAGGCAATTGCACGCGTTTTCACTGTTTTGCGTAAGTTTTGAGTAAGTTGTAGCAGCCGGGACGCTATACTTCACTGAACCATAATACTGTGGATCTGGTGATATTCGCGAGGTATTAATTTTCGCGAATTTCGCGAGGTGGAAAAATTCGCGAATTTAAGAATCCCGCGAAAATTATTATTATAATAGTGATACTAAAGAAAAAAGAAAATGTAAACTCGCGAAAATTACAAAATTTACAGTATTTGCATTGCCGCGGACCCACTCCTAAGGACGTGTAATTGAATTGTGCGCCCACAAAGTTTACTCAGCGATCGTGAAGACCCACCTACTTTAATTAAATTAAAATTGAACCTTTCAAAAAACAAGCTATATATATCTGAAAACATCCCTCGCGATTTTGATGGGAGGGTTTTAACCACTTAAAGCGCTACAGTAAACATTTAAATTTCCACCCACCGGAAGTTGTGTCTCGCCAGCATGACCCACAACTTCAAATGGGTAAAAATTACTCAAATTTGTAATAATTTGAGACCAAACATATACAAAACGTGATGTTTAAACACACATTTCTTCCCCAATAGCTGTAATTTACCTCAATAATAAAACTGATTAAACACGACTATAGTCGTGCGTAGCAGTGTAAGGGTTTATTATGGCTGTCATCAATTAGGCCTAATAAATGAACCACTAAGAAAAAATAGTAAATAAAAATGTGAAATAACATGGCCACTTCTGTGGATTTAATGTCCCACTAGTTATTGCATCAGAATTTATCTGTTTTAACGTACAAAAATGCACTTTTTTTTCTTTTATATATATATATATATATATATATATCTGAGAAAATAAAATGTTATGAATTTTCAATAAACAACAACATTAGGGGGACAGATAAGAATGTGATAAATTATTGCAGCTTCTGCAGATAAAATGTTCCGTAGCTATTTTATTGCATTTCAGCTTGCGAGACGATTGTCTGAATTCCACTTCCATTTGTGTGGCTCCAGGCTCACTGGTAAAAGCCTGGCAACTGTAATTGACAACCCTTGCAGTTCCCTTCAATGCAAAAATGAATTACGTCACAATGTATACAATCATGCAGGATATCTCCTTCATGGCTGGCATCAATTTATCCAGAGCCTCAGAATGTGTGTGAATGCTTGCTGAGATCACAATCTCATGTTACGGCATATCGAGACTTTATTTCCCGGAAGCAAATAGGTAGCAGCATTACCCAAGCCAACTACGCATGCGTGCCTAAAACTTTCAGCACAGGAAGGCAACCGGGTAAACGCGAGTCGTTCAGCCAATGTTAATTGTCCAATTAGCCCCACTCAGACGGTTTCACACAACAGACTGTCTAGAGAAGGTGGCATGGCGCAGCCCCATTCATTCATTTCTTTATTAACAAACAGGAAACGTTGAACCAATAATGGTTTGATGTGGCGACAAAAAACATAGCTGGAAAAATGTTTTTTTTATCCTTAAATGAAATTGTTTTTTCGTCGAAAAGGGGCAACAATCTGATGCGCGCGCTGGGCAGATGGAAACATTTTTTTGAATGATAAATGAATGAATGAATAAATGAATAAATGAATAAATGAATGAATGAATGAATGAATGAATGAATGAATGAATGAATGAATGAATGAATGAATGGATGAATGAATGAATGAATAAATGAATGAATGAATGATCGAATGAATGAATGAATGAATGAATGAGTATCACAGATTGACATAAGCGATGCATTCTCTTCTGTACATTTTATGGGCATATTCTTGATCTTTATAGAAAATAATTGACAAATACAATATATGATCATGAATCATGTGCGATGTTATTACACTATTGTATCTTCTGGTCTTAATCACTTTTAAAGATAAATTTGGCCAGTGACGATGGTACATGACATTAATCAGATGACACTGCCCTCCAGACAGAGGATCGAAATTCGAGCAGTAGCCGCCAGACCCAGAGCACGCAATCTGTTAGTCACTGAGGCTCGCCACGGTACTGAATCAACACCGCGAGTGGGTAAAGTGTAATGAAACATCGTTTTTTGTGAAATCTGATCACAGAGGCAAGAAACGACTCCTCGACCTCTGGTGTGACAGGCGGTAGTGTTGATCATCACATCATGCCCCTTCCATTCTGGCTGAAACTCGCGTTACCAGAATTATTGCTTGTCTATGACCAGAACCACCTTAGAACTGCCACGTCAATCACATGACTATGGGCCTAAAGGCAAGGCCTACATCATGAAAACTAGTATGGAAATGATTTATATGTCGCCTTGATCTTTGGCTTAGCTTTGGTCTCACAACCTGTATAGACCTAGGCCTACTGGGCCTAACTCCAGATTTAGCTGACCGGATTCGGATATATCGTATTTGTGCATTAAATTCAGTGCTCCGAACTGTTAAACTGGATAGAGTGTGCAGTGATGATACTTTTAATATAAATAACCCTTTTCCTTGCAGTCCCTACATTGACTTTAGAAAAGCGTAAACTTCTATAAATGGACATAAACTCATAACATACGTATTCAAATGAAGCAAAAAAGCTAACTATGACATGTATGATGATTTGAAATTTATATAAACCCCTTATACTGATTAAGTATTGGTGCAGACTGGAATCAGGCACTAAAAATGTATTGTCAAATAGTCAGGTTAAATATTAGACACACCTGGAAAAAAATGACCTAGTTGAGATTATTACTTTTTTGAGTTCATATGGTCCCCTAGATGAAATTTCCGGAGGGTGTGCAAAAATTCAGCCGTTGGCTTTTTTTTAATTTGCATAATTTTACTAATTAGCATAATCATTAGATGATTTTCGAACTTTTTTGTCATTCAGCACAAAAAATCGTGTAATACCTCATTTTCGGCTAATTTGAGGGCGCTGATGTCATTTTTGGACGTGTTTTGAAATTTAGAGGTGATCTTAGTTATTTTTGCCATACATTTCAAGGTCAAGAGCTTAATTTCAAGGTCAAATGAAATATTTTAACAAATAAAGCCAATGACAAATGTAACACCTCTTTTTCGATTAATTTTTACTGGCAAATCCATTTCTGGTATTATCTTGGTGATTCAAGGTCAATTTCAAGGTCAAATGTCAATTCCAAGGTCAAATGCGAAAATGTGATTTTTTTAACTAGTGACAAGTGCAATACCTCTTTTTGGCGTGACCTTGACTAAGTAATCAATTCCTGGTACTATTTTGATCATTCAAGGTCATCTTCAAGGTCAAATGTAGATTCCAAGGTCAAATATGGTAAACTGATTTTTTGCAAAACAAATAGCAACAAATGTAATAAATCGTTTTGATGCGTTTTTCACCGGAAAAGCCATTTCTTGTACCATTTTGGTGAAAATATTCTCCAATTCTGCTCTGTAAAATTTAAAGTGGGGCGATGTGTCATGGCCAATTTACGAAGCCGAGTTCATCTATATTCAAAACCTAGTTGTGGGCTTAAGGCTCTGATTTTCATCAACTTTCCAACCAAAATCACAAGGGTTCATTGTGGGATTTATCCCTTCTTGGGCACTTCGCCATAATGCCACCTGCAAGTGTGCTCTTTTAACATTCTATGTGAATGCTTCCGTAGTTGGTGGTAATGCTACAAGCTGGTGACAACCATCTCCAGCTATTCGCCACTGCCACATTTTTGTTCTGCATTTGGTCATTGGCTTGCAGTCGGAAAAAGTTTGTCCATATGCGGTGCTGATAAATGTCAGGCCACTACATTCGAAAGATTAGAATTAGGGATTCCAAGAGATGAGAGTGGAATACCTTATAGCACTTTTCTTTTTCCAATTCCAAGGTAAGATAAAATGGCATGGATAGCCAAAATATCGTCAGCAATAACATGGTGTTCAATTCTAGTAGCTCTGATATCAATCACTGCCCTATCATGTATTGGAGAAATCATGTTCAAGGGTGTCACACACGTTATGGTAGAATAGAAATGTACTAGCACGGCGAACACATCACTGTCATCCGAAACAACTTTGACAGTGTGACCTAATATGTACGATAAAACAATCGGTCTCCTCTTGTTGGGACTTTAGGTCTTCTCTGAAGATTTTAATACTCATCCTAATGGCCACTATCTGTTTATGGTGAATTTTCAACCCAATCATAATGGGATACAATGAAAATGCGGCTACGTCAGACAGCTATCGCATCCTACTGCATATTATAGGCAAATACACTTCAATAACCAGAAAACACGAGATGTTGACCCAATGACGGATTATCGTTGGTTTAATGTCTGCAACGCTCGCCCAACCTTAAACTAGCATTGGTCCGTGTGTGCTGATATACTATCACCGTCACAATGTAAATTAAACGTCCCATAGCATAGGCCTTAGTTGATAATTGGTAATACTTAGGCCTAAGTTACCACATAATGTCAAACACTTCTTATCTATGCACTGTGCCTATTAACGTATTCAGTAATCGCATCTCAAAGTAGGCCTAATAAACAAGATGTTCAAGAATATAATATGCACTATTCAGACTACGGTGAACTATCCTTGATCTAGTTTTAATATTGCCATAGGCCTACATGATGCAATATTTTTTGTAGTGTAGAAGTTTAGGCCTACTAGTATTGAAGGGGCTACATAAATAACTGTAATCAGGTGGTAATGGTCCCAAAGCACAGAAGACAATGAAGTCAGTAAAAAACAATCACAGATAACAAAGTCTCATAATGCTATATCTCGTAAACTCACTATAACTATCTGTTTCTGTGAAATAGTTTCGTGTGCACATATATAGGTAAAGAGTTAATAGTAGGCCCTAAACTTTAAAAATGACGTTTTTTGTCCAATTCATATTTGGCTATTTTCCATTGAGTTCAGATGCAAGTTTTTCCATCTGGCTTAAACGTTGGCTACTAGCGTAGGCCTGCTTTTTTAGATCAGATCAGCTGCTGAAATTATCACCCAAAATACCACGAAATAGCCAGAATACCACATGATGGTAAAGACTAGTGTATATTCACTGTGACGTTGGTCCTACATTGGCCAAACCAACATAATTGGTTTGATGCCTGATTTGAAGAACATATGCCTAGCAGGGGGGATCGTCAAACTTGACTGGCCCCTTCTCGTCACCGACGTTTTATAAAACTATAGGCCCTAGCTCTATAACTATAGCTCACTGCCCAACCGACTAACAACGACCAGGCAATTTCATTTAAATATAGCCTAATATCATTCAGGCAATAGGCTACTGTTAGGGTAGGGCTCATCCCGAATTTCAAAACAGACACCCAAAAGCTAAACATCATGAAAATAAAATTAAATCTTACCACAAAAGATTTAATCATCAACATTAGTAATCCAAGCTGTAGATAGCAATCATATTGTACATGTAATGATTTTAATTCATTCATGTTTTTTATCAGTCAATATTCGCATTAGATATTCATAAAATAGTCTCGTCTGCTTATAAACTCGCTCACTTTGTTGATCAGCTACAAAGAAGGAAATCTAATGGTCACAAGTATCGTCCCCAAGGCCAATCAAATTCGTTATATTTTATATTTATGGTGTTTTGTGCTTGTTTTGTAATTCGGGATATGATCACTATGGTAGAAGCCCTACCCTAACAGTATGGCCTAATATTCGGCTAATTTCAAGATCGGTCCACTGTGTATGACGCTGGCCCGCAATTGAAGCAACATTGGCTCAAGGCCTCGTTTTTGTATTGAAATGGTTACATATAATAGGCCAATCCCTCAGCCCCAACCACATGAGGCCTTTGGCCCTAGTTATACATATGCTCATTTTGACAGGCACGTCTTCCACACCACCTATAATGAAACTGTGTTGTCGTGCTGCTGATGTATAAAAACGTGATATAACATTTTTCGGGGGTACTGGCATATCCTCAGAAAGCACATGAACGCGGCACGTCGCTTCTTTCATTTGTCTCAATGTGCGCAAGTACATGTATGCCTTTGTGCTTCTTTCAAAATATCTGTCGAACACAAAGACAAAGACTCTAATGCGTGCACCACAAACTCTTCGAATGTTTCAATGTATGTACGTAGTGTGTCAGATGGTCACTGGATGGTCCACATCAGTGCAGACACGTCAAACACAATTGTATCTGAGATATCTGTAATTCTCTCCGACATGACAACTTGCAGGGTCTTCTTCAGGACTGACATTAGTGTATTTTTCATCAGGCCATTTTGTTCAAACATTGATGAAGGGTATGCAGCAAGCTTGGTGGATAACACAGCAGCTATGTCAATGTTATGTCCACTTACTTGAAGGTCGATTACACGTGCTTATATCAGTCCTTGGTCATATGAAGGAGGTTATATAGATAACCTTCTTGGACATATAGTTTTCGGTCACCAAATGCGACATGCTTCTTTTGGATCTGAATTGTGCGTGTATCCCTAGATATTTTTCCATAGAGAGGGAATAGTCAGCCGGATTTGAAAATAAGCATCATTTCTGTTCCTATCATGACAGAATCTTGGCAATTAACATCAGGCGATGTCAATTGTCCTGCGGCGATGTTTAGAAGTCGACCACCAGGGTGACCAATTGTTCATGCCAAAGTTTGTTGAATGCTGGCCCGGTCTTTGTGGTCAGTCTATATCCTTGATTCAGCCTTTTCATTGTGGTACTCCTGTACTTTAGAAGATACCATAATACTAAGCTTATGGACATCAGCTGAGAGCTCACCGCTTATCGCAAAGCTTGGGGCCCATTCAATCATCTGTCTTTGATTGATAGCCAAGCCAGTAGCTCCCTCTGGTCCATGTCCCAATTTCATATGGGGGCCTACATACATACTTTCCATAAACTTGTCTGTCTATATAGATTTGCGTTTTGACCTTGTATGTGACCTTAGATAATCAAATTACTACAAAAACTGGCTCTTTCAATCAAAACACACACACAAGTATAATTATTAACTTGTTGCTATACCTATAAAATTTGATAAAAATAATTCGCATTTTGACCTTGGAACTGCCCTTTGACCTTGAAGATGACACTGAATCACCAAAATAAAACCAGAAAAGGATTTTTCAGTCAAAATTACACAAAAAAGAGGTATTACACTTCTCCCTAGCTTTATTTGTTAAAATACCTTATTGGACATTTAAATTATGAGTTTGACCTTGAAATGTATGGCAAAAATAACTTCGGTGAAGTTTAAGTGACAAAACAAATCAAAAATCAAATCACCAGCGCACTCAAATTAGCCGAAAATGAGGTATTCCATGACTGTTTGTGCTGAATGACAAAAAAGTGCAAAAATCATCTAATTATTATGCTAATTAGCATAATTATGCTAATTAAAAAAAGCCACAGGCTGAATTTTTGAAGATGACCTTGAATGATCAAAATAGTACCAGAGATTGGTTATTTAGTCAAAATTACGCCAAAAAGGGGTATTACACTTATCCCTAGTTAAAATATCATATTTGACCTTGATATTGAGATTTTGACCTTGAAATGTATGGGAAAAACAACTAGATGACCTTTTAGTAAAAGAGCACATCCAAAAATGAACTCTACGCCCTCAAATTACCTCAAAAATGACTCTATACCAGTCAAAACACACACACAAAATGAGTTACTAGCTTGTTGCTATTTGTATTTCATAAAAATCATATTTTCGCATTTGACCTTGGAATTGACCTTTGCCCTTGAAATTTAACTTGAATAACCAAGATAATATCAGAAATAGATTTGCCAGTAAAAATAATCGAAAAAGAGGTATTACACTTGTCATTGGCTTTATTTGGTAAAATATATTATTTGACCTTGAAATTAAGCTTTTGACCTTGAAATGTATGGCAAAAATGACTTAGATGACCTCTAAATTTCAAAACACGCCCAAAAATCACATCAGCGCCCTCAAATTAGCCGAAAATGAGGTATTACACGATTTTTTTTGTGCTGGATGACAAAAAAGTTCGAAAATTATCTAATGATTATGCTAATTAGCATAATTATGCAAATTAAAAAAAAGCCACCGGCTGAATTTTTGCACACCCTCCGGAAATTTCAACTAGGGGACCTTATGAACTCAAAAAAGTAATAATCCAAACTAGGTCATTTTTTTCCATGTCAGCCTCAAATCACATGTTTTTCAACCTGACTAAAAGGATTAACAAATTAGAGAGATTTGTTTGTAAATATATAACAAAAACTAAATGATAAGATTGAAAAGAATTGTATGAAGATAATTAAACCTTTATTATTCAATTTTGAAGTGAACGCTGAGGTTTTGCGTCACTGTCTATTTGATTTATGCACTACGAAGTGAAGGGTAAGAGTTAGGGCTTACAGTTATTATCATTTTTATGTTTACCCAGCGACATGATATCATTATAATTATGTACATTTTCTCAGATGATTTTGGTCGGTACTATGGGTACTGACTTCAGTATGCTGATGACCTGGCATTGTATTGGCTGAACAAACTTCTAAGCCGGGAGTGGAGTGTTATTGCTGACCTAGTACAGGCCAATTATCATGGTAACCTTATATGGTATTAAAATCAGTCAAGCGTGACCAAACTGTTAATTATGAGGGATCCTTATTATGTTCGGATGTGTTTTAAGTCAGTTAAAGCCCTCGGAGTTGTACATTCACAGCTATGAAAAGGGCCTCGTCCTTCGGCCTCGACCTTTTTCATAGCTGAGAATGTAAACCTCCTCGGGCCTTATCCTATACATATTTCAGCGTTAAGCTGCATGGATTGTGCAGTGGTGGTGCTTTAATAGAATAGAAATAACCCTTTAACCTTCCAAACCTGAATTACTGTCTCAATTCTCGACTTGCATATTGAATGAACATGATTTGAAGTGGGTGACAAATTAAAAAAAGTCATGCATTTTTACAACAGTTTCATGACAATTATTATTGTAAAACGATCAGGTGCAGAAATAAGGTTTTGAGGCACCTATTGGGATGCGTTGAGGCATCACGATGGTTCACAGGGTTAACCCTTCGACCACTAAATTAAATAATTCAATTGAAGTTGTGTCTCGCTACCGCGATCCACAACTTCAAGTGAGAGAAAAGTATTCAGATTTGACAAAATGGAGGTCAATTCTTTTCAAATCTTGCTGGTTGATGTCACATTTTATCTTTAACATATTTAAAATGTGATACTTGAAGTGCTAATAAAAATCCGAATATATGCGGCACCGGGGGTTAAAAGGTTAAAACAAGCTATAAACCAAATAAATTTCACTGACATCGATAACATGCTCTGTTGTAAACACTTCTGTAGTTAAGCAAAGGATATAATTTGGGATATATGGATATGTTTAATACATAGCAATATTTTTCTCCATTTAAAACTGGAAATTGCGTCATCACTTTCATCTTTACATAAAAGGAGAAATAGAAACTAACAATTCAGCAGCTCAGTGAGATACACAGACAGACATTTTTTAAAGGGACTGGCCCAGGCTAAAATCATAAAAAAATCGGTGATTTTATTTTGGGTTCTTAATATGAACATGTCCGATGAATAGAACTGCAATTTTTTCTAATTTGTGTGCTGCACATTCACCAGTTAGGCTAGATATAGAGACGAAATTCCTGATTTCTAATTATTGACAACCATGTCAAGAATAGGAAATACGGGAATTTCGTCTCTATATCTAGCCTAACTGGTGAATGCGCAGCACAAAAATTATAAAAAATTGCACTTCTAGTCTATGTACATGTTTACATCATATGGTCATATTAAGAACCCGAAATAAAATCACCGATTTTTTTAATGATTTTAGCCTGGGCCAGTCCCTTTAATGGAAACTGGAATAAATGTCGCTCACTCAGTCGACCGACGAATAGATCAATCCAAAGACAAGCTGTTTATCCGGGTCAGAGTTCCTAATGGGCCTATACCCTTGAGAGTTCCTACCACCAGTTTATTTGCCTACGCCCAGCGAGAGTAACATCTTTTATGATGAGATATTCCATCCTTTGATAGGGTTGGGAAGACTAAGCAACTCATTATTGTGAATGGGCTCTGGAGGTCGTGGTGTCAAGATGGGGAGAGTTATTGAACGCTACGACCAGGGATAATTAAGGCTACATATAGGTCGTCCCACCATCTATTTTCATCCTAACACGTTTATACTATGTTTTTTACCTGTAACCTTTACAGCGCAGAGACCGTCTTTATACGTCAGAATCTGACGCCTGTAGACGTCAGATTCCCCGCACTGAAAGAATTAAAATATTTATCATGACCGTAGACCCATAACATCTATAGGTAGACCATATTCAAATGAAGCCAAAAGAGCTAACTAGAACATTTATGATCATTTCATAATAAAAATAAATTGGTATCCATGGTTTTCACAAAAATATGTCAACGTTGTAAGGGTTTATACCATTACTAAGGATACATAAATAATTCCAAATACAACTGTACTTTTTTTATTGAAAGCACACTCGAAGCACACTATGTCCCAAACATCTCCGATTATGGTCATATATGCTCATATTAGGCAAAACGGGTATGTTCATATAAGGCTCTGACCAGCTCGCGCATTGGATTGTTGTCGATTGCCGAAAAAACAGTTCATTTCAGGAGATAAAAAACATTTATCCAGATATTTTTTTCGCTTGTTTCTCCATGGCCCTTACGACATAAACGTTTTTAAAAATAGGGTAATTGTTTTTTTATTTCGTCGCCCTCAATAACTTTTCCACAAATTAATCCAATGGGGGTTTTTTAATCGCCGGTAATAACTTTTCCAGAAATAGGTTCAAGGTTTTTTTTTCTTAAATGTTTATTTTTGCCCTCCCTCATTAGAAGTTTTTTTTTTCTTATCTAAAACAAAAAAAACATATTGGCCTTACCAAGCAGACATCACTTTGAACATATCAGAAAATTAGCTTTTTATCAACATTCCTTTGCTATGCTTTTTGTGTAATGTCATTTTATTTAAACCAATATACCATGGTTTTGTTTCATTACATCTGGGTTATATTATTGTTAATCGATAAGCCTATCAACAGATAACTTAGGCCTATAAGATATCTTGCCTGTGTTCATAATAATGATTTCAAATCTCTGATTCATAAATACATAAATTAGGGCGCAATGTTGATGACGTCACGAATAAAATGGACTCACTGTTTTATGGCGTCATGAATAAAGAGAAAATATATATATTTTTAATAAATCGTTATCAAATTATTCATAATATGACGTCACAGTTAAGAGGGGCTGGTGTGAGATATAAAAGGCCGAGCTCATTCGATTTTTGGAATGTAAAATTAGATTTGAAATTGGGATCAGGTCTTAGTAGGCCTACAAGGAATTTGAATAACACATTTCAAGACTTGCAAAGATTTACAGTTTTTCTGGCGACAGCATAATGTTGGATTTTGTTGCTCTCATTCTACTTATGATAACAGGACTGGTTGAACATGATCCCGACTTTAAAAGTAACGATGAAGGTGGGCCAAGCCCAGTTAGTTTTGAAAGCGCTGAAGATTCACTGGCGACAACACACAATTTGTTTAGTCTACAGATGCTAGAAGTATCCGATATATCTATGCATCAGAATGATCCCCAATTAGACACAGACTGGCATTACACTGATGATTATTATTATCAAGGTGTTATCGGCAGTGTTATCAATTATATCTTCGACTTTATTACTGATAATTCGGTGGTGAATTTTATCATTAATAGCACGTTTGGACGACAAGAAACTGCCACAATAACGTTTTCTTTGAACCAAAAAGGGGCACCATTTTTCAAGGATGTTGCAGAAAAATATGAAAAAATATATTTAGCTGTGTTGGATGTAATAAGAGAAACCGTGGCATCGCTGGTGTCACGATTAAGAAAAGGTTACAATAATGGTGAGACTGATATTTATGCTTAGTTTAGTTGTTTGCAGTTATCTTAGGGACGCATCATTATCAGTATCTGGAAGGGGGGGGGGGCTAGAAGAAATAGGCCTTGTCGCCACAAAAATCGAAGAAAAACTTGAAAATGTGGACAGATGATGTTTGTTGGCGGCATTGATGAAAAATATGTTGATCATATATATCCAATGGTGCGTCCCTTATTTATTGTATGACCAACGGTGGATCTGGTCCAAAATGAAACCTAACTGTTTACATGGCCGTCTTAGGAAATTCTCAATCGATTTTCATGATTGCAAGCACTGTTTTCTAGTCGTTTGGCAGCGATTCTAAAAATGTCGTTGTCTATTTAAAAAAACTGACAATTTTAAGCATGAAGACTCTAGTAAACTTAGGCCTAGCCTATATTTATGGTAACGCGACTAACGCCAGGATAGACTCTATAAAGTTATAAACCCATTATTTTAATTCCGGTTTATTCTCTGAATTAGGCCTACATTTGGGCTTCAGTATCAAATGTTCTAACTGTATTTGTCAATATATAGGTGGCATGTATACGGTATACAATTATTTTATTTCCTGGCAAAACAGGAGGTATATAGACGATCTAACATTTTCTATCATTGCAGTATATATGAACTGGACCATGGATGTGTCTTCGAGCTGGATAATGTTCCTGTGCACTCTGACGCCTGCTCTGATTGGATGCCTATTATATTATGTGATTGTAACTAAAGGTAACCGTCTGATAAAACATCATAATTATTATCTGCATACATATAATGTATGCATACGAGGTTTCATCAAAATGATATAACTTTACGGCTTTGTCACCATCTGCGTTATGTTGTGCAACGCCTCATATTATATTGATGAGAGACTAGATATTTTGTTAAACAAAACAATAAAGGCACAATGCCCAATTTAATGGACGATCAGTCAAGAAAAATGCTCTGATATTATAAACTTAATGACTGATAGAAACAAACACTGCTCCAGTGTTTTACTAAAGCCTGGGATTGAGTAGCCTTTTTCCAATTTGCTCGGTCGCTCTTGAAAATTTTTTAACAAAATTTTTCTCGGACAATTTTTTCATCTTCCCCCAACATCCCTGAGAATTTGGTGCAATTTTCTTGTGTATTTTTGAAGTTGGACAATTTGGCATGTAATAGAATTCTCGTTTCACGGTAATGGTGTTAAAGAGAGCTGTAATTTTAAAAATGTATCACATGACAAATGGTCTAACTTCGCTAATACACAAAAAATCCTCCAAATTTTCAAGGATGTTGGGGGAAGTTGGAAAAATGATCTAAAAAAAATTTTGTTAAAAAAATTTCAAGAGCGACCGAGTAAATTGGAGAAAGGCTAATCCCAGGATCTTATGAAACAGACTGTAGTCAGTACGCCAGCTACAATACCCCAGCATACAGGAGACGTTGAGTCAATGCTGGCTTAGCCATTACAACATTAAAATATTTTTGTATAAACAATGGAGACTGAAATGTGTTTTTTTTTAATTTGATATCATCATAAGTGTCTAAATTAGCTCTTTCTGCTTCATTTGAATACCTCTGTCTTATTTGGATACTATCCATTCTATATCAACCAGTCTCAAGCGGTCGTGTTGGAATTACAGTCTGGCCTTACAGTTTTTTTGCAAATGGACCACAGGCTATGATTGATCCGAAGGAGCTCAAGAAGGGCTTCACTTGTGAATTGGGGAGTTTGGTCCAATTACCATTACATGCATATGACCCAGCAATTTCGCGACGTCGACACAATGCTGGGCTAATGTTTCACCACCGTCTGCGACGCTGGCCCAACATTAAACTCGCATTGTGTCTCCAGATTGATGGGTGACGTTGACCAGATGCTAACTTAACCCTTTAAGCCCCCACGATGCATAAAAGCATAATTTTGAATCTCTGAAGAATGACTCAATTTCCTACAACTAGGGGTTTTAGAACAAAAATTTTCATGAAACTGTTGATAATAACAAAATATTTTTATTTTTACCACCCACCTCTGGTCATCTTCATACACTACAAGTCGAGAATTGCGACAGCAATTCGCGGTTTGTAGTGGATGAAGATGACAATGGTAAATTCAGGCCTCAAAGAGTTAAACAGCTGACATATGTTTGTATGAGCCAAAGGGTGTTTTGATTTGAAATCATCATAAATATCTTAATTAGCCCTTTCTGCTTCATTTGAATACCTATGTTATGGGTTTATGGCCATTATAAAATGTCGATTCGTTCAATGTGGGGATCGACTTTAGACGTAAAAACAGAACCGATTTTCATGAAATTTTGTGACAATCATATTTCAACAGAATCCTAATAGGCCCTATCCCTGAAAATTTTGTAAAATTATATATCGTATTTCAAAAGTTAGACCATTTGCCATGTAATAAATTGAAATTACGACGTCCCTCTATAAACCCATTAAACTTATTCTAGAATTTTATTACATGTCAAATGGTCTAACTTTTGAAATATTAAATATAATTTTGCGAATTTTTTACCGCTGTTAGGATTTTTTGATAGAAAATGGCCTTTACAAAATTTCAAGAAAATCGGTTCAGAATTGACGGAGAATTCGCCGAAAATCATGCGATCCTGGTTAATTTGACGGCGAGTATAGGCCTACGTAAAAAAAGTCGATCCCAGCACAGAGAGGGCTAATATAGCGCTAAGCTACGAATTTTTAAAATTCTACCCACTTAAAGTCGTCTAGCTTCCGCAACGTGAGTTTTGAATCAAAACATATAATATTATGCAAATCTAGCTCATTCAAAGTTCATTCTGTACACCAGCCTAACATCTAAGAGGCTAAGCCCAAATCTCAACAGACATAGTTTGGTGGAATATACGTGATATAGGCCTACACTTAATTGCATCAAACAAGTAGAAAACGCAAATCAAATTCACAAGGAAATAACACGTTCAATGCACGTGAATAGACTTTTCAATAATAATGCATCCCGTGGAAAACATGCTGCAAACAAGTAAAAAATGCAAATCGAATTCACATGGAAATGCCACAGTGAATCCTCAACGAGTATTTTCACTTGGGCCTATATTATCCAATTCCCACCAGTTATCTATCGACAGTCGTGCAATCAAAACAAAATTGTTGAATGGTCATTCACCCCTTGTCAGCTTATTTTTAATATTTAATTGAAATTTTAATTGGACATACAATATCATGTGATCCACCTGTTCTTTACCCCAGAAGGGGGCCCCAGATGATGAATCATCAATCTCCTACAGTGGTGTGCCGACAGTGACCCAGTACTACAACATGAACGGTGGTGTGACAGTGGCTGATCCAGAGGGGGCGCAGTCGGCGCGCGCCCCACCCAGTTCAGGGTTCAAAAAAAAAAAACGACCATGTTTAGGCCTAAATATGGTCTAGAATGCATCATTTGGGGCATATGATTTTTAAATTTTCCGGGGGAGCATGCCCGCTGACCCCCCTAGAGCATATAATTGCCAGCTGTGGTGTGCATAAATTCTTGCAAAAAAGATCCGCCACTGGTGACCTCATTATTTATCCCATTGAGCGGGAGGGGGGAAGGGTTCTGACTTCATTAAAATTTATGTTAATCCGACTCCTAATGTTCCCATTATACTGCTCCCCAGTCATATTTCAACAAATTTGAATTGATACGTATCCGGGGGGGGGGGGGGGTAATTGGTTTCTGTAACCCCCCTTGCTCAAAAAACAAACAAAAAACTACTGGACTAATAGATTTGAATTACAGTGGGATCTATGATGTATTGACTTTGTGACACTAAGTGGGTAATAGAAATAAAACATTAAGGCATCATGAATGTTTATGGTAAATTAAAGGGACTGGCCCAGGCTAAAATCATCAGAAAATCGGTGATTTTATTTCGGGTTCTTAATATGACCATATGATGTAAACATGTACATAGACTAGAACTGCAAAGTTTTTTTTAATTTTTGTGCTGCGCATTCACTAGTTAGGCTAGATATAGAGACGAGATTCCCGCATTTCCCATTTTTGACATGGTTGTCAATAATTATATATCAGGAATTTCGTCTCTATATCTAGCCTAACTGGTGAATGCGCAGCACAAATTGCAGTTCTATCGTTAGTCTTTGGACATGTTTACATCATATATAGTCATATTAAGAACCCAAAAGAAAATCACCGATTTTTTTATGATTTTAGCCTGGGCCAGTCCCTTTAAATGAAGGTTCTCAAAAGTTATTTTCATATGTATTTATATCTGATGCGCCCACCACAAGCGTTTTTTATTTGCAAAAATAAGAATTTAGGCCTATACTATAAATAAAATGCATATACTTTTTATATGGAGAGTGAAAAGTAAAGTTTCCAGGATGCCAATATCATAGATAAACTAGATTTGCCTGAGAGGCAAAGCTTTCGTCTCCACCCGCCCCACATAGTACATTAATTATAGAGAAATACAGTACTGTCACCAAATTTTAATGTAGACCACGTGAAAATGTGATATCAGAATCGCACCAAAATCTAATCAATATATGGCCAGGGTAAGTTGCTTCCTTGGAACAAATCGCGAAGCAGTTCAAGCTCTTTAGAGTAACATGTGATTCGTCGGCCATCAAAATTAAAATATCAGCTGAAATCCTAAAAAGTAAAAAAAAATTAAGTTTTTATCATAATCACACAAAAAACTAATCAGCACACATCCAGGGTAGGGCTATTCCTTCGAACCAAACATGAAACAAATTATGAAGCAGTTTAAGCTCCAGAGAGTGACATAGGATTTTGACGGCCATCTTGATTTTTGTTGAAAAAGCTGAAAAATGCCAACAAAATTTACCGGGCAAATTCCTTAGGACCAATATGCATACTGCAAATATTTTGAAATAATACGAGCAGGGTGTATAGCTAAATTAACAAATTTTGATGATAGCCAAAATAAAGAAAACTGAAATACCCGCTAAAATTCTGAAATGTAAAAAAAATTATAGTTTTTATTATCAGAATCACACCAAAACTAATCAGCACATGTGCAGAGTAGGGTCTTTCCGTTAAACCAAACATGAAACAAATTCATAAAGCGGTTCAAGCTCTAGAGAGCGACATAGAATTTTGGCGACCATCTTGGATTTTGTTGAAGACGCTGAAACACACACAAAAAAAAATTCCTAGGGCCAACATGCATACTGCAAATACTTAGAAATAATCCGAGTAGGGGCGTATGGCTATATTACAAAATTTTGATGATGGCCAAAGTGAGTAAAACAGAAATATCGGCTACAATTAAAACGTAAAAAAATCTAAGTTTTTATTATCAGAATCACAGCAAAAGCTTTTTAGCTCACGGCCAGGGTAAGGTCTTTCCTTTAATCCAAACATGAAACAAATCGATGAAGCGGTTCAAGCTCTAGCGTGCGCGATAGGATTTTGGCGGTCGTCTTGGATTTTGTTGAAGAAGCTGAAAAACGCAAAAAAAAATTACCAGGCAAATTCCCCAGGGTCAGTATGCATACTGCAAATATTTGGAAATATTCCGAGTAGGGGTTTTCGAGTGAGAGCAGAAACAAGTGAGAGCGGCGGCGGCGGCGGGCGGACTCAGCAAAAACAATAAGTCTCCACCACCACATAGTGGGTGGAGACTTAATTAAATCGAAATCAAATAGATGTGAATTAGGATATAAATTATTGGGGTATGTTATAGGACTACCGGTAGCCTACTGGTTTTAATTTATTTTTCACATGTTCACTAAAAGCTTTGTATTGTTTCCGCAATTCAAGTTTTTTAGTGGACGGGGATTCCCATTGATGCTCGAAAAAAACCTGGATAGATAAAACAGATAAAATGTATATTAATCAAATACTGTTTACAAACACACGAGACAAAAAATTCTAGTGCCCCTACAAACAAAAATGTGTTGTCAAGTACAAGGAAATTGCATCTAAAAATATTCGAAATTACAAATATGTTCGGGTGGGGGCATTAGCGGATCAAGAGATGGGGCGATGGTGGTCAATTAACAGTTCAATTATGTCTCCATAAATTAATTTCAAGTGCTCCCAGAAACAACCAAAAACAAAAATTTACTAGGGGACTTACAGTGCCCCCCAACCCCCAGCTGCTAATTTCGGCTCGCTGCGCTCGCCTCATATTCACAATCATATGTGCATAAAGATACAACTATAAAAACATGACGGTCTACACCACTCCGGCTGATCACGATTTTGTAACCCCCCTGGTCAGAAGCTCTGGATACGGCCCTGACGCATATATTCTTTTCCCATTTTTATATAAAAAAAATGGTATGCCCGATGCCAATATCTGATTGATGTTGAAATACGTTATACTTCTAAACAACAGTATATTTTATATATATCTCTTATATATATTTTATGTTTCAGCTATGTTCCAATTCAATAAGAGACGTGATTCTTCGGCGAAACTCTTCGACAAAGAAGGTGTAGAAAGGCAAGATTCAAATACAGTAAGGTATAATAACATAGGAGCTGGCAAGGATGATTGTAAGAGCAATGTAAAACTAGTTAAATATAGGAATGCAAATCTTATAATATTTGAACGTAGTCATAAAATTGCCAAAGTGGAAATGCTACCGGACACAGAGATGACAATGGGTGTTTTACAAACTGATTTTAATCATAACGAAAAATACAATCTCTGCAAATGTCTTTGTCAAATTGACAAGATTTCTCTACGTGAATTTTTCGACACAACCAAGGTGAACTTAAATTTTAACATCTTACAAATAAATCTACCGGTTTTTGAAATATTTCTGTCAGAAAGCAACAAAATAAAAACTGTTTCTGCAATCACAAATTCATCTTCTGCTACTAGTATATCTATAAATCTATTGGGTCTTAAAAGTCATGCTACCTTCGAGCCGCATCCAAATGGAATAAACACAAAAGAAAAAGTGTCCTCTTGTGATCAGTTCCCTGAATCCGAAATGACATTGGATGTAAAAAAATACAAACCTCAACATGAAGAGACTTTCCAGTTGGTTATGTATTATCAATCGGAGCTGGACTATGATTTGACCAAACATCACACGACAGCACAGAATATATTTATAAATGAAAAATTGAATTCAAATTACGACGTATTTTTTGGAGAGGGTGAACAACAGAGGCTAGATAACGTACAAGGTGACCAATGTCAAGTGACAATATTTGACATTATGAAGGACGAGCCAAAGGACGTACATGAAGCTGTTACTTATCTGGAAAAGCTATTGAAGAATGTGATCGTCAACAAGGTGAAATAAAGAATACGTTATGTTTCAAAAACGTTTGTAAAAATCAGTAATATTTTGTAGAAACATGCTGCCTAGTTTTTTAATTATGCATACAAATGCTTGAGGTAATTTTAAATATCCCCAGGGTTTAGATGATTAACTTGATCTAATTTAATTTCATACAATAATTGTATCATTTAAAGTGATTTAACCACCCCTCGTGTTATAGATTTATGACCTACATGGAAACAAATTATCGTTCTTTCCTGTTGATGATTCATAAACAAACAAAACGAATATGTTATTTTCAGAATTGTCAGTTGAAAGTAACGCTTGCAATGCGACTGAGAAACCACAGACATCAGGTGAAAGAAGCCAACAAGACAAATGATACATCCCGCAGGACAGGCCGAATAAGAAATGTCATCGAGTCGTCAGTGGTTTCACTCTTGTCTAGAAATTTGAGCGACTTTATTGGACAGCAAACACTTGATTTAATAGACCGAACATTGAAAAATTCACTTGATACTTAAAATTACCTTACATAAGGCAAATTACATACATAGTTCATAAAGCCAATTAAAAAGGCATTGCAACGTAATATTTATTTATTATAATTTATTATAACACAATTAGAACAATTTAGTATTTTCTACTCAAATTAAAAATAAATATAACTTATTTATTTGACTTCCCAGTTATATGATATGTTCCAATACATTCAAGAACTTTATTTTAGTCAATATAATATCAGTTATTTTTCTTGTTGCGTTTTTAAATATTATTGTAGACATCAGGCACAATGCCTTCATAGTAAAAATATTTGGTTTAAACATAACTATTAAAAATCGAAATAATACTTGTATACATAGCACTGCGTGTAACTTCAGCATAGGTGAAATTGTAATCTAGTTAAAAAAATGCTTGTTTATGTGCTTTGGTATAGTATTAATAAGATAATCTATATCACTTCCTGTATAAATGTTTTTTTCAAAACCGGATAATTTTGACTATATACTCTTTGAGCTAAATTAACAGATATTGAAACTGATGCAATCAAGTAGTCGTTTTTAGATTTTAGCAGAATAACTACCAAGATTCAATACTCGCACAGAGTGGTGGTCAATTTCGGTGCCAGTTTTATTTTGTTTGAAATACTTTGAAAGGGTAATATTTAGAATGACGACAAATTCTCTTGTGTTTTTTCAAGCCACATAAAACAACACTGAAATTGATAAAATACCTTGCTACAAATGCAATCAAACAATTATTTACATGTTTTTTTTTATAAATGGAATTTTATTTCGTTGGTTGAAGATGGTGATTAATTAGCTACTTCAACTTTAAATTAAATGAAATAACACTATGCAATTCGGCAGCAAAACCAAAAAAAATGAAATTGATTTGTTTTTGTTTTTGTATACTTGGTATCTAAAATGAAAAGGTAAAATCATCAGTGTTTTTCAATTTTTAACATTTTAATTTCATTTGTGTTATTCCTATTGATTTATTTTTCATCTATTAGATGTGTATTGTTATATTCGAAAAACAACAACGACCATTTTTTCAGAACAAATTTATTATTTCTAAAAAGTGAAATATAAAATTCTTAGTCAACAATATATTGCTAAGAGTATATGTATGACAGATGATGGTATGTATTGAAAAATAAATTATATTTGTTCTTCTGCATTTGTAAAATGTTCATATCAAAAAGTGATTTTATTTATTTAAAGCTTCAGTGGATGTCATCGTAACATTGCTCGCAGAAAAACAAAAGGAGAAGCAATATATACACAATAACAGTGAGCAAAAGGTATTAAAAGCATTATTGTAAAAAAGAAAAAAACATCTGTATGAATTGTATTATCTGCTACTCAGTGTCAATATACGTATTGTATTATGAGATTGTATTATTGCCCATGTTTTGTTGTTCATAATGACACCACAAATGTATTTATCTCAACGGTTCTACAATTGATTTCTAATGTTTTCTATGTCACTGTTGTGTTCATGTAGTCTAGAAGAGCTCTGAATAAAAAATGTATCAAAAGTACATGGAGTAAATTGTGTAAATTATTGGTGTCAGAAATACAAATTATTGTAGAAAAAGTAAACTGCAGGATTAATTGAAACAATAATTAAAATTAATATACATCACATTATACGTTAGAATTGAAGCAGTAAATATATCTAGATTATGATTAGATACTGTGATTATTTAACTCAGCAAACATGATACACCGACCCAACGCTGGACCAAGGTTGGTCCACCGTCTAAGACGCTGGCCCAGCATCGTTCGAACGTTGGGTCATTGTATCGTGTTTACTGGTTTGCCTTATTATGTCAGGTTAGTATGTTGTTTTGTCTATGGGGGCGAGCCCGGTCCAACCAGAAGGAGCTCTAGAAGGTCCCCCTGGACGACCCCTCTGTTCGCGAGTTGTCAGTTCAAGATGCCTCTTGTAGTTTTTCTTCTGGGCTCTGTCTTTCTTCTTGGTTCGCTTGACTTGAGCAGGGCGGGCTGACGACTGGTAGACAGGCACGACTCCTCGAGGTACCACCTTGACAACTTGACCTGATGGAAGCACGCGATAGTCTCCTGTAGGACTGCCACCTTGAGCGGCACCTGGTGTCAGAATACGGTAGTTCCTAGGGCTGACGGTGGCTGTGTGGCGCGGGTGGAGATACGCCTGGCGTGGCTCGCCATTCCCTTGTGGATACACGACCTGCCGTGGCTCGCCATTCCTCTGTGCATACACTACCTGCCGCGGCTCGCCATTCCCTTGTGGTGTAATCAGTGGCTGCCTTCTCTCCAGACTATGGACACCATTGCTTGTGGATGGAGATGATACAGGTCTGTGATCTGAGACGATCACACGGGATTCTGGGGATCGCGATCTGGTGTCCAACACCAACTCCGCCTCTGCTCCACGTGCAGGGCTGCTGACAATGGCAGGTCTGATAAACTGGCCAGGGCTGGGAAGCGGTGAGAGGCTGTCGTACTCTGTATATGATGATGTAGGTAAGGTGAGCTCTTCTGTCAAAGCGTTACTCATTGGACTGCTAATGGGAGGATGGTGGAACTGTGAGGTCGACATCAAGTCTATAATCAATAAATGACAGCTTATTATGAAAAAATATATATATTAAAAACGTAAAATTCATTGTCTTATATAACACAATTTCCTCTTGGAACTAGATCTTACATTTGCACAGCAAATATAGAAGTCTCCACCTTCCACAATTAAAAGTTTATTGCCAATACAGTAACAATATGGGGCTATATGACAGGAGTGTCATCTCTGCCATCTTGGATATCAAAATTTGCTAATTTTCGCGCTCAACCACGGCAATCCATCAGAAGGTGTTCAAAAAAATTGAGAGGATTGGATGACTATAGGCGACTGGAGAGCGTTCACGTAGATCTTTAATATGCGAATTAGCCCGAGGCGTCCATCTTCAACATGCAAATTAACAGATTTTCGAACTCAACCAGGATAATTCATCAGGGCTTGTTCAGAAAAAAATTCACAAAATCGGATGAATATCAACGACTGAAGAGAGTTTACTTCGATCTTGGATAATTATGCAAATTAGCCCATGGAGGCAATCTTGATATGCAAATTAGCTGATTTTCGAACTTAAGCAGGATAATTCATCAGAGGGTGTTAAAAAAAATCGAGAAAATCAGATAAATATTGGCGCCTGGAGAGTGTTCACGTCGTCAAATTGTTAAATGATAATAATAATGCTAAGGAAGGAGTTATTATTGGTTGTTTTGGCTGGTAACCCGTATCTGGTGTCTTATCTAGTTAGCTTCGTACATCACCAGAGCCATCAAAATAATGACTACATATCAGGAATTTGGTGAAAGAGAATATGTTCTAAACTAATTAGGAGTAGACTCAGACTTTGATTTATTTGATCATAAACAAATAGGATATGGCTGAGGGATTCGCACAAAGTCCTGACACCCAGATGAAAAGGTACAACATATTACAATACAAAATATACTAGACATAATCTGATAATTCATGATTCATGACTGACAACTGATAAAACGAACAATTGATTATAAGATATTACTGTCTTCATTTGTTAAGATAAAGAATGTATTACACATAATATTGATAAACAGTTCCTATTAATTATCAGGATATAAAACTATGGCAGTCAATTATTGCATGGAAAAGGGAAGCAAATCTTCAATAATGTCACCACACAACAGAAGGTAAGAAAAACAATCAATAGTAGTGGTCTATCATTTATAAACGTAAGCATAAGAATTAATCAAATATGATGACACATTAATATGATGGTAAGAATACAACATTGAACAAAAATTAAAATAAAATAAGAGCAAATACAATTACATTTTAATCAAAATAACAGGTGTAGTTAATTTAAACAGATCTATGGCAGCTTTATTTGATGTTAGACACACTCCGTAAATTATTGTCCACCTTTTGACTAAAGCAAATACACTTTTAGTCATCAATAAATCTAAACTTACTTTTTTAGATGAAGCGAGAGTAAATCTATGATAATAAAATATACGAAAGAAGTGTGATTAAGTATATAGTTAAGCTAAAAATAGAGATTATTATGGTCAACAGGGTAAAAAATACATGTGGATATAACATCAACTTGATTGATTGGGCGCCATATGTAGATAGTTTAGGGAGAGTTAAGAATTTATACTAGTCTACTCCTTCAATACAACTAGAGCTATAACAACAGCCACAATATCAGCAAACACAAGATATAGGGCCATTGTTGCTTCAACAGTGGTCCTCTGTCTATGAAGTGTTCCTCCGTCTATAAAGCACCCGAAATGGAGACAACAATGCTCCGGCATTACGAGTTTGCTGGGATAATAACTTTATTTAGAAGTTTTTTTCTGATCGTTTCTTATTTCATATTGCTCACTTGTGGATTAATTTCAAGCATGAAAAATTATTCGGTTTAGTGATTGTGATTGTTCTCTCAGCGATAATACGTGGTGGGATCACGTTATGGAGCCTGCTTTATGTAAAACAGCAGATGAACCAAATTTGTACACTCCTTCACCCGTAGGCCTATCTGTCCCGACACTTCACATCTGCAGTTGACATGTTACCAATATCCACAGACCCTCCTATTCTACCGAGTAATTGAACCTAACTTAAGTAATTGAACAACGCTGAATTATTTTTGTTTGAAACATAACGAATACCGGTTTTTTCAATTTGAAATCATGACAAATATCATAGTTAGCTTGTTCTGCGTTATTTGAATACCTAAGTGATGGGTCTGTGGCCGCGGGTTAGCGTCTCACCCTCCGTAACCGCTCGGCTTTTCCCGATCATTGACGAGTGACAGGGACCGCCGAGCCTCGTTCTGACTAGACCACGCCACGACGAGCGCGCCTGTAGCGAGGCGCACCAACCAGTTGACTCAAAGCCGCTGAAGCGGACGGACGTACGTCAAGAGCTCAGGGGCCTAGCCGCATGGCACCGATCGCCACGCTTCGCTTGGGAACTGTGTTATAGGAATGTCTAGACTTCAATAAAGTGAGAAATACCTGAAGAATGATTTAATGAGCATTATTTAATCCCGTCGTCCCGACGGAGGAGTTATTGGAAGATGGTGGAACGTAAACCTTCAACATATTCATGTCGGCAACACGATCGATCACCCACCCATAGGTGTCTACGGCCATAAGAAATAGTTTAATACTTTTAGTGCGGGGTCCGTTTTTATAGGTCAGAATCTGACGTCTACAGACGACGTATAAAGACGGTCTCCGCGCTGAAAGGGCTAAAAGAACTGTAGCCCAGTGTGCCAAATTTGTTGATACAATTTCCCTTGTTATTTTACATTTGGTAATACAATGTGGAATGATAATAATCTAGTTATTCCAAAACATCTTTTTCCCAGATAAATCATGTGCATGTGTCATAGGATTGCTTGATTGTGACAATGAACAGATGTGCAAACCTCGAAAACAATTACCAAACTGTGCCAGACAGTGCATTATATGAATAATGGTGCATTATGGTTTGTTTCCCTTTTGTACCAGCTATACTATTTAATAAGTATGGCATCCATATTAAACTAACTTGACACAAACAAACACAACATAAAGGGTGTAATTAGGTCTACTGAATCTAGCAGAAAGGGTAGACAATGCATTCTACTGAAGTTTACAAATAACTGGTACAGATCAACTGGTGAACTAATACTGATAATCTTAAAGAAATTTAGAGGTACAGATACAGGGAACAACACTTAGCAATTGACAAGTATATCCTTACCCGTTTTGCTCATCTTGTAGAATTATAAACATAAGAAAATATCTATTATTATCACTTGGTGCCATAATAGTGCTACGTTTAAAGACGCTATTATTTTGTACCAGTCCTATTCTTAATGTGCACAGCAGCGTTCGTGCATGGCGACAAATACAGCCAACAAAAACAGGTAACTTAATTAAGAGTTTGTTGACAAAGAATATTTAGAGTGCTGTTTTAAAGATTTGTGTTGTTGTCATGTTGGAAATAGTAGGTCGTCGTGATGGTTTTATTGTTTTATTATCATTGCCTACAGAATAGTAATAGTGTGTGTTTGGTTGGGTAATGTTTGGATTTGATACCCTTCTTGTAATATTTGAGCTAAAAACTTCCAAAGGCGGGCATCACATCAACACATTGCTCTCCAAAGCAAATCCTAATGTACTTACAAACAAGAATCTGTTAAAATAATATCGTCTTGTTGAAGATGAAAGGATGCATAAACCTCTTCCTCTATTGGCATGTGCACCTTTTCATTTTCAAGGGGATGATATTATATTATACTGTGGTGGTTTCTAATATCACACTCAGAATCTATAATGTGCGGGATTTTCACACAGCACACATATTTAGTTTTGCAAGCCAGTTATTAAATCACAGTTTGCAATTATGATTTTTTTACAAAGGCGTTGTTCATTCAACTTGTCTGGAAGAAGGAACACCTTTCCTGAGACAATGATGAAAACAACAGCGCATTCGCAAAAGGATTAGTGTTATATATTGATGCTATAAGTTTTTTTAATCGACCAAGTCTAACTGTAGCTACAAACTCACGCAAAAATGATGTAAATATAAGTAGCAAATTTGAATTTGATTCGTACACTAATTGTTGCTATTATCCCTTATCCTGCTAAGTTAATTTATTAAAATTTTCACCCACTTGAAGTTGTGTTTCGCTACCGCGACCCACAACATCAAGTGGCTGAAAATTACTCATTACACATATTTGTTTAATTTGACCACATATCATTCTCAAATAACAGTGATTTGGTCGACTAATAAAACAGATTTAAAGCGACAACAGTCGTGATCGCAGGATGAGGGTTTAATAAATCAACTTCATACAATGTGTTCCTTACCCACATATCTTGGTAAAGAGGATTGGTTATCTTCTTCAAGCTTGATGAAGTGTGTGTTTGTGAACGCCCCGCTCTGAGATCTGCCCAACTCCTCCCTGTAGGACATGTTGCCTTTCAATTTCGCTCCTCTCTCCTGGTCGATCACCATCTTGGCCTTCTTATCCTTGCGCATGCGTGCACACGTGACACAGGCGTAGATCAGACCAATCAGCAGCAGGAGAGCGGCACACGTGAGACCAATTATAAGACCGATGGAGAAGGTGTTATTGTCATCCTTGCTGCTGGCTTTCTTGGGGCCAGATCCACCTGAATCAAACAACATGTCAAAGGTAACAAGTATGGCATAATATAATATTCCTTTTGTAAAAATCCCCGCCTTTTGCAGTTCAACCGATGTAAAACGTGAAAAAAATCCCACAAAAATGAACGACATTGGACAAATTTATCATATGTTTTTCGCGGGACATGACGCAGAACTCAAAAACAGGGTACATTTCATTTTCTATCTATCCAAATCAAACATGTTGAAAAACGTCCCCCCCCCCCGCTTCCGAGAGGCTGATTGCGAGCCTTTTTTGGATACCAAAGTGTGTAGCCTGACCGGCCACTTTGTGAAGTGGCATAGTACATCGTTTCATATCTAAACAAACATTATGACACAGATAACATTTCCGCCAAAAAAAAAGTTGTGTCAGGGTGTTCCCTCACGACCTGGAAAACCTACAGTTAAGACATTTTAAAATTGTTTTTTTTTTAACCATGATATTGTATATAATGTTATATCTCACATTGATAATGGCTGTATGATCCTGCGGGTGACTTTGCCTCGTCGCTTGGGCAGGGCAGACACTTCTTGCCCCCCAGGATCTCCTGATATGTACCAGCTGGACACGCCTCACACACCTCCTCGTCTGCCTGGTAAATACTGCCCTCACTGCAAACCACTGTAATACACAGCATTACTCATTGTTATCACTTGAGAAGGTGCCACTAGTACAATATTGCTACTTTATGCGGGTGTGAGATTTGGCTATCAGCCCTACTCTCAGGGCTGCTAGACTATCTGTGTGTACGCGCTGCTGACTGCCTAAAACAGGCAGTGTTTTCGGGGGGTGGGGGTCGCCGGTTTACTGGGCTACTATGCAGGCTGACACATGGCTGAAGTAGGGTGATCTGTGATATTAAGCAAGGTGGTTAGCTTCTGCGTAGACATGTAGGCCTATGCTGTAATTGTAGACAAATAATACAAATGTTTTCAAGATTCGGTGGATAAGTGATAATAATAGTAATAACATGATTTTTTTCGTGCAATAGCTTTTTTATTGGCTCTTCACAGACGCCAGCAGCCTGCGGCTCAGGCTTGGGCTGCTGGCATCTGCGTTGTGCAAATAAAAAAGCCTATCGCCCTCAAAAATCATGTTATTGTCATATAAGCTCTCAGCAAACGAGAGGTATTGATCAGATGCTGAGGTGAGGCTGGCCGAGCGTCGAAGACGATGGACCAGCATCACCTCAGCATTGACTCAACAAACTACTGTAGCACACAACATTACTCTTAAAACTAGAAAATGATGACATCTTAGTCATTTGAGCTGCGAGTAACAAATGTGCTATCAGAGGAAGTGTTAACAAAATCATAAACATTATGGCATAACTTTCGAAATATTCAATATAATTTCGTGAAATTTTTCCCGGTGTTAGGACATGACTTGAAAATGACCAGTACAACATTTCGGGGTAATCAGTTCAGAATAGACGGAAAAATCGACGAACAGCATGCGCTACAGATTTACCAAATTAATTGTGTCTAAGACTCATTTCCTCTCTTTTTGCTGGAAAATGATAAAAAATCATAATTATTTGTAGATTCCCCATTTCTAGAAATGTCTGTTGATGATTATCTACATGTACCGTACGTGACGCATCCTGATATTTTCCCATTGGAGTTAGAAGGTGCTAAACTGCCACTTTAGAAAGTGGCAGTTAAGTACCTTCTAACTGCAAGGCGACGATATTATCCTACTCACGGCATATTTCACTGTAAGGGATCGTCTCTGGTTCACAGACAGGGGGATCCTTATTAAAAGTGACGTCAACTCCGGAGAAATTTCTTCCCAAAACCACGATCTTCAGGCGCCCTGTTTTCACCCAGTCCTGAAGCTCTTTCACAGTTTCGTCCACCTGATCCTCTTCCCTAAATAAAGGCAACATATATTATTATAAGCAGTCACATTTAAAATAAAGATATTTTCTCACATCCATGTTCAGGCCTGACCTCTTACACAGTCAGAGTTGAATGAACATCTCATATAAACCTGTGACGTGCGCGGGTTTATTTAACTGCTGTTCCTTATGTTTGATATTCAATATTCATATTGGTATCTTTGTGATATAGAGTCGTACAATTTAGACACATTTTAACGTTGCGGTTACGATATCAAAGCCTGCAGGCGCTTTAACCCTAAAAATGTGAAAGATTTTTTGTATAAACTATACATCTAGACCAAAGGGGCTTTTCAATTTGAAATCATCATAAATGTCTTAGTTAACTCTTTATGCTTCATTTGAATACCTATTTTATGGGTCTAAGACCATTATGAATATATTAATTCTTCCAGTGTGGGGACCGTCTTTATACGTCAGAATCTGACGTCGGATTTTGACGTATAAAGACAAAAGACTGAAAGGGTTATTACATGTCATCTAATATTGCACACAGTGTTTGCCATAGTTGACATAGCGTAACAAATAATCATCACAACTACATCTATACCAAAAGGCCTAAACATGATAAAGAGTTATCTTTCTACATCTACTTGTATAATGTCTCACCTTTCAGATATTCCCGTCTCAATAGATAATTTCAATCCATCCGTGGCTCTCGTAGATCTTCGCGATCTTGATTCACAAATAATATCGTAGTTCTCCATTTCACAAAAATCCACCCCTTTTTGTCCGCACATCTTGTTACTTTTGATAAATTCGGAGAGAACGTCAGAGAAAGCCGCTTCAAATCTTGTGTTGTTCGTGCAGTCGTTGTCAAATGTTAACGTCGTGGAAACATCCATTGTTCTGGCATTCATCTCTGTAAACGTATAAAATAACAGTGTTTCTAAAATGTGCAAATGGCGTTCAAATGAGTGTGGTATGGGAAGGTACAGCGCTCGTTCAATGAACGACGAACACCTAATTGAAGACCTGCATATTTAAGTTTCAAATAATATTATCAGTGTTTTCAAGTCGTATCTCATTTGAATGATATTCTAATGAAATTGATGAAAAAGTGTGTGCTTAATTAATAACCACGACCAGTTAATTTGGACTTACAATTGACAATAATTATTATAAACAGGTACCCGGGTGGTGTCATTGGAGATACATACTCCTTCTAATACCATTTATGATTAATAGTTAATTAGGCCCTTACAAGTTAAGCGGATATCGTTATATTCTGCAGCGAGGTTTTCTAAATTAATAGGTATTTCCAGAATTATTTAAACATTTGGAAATTGAAGTTCAAACAAATGTATGAATCGAAACTGTTGTCCCTACTACTATTGTCAATGTTATGTTATATTCCATTTTATACTCCCCACAGCTGCCCTCTACCTAGAATTCACCTGTACAGTTCCTCACTACGTGTGTTTCCTTTCCGTCATTTTCCAAAAACTTTTTTCACTGTACTAGGTTTAATTAATAAAATGAACGAAAAAGAGAAACAAACAACTGAGCAACACAGAGGTTGAAACTCACTCAAACACGCCATGCTCTCAAAATCCTCCGGGAATTCAGGAAACCATCCGGACGTGCGGCATACGTGTACGGTGTCGTATCCGTCTGCCGTGTAGTATCCCCGGTCACACTGTACACGGCACGTATAAAGAGAGTCCAAATAGCTGCAGCTTATACGGCCATTGTTAGGACTCGGGGAATCCTCACACATTCGTTCTGAAAATAAAAAAAATAGGTGACAGTTATATCATATGGTTATTTAATCGGTATCAGCAAATATAGATTTACAAATCAATGAACCAAAATTCGTTCTGAACATCAAAATTAGATGATAGATAAGTATTTTATTCATACCAAGGGATATAATACACTGGTTCATAATGAACATGTTACAAGGAACATGGGCAATTAAACCTATATCGACATCAGAGTTTGACGTCTAAAGTTGATGCCCGCACTTACAGAATTAAACATTTATAATGGCCTTAGACCCATAACCAACATATAGGTATTCAAATGAAGTTGTGTCTCGATCGCTACCGCGAGTCACATACAACTTCCAAGCGGCTGAAAATTACTCATATTTGTTTCATATCAGACCAAACATTTGCAAATCTTGATATTTAAACACACAATTCGCTTCCAATAACTGCGCTTAAATCCTTTCAAGCCTGAATTTACCATTGTCATCTTCATCCACTACAGGCCGCGAATTGCTGTCGCAATTCTCGACTTGTAGTGGATGAAGATGATTTGATGTGGGTGAAAAAGTAAAGAAACTTGCTATGTATTGGTTGACCAGTTTCTTGGAAATTTTCGTTCTAAAACCCAAAGTTGAAGGAAAATTGAGTTCGTTTTCAGGGATGTGAAATGATGCTTTAATGCATCGTGAGGGCTTAAAGGGTTAAACGGCTAAATAAAACGGATTAAATCTAATATAGTCGCGCTTAGCGGAATAAGGGTTAAAATAAAAGGGTTAAAATATTCCCTTGGTTTCCATAGTATTTATCAACATGTTTCATGGCTTTTAAGGTTAGCGTACCTTCCGTGATGACGGTGATGTAGAGCACACATACAGGCGCGTCCGCGTCCTCAGAATCTGGGTACTTATAGCTGATCTGTGTTATCCCTACAGGTAACAGGCTGCCTGGAATGGTGCTGGGTTCGAGTCTGACCAGATCCCCATTGTCGTCAAACACCTGTGGCTCGGGCCACCACACCAGCTTGCCCTTGGTGTCGTGGGTCGTGGCCGTCTTATTCCCGGGACAGTTACTGGTTGATGGAGTGACACTGTCAGCTGAAAATAAAGCAGTATTGATGTTATGTGAAACTTAAACTGTACGAGGAAAATAGAGTCAGGCCTACATATTCAACCAAAGTTACAAATTGAGGATATAAATTCTTAAAGGTGTTATACATAACAATTTTCAAATGTGTATTGGAAAGGCTCCTAAAAATATTCTACAATAACATTTTAAATTATATACTTTAATTGTTTTAGGTCCAGCGTGATACATTTATCAACAAAATAACAATTAAATAAATCAAATAAATAACAAAGTGAGAAAACTAAATCGTCCTCTCAGAATCAGAAGGGCCTCAGTGGCTCCTGCATGACCAAAACGTGGCTTTTTGTATTAAAACCTGTTTAGGTTAATTGAGCAGGATGTGATAATAACACAAACAACATTGACCATGTTTTAACTGATTGGTATATTTTACTTGAGTTGGCTCTGTTTTAATCATTTCCTCTCATTTGCGAGTTTTAAACCCTACTTACTCTTTCAGCCTCCAAATTATTTAATTGGAATTTTCACTCACTTGAAGTTGTGTCTCGCTGACGTGCTCCACATCTTCAAGTGGCTGAAAATTATTCAAATTAGACAAAGTGGAGGTGAACTATTTTGAAATCTTGCTGATCAACGTCACGTTTTATCTCAGAACATGTTTAATAATGCTATTGAAACACGAAAAACCTAATATAATCAGGTAAAACTGATTGAACAGGTTCTAATACAAAAAGTCACTTTCTGAGTGATTCTGCTCTGAGCCCTATCTGAGTCTGAGGGGACGTAATACCTTTTAATCTATGATAATACTATACCTACCTGTGATGAGTGGCGTTGTAGAATCTGAAGACGTGGTGGTCTTTGCGGTGGTGCGAGCAGAAGATATTGGTGTGGCTGTGATGCTCGTAGATATAGATGTGTCAATGCTGCTCGTAGTATTGATAGTTATTGCATCGGTATGAGCCTCAGTCTCATGAGGCACTGTATCCACTGTGGTTCCTCTTTCTTTAGAATCGATGGCAGTAGACACTACGACTGCTTCATCTTGAGTTGTAACCACAGTAACCACAGGGATCACAGTAGTTGCTGAATCTAAGGATTCAGTAGTTCTCTGTGATCTGGCTGTGAGTAAATGTTGGGTTGTCACTTTGCCAGATTCGGTTGTTTCATGCTGCGATACAATTGTAGAATGTGCATCGGCTGTGGTCTCTACTTCATGAACGACAGTCTCTGATGCTGAAGTGACAATGCCGTCAGATTCTGTGGTTATAGGGACAATGGTGGTATATTTTATTGGTGTTGGTTTAGATTTGGTATTGTGGTGATCAACGGTAGGATTATCAGTTACTTTACTGTCAGATGTAGTGGTTTCAGACAATACAGATGGTATGTGTGATATTCTAGTATCAACGTCTATATCATCTGCTTCAGTTGTTAAAATGGACATTGTAGTTTTAGGATTTACAATGGTAGGCTGTGTAGTTTTTATTGCAGTATCTTCTAATTCTGTTGTTAGAGTACGAGTTGTAGTTTTGTGTTTTTCAGTTTGGAAATCGGTTGTAAGATTTAGATCATATTCAGTTGTTTGTACCACATTTGCTGTATTTTTCGGCTTCTGATTCTCAGAAACTGTAGTTACAATTCCGTCGTCTACTTGTGTTGTAAGTACTATTTTGTCAGCTGTGGTTATGAGTGGAACATATGTAGTTTCCGCTTTTACCAGTGTGGTATCAGATCCAGTTGTTTCACCTATATGGTTTTCTGTCGTCGTAGTTGCTTGATGTTGATCAGTTTTATGTTCTTCCTCTGTAAATACCACGCTTTCAGTTGTGTTTACTCCAGACCTCGATGTTGTAGTTGCTTGTGAACTAGTTACGCCTGATAGCTTGTCTTCTGTAAAAACTACATTTCCAGCAGTGGTTGCAGCTGGGATATGTGTGATTTCTGTATTTTGTGGCCTAACTTCTGACACAATTGGTGGAGAAAATGTTGTTTTAGTTATCACTTCATCAGTTTGAAAATGTCCAGTTACAACAGCGGGTTTTGATGTAGTAACATTTTGCATACCACTTGTATCTTGTTCTGTGAAAACTAGTTCGGTCATAGTTTCATCTGGAATGGGAGATGTTTGGGGTTTAAGATTGATAGTTCCGGGTACAGTAACATTATTCAAAATAGGATTTGCTTCAGTTGTGTCTTTTTCTATTTGAGGTTCAGTGGTTTGAACTTGAGGTTGTGATGTAGTACCTGATGGTAATGCAGATACTTTATGGTCTTGCTGTGTGACTAGAAGATCACCACCAGTACTGACACTTGTGGTAGTTACGATGTCCGACTCGCGTTGGCTGCTAAGGTCACGACCTCTAACCGTAGTCAGGTCATCATGTAAGCCTACACTGCTTGTGGAAGAGATATCCAATTGTACTGTGGAGCTATCACCTATAACGGCGTCTTTAGTATGAGTCTCCACTGTTAATTCCTCATTGATATCTGCAGTCGTCACACCACCTATCTGGGTTGGTGTAGTTTTATTTGATTTGTCAGATTGTGATGACGATGATGGGGTTGTTGATGTTAAGGTAACAGTGGTATATATAACACCTGTATCGTTTGTTACAATGTCTTCATCGGTTGATTTAGCGCCTTCATCTGTGGTTTGCATCAATGCCTCTCTCGTGGTTTGTAGCAGTGCCCCTCTCGTTACGCGAGGCTCCAACGTTTCTGACTGAGTTTGTGCAGCAGATTTACCTGGTATTGTCAACTTGTCTGTAGTAAATATATGTTCATTTGTAAAGTTATAACCATGTGTTAAATCGTCTACTAGATTAGAGGATGTGGTAGATGAAAAGGTTACTCCACGTGTTAGGTCTTGCACTGTCTTCGAGGATGGTGTAGATGATGACGTTTCTATGGCAACTTCTCCTGATACAGACTCAACAGCTGCTGTAGATAAATCAACATTAATGGCAGATTTTGTGGACAATTCGGGGTCTCCTAGCGTTGTGTTTGGTTGTTTTGTCGTTAAGTCAATCACCAGTGGCTCCTCAGTCACTGTTTCATTCGCTGTTTTATTTGTAATTGTAACTTTTTCTGTAATCTGTAATGTTTGATCTTTGGTAATATCCACCAGGTTAGTGATATCTGGGAAGCCTGTAGTGATTGCCATGGCTACAGTTTGCTCTTGTGTGCCTGTAGTAAATATATGTTCATTTGTAAAGTTATAACCATGTGTTAAATCGTCTACTAGATTAGAGGATGTGGTAGATGAAAAGGTTACTCCACGTGTTAGGTCTTGCACTGTCTTCGAGGATGGTGTAGATGATGACGTTTCTATGGCAACTTCTCCTGATACAGACTCAACAGCTGCTGTAGATAAATCAACATTAATGGCAGATTTTGTGGACAATTCGGGGTCTCCTAGCGTTGTGTTTGGTTGTTTTGTCGTTAAGTCAATCACCAGTGGCTCCTCAGTCACTGTTTCATTCGCTGTTTTATTTGTAATTGTAACTTTTTCTGTAATCTGTAATGTTTGATCTTTGGTAATATCCACCAGGTTAGTGATATCTGGGAAGCCTGTAGTGATTGCCATGGCTACAGTTTGCTCTTGTGTGCCGACCATGGATTCTGTGGTCTTCATTACTAGCTGTGCAGTAGTTGAGTCGGCTGAGATGCTCGTAGACATGCCTTCTGTGGTGGCATTGATATCCATCGATGTGGTTAAAGCCAGAATATCTGCAAATAATGAAAACATATGTAAATCAATAAAGAAAATACAAATCAAATATTTATTTAGTCATCAATCCATAATTAAAGAGCACCAAATAAGATATTTGACACACGCACCCCTTTAAAGTTTTGTCTCGCTACCCACAACTTTGCAAAACATATCTTAATTTGTTTAATTGTACGCACAATAATCGTCAATCTTCATGAATGCATATATTTTTATGTTCTAACCCTTAAAGCACTAAATTAAATATTTTTTTTACTCACTTGAAGTTGTGTCTCTCGCTAACGCGAAAAAACATAGCACTCCCTAGTGACACATACACATGTACCCCAGCCCCCCTCCCCCCCCCCCCCTGGTAACAGAGGCTGACACTTAACCCCACACTCATTAAATATCACCTACCTTCTGTAGGCCTACATGACACTCCATCCTGTGATAACACTCCATGGTGGCATATACACCTGTAGCCCCCTAGTAACAGAGGCTGGCACTCATCACTGCATTCACTATGGTCACACGAATCTACAAACATAGGTAAATTATGATCTATAAGTAGTAGTAGTATATATTGCTTAACGTTACTCTTCTGCAATAATTGGCCATTTGAGTGACTTTGTGATACCATAAAAACAGAGCACTCCATTGATGAAATAAATTACAGTAGAACCTGCTATGGGCAGCCACACTTATGAGCAGCCAACCTCCTATGGGAGACCACTTTGTCATTCCGCAAAATGACATTTTGTATACAAATAAACCTGCGTTAAAAGGTCACTTTGCCTGTGTCGAAGGGTGGCTGCTCATAGCAGGTTCTATTGTATATACAGATGATGACGTGAGGGAGGGGTGATAGGGCATGGTCGGCTGTTGAGACGGCTTTTCTTCAATAGCACGATAAAGTGTTCTGTGCATGTTTAGGAGATTTGCACCCAGCCATGCTCAGAGGTCCAGAGACGTTCAGGACGCAGCTCCGATACCCTCAGGACGGATAGTCCCCAGAAAAACAATAGTTGAGGGCAACTCAACCATTTAAAATGTTTCTATGTTCATACAATATTTTACTTTGCCTTTAAACATTCAAGATTAAATGTGTAATTATTTCAACCATATCAGCACCAACCTGACACTCCTTGGAGGGCTGCAGGGCTAAATATTTAACGTTAAAGACTCAAATCAGCCACTCTTATAGACCACATGGTCCAAGAGTTAAATGGGGAAGATCACTGTGTATTCTCACCTGTATAATTATATGATTTAAAGCCCACAGGTCTGTAGAAATCGTCTAGCAGCACGCTACTAACCCCTGTCAGGGTGTCATGTACATACACGGCACTGGTATTCCAGGAGACATAGTAAATCAGGTCCTTTAGAACGTGAAGGCCAAAAAAAGGGCCACTCCCAGGTAAACTAGCAAAATGTCCACACGTCACATCTGTAAAAAAACGGAGTTTATGAACATAAATATAACATGTGACAAACTAAATTACAAAATTAATCACAGGTCGGGATCTGGAAAATTCACCTTACAATTTGATCTCTTATTACATTAAATTCTATGGAGCCATTATATATATTGCGCATAATTACTACTTATTGTGTGATATCCATACGCATTCTTTAATATTTCCAATTGATACATTTTTAGAAGAATGAGTTTTGTCATGTGTGGACAGATGTGAGACTTGATATCTGTGATTTAGCATCTAAAATGTTGTTAAATTGGCATTATGAAATTAACCTCTTAGTCAGTTTGTTATCATAGTACTAATTATTAAAAACACACACCAATTTTAGTTTCACACAATTTCATTTTTTATCAACTTTATTAACAATTTTAAGCAGCTATTGGTCAACAATATATTACTGGTATTTATATAAAACAACAAAACAATTGTTTAGCTGTTTAATACATTTATTTTTGCTCTTAAAGTCAAATATGAGACTCGCATGAGACCCACATTAAAGCTGGGCATTGTTTTGCTACACAAATACACGTCAGTATAAAAAATAATTCACGATTTATTGGCAGTAAAAAACGACAAAAATATGTCTTACTTTTTGTATTACAGAGGATAACCTCATTTGACGGAGAATCAAGGATATAAAGTAAGTGAGCATTTGCATCCAGAAAGACAGCATTAGGTGAGGCCTCGTCTCGCTCCCATACTGTTTCTACTTGACCAGATTCATCCAGTCTAATTCTGTACACGCCAGGGTCACTGCCAACCTCAGACCAATATAAAAACCTGAAGATAATGTGAAATATGATTATAATAATGACAAAACAATCATTTTTTAACCAATTGCAACATAAAAAGTTACAGTTTCGCGTTCATTTTTAAATAGCTAGTTACTATTTCACATTAATTTTAAGATGAAATTACTGCTTTAATTCCCACCTTCTCACAATGAAAAATATACTAGTTTTACATCTAATGACCAAACTATTTCTTCTCCAAATGCTTGGTGAATTATATGTAACAACTGCAGTAATAGTGACATATGAGGAGGTGTCTATTCGCATATGTCTAGCATTGCTATACATCTCTGTATATACATTTTAATAATTAGCCTACTTGTTGTGTTTGTCCATGACTAGAGATCTTGGCATAGCACGCCCTTCCACTATAACCTCTGCTCCTAAAGAGACGTTATTAATTTTGACTCTCTTGATCTGTCCATCCAGATGGGATGCCCAGTACAGGTAGCCTGCCTCTGTATCCAAAACCAAGTCCTCCACCACATCATCAGTGCAGATCAGGAGCTCTAACTCTCCACTCCCCAATACAGATGTGTAAATGCGCCGTCTGTGTAAACAAAAAAATGATTATGATAACAATATTTCTGAGACTGAATGCATCACCTTAACTATCATCAAATAATAAAAGCATTCCACTTAGTAAACTAGAAAGGTGATACGACGATGTATCGATGATAAATATGCCTCTATTACAGGGCTTAATTTGTACAGACGGACATAGAAACGGACGGGCGGACAGACGAATAACATAGACTGCATAATGTCTCTAGTCACAAGCTGAAGGAGGGAAAACCCACTCATAATTACAACAGCATTTCCCGTACTGTGTATACACATTGAGGTTGAACCTCTATGGTATACTCCATCAGTCTGATACATTATAATATCCTCTTTCATCTAAACCATATTGTCAAATGCCCCTATAAATATACCCACCAAGTGGCTTTCATTCTAATTACTATCTCTGTAGGTGAAACAGGTCGGTTCCCATTATCAATAGCCATTAAAACACGTATGATATCTTTTTGGTGCAAGCTAATAACGAGTGATATGAACAGATTTTCCACAACTACAAGTTACTGCAAATTTATAATGTTAATAATATTTTCACGTCAAAATGGCTTCAATACATTAAAACTATTTTAGATGAAACAGGTTTTTCTTACATTTGGACTCTACAAGAAGTACCAAATATCAATACATTTCCGAACCAGATTAAACAGAGACTATAAGATCAATACATCCAACAGTGGTCGGCAGATCTTAATCTTTCGAATAAATGCCGTTCATATAGAATTTTCAAACTGAAATTTGAGCTCGAAAAATATTTATGCTCCTTGTCACCTTTTAACCGAGAAATTATTTGTCGATTTAGAACATCAAACCATAGACTACCAATTGAAAGGGGAAGATACTATGGCATCAATAGAGAAGACAGAACATGTGAATTTTGTAATTCTGATAAAATTTGTGATGAATTCCACTTTGTACTCGAATGTAATACCCTTATTGATATACGGCAAACTTTCTTACCGCCCTACTGTCAAAAGCATCCTAACCATATAAAATTTAAAAATATCATGTCGGACACATCCTCTAACATTTCTAATGAATTAGCTAAATATCTGAAGGCTGCATTCAAGTTTTATAATATATATATCTAAACTCTTAAAATGATTCTTTAAATATAGGACTACTCTCTTGACTATATTGATGTATGTCCACTATTATCATTTGTCACCCTTTTCACCTTTATCCATGTTTACTATACCTTTACATATTTATATACTTTTACCTTTTCTCATGTGGTAGCGTCGTGTCTGAAACATGGGTCTGCAGCAATATGCACAGTACCAATGTCTAGGACACGGTGCTGCCACGGGAAGATTAAAACTAATGTTATTGTATATCACTGTATATCACTTAATATTTCATGCTGTTCTTTTATTAAATAATGTATTTTTGATCAAACCTATATTATATATATATGTATATATATATATATTTATACATATATACATGTATATAGACATATATACATATATACATATATACATGTATATAGACATATAGAAATCATTATGTTACATTCAATCATTGTACCTCACTACCTCACATTATTTTCTGCATTATGTTTCTTATGTATCTAAATATTTTATTTTATTACTATGTATTATTACCTTTAATATTGACTATTGTTACATGTATGTACTACTATTGCATACTCCAAGCCATGTATGGCCCGAGTTTAATAAACTATTGTCTATTGTCTATTGTCTATTGTAATGGACGCGATGTCCCTGATTTCGTTAATGGTTCAAGATGGACCACTATAAGGTGGACTTGTTTATCATAAACTTTGACAGATTTTCAGGGAATACATAATAGCTTACAGTGTAGCATCACTGATGTACATCATCTTGCTGTGGTTGTCATAGGCCACGGAGACAAAGGTACTGAGAGCTGTTTGAGAGTAGACCACGGCGTGTGGAGTGTGATCTCCACCCTCTGCTGCCACCAGGTACACAGCGTTAAGGTCCGGCACCAACACAAAACTGGAAGGTTCTGAAAACAACACAATACCATAGTAAAAAAATAAACAGTATAACCTGGAACATGCTTAGCCCTTAAACCGTTAATAATTTAAATTTCCACTTACTTGAAGTTGTGTCTCGCTACCGCGACCCACAACTTCAAGTGAGTAAAAATTACTGATATTTGGCTAAATTAATAACAAACTTTTTAAAATCTTGATGTTTAAATGCTGATTTCATTCCCAATAACAGTGCTTTGATCGGCTCATAAAACGAATTAAAAATGACTATAGTCGCGATTATCGGCGAAAGGATTAAAATGTAGTGTAAAGTCTTTCAGTAGTAGTAGTAAATCATTGCTTTACGTCACTTTTCGGCACAAAAGGTCTTTTAAGTGACATTGTAATACGATAAAAACGTTGTAATCAATTGATGAGATGAATGATGTACAGATGATGATGTGAGGGTGGGGGTGATAGGGCATGGTGGGTTATTGAGAGCGTTTTCCTTGGCTCACCCGATAAGGGGTTCTGGGCATGTCTAGGGGATCTACCCCCAGACATGCCCAGACGGCAGGAGACTTGGGTTTCCCTGTGCAATTTAATGCTGAAACTCCGTGGAATTTCGCGCAGCTCCGCTATCCTAGGGTCGAATAGTCCCAATAATAGGAAGTAACAATATGAAGGATAACTCCCTCTGGGTAACTCCATTCATCACACGTGAGGGACCTAATGTCGAACACACTGTAAAGTCTTTCAACATTTCTAACTTTGTTTCAGTCTCAGGTTCTTGCTCCGCAGAGCCGCAGGGAAATTACCAAGTCAAGATAGTTATACTTAAGGCTTATCCTGCTAATCACGATAATAGTCGTTTTCAATTCGTTTTATTAGGCGATTAAATCATTGTTATTTGGAATGAAATGACTGTTTAGACATCAAGATCTCTAAATGCTTGGTCTCGAATTAAACAATTTTCATGCACTTGAGGTTGCGGATCGTGGTAGCGAGACACAACACAACATGCCAAAGATTTATGATATTTTCTTTCACTCCAAGGTGTCAATTGCTAATTTCCGACATTACAGTGAATGAAAATTACCAAATTTAATAAAATACCATAGTCTAATATGTCAAACTGAAGCTGAGAACGTCCAGATTTTAATGCGTAATTACATATTTTTATATTTTGTTGAATTTTAATTAAAAATATGTCAGATGGCACATACAGGACGTGTCCTTAGCATGTGAAATACCAAAGATACGTTCCATGAAATGTAAGTGTAGGCCTATATATTGATAAGTAGGCTACCTAGAAACTGTCCCCTGCTTAGAAGGTGTTATCTGTCAATTGTAGAGTGGGAATTTGACTACTTTTTAATCATCGAAGGAGGACAAATTGTTGATTAATACCTACCTTGACACTGCTGGGAGTCATCCAATACTCTGCTCCCGTCTGTAGAGCAGTAACACGCTGCCTTCCCGGCATCACTGGATAAACACATACCGCTACACGGAGTACTCTCACAAGCATCAGTATCTGATATATAAGTAAAACATATATAGGCTTGCATATTGTATTGGCTGGCTGTGCCGACATTTTAACTGGTGTGTCAATGAGGAAAACAAACACTACAATAGATGAAGGTGCTCTGTTAGCCTACCTGGAATATGTAACATTATGTATATGCAGTTGTTGAATATATAAGTCGTTGAAAAATAAAATACGAAGAGTATTATACAGAGTATAATATAACGTTGCACGACGATTGTTAATAGAGCTGCAAAAATATTTGATTTATTTGACAAACATGACAAATGGAACGCATTGTTTGAATCTTTTAGAAAGGAACAATATTAAATTAAAACATTTAAGTATTGTATTCACGTATAGAAGTGAGTATAGTATTATGGTAGATAGATGTAAAATGCATATAATTTGTTTATTCAAATGAAGAACTGACAAAATCGAGGTTAATGTCATACAGATAGATACATTGAATTCAACTACATTACAGCTACGTTGCAGTGGTTGTTCACTAAGACACTATAGTATCAGCCCATATCACACCCTTGCTTTAAGTTGAACATGTTGAACTGCTATCCCAGCAAACACGAGACGCTGACCCAATATTGGCCTAATGTTGGTCCAACGTCGTAGACGGTGGGCCAACACTAGGCCAATATTGGGTCAACGCAAGGTGTTTGCTGAGATGTATATGGCAGTTTTGTCATGTGTAGCCTGGTCGTGTAAGAAAATACAAACGTTGTTCAGTTTTTTGTGCAGTATGAGAAAATACGGTACATGGTCGATGAATAATGTGTTCGCATGAAATCTCATAGCTTATTCATTAGGCGAGTGCTGTATTTTCACATACTGAACTCAAATGCACTGTGTTTGCATGTGTTACCGTACCTGTATTGTGATGGGAGGAGTACATGGACCACATGAGGCCCAGTGGTTGATCCATGTGAGATGATATCACGCTGCTCGTCCAGTCAGTCAGGTTTACAAGCATGATATCACCAGTACTCCAGTCACTGATCATCAAACCAGCATCAGATACTGCCAGACCAAACGGCACCTGAAAAATGTTCCACAAAAATCAATAAAACGCAATGTTTTGAATAAAATAATTTAATAAAGAAATGGTAAAACACTATATGATGACCTAATATTTGTTTAATGCTGGCTCACTGTGTAAAACGCTCGTCCAACGTTGGTCTAATTCTAAGGGGCAAGTGCAGGTGTTTTCTTGATGTGGATTAGCTGACAAACCGCCAACCGAGAATGTTTTCAACCCTTTCAGCGCGGGGACCATCGTTGTACATATTTAAGAAGGTCCCTTGCACTGAAAGAATTAACATAATTATAATAGCCGTAGACCCATAACATAGGTATTCAAATGAAGAGCTAACTAAGACATTTACTTTGGTCTGCATGGGCTATACAAAAAATATCTCAGAGTTGTGAAGAATGAAGTGATTTTTGTACAAGTTAGTTTCTGAAATGAGTCCCCTTTAGATCCAGCAGTGTGACATTCGATCACAGATGTCTAAATGTAGCTTTCTATGTCATCCGCATAGTTCGCTGAGGCAGGTGAGGCAGGTGGTCCGCCCAATAAGGAGCCTTTCACTCTTTCTTTCAATGCTTCTACTTGCTAGCTTGTAGTACAAGAAAGTAGAAGCATACATTATGGCAACATACACAAGGAACATACTTCTAGTTCTATATCATCCACTCGGTTCCATTGAGGCAGGTGGTTGTCTTGCGGAATATCCGCCCAGTACAGCGAGCCTTTCACACCTTCCTTTCCAGCTTCCACTTGCTTGTAGTGGGAATCTACTAAGTAGATCTTGTCATCCCATACAGCCACAGAGTTAGGATTATCCATGTCAGTAAACAATGCCTCCTTATTGTTTCCGTCAAGAGATGAGCGCATCAGGACAGGTGTCTGTCCCCATTCAGTGTAGTACAAATACCTGAAACAGAGCTAAATAATATCAGGAATCTGAAACAAACAATGTGAGGAAAACCACATTTTTAACCAACGGTAGGCTGATTTTGGGCCTGCAGGTGGTTGGCACGTTGCTATACAGGTGGTTTTATGACATGTGGTTGCTATATGACGGGTGATCGTCAAGAATTTTTGTCGTTATGTCGTTTTGTCGCTCTCGCGGGTGGTCGTTGTGACAGATGGTCGTTGTGACAGTGGTCGTTGTGACAGGTGGTCGTTCTGAACAGGTGGTCGTTATAACAGTTTATGACAGGTGGTCGTTATGACAGGTCGTCGTTATGACAAGTGATCGATATGACAGGTGGTCGTTATGACAGGTGGTCGTTATGACAGGTGGTCGTTGTGACAGTGGTCGTTGTGACAGATGATCAGAGGGCAACCTGGCGCACATGAAGGGCAACATTGCGCACATGAAGGGCAACATGGCGCACATGAAGGGCAACATGGCGCTCATGAAGGGCAACATGGCACTCACAAAAGGTACATGGCGCTGCGCCACGTTGGATGAAACACTGGGTCATTCTGAACAGGTTATGACAAGTGGTCGTTCTGAACAGGAGGTCGTTATGACAGTTTATGACAGGTGGTCGTTATGACAGGTGGTCGTTATGACAGGTGGTCGTTATGACAGGTGGTCGTTATGACAGGTTTTGACAGGTGGTTGTTATGACAGATGGTCGTTATGACAGGTGGTCATTATGACAGGTTTTGACAGGTGGTTGTTATGACAGGTGGTTGTTATGACAGATGGTCGTTATGACAGGTGCTCGTTATGACAGGTGGTCGTTATGACAGGTGGTCGTTATGACAGGTGGTCAATATGACAGGTGGTGGTTATGACAGGTGGTCGTTATGACAGGTGGTCGATATGACAGGTGGTAATTATGACAGGTGGTCATTATGACAGGTGGTCAATATGACAGGTGGTCGCTATGACAGGTGGTCGTTATGACAGGTGGTCTTTATGACAGGTGGTCATTATGACAGGTGGTCAATATGGCAGGTGGTCGTTATGACAGGTGGTCGTTATGACAGGTGGTCGTTATGACAGGTGGTCGTTATGACAGTTTATGACAGGTGGTCGTTATGACAGGTGGTCGTTATGACAGGTGGTCGTTATGACAGGTGGTCGTTATGACAGGTTTTGACAGGTGGTTGTTATGACAGATGGTCGTTATGACAGGTGGTCATTATGACAGGTTTTGACAGGTGGTTGTTATGACAGGTGGTTGTTATGACAGATGGTCGTTATGACAGGTGCTCGTTATGACAGGTGGTCGTTATGACAGGTGGTCGTTATGACAGGTGGTCAATATGACAGGTGGTGGTTATGACAGGTGGTCGTTATGACAGGTGGTCGATATGACAGGTGGTAATTATGACAGGTGGTCATTATGACAGGTGGTCAATATGACAGGTGGTCGCTATGACAGGTGGTCGTTATGACAGGTGGTCTTTATGACAGGTGGTCATTATGACAGGTGGTCAATATGGCAGGTGGTCGTTATGACAGGTGGTCGTTATGACAGGTGGTCGTTATGACAGGTGGTCGTTATGACAGGTGGTCGTTATGACAGGTGATCAATATGACAGGTGGTCGTTATAACAGGTGGTCGTTATGACAGGTGGTCGGTATGACAGGCGGTCGTTATGACAGGTGGTCGTTATGACAGGTGGTCGTTATGACAGGTGGTCGTTATGACAGGTGGTCGTTATGACAGGTGGTCATTATGACGGGTGGTCATTATGACGGGTGGTTGTTGTGAAAGGTGGTGGTTATGACAGGTGGTGGTTATGACAGGTGGTGGTTATGACAGGTGGTGGTTATGACAGGTGGTCGTTATGACAGGTGATGGTTATGACAGGTGGTCGTTATGACAGGTGGTCGTTATGACAGGTGGTGGTTATGACAGGTGGTGGTTATGACAGGTGGTCGTTATGACAGGTGGTCGTGATGACAGGTGGTCGTTATGACAGGTGGTCGTTATGACAGGTGGTTGTTATGACAGATGGTCGTCAAGAAATGTGGTCGGTATGATAGGTGGTCGTTATGACAGGTGGTCGTTGGTTGTTATGACAGTTGGTCGTTATGACAGGTGGTTGTTATGACAATTGGTCGTTATGACAGGTGGTCGTAATGACAAATGGTCGTTATGACAGGTGGTCGTTCTGCCGGGTAGCTGTTATAACAAGTGGTCGTTATGACAGGTGGTAGTTATGACAGGAAGTCGTTATGACAGGTGGTCGTTATGACAGGTGGTCGCTGAGATGGGTGGTCGTTATGGGGGGTGGTAGTTTTGACATGTTATGGCAGGTGATCGTTCTGAACAAGTGGTGGTTATTACAGGCGTTTGTTATAATATACTCAGACATCATACTAAAGAGCTTATGGCCGGGAGACTTGCACTAAGTCCTACAAGAAATAAACAAATGGATAAATAAAATTAATGAATGAATATAAAATGTGTGTCATAACTGGTTCCCATCATGACATCGGTCATATCAATATGTGGGTGTTGTTACACTAGCTCTAACTGACCTGTTCTGGCTGTCCACCCATAACCCTCTTGGCTGATCCACGTCCGTTATGATAGCCTTACGGCCGGCTGGTCCAATCACCTCTATCCTATGCCAGGTGTACACAACCCCACCCATCTCAACAAAGTCAGCATTTGTAAAGTAAAGGTTCTCTGTTTTCTCATCATAACTCAAACCTAAAAAATAACAAAAATAACAAAATTGTAATGGCCGTAGACCCAGAACATAAGTATTCAAATTAAGCGGAAAGAACTAACTAAGATATTTATGATGATTTTATATTGGAAAAAAGTGTCTCCATTGTTTACATAAAAAAAATTTGAGCGTTGTAAAAGTTAACCTTTGTCCTGTCGAGCCGTCAATTAGTAATTTTAAATACAAAAAAAAGCTGACTAAGTGTTGACTTTATGCTGGTCCAACAACTATGACGTTGGTCCAACATAAAATCAACATTGGGTTAACCTTTTTGTGCTAGCGAGCTGGTTGTTTAACGACACATAAGGATTAACTCACCTTCAACAGATCCTACACCATTGCTGGCATTCAGAACTTCTTCTTTGCCTGTACCGTTCAGAAAGGCTCGATATATGGCCCTCTCAACAGCATCACTCCAGTATACTCGCTGAAATTTAATAAATATAAAATGGATAGATAAATAGATAGATAGATAGATAGATATGTTGAGAAATGCTAAAAAAGTCTTTACAGATTGATTTGTCATAGTGATATATGTATATACAATATGGTTAGTTTGGTAAAATCACATGAGAATATAGCTGTCATCAAAGATATAATTAAAATCACACGAGAATATAGATGTCATCAAAGATATAATTAAAATCACATGAGAATATAGATGTCATCAAAGATATAATTAAAATCACATGAGAATATAGATGTCATCAAAGATATAATTAAAATCACATGAGAATATAGATGTCATCAAAGATATAATTAAAATCACACGAGAATATAGATGTCATCAAAGATTTAATTAAAATCACATGAGAACATAGATGTCATCAAAGATATAATTAAAATCACACAAGAATATAGATGTCATCAAAGATATAATTAAAATCACACGAGAATATAGATGTCATCAAAGATATAATTAAAATCACATGAGAACATAGATGTCATCAAAGATATAATTAAAATCACATGAGAACATAGATGTCATCAAAGATATAATTAAAATCACATGAGAATATAGATGTCATCAAAGATATAATTAAAATCACATGAGAATATAGATGTCATCAAATATATAATTAAAATCTTAAGTGGCATTGCCATTATAAAACACTTGATATTTTGAAAATGCAAATGATGACTAAAGTCACTTAAAATAAAATTAAATGGCATTACCAAAATATGGAGACGTTTCCCGCACCAAAACCAGATATATCTATGTATTATTATTTAATTTTAGAATATTTATTTATTTTGTTATAAATAAAAATGATCGAAAAAACGGTTGGGTTTTAATTGGATATTTTTTTACTCACTCAGTTGTGGATCGCGTGAGCGAACACAGCTTCAAATTAGTGAAAGCATCAGTTTATATTGTTTGGTGGTTGTTAAAGCGACACAATCAGGCCAAAAATCATCCAAAAGCCAAAATTTCATTTTCGCTTCTTGATATGTCCATAATATGTGAACATGCCCATAAACTAGATTGTGAAAGTCTTTTAAATTATGGGTTGTTGTGGCAACGTAGCAAGTGTGTGCCGAAAACCCCATTTTTCAGTTATTCCCGTATTTTGGACATGCATGTCCGAAATTAAATCTCATCCTTATTTCTTGTTTAACTGGTAAATGCGCAACAGAAAATTTTAAAAAAGACTTACGCAATTCTAGTCTATTGACATGTTCACATATTATGGACATATTATCATGATTATGGCGCCAAAATAAAAATGATGATTTTATGTAGCTTTAAGGATACAATGTTACATTATATACCTGTGATTGCATGTGATAAGTGACGGCCATGGGTCGTGTACTGAGGCCGACCACATGCAGATCATTCATGTCAGCTTCTGTTTTACTCCCATCTAGAAACCTAACCTCACCAGTCCCAGAGTCAGCAATAAGTAAAACGCTGGTCGGCTCTAAAAAGACAAAAAGTGTATTATATTTATCAATTACGTGCACTTGTATTGTGTTAACTATTATCCTGCTAAATTAGATAACCTAAAACTGTAAACCACTTTCGGTTGTGTCTCATATGTGCTTAATTTGGTACCAAACATTCGCAAATCCTGATGTTCAAACACACATTTCGTGATTTAAACGGCTAATAAAACATATTTAAAACAACCATATAGCCGTGCTTAGCAATGGAGGGGTTAAATATTGCGTATTGTATCAATTCCATTCAAAGTAAAGCTACTTTAGTATATGACTGTATATGGTATATGGCCTTTTGTCTGCATAATGGAGATTATATAAAGTTTGTATTTCTGATAAATTAAATTGATAGCGATACTAAATATTGATATAAAAACACCACTCATTCCTTCATTTGTATACAGAATTAGTGTATTTTTTATTGTAAAACACCAACGCTACACTTAATTGTCAAGGGTTGATTTCAATTCATTGCACAATACACTCACATGGCATTAAACTCCCTTCATTTTATCAATCCCACCCATCTACTCCATTTTGTCACATCAGCGATTACATAGTGATCCTAGTGATTTTTTTTGGTATGATATATATATATGTTATTTTCTTGCTTGCTCGCTTGTTCGTTGACTCGTTCGTTCGCTCATTCGTTCTTTTCTGCCATTTGTTTATTTGGTCGTTTTGTCTTTCGTTCGTTCGCTCGTTCGTTTATTAGTTTGTCTGTGTATCTGATATTGGTTGTATTATTTATCTCTCACCTGTACATTGTCTGCCGTCTTCAGACAGGACGAGACCACCAGATGTAGGGCATGCGCACCTGTAGCTCTCTGTGTTTGTTGGTAAACAAATGTGTGAGCACCCACCTCGACCAGACTGACTGCATGGGCGATCATCTGGAAAGAAATAACATAATGTGAACTAATGACCACCTGGAAAGAATAGTATATATATGTGAACAGAAATTGCACTGAACAGAAACCTGCATCAAACTGACTGTATGGATGGTCACCTAGAAAGGGGCGATATGACAACTCAACAAAGAAGTTCTGTCTTGTATCAAAAAGGTGTATACTTCTATAAACAGATAAAACACTATTCCATTCTGAAATTGACACGTATACTGTTGGCATATGACGTCGCCATTAAATATAAAAGGGTGTATCTACACTCTGCAAAGCGACATATACACCATTTTATACATGTGGAGAAGATAATTAACGTAATTTATAACATGCAAATAATGTATATTATCTAGGCCATGCAATGCATCTACAGATTATTGAAGATGTGTAACCAATCTTTTTAAATGCAGCATACCCAACAGCTACATAATTGAAGTAATCTATTACGTTTGTATGTTATGCGTGAGTATATTTTTTTAGAATTTAACTACAAGTTATCAAATATGTATAATTGTAGAACATACCCAATCTGACAGGTCCATCGCTTGCTGCTAAACTGAATACCACTTCACTTCCAAGTCCAGACGTATGGACTATAACACTCCTGGTATCAATATCCACAGCCAGTATCCTCCCTTCTCCCCATGAGGATACAAACAGGACGTCTTGAATGAGGGTGAGTCCAAACACTGGGCTGCCATCTGAGTGATTGGACAGGTCCACAGACCAGGACAGCTGTAGTGTATCCGTGTCCAGGGCGTGCAAGGTTTGATTCCAGGCGTCCACCCAGAACAGAAACCTGAAAACAATCACACAGAAACAGCTTTATGTGGGTCTACGATAACTGCTCGGATATTGAGACCAGACTAAACAAATATGAGTAATTTTCACCCATTTGAAATTATGGATCGCGGTAGCGAGACACAACTTCAAGTAGGTGAAGAAAAAAACTATTCAACCCAGATGTGTTGTGTATCAGTGGTGGTCAAAATATTTCGTCTCGGTGGCCATATTTCGCTTCAGCCTTGACCGAATGCTGGTCACTTCAACAAAATGGTATGTCCAATGTTAAAAAGACCGGATAAAATACAAATCTATTTATAATTATACAAAATCTGGCAAATAACAGTATAGAAAATGAATAGACCTACCCAAACGAAGACACTGACTTATGACAATGCCACTTCAATAAATTTAACTTCCCTTCAGTTTAATAAATACGCAAAAACAGTTAGTTTAGCGGTATTTTTGTACAGTAAGACTTTTGGGTCGTTTTGTACACAGAGAGAAGAGTGGCATAAATTTTTCTTCGATTTTTTTTGTCTTGATATCAGTTTGTGTGTAAGTAAAATAATGGAAAAATGTTGTTACCCTTCATTGACGGCCATCTGGTTTGGCCAGAAGACGGAGTCACCGTCCAGGACAGTCTGTCTGTGAGAGCCATCAAGTCTGGACCGCTCAATACGACGGCTACCCTGGTCATTCCAGTACAGATAACTAAAAATAAACATTATCAAGTAATGATGTGATGTCCATCAGACCATTGAACTGCATTCATTCATTCCCATGTATTCTCTCCCTCATTCATTAATTCATTGTTTCATTGTTTCATTCATTCATTCATCGTTCGTTCGTTCGTTCGTTCGTTCGTTCGTTCGTTCGTTCGTTCGTTCGTTCGTTCGTTCGTTCGTTCGTTCGTTCGTTCGTTCGTTCGTTCGTTCTTTCTTTCATTCATTCATTCATTCATTCATTCATTCATTCATTCAATCATTCAATCATTCATTCATTCATTCATTCATTCATTCATTTATCAATTACTTCATTTATTCATTCATTCATTCATACATCCATCCATCATTTCATTTATTTTTTCCAAATAAAAATTAATCACTTCATTTGATCATCGATTTATTGATTAAGATGTTTTCGAATGCCATACCTTTTAGAGGAATCAACGACAATTCCTCTTGGAGTAATCAAACCAGTGTTGAAAAGCGTCTGCCGATTTCCTGCCAACATAATTGCAGTATTTATTTAGTAGCTACCAATCTATTTTGACAGATTCACAAATTCATAACCGAATCACCAATCTGTTATAAAAGGTTCCATGCATATCTATCAAGAAAGATTCGATACTTTTTCTTTAAGCGTTCATTAAGAATTACAAGAGCAACATTAAAACACCGCTGGGTCAGCGTCTCGTGTTTGGTTACCTCCGTCATAATCCGCCAGATATACTCTTCTTCTCTGAGCGTCCGTCCAGTACAGACGTCTGGAGTGCTGGTCTGTGGCCAGTCCATTCACCTCTAGGACATCTACAATACATCATAATAGCTATCAAACTACACTCTTACAAAAGGAATCTTCTCATCGCAAGACCGGCTTCTCTCGAGGAGAAGGTAAGCCTTGCGGTGGGAAGATGACAAAAGAGGGCTGTTGTATTTGTTCTGCTGAATAGAATAGAGAAAGTTTCTATATACCCAAGGTTCCCGTTGGTCTACTATTGTTAAAAATAATGATTAATAACGATTTGTATACATTAAAAAACACATTTTGTTTTTTATAATCATATACAGTATCAGCGCGGGAACCGGTGAAAGTTTGTATGTAGCTTATGCCTACAAAAAGATAACATGTCATGGCTATGCAGACCACTTTTCCATCAATGAGCCAAATTCATAATTTCACAGGCATTTTTCAGAAAATATACTTAGAAATTTAATACACATCATGTGTTAATGTCTGCCTCACAAAGAGACCTTGAGAGTCACTGGAGTGACTGACCTTGAGAGTCACTGACTGACCTTGAGAAATGATGAGTGTGGTCTTGTTAAGGGTGATGTCATGCTGGTAGATGCCTCTGTGAGGTGGAGCGTTATCCGCCCAGAAAAGAAGTCCCTGTGACGGATCCGTAGTCAAGGCAACTATATTACCACACGGCTGTCAACAGAAGGAAACATGAGGCATTAGCATGAGGCATATATTGACCCAATGTTGTTTTAATTTTGGTCCATCATCTGCGACGCTGGACCAACATTAAAATAACATTGGGTGAAGATCTCGTCCTTTCTGGGTATGCACAGCCCAGCGAATAATAGACGTTGCACCAATGCTGTTATAATGTTTGGCTACCGTCTGTTACGCTGATAATATCCATTGGCTCAACGTGTTGGCTCAGCCTAGTGATTACAGTGAGGACAGGCATGCATAGGGCATACAAGTATGAATCCACACACAACTCCATATAATAAGCTATAATAAGGTCACTATTGTTTTTCTCTGTTTTAGATGTGCGCGCGCATTACATGAAGACCGCGCATATTACAAAAATCATTAGATTTTTTATTTTTTCCCATTTAAAACCATTACACATTTTTAGAGGTAGGCCCTATATATGGCTGAGTGCAGATATCGATCGCCCGGAGACCGAACTAGGTGCACATAGGCTACTTTAGGCCTTATGTTAATATGGATGGTCTCACTATTATTGTATTATACTTACGCTGGTATGTATGACGTCACTGTTATTGCCGTGTATATGGATGATTTCCGTCTCCGTGCTGACATATAAACCTGAAGAAAAAGCACAATTACTATGAGTAAATACTTTGACCTTCCACTCTTATATACCATTGTGGCATTTGAGTAAAATCAAGATCACTTTTCTCACAAACTTGTAACCTTGGTTATAAAGGATCGTTTCTACCAAATAAGATAGGCCTGAGATGAGATAAATTTTACTTTAGATCGGTTTATTTACAGAAAACATTAGCCAGAGGCCAGTCAGCCGATCGTTATTCAAAAATCATGCTGCGATAATGCCCTAGGCTTTAAGGCCTACTCTTCTGACTATTAATTTGACAGGCCATTGGACAGGTATCCAATTTGAAACAAATCCTAAAAATTACGTGCGAGACACGCGAACATGTTTAAAATGGCCACCAATATCACAAGAAGCTTGGATTTAAGAAAAAATGCCACAGGGTTAGCCTCATTTTCTGTCGCACAAAAACAGACTTTGCCATTAGACTCACAGACCCCAAAACTGCCGAGGTTTCAAAGCATAAACTCTTTTCAATAAAATCAATAAATTCAAGAAAACGTACTTCACCAATAGACTGGTAGGCCTCAAAAAACTATATAAATTATGACATATATATATATGAGGTGTCAGTAAAAAAACAGGCTTTGATCTCGAATTATTGTATGTTTGAAGACATGAAATATTCTTTTTCGTCTTAAATGTTATTGAAGAGTTTGAAGCATTGTAGGGCCTATATGCTACACCTATTATATGCTACACCTATTATTGTGTAGCAATTGCCCCCAATTGCGGTATTTGAACCTGGTATCTCCGGGCTCTGGAAACAACCACACTACTAATCGTGGTGTACATTATTCCGCCGTAATCCAGGGCAGGGGCGGATCCAGCGTTTGAAAGGGGGGGTGGGTCCGATTGTAGTAGTGGACCGAATATTGCTTAACGTCACTTTTCGGCACTAATGGTCATTGACATTGTAATAGTTTTACTATAAATACAGAGCAGTCTACCCGGTATGACTGGGCCGCCTAACTCATTTACTGCGCGAGGCCCAGTCACACTGACCTCCATTTTGTTTCCACAGCCAGCTGTGTAAAAACGACACCCGCGCTGCCTACCAAAAAACTCGGATGCCATGAAATTGAGACGAATATTTCAAGTGCCTACGAATACTAGGCCATTTTCAGCAGGCGTTAACTTTTGATCGTATTAGCACTATTGCATTTAAAAATGGAGGTCACTGTGTCAGAGCCTTGCGATGTTGTCAGGGTAAGAGCAGTCCATTGATGAGATAAATGATGTACTGTACATAGGCGTACAGATGATGACGTGAGGGTGGTGTGATGGTACATGGTGGGTTATTTAGTGTTTTCCTTCACTCATCTGATGAGGGGTGCGATTTAAAAAGATAAGGTGTTTTTAGCCTTCTCAGCTTTATATTTAGCCTAGGGGTTTGACGCTCAAAATGTAATAAATTACCAGTAAATGCTGTGTGACGAGTAGGCCTACCGATGTTGAGGCATTTTTGTTATGGAAAAAGGGGTGGACCCTTTCGAGCCTGAATTTACCATATTCATCTTCATCCGCTACAAGCCGCGAATTGCTGTCGCAATTCTTGGCTTGTAGTGGATGAAGATGACTTGATGTAAATGAAATGAAATGAATCGGGCTTTAGGCCACCTTTGTGCACATATAGGCTAAACTGGGCCAAGAGAACCTCCTGAGGATGGTGAGATGATTGAGATGACACTGTCCTCCAGACACAGGATTCGAAATTCGAACCCTGGCGGTCTGAGGCCGAGCACGCTACTTCTCGGTCACGGAGGCTCCCCACAATACTGACTTTCACACGTGACTTGATGTGGTTTAAAAAAAAGTCATGTATTGGTAAACCAGTTGCATGGAAATATTCGTTGTAAAACCCTTTGTTGTCGGGAAATTAAGTCTGTTTTCAGGGATGTAAAATGACACCTTAATGGATCGTGAGGGCTTAAAGGGCTAACATAGGGGGCTGAATATAGCTATAGCTATAGCTACCACTACAAAGCAAGAATTGCGACAGAATGTCCAGCAATTCGCGGCTTGTAGTGGATGAAGATGACAATGTAAAGTCAGGCTTGAAAGGGTTAACCCCTAAAGCGCTAAGTAGAAATAAATTTTAAATTTGACCAAACTTGACCGCGACCCACAATTGCAAGTGGGTGAAAATTAATCATGTAATATTTCTTTAATTTGAAATCAAACATATGCAAATCTTGGTGTTTAAACACTCATATCATTCCCAATAACTGTGATTTAAACTGCTAATAAGACAGACTAATATGACTATAGCTTATACCCAAAGTCACATTAAAAGTGATCAACCAGGATCGCATGTTTTTCGTCGATTTCTCAGTCAATTGTCAACCGATTTTCATGAAATTTTGTAACAATCATATTTCAACAGAATCCTAATATCCCTGAAAATTTCGTAAAACTATATAACGTATTTCAAAAGTTAGACCATTTGACATGTAATAAATTGAAATTACGACGTCCCTCTATAAACCAATTACACTAATTCTAGAATTTTATTACATGTCAAATGGTTTAACTTTTGAAATATTAAATCGGTTCAGAATTGACGGAGAAATCGCCGAAAATCATGCGATCTCGGTTAATTTGACGGCGAGTATAGAAGCTACCCACCAACGCTGTTAATTGTTAAATATGACGACTTTAAGCTTCACATTCCAAAAAAAAAAGAAAACAAAAGCACATTCAACAATAGCCTGTTGCCATAATTGAACTTGGCAGATTAATGAGGAAAAATGTGATAAATCGTGTTATAAATCGGTCATTTTATTTCCCCCCCCCCCCCCAAGCCATTTTTGAACTTGTCCGATAACTGGTTATTATCATCATGTAAAACAAATATTAGCAGGATACATGAAAAAAGTAAATATGAACGGGGACACCAAACTCCAATTGCAATAGCCCACCTTTTTTATTTAAAAGGTGGGCTAAATTTAAAATACTAGCAATGACAAAGAAGTAATTCATAGAAACAATGGAAACAAAAATAAGTAACTTTTATTCACATCCTGACCGTGGGATATACATGTTTTTACATCATTGATATAAATTACACAAAATAAAAACTACCTAAATTACTTGATTGGCTATCAGCTTAACTCAAAACACGACTCTTAATATCAAGGTTTTACATCTTGAGATTCATTCTCTTAGTACCCTAGAAGCGGTAAATAATAGAATTGAATTTTTTACTCACTTGAAGTTGTGTAAATTAGTCATGTATACACAATTTTAACCATAACATAATTATATACAGTCTAGCAAATTGAATGTATATTTCTAATACAAGTTTGTCCTTTAATTAAAATCCCAAAATGGTTACAGACGTAATTAGCCATTTAAGTGTTATTATACCAAACATTTAACACAACCTAACAAAATAATAAAGTAAATCTTGAAAATGCTTAACATTTTCCAAATGAAATACAGATATTTCGCTTTCAGTTAACCCTAGTGCTGCGGAATCAATTGCTTCTATTTTGCATTTAGTTGAGGCTGGAATTGCTAAATGTAATTGTGAAAAAGGGACATCTCTCAGATTTGATTAATAGAACATCTAACATAAAATATTTTATTAATTTTAGTGTATTTCTATTTTTATTTTTAGCTGTGAATAAACAATTTACTTCAACTATTTACATAGAAATTAGTTTTCATTACTTAGGCACATTAGTATTACACATAGGTTTTTTTTCGCTTTATTAAAGCCGTAAAATCACACAAAAAATTATGATGAACCAATGCTGGATTAATGCTGGGCCAGCATTAAAGATAGCATGTTGCTATTCTCAATTCCAAATGAATTAAATTTAGTAACACACAATTCAGCTCAAAATTACTTTCTAAAGTGTGGAAATTGGGTTGAGACAGATAATGATTGCACCTTATATTATTACCACATGTCATGACATCAACATCTATAAGTAATATTGCATGGTCATTTATATAAATGTGAGATAACAAGAATAAACAGTTTGATCTAGCATGTTACTACATAAATGATGAACACAAACAAACAATATTTGATATATCTAATGAATTATTAAACTACTGGGAATGTTTATATTTACTCATAATTATCAACATATAAACATGATAAACAGATTAAGGTTTTATATATGATTATAAAAAAAAATCCTATAACACTGAACATTATTTGTTAGCCATTATTTGTTCCTCACTAACTGAATAGATTAGTCATAATGAGCAAAATTTTAATTACTTAACTCCCCATATTTCAATTAACCCTTACAGCGCGGGAACCGACTTTAGTCGTCACAATCTGACGTCTGTAGACGTCAGATTGTTATGACTAAAGTCGCTCCCCGTGCTGTAAGAGTAAAAAATATTAATTATGGACGTAGAACCATAACATATGTATTCAAATGAATCAGAAAGAGCTACTAAGACAATTATGATGATTTCAAAATGAAAAAACCTTTTGGTCTTCATAGATTTTACAAAAACAATTCAGCTCTTCAAGGGTTGAAGCACTACATTATAAAATTGAAATTTGTGTCTGGCGGCCTGCCGCCACACACAATTTGAAGTGAATAACAATTACTTACATGCACAATTTAAATCAAAACATACACCAATTCAGTACATTTGTACCATATAGTACATTTGATTTTCCAGTTCAAATTTTGTTAATTTAAACATATTTATTTAATTTCTTAATTTAATCAAATTTTGTTGTTTGAAGGGCAAATATAAAGTCTGAAAATGGCTACCCACAGTAAACACCAGACATTGGATCAAGGTTGTCTTCTTGTTGGGCCAGCGTCGCAGACGGTGGTCTAACATTAAAACAACCTTGAGTCAATGTCTCTTTTTTGCTGGCTATAGACCTGATTAGAACCCGAAAAAGGTTCTTAAAGGTGAAAATGGATTTTGGTGAAAAAATCATTTTTAGTCCTTTTGATGGGCACTCTTGGTACAATCTTGTCATATTCATGAGAAATTATATTCTAAAATCAAAATAATAAAATATTTCAATAAAATTCACGAAAACATGTTTTCAAAATAACAGGTGAATTAAAATTTCAGAAATACTCTGCATAAGATCTAAAATTAGAGCTCAGAAACTCCTTATTTCATATACTGCAGATCTGGTGATATTCGTGTGGTTTTAATTTTTGTGAATTACTCGAGGAGGACAAATTCGCGAATTCGAGAATCTCGCGGACATTATTATTATAATAGAGCTAGCCTACTAAAGAAAAAGAAAATTCACGAATTCTAAACTTCGTGAAAAGTCCAAAAATCGTAAATTCGTGAAAATTTGAATACGCGAAAATTACCAGATCTACTGTATTACTGTATTTTTTGTGCTATTAGGCCAGAATTTCCAAAGCTATGCCTGGGTGTGAAGAGGGTTAACCCTTAAAGTACTAAGTGTTACAAATAAAATTGCCCCTCCCCCCCCCACTTAACCCTTTAAGCCCTCACGATGCATTAAAGCATCAATTTACATCTCTGAAAACATACTTAATTTTCCTATAACTTTTAAATGAAATTTCCATGAAACTTGCTTAATTGATTAAGTTAACTTAACTGGTAATTTTCTTTAATTTTTCACCCACTGCAAATCATTTTCATCCACTATAAGTCGAGAATTGTGACAGCAATTCGCGGCTTGTAGTGGATGAGGATGATAATGGTAAATTCAGGATTGAAAGGGTTAAGGGAGTAGTGTACGAACAGCGGACAGATCTGTACCCAGAAAGTACCACACTGATTTTGAAGAGAAAGGCAACTGGGGCACAACTAAAAACAGAAACATACATAAGAGTGGTCTATAGCTTTAAGTTGTGTCTCAGTACTGGGTAAAAATCGCTTACATATTTTAGTTTGCATCAAAAGATACGTCAATCTAGAAAATGTAATTATTATTTTCCTGTCAAATTTTTGTGCTTCAATGCATAAAAAATGACTGAAAACAGTTATAGACGAGATTAGATCTTTAAGGGTTAACACTTTACCTACAAAGAGCATTCATCATATTTTTATTCACTGTGTCATGTGAATTGCTACCGCAATTCTCAACTCAGTGAATACAAATTACCCAGTTTCATAACATATTGTGCAAAAGTCTTTATTTTAAAGCTATAAATGTTTCTGGTTGTTCTACTTTAAGTACTGGAAATTGCCATCAAAGAAATTCAATTGCTTTCATTTACCCTCGTCTTTTCATCATGGTCATTTGAAGTTGGAAATTGCTTTAGCAATTCCAGCTTCAAATGACTGAAAAATAGCAGCTGACAATTTAGTTACCTAGTTGAAAAGACAATAATCCCTTCAAGAATTGCAAATGCTTGGTCTAAGTAATTTTCACCCACTCGCAGTCAATTTAGCGCTTCAAGGGTTGAGAAATGATGATTAATTGTAGAACATACACAGTCTAATAAAACATCACAATACCATATTTTGAAAAAAGTTATTCACCTATTTTTAGGTATTTTACATATCAACTTCCTCTGGTAGAAATTAAATAATCTAACACGTGTTGTTTCAGTATTTATGATGATTGTAGACCCAAACAAAAACAGAAAGATATAAACCAGATATTACAAGTGTTACAATTTATTTTCAACTCCTTTTTTTAATGGTAATCAACCGTTAAAATTAAATTAAATAATTTAAATTTTCACCCACTTTAAGTTACGCGAGACACAACTTCAAGTACGTAAAAATTATGCATAATTGTTCAATTTGAGACTAAAAATTTGCAAATCTTGATGATGAATCACTTATTTCATACCCAATAACAGTGATTTGCTAATAAAATGGATTAAAAACGTGTCGAGGATGAACTTCAGTATTTTGTCATTATTCAATTAAGAAAATGTTGAATTGAAAGTTTTATCGCTCAATATACATGATATACACAGCTAACTTTATCAAAACACTGCACATACACAGTGTTCAGAATAAGAAACATTAAATCTCATAATAGATCATTGCGTGGATATGAAAGGGTGTATCTGCCCTTTATATCTAAGGGGACGATTTAAGAGACAATTTAGTGCTTCTACATAAGATTACAGACAGATCATTTTCAATTCAATTCAAAACACATAGGAATAAGATTACAATTAACTCTTATAGCGCGGAGACACAACTTCAACCAAGTGAAAATTTAAGAAAGAAAACAGCTAAAGAGCTAGTAGGGCCTACATTGAATACCAAGATATTCTAATACTGCATTACTCCTTCATATTTTTTATTCATTTCAAGTGGCACAATTGCAAAATTCAAATTAATAAAATGGAACAATTTAATAATAAAAAGTGAAATATTTCAAATACATGTGCACATTTGATGAATTGTAGGCAATATTATTTAGCATTAAACATGTTAATAGTTCTCTCCAGATAAATGTAATTTCATCTCCTGTCCAACTCAATTTTCAAACTTTGGTAATTTTCATTCATTCGAAGAACTCGAATTGTTTAAAACACAATTTCCAGCTTTAAATGACAAATATTTCTAATCATAACAAAAAAATATATCCTAAAAAGAATTACTGTATTTATTATAATAAATGCCCAGATCGTTAATTAGAATACGTCCCCTGAGATTACAAGGGGGATGGGCGCTTGTTAGAGTAGTATTTTAATGAACATATAGTGCACATGATCATCAGTTTTATTTTTAAATAAGGGGGTGGGCGTTTATTGAAATTATACAGCTTTTACACCAAAAAAAAATGTTTGTGGTAAATGTTCGCTCAATTTTTCATAATAATTAAGATATTATTCATTAAATGAAACTGAAAAGGTAGGTAGCGATTCCAACCTCAAATGAATGAAAAAATAAATCAAATAGTCAGCAATCTTGACTAGGGTGGAAACATTTAAATGAAGAGATAACGAGTTGATAACAATGTGACTTTTGAACACTGGTGAAGTTTTTACGGTTTTGCAGGTTGACCACTTAGTCTTCTACTTTCACGAACTGGACCTACATGTGGAACTCTCTTACGATATCTTTTCTTCACTACTTTAACTTGTGAGCTGGGTTCTGTTGCAATTTTGTTTTTTTGTGGAGCTGTTTCTACAGCATCTTCTACGTGGCTAACATTCTTTCTTTTATTTTTTTGTTTTCTAGTAGATGGGTAGGACTGAGTTATGTTTTTCAGGTGTCTAGGTACAGCCACCAATTTAGGGGGTATGAGCGGAGAATCAGGGGTCAAATGAGTGTAAACGGTTGACATAAAAGCAGGCCAGAGAAAAAGAGAAGCGAACCGTGCATTTAATAACTGATATTCATGAGTTTTTTGGGTTTTACTCACTAATTCCCTAAGTTTGTGAGGCTTAATTCGATCTGTATTACTCTGAGAGCTGCCATGATTATCTGAACTACTAGTATCATTGTTTGATTCAATCAAGTCGTCATTGCCACCAATGTCGCAACATTTTGTAGGGCTTGCAATTTTTGGATGGGCAGTTGCTTTTTTCTTCATAGCTAACAGTTTTTTCCGCTGCATCAGTAATCGTTTGAACGCTCTCAGAGAACATAATGACGGTGGTAGAGGGGGCAATATGTAACACTTTGCTGCCTGCCCACTGGCAGCAGGTAGTGGGGTCTGAGTCTCCTCATGATCAGTGTCTCTGATATTATTGACATCAATACCAGATGCTACAGCTAAATCGTTTAGTATCTTGGAATACAACTCGTTTAAATTATCATCAGAGTCAGCATTGTCAGGGGGGAGATCATCCAGACTTTCAGCTTTTAATGCAGTGGAATTAATTTGATCAGCATGATCTTCATTTGAGCTCTGTTGAGCTAGAACTGTTTTGTTCACCTGTGGCAAAGATGACAGACATTTCTTGTAATCTATTTGAAGAGCACACATAAATATGTTGAGGGCTGTTTTTACGTTTGTATTACCACTGAGCTTCTGTAGAGTCTGCTTGGAGAGAGGTAAAGCTGTTGTTTGAATCCTGCCCTCGGGTTTGAAGTAGGTCTTCACCTTTCCTCTTATCATCTGTCTACCATCTTTTTCACCAATAAGTTCATCTAATTCCTCTTCTACCTTTTCAAGTCTGTCTTTGTCAACCTGACTGGGCTTTGATCTCCCCGCGGGTCTCCCCCGCACGCTCTCTGGTATAATCTCCTTCAGATTCAGAGCAGACAGAATATAGTTGCACAGCTGAATAATTTGTCGTGGGCTAGAATCACTCTGTAGGGTCTGAATTTTGCAATATATTTCTTTTTCCAGAAATGTTTCTAATCTACCAGCCAGTATTTTATCTATCTGACACATAATTTCTTCTGAATCTTCCCTATCACGGACATCTTTTATCATTTGTTCCCTTAACTGTTGTTGAATCTGTAGGAATGTGGAGCGTTCATCCTGTAATTTACCTTCATCACATTCATATCCCATTGACAACTTAGGCCTGTTTGACTTTTTTTTTCTCAACATTGACTTAGTTGCTAAACTTTTAATATCCTTTTCTTCGGCAGCATAAAGAAGCTCTTCATTTAATTTCACTAAATTGTCTTCCTTATCAGAATTTTTACATTTGTCTTTCAGATCTTTTATCTGGCGATCTATTTTACGAACTCCAGCGATTGGTTCATCACAGAGCACCAGTCGTTTCTTCTCACACAGTTTACGCCGTTTACTTTCTAGCTCACTGATATCATTTTTGATTTCCTCCTGAGACTTGGGAGGTCGACCCCCCCGAGGCCTATTTTTCGCAAATTTTTTTCGCTTACACAGCTGATTTTGCACACCCCATCTAAGAAGTCTTTTAAACCTACACATCACCATATGGTCAGTCCTACCATGAAGGAGGGAGGCTATTTTTGTCCATCTTTTCCCGTGCTCTCTCACTAATCGCACAAGGAGGAGGTCCTCTTCTTTACTCCAGCCACCATGGATTTTACTCTTATCTAAGCTATTCATATACCTATCCCGGCATTGCACTTGGCTTCGATTTGGAACATAACGCTCAATTCTACTCCATTTTTTTCCGAATCTTACCATAGCGTTCAGGAGTGACTCGTCTTCATCCTCCGTCCATCTTCTCTTTTTCCCCCTGTGAAAAAACTCCCACCTCACTTTGCATTGCTCTAATGATCTTCCTTCCATGTAGTTCGCCACCTGGTCCCAGTCTATTTCACCCATCGATGAGCGACATGACTCAATAACTGTCATAAAAAGTTGATCTTCCTCGTCATTCCACTTTCCAGTTTTCAAGCTCGGGTGCAGTTTTATGTGGTATCGCTGTAAACACTGGAATGCTGTTCTGGAAGTTTGGAGTTTATCAGCTATGACATCCCAGCCCAATTCTCCATCACATCCTGATATAATATGAAGTAAGTTTTTATCCTCATCTTTGGACCAACTTTTAGTATTTATTGAGGGATGAAAAGCATTTCTCCAGATTCGTTCACATTCAATTTCGCTACGAACACCATTAAACACTTGGTTTGATATCTTAAGCCAATCAATTTTAACGGAATCCTCTCTGCTTCCAAATAGTTCATCATCACTTAAAAGTTTTTTCTTTGAAATTTCATTGTCCAGAGATTCTATTATCTGCCTTATATGTACAGAATCTGCATTGTCTGCTCGTTTCAATTTGCCATATTCAATTTCTTTACGGTTCATCAATGGACGAATTGCTTTTTCTAGACAATCTTTTTTAATTGCAGTCTTTAGTTTGTTAGTCTCTTTTTGTGGCCACATATGTGTTGGTACCATCTGATTTTGTTGCTCTAACATTGCTTTTTTTGCCTGAACATCAGCATTGGCTGGCGGACACATACCATATTCATCCTTAATATAAGGTATACCATATTCTGACATTGGGGTGACTTTTGGTTGATTAATACGCTGCTCACTCTGCTTTTCTATGTTTTGTTTAATTACGGACTGTCTCTCTCTGTTACTTGACAACATCAACTGTAACTTTAGCACCGTCTCTTTTAAAAGATGCTGGTACGTCCAGTTTAATGCCAGGGCAGAATCATTGTACCTTCCGCAATCTTCTGCCGATGGTAATTGGGTAAACGGACTAATTTCATCATTATGAGCATTTTCAGATTCATTACCAAGGTTGTCATGACGTTCTGCTCGCTGAGGACCCAAAATAGGGGGTGTTTGTAAAGTATGGTAAGTACAACTCTCTGCAGAGCCAATGTGGCGGACTGGGTCATCAGTGGTGGCGACATTTTCTGGTTCACTTTCAACAAACTCAACACTCCAATCAGACTTCAGCGCATGTTTTATGCGCTCAATATCATTATGAATTTGTTCTCGTTCCTTTTGTCCGTTTTCTTCCATATTTTGATCTAATATTTCAAACCTTGCGTTGCGACAAATGACTTTTATCGTCAACTTGGCAATATTTATAAAATATTAGCTTCTGTTATTATCGCCTGATGAAAGTATGCGACACCTAGCGAACAACCGCAAATATCCATACTCAAAAGTAGAATTTATATTTTAAAAATGAAAATTGACTGATTAATAAAATTGAATAATTAATATTTTAACAGGCAGAAGTGGGTAGAGGCTGCTCCAACTGTAGGCCTAGCGATAATTCGATTGTATCTGTTTAGCTCTTCTAACATTTTAAAATGTACAACATTTTAAATGTACAAAGGTAAAAAAATCTACATTCACCGGAGCAGTCTTCACAGTCCCATTTGAATGGGACGTTTCGCATCATAATCATTACGCCGTCGCATAGTCACATTATAAGGTCTGCGCGTCACCCGCGAATAAAATAAACTTGATGTTCGCTTGATTTTCACTTTAAAGAAGCTTTAAGATCTAAAGGGGACGATATATCCACTGAAATATCTACAAAACCATGATATTTGTTTCAGGTTGTATGTTTAGTTGTATGCAACGTCTTAGCTATACCCGCCGTCAGATTAACTTGTATCGTATATTTTTCGCCGATTTCTCAGTCAATTCTCAACCGATTTTCATGAAATTTTGTATGGACTATTTGCGAGTCACTCGGCGACTACCGTGAAATTTTCGTCGGAAAATATTGTATAGCTAAAAAGTTAGACCATCTGGCATGTAATGCAATTCAGGGCTAAAAACAAACTTCAATTTAATCAGTTTAATGGGTTTATAGAGGAACGTCGTAATTTCAAATTAACTACATGTCAAATGGTCTAACTTTTGAACGAAATAATATTTTTTGATGAAAATTTCACGATAGTCGCCGCATGACTCGAAAATATTCCTTGCAAAATTTCATAAAAATCGGTTTAGAATTGACTGAGAAATCGGCAAAAACATGCGATACAAGTTAATCTGACGGCGGGTATAGGGGGGCGTCCATCCGTCCTATTGGACGGGCAATTTCCGAAAGGACGGGACGGGCTGAATTCTAGTGCACATGTAATGGACGGGCAAAAATTTGGCCAAACAGTCCAGAACCGAAAAGAAACCTATATGTGCTTTTCTCTAAGTTCAGTCTGGAATGTCTAAGAATACACTAAGATAACATCAATTTTTTCCAAAATTTTCTGCAAGGGGTGGATATACACGCTCGCCCGTGCGGTGGGCGATGTGAACTGGTCGCCGAATCTCCCTGCTGGCGATTTGTATGGCCTATAACATCGACCGGCGATACGTTTTAAATCACAAATCGCATGCTGAATAAGTCATTATTAAGTCATTAATGTCAGTCTTTTCAGATTTCACTTTAATATCTTTCCGTGTCGAAAAAAATATAACACAAACAGTATTTGTATCAACCACTATTTAAGTATTGAAATAGACCTGGGCACCGCATCTAGCATGTCTGGTGTCAGTCAAACCTGTAGTGCCGACAATATGTGCCTATATATATGAATAAGGCCCACACGTTCAAACTGTGAGCTGTGCATCGTTGCATCAGTTTCACCCCAGTATTCAGCGTAGTTTCGAAGAAAAAATTAGCGGGAACGATGGCCAACCCATGATCCAAAACATGCCAATAAAATTTGAATGAAGTATAGCAGAAAACGAGCTATAGTGCCTAAATGTAGTTGCAATGTTGCTGATTCTAATGAACTAAATATTGGACTGATAAACCGTCGCGGCATCTAATAATCAGTATAATTGCGAATATATCACGATTTTATGGTGTTTCAGTCACAATGGCTTCATGCTACACGCCACTGTCAAGGTTCAGCGTTGGTCCAATCATTGTATGTATTTTCAAAAGCATGAGTAGGGGAGGGTGGGGCTAAAAGTCACAGAGGCTAAAAGTCACTTGCCTGGTACTTTTTCTCTTTGGGTAAATACCATAATATGACGTCACTGATATGCTTACTAATAATTTCCTTTTCATAAAAAAGACTTTGTCAACATTTTAGGTTAGTATCTCAAGGTCGTGTTGTAGCTTAACCTAATATACGGTATTTATTGGCATGCATGATGATTTATATGCAAGCCCAAAGCTATTCTGATATTTTAAACATGAACCAAGTTGCACACCATGGGGTTAAGTCACAGCCACAGGGATAAAAGTCACATGCTGTGACTGTTAGCCCCAATGGTAGACATCGTTGTCCTCATTTACCCTGAGGCAAAATATCGGTACAGATACTCATTAGAAGATGTCACCTGCAAGCTGCCAAGTGATTCCAGTGCAGCATGAAGATAAGAGAAAAGCAGTATGATGTGAAAACATATATTCTAGAAAAAATATGTTTCCGTCCATACTTGACAATAAAGTAGGATGTAATGCACAATAAATGTTTGTAAAGGACAAAACAGCAAGGACACTGATCTGTAATTTGACAAAATAGGCCTTCTACGTCCTGTTCATTTTTTTGTCGATGTCAATAATGTGACTTTTTACCCTAGTTGCTTTATTCCTTGTGACATCTAACCCCACTGTATCTTCATATACTGTGACTTTTTGCCCCAGTGCTGTGACATTAAACCCCATACTGGGGTTAAATGTCTCCAGCTCACCAACAACGACAAAAAAACGTTTTTTTAGAAGTTTTGTTTAAAGTTTGTTTCAAAGGAATTTACTAAACATTAGCTAAGATATGTGCCTATGCTCTGCCATTGGCAAACTGATTCTGAATAAACACATGAAATATATATAAACTCGTTTCTACTTTTTGCGACTTTTAGCCCCACCCTCCCCCGGACCTTTATAGCCCTATAGATAGTAAATTAGAGACCAGATACATACCAAGCCCTGTTTTCCCTTAGAAAATCCAATCTCGTATCGGTAAATTATCTCCGAATCTGGCTCTCAAGGCATTTGATAGCTTAATCTTACCGATTTTAGAATATAGTGGTTAAATTTTACATAGGCCTGCTGGCAAAAAAATCAATGAATATGAAAAAATACATTTAAATTTCCTTATGGCTACGCTTGGTGTAAACAAACCCCAACACTAGCGGTTCTGGGAGATAGACCTATATGTCGTTTTCCTTTGTTACCAGGTGACAAAGCAGTATTGTATACACCACCGTGGAGTAAAACTGCCCGTTAGGTTATTACTGCCCGATATCGTCAGCTGCAGGAAGCTGGTGGTTAATTATTATACTCCCCGTATGTATTACGGCACGGCGGAATGTAGTAGGCCTACACAATAGTTACACATTGTAGACATTTCGGGTATTTCAATAGGGCACATATTTCGCATTATACCATATTGGGAACTGCAAATCCCACAAATTATAGATATCGTATAGATCGTTTAGCCTACCAGAGACCGCATACCGGAGACAACATACCAGAAAACACAGGCCGATGAACGGATAGGCCTACTACAGAACGCATATCAGACCCTGCATATCAGATATTGGATACCGGAAGCCACATACCAGAGACCACATACTGGATACCACATACCGTAGGCCTACACCGTATACCATAGACCTACCTGAGACCGCATACCAGAGATCTAATACCAAATACTGTATATCTGAGTGACTAGATATTGCTTAATGTCGCTTTCAGAACAAGCCATATCGCGACAGAAGAAACCCCCAAATCGGGACTATGCCCTACTCATATAGAATGACTTCACAGGTTCATGGGTTCTATTTCCCATTTTCAACCGAAACTGGACCAAATGAGCCATAGGGGCTGGCTCTGCATACCGGAAACTGCATTCCATAAGAAGTTTAGGTACTTTAATAATAAATGATAATTCAAACGCCGCTAAAAAGTTGTAGGGGGCCTAAAATATACTTTACTGTTACTTCAAAAGTCGTCTATAGTTCCTTAACAGCCTGGTTAAACCAAGCCACTCTCGGTAAATTTTAGATAGAATGTTCTTGATTGAATCCGACAATCAAGCATGCGACTACACTCTTATAATATGCACAAAGGCAAATTAAGCAACGTGAAGCAATATTCACTCACTCCACCCATTCTCGTCGACGTGTCAAACGAGTGGTAATTCCCACTAAAAATGCGAGAATATCTATACAACTATGAGCACAATAGTCGCTGCTACGGGCACCGGGATGTCATACTCGATAGTAATTACTTGAATACCGCACCTCTGCAACACCAACGCTCACCCACTGCTGATACAGCAGGTATTAAGCTGTCAAAGATAGACGGTTTAACAACATGTTGAACCCGTCTATAACTGACGAGATAAGCTGGAGAAAGGGTGCTATCGCAAGAGCCTGGGCGTATCGAGTACTTTATCTGTCTATGTGGGCATTTTGGGGGTGTGTCTGAGATTCGAACCTCATTGGATATTTCAGATTTATTTAAGGGTCACGAAGAATTGACCTCTTGTTCAGCTCTTAGCACAGTTGCCTGTTTCAGTTGTATTATATAGACAAGTTGGGAATCTCACATTTTGGACAGTGAGGTGTACCGAACTCCCTTATGGTGGCCAGTAATCATATTGTGGCCGCCAACAGGGAGTTCAGTACACAATGAGATCAGCATGAAATTCCGAGATTTTCTACATCTATCATATCAACGGAAACAAGCAAGCTTTGTTCTCAGGCAGCTGTCAAGTGCTGTCTAATTGGCCGGTCTAGAGACGCAGCGCGCGCAAAATTTAAGGTATCTCGCTATTTAAAATAGTTGAACGCTAGGCTTGATAGAGCAAGGTATCACCCTGCGGGCTCGTCGGTAAGATAGCTTGCTAGGGAAGATGGGGTTTCATAGCAAAAATAATTTTACTGAAATATGTCACACAGATATTGCGATAGTGCTCATTTTCAATAATACTAAGGGATCTCAGAGGCGGATCCAGAATGTGCAATAGGAGGGGGCGTAAGCCACATTTTGGCTGAAAAAAGGGGTGTTAGCTTCACTTTATTAAAAAAAATGCATGAAAATGCAATATTTTCACCACCGCCGGGTACGCCCTATGCTGGATCCGCCACTGGATCTGATCTTCTTGCCGTAGCCAGGGTAGGAAAACAGACAAAGCGAGGCTTGAGTCTGAACCAAAATGATCAGTTCTGAGATTTTTGCAGAAGGTTCCGAACCACCCGGCCTTGGCAGTAGCCTATATTCACATGTGGCCCGAATCCCCTTTGTAAAAGTAGGCGTATTATAAGTAGTAGTAAATCATTGCGTCACTTTTCGGCACAAATGGTCTTTTAAGTGACATTTTAATACGATAAAAATGTTGTAGTCAATTGATGAGATGAATGATGTACAAATGATGATGTGAGGGTGGGGGTGATAGGGCATCGTGGGTTATTGAGAGCGTTTTCCTTCACTCGCCCGCTAAGGGGTTCTGGGCATGTCTAGGGGATCTACCCCCAGACATGCCCAGACGGTCAGAGACTCTGTGGCGCAGCTCCGCTATCCTCATGTCGGATAGTCCCCGAAAGTATGTTGACAGGGCTGATATGTATAGGCTCTACATACAAAGAATTATTTTATAAAATCAGAGGTTATTATTAAAATGTGTACATCAGGGGGGGGGGGGGGTGTTACAGGACGACTATTCGGTACTATAGCTAGGGGGTCCGGAGGTATTTTCGGGTTATGTAGGGTGGTTACAGACAACCAAAAAAACCTGGCTATGTAAGTTTTAAACCACACTTAAATGCCACCATATGTCGCCAGAAGGCTTAGTCTTAAAATTCAAATTTTCTTGGGGGGGGGGGGCATATCCCTAAACCCCTCTGCGGCGCGTGATTGACATGCGCTACGTACGGCACATTCGGATTTAAATTAAAGTCCCCCCCTTTGGTAAATCCTGGAATAGCCCCTGCTACCTATAGTAGGAGAGGGGTGCTCAGGGTACTCTCTGATTTCGAGAGTGATGATTTTACATCTCATTATCTTCCTGTAAAATTTTCATTTTTTCAAATGTCCATTTCATAACTATATCGGGGAATATGCCCTCAGACAATCCAACCCCTATTAGTTGCGTTGTCAAATGGCTTTACAGATATCAAAGCACCTCCTTATTTTTTTCTGGATATTCCACTGCAGCTCTGGACCCATAAATTCGACCTTGGGTAGTGTATATCGACCAATGGGCCGTGTAACTATATAATTGTACAACTAAACACCATACAAGTTCATGGTTCCTCCGCAAAGAGGATACTTTGAACCAATGGTGGTTTAACGTTGGGCCACTGTTGAAGATTACGGGCCATGATTGAAACAACAGCGCTTAGCGTCCCGTGTTTGAGGAGATATGAATAAATGGACGATGAACACAATACGAAACATCAGACCGAAGATGACCTTGGATTAAACATCCATTAACACAAAAGGAAGAACATTAGGCTATGTTATCCACTAGGCGCAAGTTGTGGAGTTTATTGTGAGAGGACTTGTAAGGTGACTTGATTTATTTGAAGCCGATACAAATTACAGTTTCAAGTAAATAAAACATTAACGTTACCCCAATATTTGACAATATGTGAATGCGTTTAAAAGTGTCACCAGAATAACAATTATGTATTAAACGCCCTCAGAAATTTAAAGCGATACAATCAGGCTAAAATCATCAAAAAGAGACTAAATTTCCGATTTCTTATTTCGGACATGCATGTCCAAAATAAGAAATACGGATTTTTCGTCTCCATATCTCGCTCAACTGGTAAATGCGAAGCACAAAAAATAAAAAAAACTTTTTCAGTTCTAGTCTATGGAAATGTTTACATCATATTGTCATATTAAGAAGTTAAAATAAAATTACCGATTTTTTGGTGATTTTAGCCTGACTGAGTCGCTTTAATAGTAAACCACATTCAATATTCGACTTTGTCGCTCGAATTCTCACAACAATGAAACGAACTGAATATGTACCTTTCTTAATTACCGGACGGGTATTCTCAATGCGACCGATGTTAACCCGTAACCACAGTTAATCTTAATTGTTTTTTTAGTCGATAAAATCACTGATGAATGAAATGGGTCTTTAGGAATCAAGATTTGAAAATGTGTGGTCGCAGATTAAGGAAACAAGTAATTTCCACCCGCTTGAAGTTGTGGGACGCGGTAGCGAGACATAACTTCAGTGGGCTGAAAATGTATTTTTTACATTGTATTTATTTGAAATTATATTTGTTACATTTTTGGCGCTTAAAGTGTTAACCCATGATTGGAACATACATAAACGTCTAAATCAACCGCTCCGACAATAACATTCTTGGATTGTAAGGAAAAAGAGTCTAACACAAAATATAGGCTTACCATAATTGCGTAGAAAATTTAGGGTCGGCCTATACTCCACCACAGGGCGGCTGAGCAAGTGAAAAATGACGCCCATATCATGGGTACGTAGGCCCCCATCATACCAGCAAACATGGGTGCGGCATTACTCAAATATAAATATAAAAAGCGACTCAATCAGGATGCAATCATTAAAAAATCGGTGATTTTATTTTGGCTTCTTGGTATGACTTTTATGATGTAAAAATGTCCATAGACTAGAACTGCAAAAGTTTTTTTGTGCTTCGCATTTTCCAGTTAAGCGAGATATGGAGTCGAAATTCCCGTATTTTGCATGTCCGATTTTTTTGATGATTTTAGCCTGATTGAGTCACTTTACACTGCAGATGTGGAGCCGATGTTGGCTTAATATTGGGCCAGCGTCGTAAACGGTGGATCGAGATTGATGCATCATTAGCTGAACGTCTGTGTTTGCTGGGGGGGGGGGGGGGCTAACATTAGTCCAGCATTGGACATAATGTCATATTTGCTGGGACAGGGGATGGATAGTTGTCCACAACATTTCTTATTAAAGGGACCCCGTGGGATGAGACATATTCAATTTTGTCAATTTTGAAAATTTAATATATATGAAGCTATATAGCCTACTGATCTTAACTAAAATACAAAAAAGTAAAAAAAAACAATTTTAAAGCACCGAAAAAGAGTAAAATAGTTATATTTCCAGGGCGTATATTGCCATGTAAACAAAACAAGTCAGCAATATACAGCACTTTACACCACATATTCCCACGTCTTGGACGGTGAGATCAAAGCAATCGCCGCTAATTGGTGTCTTATAGTCAGGATACACCTGCAACACTGATTGTCTGCCCAACGCTGGGCCGACGGCATCAACATGTGGCCCGCTGCTGTAGGAACATTCAACCGTCCTTTAGCAAGTGTTTAAGTATACAACAAGTTTGTTCGGCTTTTACGTGGATTCATAGAAATGTTGATAAAAAATATTTTAAAAACTTTGAAAAAAAACAAAATCATGGTCTGGGGGATACATTAACGGTTACTTCATTACAAAATTTTAAAAAAAAATTATGTCATCCCAAGGAGCTGCTTTAATTATAAATATATTGTTAAAGATGCGGATAAAAAATAACACAAATTTTTAGATAATAAAATGTCTTTATTCAATACTAATTTGATTATATGAACAATTGTTTTGGTAGAAGCGCAATAAGCTTCACTAGTCAAGTAATACACATCAGAGGTAGAGTACGTATGTAAAAAAATACAGAATAGAAAGTAAAGATTATTAAGTCAAATATGCAGTATAGGTAACGTAACATCAGATATGACGAAAATATCACGTACAAAATATAATAATAATAACTAATAATATAATCAATCAGTAATGGCAGTATTTGATTTGTTTTGGCAGAGGCTAATACTACAGTGGTTTAAATACACTGACGTCCAATTTATTAGTGTCACATTAGTATAATTATTTGATTACCTGTAACATTGTTATGCATGAAAAAACCTGTGTATAATATAGCAATATATGGCACATGGCAAATAACAGGAATATTGGTAAATGTAAAGAAATCAGCTTGAATTAAACCCAATGAACACAGAGAGATGTTGTATCAGTTATAAAGCAAAACGCAACGTAGTTCAACAACAATTTCTACAATGAGTTCAGTAATCTCCTCTCGTTCAACAAATGTACATGCGACATTAAATCATTGTTGTTATGAATGAAATAAATGATTAAACATGAATGGTTTCAATTGTCTGGGCTCAAATTAAACAAAAATGGGTAATTTACACCCTCTTGAAGTCGTGGGACGCAGTAGGGTGACACAACTTCACGTGGGTGAAAATTTAAATTCAATAACTTATTAGTGAATTTGTAAATAAAAAATTCCTCTACTTATCTCATATAATAATGTCTTATGCGTCACTTGATATTTATTAATCATACATCGAAAATATTATATTATAGCAGAACAAACTGTTAGTAAAAGGGGTCGTTTTGGATTATTATTTACTAACATAATAGCAGATATATATCGTCCTCTTGGATATGAAAGGGTGTATCTGCCACTTCACAAAGGGGAGATACACCCTTTCATATCCAAAGGGACGTTGTATAATGTTGTATAATGTTGTGTATTATGCACTAATGGTGTACGAGGAACTTCTAATAACAAGTGCTGAATCATGGTACTAAGCATATTACAGTCATCAAACACTCAGGTTGACAATACTATTATTTTATGGTGCTTATTATCAACACATTCAACAGGATAAAGTACAATGGAAAAGCAGCCTACGTTTAAAACTAAGTATGTTTTAACGATACATAGGATGCACCACTAAGCTAAGAATCATTTGCTGCATTCAATTAAATCATGTTTATTATAATACTGCGTATCCATAAATACGTTTTTGGTATTTGGATATACGTTATGGTTTTACAAGAGAAAACATTTTGGTTGGTCTGCTACGTTTTAACAAATCTATTAAATATATGATATTATAACACAAATAATTACAAAGGTCATGTTTATTATAATACTGCGTATCCATAAATACAATTCTGGTATTTGGATATATGTTATGGTTTACAAAAGAAAACATTTTGGTTGGTCTGTTTAACAAATCTATTAAATATATGATATTATAACACACATAATTATGTACAAGTTATATTACCACACAATTATTAGCACACAGTTTGATCCTCGAGCGCACAGAAAGAACAATTTTAACTTGAAATACAAATATGAGAGTCGAAGACGTTGGACCAACATTAACCCAGCATTCGTTCAATGTCTCGTGTTTGTTGGGTATAATTTGATCGGTGCTAAACACTAATAGAAGTGCCTATACAGTCTGGTTCATCACATCCTGGGGGTAGCCTTTTTCATTTTTCTCGGCTGCGGTTTAAAATATTTTTATTTTCCCCAACATGCCTGAAAATTGGGTGGAATTATGTTGTGTATTTCCCAAGTTAGGCAGTTTAGAATGTGATAAAATATCATAATGTAGGTATCATTTCACCATTACAACTATAGTATCACATGATTCACTATTGCAAAACTTTTAAATAGCGAGCGAAAGAAAATTGACAAAAAGGCTACTCCCAGGATCTGCTGAAACAGACTGTAGAACAATTGAGGCTACATGCTGGTGAACATAGCCTATCTATACTATGATATATCTCGAGTGAAATTAATTGAATATAACTGTCACTTTCACCATGTTCCCTTAGAATCGTGACGCCTAATTTTAAGCTATATATATTTTCGAATTAATTATTTTCAAAAGGCACCATGTGATGCATGCATGTAACAATGGGTCATATATATATGATTAAGGGAATAATTTATCTGATATAGCGGAGCAGTCTGCTACACAATTGGGGGCTAATATGCTACACAATAATGTGTAACATTTATTTCATGGGAAATAGTACCTTGGCACATGTGCACAGTTGCTAAACCGCTACACAATTTTCCTGGAACAAATTATTCCCTGTGATTACATGAGTGGTAGGCCAGCTACTTTGTATTTTTTTTAGTTTTAAGATGATATTGTGTCGAAATCAATGCGTCTAATCAGGTATAGACCTATGTTGAACATTCAAATCCCTTGAACAGGGGGGGGGGGTACTTTTGATTATATAATGCATTGCTTTTGATTATATAAAATAATTAGAAATAATTTAATTCAACTGATCATTCACAATAATTATTGTTTATAAGCTTTTAATTTAAATTCAATTAGCTTGGCATGTGTATAAGGTTAACCAAATGTGAGGACTATGCTTATATAGGTCTGCATAATTAAGAATGAAAAAACGACAAAAAAGCAATCAGTAGGTCTGTTTCACTTTTTAGCAAACACGGGTTGACGAACCAATGTTGGTATATTGTTGGATAACAATCTACGACGCTGGCCCAACATTAAAACAACATTGGTTCAACGTCTGGTGTTCTGATATAAATCGTCAGTTAAAGTGGAAACCTTCATTGGGAACTGAGCAGCAGACGTTTGCAGAACAGCCTCTATGGTTGGACACGTGGTGTTGTAGCCGCTCTCAGTGGGCGATAATAGGCAGAAGCCGCAGGATTGTCTGCAGAAGTATTCCATACTTGTCATCACGTGACATAGCTGGTAATACGATATCAGCGTACACGTTTCCGCCTCACAAACGTCCTTACAACCTTCAAAAACAGAACAACATTATAAATTGTTTGAATTACTAATCTCTCACTATCTCCCGTTACAAGTATCTATGGTCAAATAATTAAAAGAATGTTTGAAGTCATTGTTTTTTTGAGTGGAAAAAATAAAATAGACGATAGACGAATGGTTTGTGTCAATCTGAAGTTTATAGACGTCATATTTTGACGTCTAAAGTCGACCCCCGGCATTAAAAGAGTAAAATATTTATAACCCCAATGTGGAGGATTTATCCACTCTTTTAATTTGGTATGGAGAATGTACGACGTTTTTTGACAATTTGTACTAATTCTGAACATGTGATGTTAATTTTTTTTAAATTATCGCAAATTTTAAAATAAAACACACTAAAAATAATTTTGAAAGTTCTATAATGTATAACCTGGTATACATGTACAGTGTGGCACCCTTCTCTATTATGACGATATTACTACATGGAAAATACCATTCAAAGAACTTTTTATTCTAAAAGTGTCAAATTTAAGGGATAATCACCCCTTGTTTTATTCAAACCTTGTCAGGTGCATGAACAGTCGTTGAATTTATTTTTTGTTTGTTAAGATAATTTAGTCTGAGAATATTTTAGCAATTAAATAAAAATTGACACGTGTTATTTGCGAGCAAGTTTAGATTTTTTGTCAACGGTCAACCACGACTAAAACAAAGTGGTGAGCTGGTCTTTTCGTTTTGTCACTCCTTTAACATGTTTAACAAAGGGTTCTTGATAGTTATTTTCTGTATATCTGTAGAGAATTGTCACACCCACTGGTCACACGGCGTCGTGTGGCCAGTGTGTGTGTATGAGAAGGGTTTGCTACCTTTCTCTAAATTATTATGCAAAATCAACGTTGCAAGAACGTCGCGTGGCCAGTGGAGCAAATCAATACACTCACCAAACTCCTGGCAAGCCTGACATGATCGTCGACAGTTGGGTACCATCCATCCGGGGTTGTCCTGGCACTGTTCCAGACGATCCGCCCACAGGGAGCATTGCCAAGTCACATCCCATTCATCCGTACAATCCTCCACTCCCGAGGACGTCACAGTGATTGTCGTGGAGTCGAAAGCAGACGTGACGCTGTCGTAGGCCGTCGCCGCGGTTGCCTCTCTCGTTGCCGAGTGTCCACTGCATAGGCTGTTGAGCTGTTGCTGTGTGTACGTGGTATTGTCCTTATCGAGGAGACACTGGCCACAGGATCGGCGACAGAGCTGTGTCATCAGGGGGAACATGTAGCAATGCTTGTAGTAAGAGATACTGTCACAGTCTGACGGATCGCACATGTTGTGGCATTCTACACCATGCATAGGAAAGGAAAACACGAGGAAAGGGATGAGAACCAAAGCACCACCTCACTCAGCCACAAGATGTCACAAGGGGCCGTGGTCTCAGACGAACCTAACCTTTTTAACCCTTGTTGTTCGGTAATCATTGCAGCGCTGGAATATTTTTGTAAAAACCATAGAGACCAAAATGGTTTTTCTCAATTTAAAATCTTCATCATAAATTTCCTAGTTAGCTTTTTCCGCTTCATTTGAATACCCATGTCTACGGCCAATATATTTTTTTTATTTTTTCAGTGCGGAGATCGTCTTTATACGTCAAAATCTGACGTCTAAAGACGGTCCCCGCACTAGAAGAATACACTATTTATAATGGCTGTAGTATACCCGTAAGATAGGTATTCAAATGAAGCGGAAAGTGCTAACTAAGACATCTTGATGATTTCAAATTGAACAAAATCCTTTGGTTTCATGATTTATACAAAAATATGTCAGCGTTGTTGCCAAGGGTTAACGGTTAGGATCGTATGCGAGCACGGCCCCTGTAGATCTCCTGCCCATTAAACACGAGACGTTGATACAGCTTTGTTCTAACGTTGGGTCAACGGCGCGGACAGTGGCCCAACATTAAGACAACATTGGGTGCACGTGTCGTATTTCATGGGTTGGGAGAATTTGAACACTTGGGACTCAGTGAGAGCACCACCAGCACAAGCAACAGATGATGGAGGCCACTATCTTTTTCTTTCTTTCTAAATCGAGTGAAAAATTGCGCGCTTCAAAAAAAGACACGTGGTACAAACGAAAAAAATCTATAAAAAAAAGTCGGAAGTTGACACCGCGTACAAGTGACAACGGCCACTATGTTTTCCTTTAATTTTGTTTAATTCTTTTGAAATTTTATTGGTGTTTATCACGTTGAAAATTGTATAAATTTGTTTCTTTTTTTTGTGAAAATGAAAAACATAGTGACCTGGAAAAAATACATGTTCTAGCATATGAAATATATTATAAAATCAATTAACCCTTTCAAGCCTGGATTTACCATTGTCATCTTCATCCACTACAAGCCGCGAATTGCTGATTCTCGACTTGTAGTGGAAGAAGAGGACCTGATGTGGTTTGAAAAGGGAAGAAAATTACCATGTATTGGTAAAGCAGTTTCATGGGAATTTTTGTTTCTAAAACCCCTAGTTGTAGGAAAATTAAGTCTGTTTATAGGGACGTAAAAGGATGCTTTAATGCATCGCGAGGGCTTAAAGGGTTAACAGGCTTGGATAATACCCACTGGACCCACCACGTGTGTGTCCAGTGGCTACAAGAATTTACTATCTATATGAACCACAACACTAGCAAATGAAGATAAAATATACTTCAATATACATGATATATGCCCACAGATTAAAATATACAGAATAAAATATAGAAAATTATAAGACACAACATGCACTAGAATGATAGTAATCCATATAGTATATAGTGTAGTTTAGCTGCACGGTGGACGGGCCACATTGAAGCCAATGTACATTGCCGAATTAGGGCGGGGGAAGGGGGGTGGTTTAAAGAAGTAGAAAATATATAAAGTACAAGGAAAAACTCCATATTTTATTTTATTTATAATTGTTAGGTAATGACGACAGGCTCATCATCATGCAAATCATCGTGACTGTGCATATAATTGCACTACAAACTGTTCAAAGACTTGGGGTGTGTATTGCTACCTGTGCACCATGAAGAACAATTAACCATCAGCGCGGGGATCGAATTTAGACGTCAAAATCTGATTTATAAAGTCGATCTCCGCATGCACTAATAAAGGAGTAAAATATTTATATTTATATTTATTATTTATGTACCCAGAGCGTAGGTTTATATTCAAATGAAGCAGAAAAAGCTAACTTTGGTAAAACAGTATTCACGTGCGGTACGTTGGTGTGTAGAGGTGATTCCGACAAACACATAGCACTTAGCCCTTAGTCCTACAACGCTGAAATATGTTTTGTTTAACCATAAAGACCCACGGGTTTTTTCAATTTGAAATCATCATAAATGGCTTAGTTAGCTCTTTCCGCTTTATTTGCATACATATGTTATGGGTCTTCGGCCATTATAAATAGTTTAATTTCCCACATTAGCTGCCAAAGAATAACCGGTCTCCATTTAACCCTTACAGTGTGGGAATAGACTTTAGTCGTCAGAATCTGACGTCTGTAGACGTCAGATTCTGACGACTAAAGTCAATCCCTGTACTGTAAGAGCTAAAATATTTCTATTGGCCATAGACACAAAACTTAGGTATTCAAATGAATCAGAAAGAGCTAACTAAGACATTTATGATGATTTCGAATTGAAAAAAAACCCTTTGTTCTCCATGGTTTCAAAACAAATATTCAGCGCTTGAAGAGTTAAACACTGGTTAGGTTGTTTTACATATTAGTAGTTCTGTTTAACCCTTTAAGCCCCCACGATGCATTAAAGCATCATTTTACATCCCTGAAAAACAGACTTACTTTTCCTGTAACTAAGGGTTTTAAAACGAAAATTCCCATGAAACTGGCTTACCAATGAGTGGTAATTTTCTGTAATTTTTAAACCACGTCAAATCATCTACATCCACTACAAGTCGAGAATTGCGGCAGCAATTTGCGGCTTGTAGTGGATGAAGATGACTATGGTAAATTCAGGATTGAAAGGGTTAAAGCAGGTCGGTCGTTTCGCTTCACTGATTCATAATACATACTTATGGCGGACCCCACTCCTTAGAACGTTGACCAAGCTGAGCATGTGAGTGGGCCTGCAACATGTGTTCCGTGAATTGTGACGATCAACCTACTTCAGGATCAACACGCTTGACAAACCCAATTCCATATCATGTTGTCAAAAACTCGGTTAAAATGCGCTTAGAAATCTTCTCAAAAAGTACACAAAGTACCAAAATACGAACACTTTTCGTCATGTTGCCTAATTTGAATATTTACTCACTTGAAGTTATGTCTTGCTAGTCGGTGACAATTATTCATAATTGTTTCAATTTGTGACCAAACATTTGCAAATCTTGATGTAAAAACACTCATTTAATTCTCAAATAACTGTGATTTAAACTGCTAATAAAATAGATTGAAAATGACTTAGCACTTCAAAGGTTAATATTAGCTTTAACCCTTTTAAAAAAACGCTGAATTAATTTGTAAAAAAACATCGCAACCAAAGGGTCTTTTTCACCTTGAAATCATCACAAATGTCTTAGCTGGCTCTTTTCGATTCATTTGAATACGTATGTTAGGGGTCTACGGCCATTAAAAATAGTTTTACTTTTACAGTGCGGGGATCGACTTTAGTCGTCAAACGTCAGATTCTGACGACATACTAATGAGAAATCAACACAAAAGTCAATGATGGGCCAACATAAAAGCGGCATCGGGTCAATGCCTCGTGTTTGCAGGGTGTAATCGAGTTTTCTGATTACCCCGGTATACTACATGAAGCTGTATTACGTATATCTGTATAAGTGAAAATGTCATTTGTCATAATAATAAAAAAATAATAATAATACGGCTTGTAAAGCGCGAAAATCTGGTCTATAAGACCATTTGATGCGCTAAAATGAAAATTAAAATCAGTACCTCTGTAGCTTTCATTTATCACACTTTAATTTTATGAAATTGTGTAATTTTTATTCACTGGGAGATGGGAAAAATAAAAACGGTGTTTATTTTCGTGAGGTATGGAAAAATACAGCACATGTCCAAGGAATAAGGTGTCCGCCTAAAGGCTCACACCTTATTCCTTGGACGAGCGCTGTATTTTCCAATACCGCACTCAAATGAACACCATTTGCATATCGTCTTTCTTCACATTTTCACTGGGAGGAGCTGGTGCAGTGGTTAAAGCTGCCTGCTTGGAAAGTCAGATCTTCCGCTCCGGCATACAGGTTTCAAAGAAACAAATATTTCTTCCACGCTTACTGGTAAAGATGCAGTATTATGAGGAGCCTCCGTGATACAGATGTAGCGTGCTCGGCCTCGGACCGTTAGGGCTCGAATTTCGAATCGGATGAAAATAGGATTTAAAGCGACTCAATCAGGCTAAAATAAAAAAAAAATCGGTGATTTTATTTTAGCTTCCTAATATGACCATATGATGTAAACATGCCCATACACTAGAACTGCAAAAGTTTTTTATTTTTTGTGCTGCGCATTTACCAGTTATAAGCGAGATATAGAGACGCAATTCCCGATTACTTATTTCGGACATGCATGTCCAGAATAGGAAATACGGGAATTTCGTCTCTACATTCCGCTTATAACTGGTAAATGCACAGCACAAAAATTTAAAAACTTTTGCAGTTTTAGTCTATTATCAGATTATGGACATGTTTAGCCTGCATGATATGGTCATATTAAGAAGCCAAAATAAAATCACCGATTTTTTGCCGATTTTAGCCTGATTGAGTCGCTTTAATTTTCTGGTGGGTAGAGAGATAAATAGCATACATATCAACGAATAATTTGTCTGGTATATAGCGTAGCAGTTTGATACACAATTCGGGGCAGATACTACACAATAAGCCTACTATAATGTAGGTCTAGCAGATTTTGGCAAGGTGAATTGTAACTTGGCACAGACACAGCTGCTAAACTGCTAAGCATTTTTTCTGGAAGAAATTGTTCCCTGTTGATTGAAGGTTGAAAATATTCGTCTGTGGTGGACGCTTGCAAATACGACGCGGTCAATGTTGGCTGTCGAAGACGATGGCCCAGCATTCAGCCAATATTATTATCCTTTTGTGAGATTTTATGTGTTGTTTTATTATGTTAACCCTTTAAGTCCTCACGATGCATTAAAGCATCATTTTACATCCTTGAAAACAGTCTTAATTTTCCCACAACTAAGGGTTTTAGAACGAAAATTTCCATGAAACTGGTTCACCAATACATGGCAATTTTCTTGAATTTTTAAACCATATCAAATCATCAGCAATTCGCGGCTTGTAGTGGATGAAGGGTTAAAGGGACATGCCCAGGTCTAAAATCATCAAAAAATCGATGATTTTATTTTAGCTTAATAATATGCCTATATGATGTAAACATGTCCATAGACTAGAACTGCCATATTTTTTCTAATTTTTGTGCTGCGCACTTATCAGTTAGGCTAGATATAGAGACAAAATTCCCGTATTTTTTATTTTTGACATGGTTGTCAATAATTAGAAATCAGAAATTTCGTCTCTATATATAGCCTAACTGGTAAATGCGTAGCACAAAAATTTAAAAAAACTTTTGCAGTTCTAGGCTATGGACATGTTTACATCATATGGTCATATTAATAAGCCAAAATAAAATAACCGACGTTTTGATGATTTTAGATCTGGGCATGTCCCTTTAATGTCCAGCTCTTTTGCATTGGTTTCGAAGTATACTGTACTTAGATATTGGAAATGACAGGTCATTTGGAAACTTTTTTCCTTAAACACACTACCAATATGTCACAAAATACCATCAAACAATTTCCTCAGTATATGTAATATCAGAAATATATATCTATTTCTGGTAATATCCATGTAAAGCGCCAAAAAAGCTATTTTCCTAAAGCATATATTCCCGTCCCACCAAATATAAAACGGAGCGCGGTCCGCTCAGTGGGATAAATACTGAGGCTGCGGTGGCGGACTGTGCGGCATTCAGTAAGCAACCCGTTTCTGGCGATTTAGCTGCTTAAATATCCACCACTTCAGTATCTCTCGGGACTACAAATAACAAAAAAAACTCACCGAATTGGATGCATGCTTTACAGGATTGTCGACAGTTTTGAACCATGAACCCCGGGTTTTTGTGGCACTCTCCTATGTCTGCCCAGTGGTCACATGTAGTTGTGGGGTATATATTCTCACAGACAGCTTGAGGCTCGCCTACAGTGGTAGATTGTCCGACTGTGGTGGTCGTATCTACAACAGAAATAACCATTAGCTTATTCGTCGCATTTCACCCTTAGGCCTACAACGCTGAAATATTTGTGTATGAACCATGGAAACGGAATTTTTTTTCAATTTGAAATCATCTCAAATGTCTTAGTTAGCTCTTTTCGCTTCATTTGAATACCTATTTATGAGTCTACGGCCATTATAAATGTTCAGCGGATAATTAATTTTTAATTCTCCGCGGAAGGTTATAATTCTCCGCGGAAGGTTTTTAATTATCCGCGGAAAGTTATAATTCTCCGCGGAAGGTTTTTAATTATCCGCGGAAGGTTTTTAATTATCCTTGGAAGGTTTATTTACTTATGAGGGTGATGGCCAACCATAGCCAACGGGCCAGTGTTAGTGTCGATCCCTGCTTAGCTACTTGTAGCTACTGTGATAAATCAACTTAGCTAACAATTTTTACACCCTTATCTATGCTTACTACAGTTATAACTATTCTGAACTACCGTTAACTATCGTTAACTCAAGGGGTCGAGCGTGTTATGTAGATCACATGGGGTCAACTGTATGTTAACAACGTCTTCTTCAGACGTTTTAACCGTGTCAGTTGAGAACGTAGGAAAAACGTTGTTTTTATGTCTGTTCCGTCGTAACCACAATCCAACGTTGCAATGTCAGCTGGATAGTATTGTTTTTCAATCAAAATCCTGAGTATGGATATGGCAATTTGTTGCAGAAGCAGTGCTACATTTTTTTCGTGTGGCACTCTGTATTATCTGATTATTTACATGGAAAAAATATAATACTAACATGTGAATTTGACCAGTACTTGTTGTATTCGCCTACATGAAACTCAAATGATTGCATAGATCTGACAGTAAGCCTACCTGTGGTAGTGGTGGTAGTGGCGGGTGTTGTTGTTGTTGTTGACACATCGTTTATGTATTTTTCTATGTTGGTACAATAATCTCCGTGTAGATCTTTATCAGGTAATTCTGGTTTCTCCACTAGACATCTTCCACATGACTGGCGGCACATCAAAGACCCCTCTGGGTAGTCATTACATAACTTCTGATCAGCAACGAGGTCACATAACTTATCCGTACAAGCGTTAGAACACCCTGAAAAGAAGTCACTGTTTGTTAATGTGAGGTTTAATTGATTGATTGATTGATTGATTGATTGATTGATTGATTGATTGATTGATTGATTGATTGATTGATTGATTGATTGATTGATTGATTGATTGATTGATTGATTGATTGATTGATTGATTGATTGATTGATTGATTGATTGATTGATTGATTGATTGATTGATTGATTGATTGATTGATTGATTGATTGATTGATTGATTGATTGATTGATTGATTGATTGATTGATTGATTGATTGATTGATTGATTGATTGAAACTCAATCAGTCTTTCAGCTCTCTTGTTCCCGATATACGAGACTTCTTTCACATTTTTTATTCCATTATATTTTTTCTCATATTTGGTTATTAAATACTCTTCCCATTTTTACTATTTAAATTGTTTTCCTCCTTCTAACATGTCTAACGTTATTCTATATATTTTTTCATTATACGCTGGATCTGCCCCAGAGCCCATCCCAGCAACGACAAAATATAGCTAATAGAATGCTGGCCCACCGTCTACGACGCTGGCCCAACATTGACCCAGCCTTTGAGCAATGTCTCGTTTTTCGTGGGATATAGGTAGAATAACTCACCCAGTTTGTCACATGCCCTGCATGAGTAGCGGCATTGCGGCACCATAGACCCCGGCAGAGTGTAGCAGTCCCCGGCATGAGCGCGGGAATCACAAAATTTATTATCCCAGTATGAGTTGTCACAAAGCCTGGGAATCTCCACAAGTTCTGTTGTCGTCGTCGTAGTCGTCGTCGTCGCCGTCGTTGTCCGAGTGAAGACATCTTCTCTCGTAGTTGTGGCTTCGTCGTTTTGTTGTGACGTCATAGACTCTGTGACGTCATTTTGTGACGTGGCGTCCTCCTCTGCCTCTGACGTGCTAAATCCTGGAGCACGACTTGCTTCAAAATCAGCACCAGTTGAAAAAGCTGTAAATTATTGAAATTAATAAAAATTCAAGGTATAGAGAAGAAATTTCCGTATTTCTTACTTTTTATATGGTTGGCCAAAATAGAAAATCAGGAATTTCGTCTCTATATCTAGCCTAACTGGTAAATGCGCAGCACAAAAATTAAAAAAAACTCTTGCAGTTCTGACTAAAGACATGTTTACATCATATGGTCATATTAAGAAGCAAAAATAAAATCACCGATTTTTGATGATTTTAACCTGCGCCAATCCCTTTAATGTTGGCCCAGTGTGGCAGACAGTTATCCAAAATAAAGACAGCATTTCGTCAACGTCTCGTGTTTGTTGAGTATATTATAGGCCCCTATGTCATACTATTTAGTTATGGTCACTGAGGCTCCACACAATACATTACTGAAAGACGTTGTTAAGGTCTAGCCAATTGCTGATTAATATAATGGAGCAGCGTCGTAGACGGTGAGCCACAAATAAAACAGCATCAGATGAACGTCTTGTATTTATTATAAAAAACAATGAAAGTCATAAATAAACGGATCGCCTGATTTTCGCCGATTTCTCCGTCAATTCTGAACCGATATCATTGAAATTTTGCAAAGGCCATTTGCTAGTCAGCTCATAACAGCGGTAGAAAATTAACAAAATTATATTTAACATAGGCCTAATTATGTTAATTTAGTTAGACCATTTGACATATTAAATAATTCTAGAATTAGTTTTTAAGTTTATTATGTTTGTAGGTGGACATCCAAATTTCATGTATTTAAATGGTTTAACTTTTGAAATACGCGAAATTGTCAGGGCTGTCGGGATTATCCCAACAGCCCTGACAACCGATTATTTTGAAAAAATAGAGTTTGCAAATCTGTTGAGAATTGACTTAAAAATTCACGAAAATCATGCGATCCTGTTTGATAAGACTTTGGGTATAGATCTTACTTGTCGTTGTCGTTTCCGCATCAACAGGCTGTGGCAACAACTTAACACTGAAATTACTGCATATTTGGTCGGTATTTAGACCAGAATCGTCTTGTTTTTCCAGTAAGCACTGTCCACATGATTGTCTGCAGTACACCTTCACTTCTGGGTAGTCTGCATTGTCACACTGCTTATAGAAGGCGATATCGTCACATATGGCGCTGGGGCAAACGTTTAAACAATCTGCAACATAACATTTTATAGATGCTTATTTCATCATAATCAAATAATTCAACTTAGGAGGTGTCTATTTTTCATAAATGGATACATTTTTTTGTCATTTGCAGCTGAAAATTGCGTCAGCAATTCCAGCTTCAAATGACGAAAAATTGAGCGAACCATTCAGTGGCAAGAGATTTAAGTAGACCTACTAAAAAGATAGACCCTCTATGATTGTCCACTAGAACCAATTCATACATGAGCAAGACGTACATGATCAGCAGCTGGCATTGCGTGAATGGAGATTACTCTATGTGCTCTGAGCCCTGCTTATCAAAGTTATATCAGTGCTACTTAATTATAATATTAGTAATTTGGTGGTGAAATGTTTTGAAGCCACTATGTAAAATTTGAGCCCTTTAACAAATCCGGCATTATATTAACACGCTGCTCTCTAAACACATGATATTGTTATGTTATTATCAACATATAGGACAGTGTTCCCTGATTCCTAAATGCCTGTCAGCAGCAGGGTGTAATGGGCCAGATTTTATTGATTTGGGCCTGGGATTGCCAACGCAATTTCCAACTTTGAACAAGTTAAATGACGAAAACATATATATATATTTATGAAAAATAAACATTTCTGAAATCTATTTGTTATGAACTGAACATTGAACACAAACTATTTGATCAGTTCCACTGGTATTTTATTTTATTGGAAATTAGTTTAACCCTTTCAAACCTGAATTAACCATTATCATCTTCATCCACTACAAGCCGCGAATTGCTGTCGCAATTCTCAACTTGTAGTGGATGAAGATGCCTTGAAGTGGATGCCAGATGAAAAAAAACCATTGCTTTTATAAAAACAGTTCTAAGATAATTTTCATTCTGAAACCCCTCCGTGTACACAAAACATTTATACAAAGTTGGACCAACGTCGAAGGCGTTGGACTCAGCAGCACGAGAGTTAAAAATACCGTACAAGCACTCAAACACCCCACTGCAGTGACTCAAAATGTCCACAAATCTGACACAACTGCTTGCACGAGCTTGCGCGTGAACAATTGTCTGATTAAAATAGTTCAGAGTTGCTCACTGTGTGGCGTGTTGTCATTGAAATGTAACAGTTGTCTGATTAAAACAGTTCAGCGTTGCTCACCGTGTTGTTATTGAAAAGGGTGTATAGGTTATGCCAATAATCGAAGATCGATGGTAATGGTAAGATGTTCGCTATAGCCTCAGTTTGGATCGCACATGAAAACGAACAATGCCAATATACTTACAGACCATGAAAACCTATATATGCCAGGTTTCAAGGCATTTAACTGAAAATAAGAACAATTTATTAAAAGTGATCAAACTAAAATAGCCGCCATAGCCTCGTTTCCTGTCTCTCATGAAAACGGACAATGCTAATAGACGCACAGACCCCGAAAACCTATAGACCTATAATTTATACCAGGTTTCAAGGGAATCTTTAAAAATCAAATTAAGTCGAAAAAAAAGAAATAGTCGCCGGGTTGCGGCCATTTTGATTATCAGTGAAAAGCTGAAAATCTAATCGAGTCATCTCCATACTCATGGTTGACTGCACATAAAAAATTATAGAGATCCAACAATTATTTTTCAAGTTCACACGTTAACAATATTTTTTTTTAATCTTTGACCTATGACCTTGACTTTGGGTAAGAAATATTGCCGGATGGGTTGAATGTTTGTATGAATTATGAATTCAATCTGTTGCACCATGTTGGTGTTGTAGTCCAAAGGAGGCGTGCGGCGGCGCTGGTGACGGAGACGGCGGCGGCGTATGAATGGGACGACAATACTCCTTCGGGCTCAACGGGCCAAAGGGTAGAAAGGGTAGAAAGTCAAAGTTGTCTTAGTTAGCTTTTTCCGCTTCAATTGAATACCCATAATGGGTCCATTATAATTTGTTTAATTCTTTCAGTGTGGGGATCGTCCTTAAACGTCAGAATCTGTGTCTCGCTTCTCCAACTCGCCACCAAACATTTGCAAAAACAGTGAGGTATAAACACACATTTTTGTTCTCAATAACAGTGTGATTTGATCGGCAAAAAGAACGGATTTAAAACAATCATAGTCGTGATTAGTGAAATGTTTAACTGACCGTATTGCGGACACGCCTTGCATGATTCGCGGCAGTTGACCACCATCCATCCCGGGTTCTCAGAGCATTGAGCTAGAGACGGGCTCGCCCAGTATCTACATGAGGATGTCGGTGTGTGCAAATCAACACATTCAACATCTTCTGAAATAAAACAATAGCGTTAAAAATACTTCACCCAACAACTTTATGTGTAAGCTTCAGTTTCCTACATATCGTCCCCTTGGAGTTAGAAGGTGCTAAACTGCCACTTTGTAAAATGGCAGTTTAGCACCTTCTAACTCCAAGAGGACGGTATACATTTTCAAATGCGCACTTGTGATCAGTGCTTTAGATAGTAGGCCTAACTACTAGCTTGTTTATAAAAATATTTTTCGAAATCGATAAAAGCGCATATCAAGCTACATAAGTATACTGTAGTTATGATAATATTCGCGAATTCAAGAATCTCGCGAAAATTATTATTATAACAGCGCTACTGAAGAAATATACAAATTCACGAATTCTAAACTTCGTAAAAAGTTCCAAGATAAAAAATTTGGGCAAATTTAGACACGCGAAAATTACTAGATCTAAAACATCAATCATATATTGCTCAAGTGAATGTGTTCCTAGCAAACATGTGGACTACGACGCTGGAACAACATTAAACCAGCATTGAGTATACTTCTAGACTTTGTTGGAATTCCAAGCCAACAATATTTTCTGATCTAATGCTGTGTCAACGTCTCGTGTTTAATGACACTATTTGTGGAGTAATATACCAGTCGACATATCAGCTTTAAATGTAGATAAATGGACAAATAGAATTATATAAACAAAAGGTTATGTTCACCGATAATTAACGCTCGTGTCACGCTTACAAACAAATGTAAAGAGTCCGAGCGGGACATACAGCCTCGTTCTGTATCTGTAGCATAATCAGCAAACCTCCTTTGAGGAGTATCACGCTGATGAATTGTGAGGGGGATAAATGATTAAAGATTCAATCTTTAAAATGTTTTAATTGTTTTTTGAAGGCCTCGATGGTGCAGCATTCTGCTATCTCAGAGGGTAGCTGATTCCACAAAGGTATGGTCATCACAAAGAAAGAGTTCTTGTATGCTGACGTGCTTGCCTTGATGGTCTTGTATTTTAGTTTGTGGTTGGAGCGAGTTCGAGGATCTGCTGGAGTCAGAATGTCTGATGTTGGTACTTCCATCAGTTTATGGATGGTTCTGAAGAGGGTTATCAGTCTGATGTCACTACGCCGATCAGCAAGGCTGTGCCAACCGAGTTCTGCTATCATATCAGACACACTACTGGTATAGGCGTAGTCATTGGTGACGAATCGAGCTGCTCGACGTTGGACCATCTCTATGGATGAGATGTCCTTGCCTAGGTATGGGTCCCATATTGCGGCACCATACTCAAGAACAGGGCGTACTAGACTTATGTAGGCATTTTCCTTGATCTTTTTAGGGCAGGTTTTTAAGTTCCTACGGAGGAAAGCGAGGGTGCCGTTTGATTTTTTGGTGGTAGAAGCATGAGGGACTTATTAGAAAGCGATACGTGATTTTTTTCTAATGATGCACTTTGCACTATTATATTTGTTTTATGTTGCCATTATATCACTAGTTATTACACATATTGTCGACTATAATGACGTCAGAGTGACCAAGAATGGAGTCTTCGGTCAAAAGCTCTCGTATGTACGTTTTAAAATATAATGTTGGGAGTAATGATAAATGATACTAATAATAGATAATGTTAGTTCTAATAATGCCAGTTGTTTTATTTTCGCTTACCTTCTTCGCTGTCTCCCTGTCCGTGTACATCTCTCACTGTGACAGTGAGGATCAGTGCGACGGTAACCAGCGTCACTTTATACCAGGGACCCCCCATAGTATACCGCCTGTCTGAAATAAAAAGTATAAAAAATCAATAATATATAATATCTGTACTTTTACCAATCAATCGATCAATCAGTCGTTCAATCAATCAATCGGTCAATAAGATTTCCATAGCGCCTATATCCTCAGAGGACCGATCTCAGAGGCGCACAAACCGTGGCAGCAATCAAAACTCCAGACACTAAATTCAATTCGACAATCTGATACTTTTGTATGGTGGTTTTCACTGCGAAACGTGTTTTCTGTTTATAAAGCAACACACAGTCACAAATATTAGAAGATTCTCATAACATCAAAAATGACAAAATGTCGGAAATTTTTTTGGGAGGTGTAATGAAAACGTTCTCACTCGATAAATAAATGGCAGAATGTTTCAATATAAACTATGCATATTCTTTAATAATAAATAAAAATAAAATTGAAATACGGACATTGAATAAATTATTGAAGCTCTGATTTGCATGCCAATGACTTAGGGGGCCACCATTAGATTCCCAGGGGGGGGGGGGGCAGGAGTATTTGTCGCGGGCAAATTATTTATTTCAACCGGGCTCGGCGGCGCGCTGAAAATTTCACATTTTGTTACATGTTAATTTGGAACAGTTCTTGAAGTAAATTATTTATTTCACGCAGAGTCCGCCCGAAATTATTTATTTCAAAAATACTTCTGACCGCCCCCCCCTCCCCCCATGGGAATCTAATGGTGTATACTAAAGCGATATCGTGATGACAATGTTTTTTTGGTATAAGTATAGAGGACCAGCCATCAATAACCAAAACAATTGATATATATGTAAATACCAGAATACAAAATGTCAACAATAAAAAACTAGGACGAAGTTTCAGTGAATACATTATATGTATGGAAGTATGCCATCATTTAGCAAGCCGTAGTAATAAGAGGTCTGTGCATTATTGGCAATAAAATAAAGGTAATTACACTTAATTGTGACCATAAATCTCTGTAATGATAGGCTACTAGAGTATATAGATAACATTTTATGGGGGGGGGGGGGGGGTTAACATTCCTGGAGTTTAATTATAAAATATTGAATAAACTACCCAGCCAGTTAACTAGCAGTGCTTCCTGGTTTAACCGTTTTAATGTCAGTCACAACTATGATGGTATTAATCACTTCTATTAACATTTATCATGCTGATCACGACTATTGTCGATTTTAATCTGTTTCATTAGTCAACGAAATCACTGTTATTGGGAAATGTATGTCTAAGATATTAATTGATGTTTGTTCGTCAGTGAATTTTGTCTTGAATCAGCTGAAGTTGTTGGTCGAGGTAACGAAACAAGTTCAGGTGGGTGAAATTATTTGAAAAAGCGTTTAAAGAGTTAAAATACGCTGGCCCAACATTATACCAGCTATGGGTTGATGTGTCGTGTTTGCAGCCTATATTGATGTCTGAGATTTAACGTTTAACCAATGTTGTTTTGATGAAAAGTAAAAGTTTAAAATTTAGTTTTCATATGATCCAAATTTATTATACGTACACCAAAATAAGAAATTATATTTTCAAAAGCTTGCTGTTTATAGGTCTACACATTCAGTTTTAAAATAATGATTTGTTTAATCTTCTCTGCAAATAAAACAACAATATTTGCTGCATACCCAGCAAACACAAAGCATTTGTATATCATTTATACGACGTTGGAACAACATTGTATGAATGTTATACAAATGTTTTGTCTTTGCTGGGTAATGTTCAGTTTACCAACGTTTCGCTAAATTTATCGCCGCTGTAGTATACTTATAACTGTCGTGTCCCTGGATTCACGAATGTCAAATCGTGGCTCGTACAGTAGCCTATCAGGCTTCTGTTTAGTTGATAGTACGTAATGTAATGCAACCGATTTTCACAGAAATATTGGCAGAAATTCTGATAAACATTACGAATAATTGCTCCTAACCATGCTAGCGATAAAGTCTAAATAACAACACCATAATACTCCATATTAATAATGATCAAAATACAATTGATGATAATATAGAGAGAAAAACGATAACAGGATATTTTACCTTGTATACTTGTGTGTGTCCGGAAAGCCGACTGTTCGCTTCAGCTGTTACGGCCACGGCTCAGTGAACACGAGGTGTGTAGACCACGCTAACTGGTTTTGTACCTGACTGTACAATAGTCAATACACTGATTGTCAGTACGCCAGCTACAGTTAACCCAGCAAACACGAGACATTCAACCAATGCTGGAGCAATGTTGGGCCGTCGTCGTAGACGGCGGGCCTACATGTAGCCATCACTGGTTCAATGTCTCGTGTTTGCTAGGAATGGAAACGTTAAGCTAACGCTGTTTTAACCCTTAAAACACTGAATTAATTTGTAAAAAAAATCATCATAAATGTCTCAGTTAGCTTTTTCTGATTAATTTGATTACCTATGTTATGGGTCTACGGCCATTTGAAATATTTCTACTCTTACATGTGATGTGGGTATCGATTTTAGTCGTCAGAATCTGACGCCTACGGACGTCAGATTTTGACGCTAAAGCTGATCCCCGCGCTGCAAAGGGTTAAAAATCGGGTTAAACCTTACAACGCTGAAATATTTTTGTATAAACCATGGAGACCAAATGTTGTTTTTAATTTGAAGTCATCATAAATGTCTTAGCTATAGCTCTTTCTGATTTATTAATTTGAATACCTATGTTGAATAAAAACTCTACCACTTATATTTTAGCTAAATTATTGACCCGTTTTTAATACATATACTGTGATATTTCTTATCTGTGAAACGTTTGTATGTAGGCCCCATGTAATATACAATATAATATGTTTTCCTCTCTTGTGAGGGTTTTCATGAATAAATAATAAAATGATAATAATATGTTATGGGTCTATGACCATCATAAATTGTTTCAGTGCAGGGACCGACCTTAGACGTCAGATTCTGACGTCTAAAGACGGTCCCCGCGTTGAAAGGGTTAATGTGACGCCCATCCCGACAAAGACGAAACATTGACCCATTTCTGGTTAAATGATGGGTCAGCTTCGTCGACGGTGGGCCAGAATTGAACCAACATTGTTCCAACATCTCTTGTATTCCAACAAGCATGCTACATGGGAATATTGTTTGTTTACTTTTGGGCCAGCGTCGTGGACGGTGATTCAGCATTACGCCAACATTGGAATAACTCCTCTATGTCAGATGACAATTGCCGCCATGATTCTCACCTCATCGTGAAAGAAGATTACCAAATGTGATAAAATAGGTCTATCCCAGTGCGAAATTGAAGCTTCAAATGTTCCCTTTTTGACCCTTTAACCGCCAAATTATTCATTTGTAATTTTCACCCACTTGAAGTTGTGTCTCGCTGACGCGATCCACAACTTCAAGTGGGTGAAAATTATTAAGATTTGACAAAATGGAGGTCAACTCTTTTCAATTCTTGCTGATTGATGTCACATTATGGCTTTACCATGTTTAAAAGGCGGTACCGAATGTGGTAATAATTAAGTGAAAAAACACACGAATATATGCGGCAAAGGTTAATGGGTAGCGGGAGTTTGTAATGAATTATTCATTTCAAGCTTGAATTGGAATCTTCATTCACTACAAGCCGCTAATTGTTGTCGTAATTCCCGACTTTTAGTGGGTGTCTTGAAATGAAATGAATCGGGCTTTAGGCCACCTTTGTGCACATATAGGCTAAACTGGGCCAGGAGAACCTCCTGAGGATAGTGAGATGACTGAGATGACACTGTCCTCCAGACACAGGATTCGAAATTCGAGCCCTGGCGGTCTGAGGTCGAGCACGCTACCTCTCGGTCACGGAGGCTCCCCACAATACTGACTTTCATACGTGGATGGTTTAAGTCAGTAAGGAGGGAAAGCTTTTTTTAATGCTGGCCTATGATACCAAAAATTATATCAATAACACATGTATTCAATTTTTCAACTAATACGTTACTGGAAATATCAATTTAAGTATTATCTAGCAGCCGGAATATCTCGCTTTTTGTGTATTTGTAGGATTATCGTGTTCGCAAATCTCGTAAACATTGCAAAACACAATACGATTTCACTGACACAACGACGATTTTATTGGAACACCCTATAAAAGTTAGTTATTTTTACCAAACAAGATATACATCCAAAAAATGGTGTTTAAAAATATGGGTGATATAGGAGGGACACAATCACCACCTGACTTGTCTAATGTATTGGATATTGAGCAGTAAAAAATGCAAAATGCACATGTGCCTATAAACCAATATTGTGAAACACAATATGATTTCACATTGTAATTTGAAAACCCTTTAAAAAAACGTTATTTCTTCAAAACAAGATATACAAAAAAACATTCGAACCATGGGTGTCATATGAATAACACGATCAACACCTGACTTCTGTGATTGAAAATGCATACAATTATCATGATTATTTTAAGAACTAAGTCTTTTCTTCAATGTGTGGCTCAAAGTGGCGTTAATGTATTAGATATTGAGCAGCGGCATGTCTGAATTAGCACAAGAATCCTCATCACAACATCTGAGGTGCAAGGGGTGGAGCGGGTGAGTTCACCAAAGACTAACAACTCTGTTCGTTCACAGTTAGACCCCTGGATATATTTCAATATTGTCATTGAATACGGACCATAATGTTACAAGAAGACCCCGTATTCCTTGTTATGATCATGTGCTCACCTGAATGCCCCACACTGTAAACTGCTCACACAAGACTTTTTAATGTTTTATATACATTATGTATCTTTATGTATATTCCATATCAAATCATGTGACCTGCTATTTTTAATTTAATGTTAATAGGCCTATGTCTAAATGTTTTTAAATGAATTATATGTTTCATATTATCAGATTATGTATATTTTATGTTTTATAGCCATGCGACCTGCGACCTGCTAATTAAATGTTAATATGTCTAATATGTTAATATGTTATAATATGTTTTTTTAAATAAAATATATTGCTTCTAATAATAAATGTGTTTTATTACACTCCCAAAGTATGAGTAATCGCTGGCTGTCCGTATGTCTAATTTTAAAACAGTTCAGATAGCCTACAATATAGTCATGAGTTGGGGATGAGTTGGTAACACTTGGCCGATGGCTGGGGATGAGTTGGTAAGGTATTGACGGCCGGGGGGATGAGTTGGTCTACCCAGGTGTGAACTGGGGTTGAGTTGGTAGGGGGGATGAGTTGGTAGGGGGGATGAGTTGACTACCATTCGTCAAAATATACCCTCGCCAAAGACTTACATTATGGTTTGAACGTTTTTACTGTTAGGAGCTTGTAGGATCTTCTGATTAGTCCTGCCATCATGTTTGCTGTTTTCACTTTTGCGTTTATGTGTTTGTCAAATGACAGTTGGCCATCAAAAGTTACTCCTTTATTCTTTTGCTTACGCAAGAGGGTGTTTTTTGTTGTTCGGGATAACGAGAAATCTAATGTTTCCTCTATTTTCTTATTGACTTGTAGAACCTTACATTATCTGGGTCAAATTTTAATAGCCACTTATCGCTCCATGTTTGTAGGCGATCAAAATATCTTTGTAGTTTTTCCTGTTTGTTAGTTTCTTTATTTTACTATATATGCCTACCTTTGTGTCGTCTGCAGATAGAAAGATCTCTGGGAGATCATTCATGTATAGCACAAACAGGTCACTGATGGCGTTTTGTGTTGATTTTGGGCAGTCTTATAAAATCACACAGTATAGGCCTACTGTGTAGAGTATCAGCTACATGTACATTATGTACATGTATTATAACCAAATAGACTGAAAGACTTTGTGCAGAGTGAGTCTGGGGACTATAGCCTACATGGGGCCCTTCAGGTTTCACTATAATGCTTGGCGGCAACTCACTCACTCACTCACTCACTCACTCACTCACTCACTCACTCACTCACTCACTCACTCACTCACTCACTCACTCACTCACTCACTCACTCACTCACTCACTCACTCACTCACTCACTCACTCACTCACTCACTCACTCACTCACTCACTCACTCACTCACTCACTCACTCACTCACTCACTCACTCACTCACTCACTCACTCACTCACTCACTCACTCACTCACTCACTCACTCACTCACTCACTCACTCACTCATGTAGCCTTCCCACCGGCTCGACAGATAGTATTATTTATCGTTTGCTTGGTAGGATTTCGCCTTATACGTACAAAATATAATAGCAAAGATGGACAAAATAAGCAGCCGAATTTTTCTCAGATTTACTTCAAGATTTAGTCTTCCCACTGTTAAAAATAACCTTAACTTTAGAAAATATGCCACTTTAAAGGTACAAACTACGATAATGGAATCCTTTTGAGACATGTAATCATATATTTATTTGTTAAACATAAAAGAAATAAAAGTTGAAAAAGTAGGAGACAGTGGGCGATAATAAGTGAGATTTTCGACTTAAAACCATACCAGCAAAGTATGTTGGGCCGGGTGCCAGTCGTTTCGGCCGCCCCTGCGGTTTCGATCCCTTAACCGTTTGGCCCTCTACCTGTTCGCCCCCCTCCCCAGTATACATGAGTTACATACACAGATACATGTGTGGCATACATAGCATGACAATACTCATGACAATTAGTCTAAGAGACTAAGACTAAGTTCTAACGTTAGTCAATAGACTAGTCAACCAGTACTAGCAGTAGCGTATATTTTTCTTTGATTTCTCAGTCAATTGTCCACCGATTTTATTATATTTTGCAAACACCATACTTTAACAGAATCCCAATATCTATGAAAAATTCGTAAAATTATATGCAGTATTCTAATAGGTAGACCATTTGACACGTAGTAAATTAAATTTATTACGTCCCTAGCTATAAACCCTTTAGGCTTGACCTACACTAACTCTCAAAATATTCAAGGAAATCGGTTTGGAATCTACGCAGAAAATGATGAAAAACATGCGCTACAGATTGAGCAAAATAATTGTGGCCCAGGGTGTAATAAGTTTTTAGGGTCTTGTTAAGTAAGTAGACCCTATAAACAATTCAAAATTTGAATCGAACAGGTATGATTAATATAAATGGCCACCATTTTGTTTGCATTTCTTATACATGTATATACAAAACATCTTTCTCCCTGTCTGCAAATGCGGTGCCAGAAACGTATCCCGTTTTGTTCCTGGCCTCGCGAGCAATAGGTGACAGATGGGACTAGGCTAACAATAACCTGGCCCCGCGAGTGAGTCTAAATTTGTTTCCGGATGTTTCGGCTTTCGTTTCATGAAAGATATAATCATTGGCATTGCCAGTTCGGCGTCTAGATGTTTTGCATCATAGTCAGCACTGTGGCTGTTTTTTTCAGTCATCCAGTTAACGGGTTGATGGTGCAAAATATATATGAAATGCGAAACGTCTCATTCTAATGCGGCAGCGAAACGTCATCTAGTCAATGTGGGGCCAACTAGCGATGATGCAAAACGTCTGGAAAGCTCCAAATTGATCTGGCCTGCCCAAAAATCAGAATGCAATTCACTGATGCCACCACCATCAGAGTTGACAACTGATCATTTACAAAAAACTGTCTCTGATTTAAAAATAGGCAGTGGCTAACCTTTTATCATTAAATTTATTCTTTATCTACGTTGATAGGGTTAATAAAACTACAATTAAGTCATCTTACTGAACCACTGTTGAACAAACTGTACATTATAAAATAGAAATTATCATTATTTTGTCCTAATTACATTATGACAGACCCAAAAAATACCTCTGCTTCTGATTACACTGCCTTCCCATATAGATTCATACACAGGGCTGTTCACATGAGAATACACACTGACAAACAGATTGGGAAAGGATGTTCTGAAAAAAAATTAAATTGCCCTAAATAATTTACTATTAATGTGTCTCCTACTTGTCTCAGGGTTCTGTAGTGACCTGGAAGAGCCAGCCATGGTGGAAGAGAGCAGTTTTGTTGAGCTTTGTTCCGGCTGTTCATGCAGCTTGGGGCTTTGGAGGCAGCAAGAAGGAAGCAACAGAAGAAAAATCTTCTTCTCAGGAAGGTAGGTCTTAGGCCCCAAAACAGCTATGACATCATCAGTAATTTAACCCTTTTATATCCACCAAGTTATCTTCTTCAATTTTAATCTACATGAAACTCTGTCTCTCTTCCATGAGCCACAACTTCCACTGTGTGAGAATTGCTCATATTTGTTGAATTTGGGACAAAACATAAAACATGATATTTAAGCACTTATTTCATTCCTAATAACCATGATAACTGTGATTTAACCTGCTAATAAAACAGATTCAAAAGATTATAGTTGTGCTCCATTATAATATGTAATGCTGGTGCATTTAAGGAGCATAGTAGCTTAAAGTTTAATTAAAAAAAAATCCTGTAATCTTACCTTATTATGCAGCTGCAAAAATCTGTATTCCACAAAAGTACTACTTTAGACTCTCATTTGATCAGTTGCTTGGGGCAAAAAAACATTTTTTTCACATCTGATCTTTCATTATATGGAATACATTTTATCTCATCTAATTCAACGAGCATGATCTTGTCATGATTGCTATGCGCCTGTATATATGTTTTCAAACAAGATCCAAACCAAATACCGGTAAATGGCCACTACAATTAATAAAATATGTTGGTATAGATGGATTGTTAATCAAAAAATTCTATTTAGTAGATGTATTTTTTATTTATAACTACCTGGTAGTCTTTTTCTGGACATAATCTTATTGAAAAGCTAATCTGTTTTTGCGTGTTTTTTTTTACAGAAGAAAAACGGAAATTATCTCTCCATGAAAAGGTCATTCAAGACGCTGATGAATTATATTCACACAATAGATTTGATGAGCTCTATGCTTACTTACTAAGTTATAAAGACATGCAGAATGCTGATATTCTGTGGCGTCTCGCTAGAGCATCTTGTGATAAAGGCAAAATGTCCAATGACAAGGAAGTGAAGAAAAAGCTCATGTATGATGCTTATGAATATATTAAACAAGCACTACAAACTGGAGACGACAACTTTGCTGTCCATAAGGTATACATTAATTTTTAATAAATACAATGCTTAGTAACCTTTTAAGGTTCTTGAAAATCCCGAAATTATGACTACATGTATGTGAATGTGTTTGACAATATTCCAAAGCCATATCAGCGAGAGATTTGTGAATCGACTCAGTTATTTCACAATTGTGAAATTTGGTTTTACTCTAAATGATTGATGTAGTCTCTTAGGCGGCATTGTTCTTTCTTTTTTTTTTTTTTGAGGGGGTCGGGTTGGCACCAAACAGAGAGGCAGGTTTCAGGGATGATCAATTTAATGTTTTCAGTGTAGTTTTATCTGGATGATTATAGCGACAGATTAATTTGATTATATCAAATTAATGGGGTCAGGAATAAAGTGGGAAAAAATCCAAAATTTAAATAATGGTAATCTTGTCTCTTAATTGTTTAATATTCATTTGAGCACCAATTAAAATTGTCATGATATTTTTTTCATTTTTGAATTTTTAAACTTTGTTTCTTTAAATATGACTTTTCAATAATTAAGGGCATGGCTGTAAAGTAGTTGCCCAATACCAAATCCGAAATAAATAGATATTACAGGTAGTGTGTATAGCATAATATATTATGTTTAGCCTTCGTATGTTCCAGTGGTATGCTATTCTTCTGGATTACATTGGTGAATATGAAGGAACAAAACAGCGCATCTCCAATGCATATCTTGTTAAAGAACATTTTATGGTGAGACATTAAATAGTTTTTGGCTGTGAGATTGATCTGCCTTGCTGATCAAATTATAAAAATTCTTGTTAATTTAATAGTTGCGATAATTGCACAGTTTCAGACTAAATGAAATGTCACTAGAATTGATGAAATAGTTGGAGGTGGATGCTCAGTTAATCAAATAACTCAATCGTAGACATGTGTATCTTTTATAAAAGCAAATATTTTTTGCTGGCATTTGTGTCAGCAATCCCAGCTTGAAATAAATGAAAACTAAAATAAAGGGATTCAGCAGCACAATGGTTATCATAATTATGATATATTTAAAAATAAAATATAATGTAATGATATACTATATTATGTTCTGCTTATAATTACTTGGGCATCTCGTTGCAGCGAGCTATTGAACTGAAACCAACTGATGCCACATCCATCCATCTTCTCGGCTACTGGTAAAATTTATGACACAAAGTGATATAGAAAACATTGCACACAGTATACTATCAAGTTTGGTAAATCGTGAAAAAGTGGCACAAAGCACTGCACACAATATAATTTTTCTAACAAATTTAATTAACTTTCCCAATGTACACTGGATAGAAGTCTGATCAATAAGAATTAATAGGATCACATTTATTGCACACATATAGTGTTCACCCGATATAATATATATATGTCATCTGTGCTACATGTCTCTTGTTCTTATGTCAGTTTTTGTGACTTCACAATGTACCAGACCTGATCAGGTGGTGATTTGCATGATTTTTATAACTATTAGTAACTATGATCAGGTAATAACATTAAAAATGCAGAATAATTTAAAAATATTATTGAATAATTTGTGCATATGTGTATACAAATGTTTCAGCAGAAAAGTTATACCCCTGTCCATATTGGAAATGACTTTTGAAGATAATTTTTTTTCATCAGCCAGTTTAAAATATATTTGCATTTATGCAAGTAAACACTAGTCCAGCTAAATCAATGTAAATTATATACACTTTCTAGCATTTTTTAAACCAGATAAAATGTCACTGAAAATGATTAAATTGTTTTTCTATTATGTTCGGTTCATCTAATAACCCAATTTGCAGTAAGTCTATTTTCATAAATAAATATACATTTTTGCCGTATGCAGTTGGAAATTGTGCTAGCAATTTCAGCTCTAAATGAATGAAGAATGGAAGAAACAATTCAGCAGCCAAATAGTTGAATTGATAAAGTTATCGTTATCTTTTCCAGGTGCTTTGTGTTTGCTGATTTGCCGTGGTATCAGAAGAAAGTCGCCTCAGTAGTTTTTGCCACTCCACCATCTTCATCTTATGATGAGGTATTATATAGCCTCCTTGGAAATAAAGGGTGGTATTTGTCTCTTGGTAAAGTACAGATACGACAATTTAACCTCCAGGGTAACAATATTATCAATGTTAACCCTCGTGCTACTGAGACTGTATAGATGTATGTTTTAAATCAAATATACTAACATTAACCCTCAAAGCACTAAATAAAATAATTTAAATTTTCACTCACTTAAAGTTGTGTCTCCCATCCGCTACCCACCACTTGAAGTGGGTGAGGGGCGTCAATTAGATTATATAGTGTATCATGGTCGAGCATTTTATTTTCAAATCATGGGAATGGGCATTTATTGAAATGGTGGGCGCTTATTAGAATAAATTATACACATTTATTTGAAACCAAACATTAGCAAATCTTGATGTTTAAACACACATTGTTCCCATTAACAGGGATTTACAATGAATCTGATTAAAAACAACTATAGTAACACTTAGTGCTTCAAGGGTTCAAATTCACCTAATATCCTGTGGTAGATGATTAATTAATTTAAAAATTCAATTTAGGAAATGTCTATTGTTTCATGATCATATTTTCAGTCATTTGAATCTGGAAATTGTGTCAGCAATTCCAGTTTCAAATGAATGAAAAAAAAGGAACTAAATAATTTGTCGCCTCGGAGCTAAAAGATCCTATCTGACACTCGCTAGAGTGGCAGATAGGATCCTTTAGCTCTGAGGCGACGAATTCACCACTATGGTTATTCCCTGTAGTCGTTTTAATCAGTTTTATTACTCGTTATTGGGAACAAAATGTGTGGTTAAGCATCAAGATTTACAAATGTTTGGTCGCAAATTAAGTAGAAATGAGTCATTTTTACCCTCTTGAAGTTGTGGGTCGTGGTTTCGAGACACAACTTCTAATTTTGAAAAATTAAATTATTTAATTTAGCGCTTTAAGGGACAACACATAATAAATTTAAAAGTAAAACAATACCAGGGTAATATTCAAGTACGAGATAAATTTAGATAAAGTGTTAGGTCAACCTGTTATCATCATTGTAAGATGGTTGCAAAAAAGTCACTACAAGTTGATGCAACTACTTGCTTGCTGTTTTTCTGCAACCGTATCCTATGAATGACAGCAAGTGCATCTAATTTTTGGTAATTTAAAAAAAATGTGAATTATAAATCAATTATTGGATTTTATATTTAAAATATACATTTTCTTCCAGGCCCTGAAATATTTTCTTGAAGCAGAAAGAAGTGAGTCTTCTAATTATTTCCCATATCTATAGCTAATGATTAATACATTTTCTTTTAAATAATAGTGGTAGCACATAATAATCAACCCCCCCTAAAGCATACTTTTACCTTTTTTATCCCCCGCCCACAAAGTAGGGACGGGGGATATTGTCATCCTCATGTCTGACTTACGGCCGTGCGTACGTGTTTCGTTTCCTGGCGATATCTCTGAGACCATTAGCCTGATTGCTTTCATATTGCATACATACATCCCTTAGGGGGTGTAGATGTGCCTTTTGGGGGTTATGACTTTTGACCTAATTTTTTACCTTTGATTTTTGAGGTGATTATTCACTTCAATTGATTGTGGATGATAACTTCAGTTTCTGGACAATATCTCGCAAAGAGTTTGCTGGATTGTTTTCATACTGCACACACACATTCCTCAAGGAGTGTAGATGTGCTTTTTTAGGGTTATGACTTTTGAACTAATTTTTTTATCTTGATTTTGAGGCCATTATTGACTTTAATTGATGGCGGATGCTAAGTTTAGTTTACGGACGATATCTCAAAAAGCATTTGCTGGATTGTTTTCATATTGCATTCACAAATCCCTCAGGGGGTGTAGATGTGTTTTTTGGGGGTTATGACCCTTGACCTAATTTTTTACCTATGATTTTGAAGCCATTATTGACTTTAATTGATGTCAGATGTTAAGTTTAGTTTCCGGACGATATCCCAGAAAACGTTTGCTGGATTGTTAACTTTTCATATTGCATGCACACATCTCTCAGGGGGTGTATATGTGCCTTTTGGGGTTGTGACCTTTGACCTTTTTTTTACCTTCCATTTTGTGGCCATTATTGACTTTAATTGATGGCAGCTGATAAGTTCATTTCCCGGACGATAGCTCGGAAAGCATTTGCCGGATTGTTTTCTTACTGCACACACACATCCTTCAGGGAGTGTAGATGTGCCTTTTGGGAGTTATGACCTTTGACCTAATTTTTGACCTTCGATTTTGAGGCCATTATTCACTTTAAATGATAGTGGATGTGAGGTTTATTTTCCGGACGATTTCTCAGAAAGCGTTTGCTGGATTGTTTTAATATTGTATGCACACATCCCTCAGAGGGTGTAGATTTTGAGGCCATTATTGACTTTAAAGGATGGCCTGATTTCTAATTATTGAAAACGATAGAGCTTCCTGCAGACTAGATTGGTTTATGTCCTAGATCGGTTGAAGCCACAGTTTTACAGACCCGTACCTTTAGTGATATTTACTATAACATATATTGGGTGGACAGTAGATAAAGTGGGAAATGTGTTGAGAAAGTTATTCTGTTTCAAAGTTGAGAGTATTTGAGTAGTAAAATCACTGACAGTAGTGTGCTGTAATGTGTTGGTTTATATAGAAGCCATGATTTCAGTTGTCATACACAGACATACGTATGAGATGTAAATAATGAGAGTGTATTTCTGTGATTGTAGTTGTAGCATGTTCTTTTTTGTGTATATAATAAAGTATTACCTGAGAAATAGTTTTTATTCTTGAATGCGTACTCCTAATATTTTGGATCATTGTTGCTTAATAATTTCGAAGCTTTTTTTTAATCGTTTTGAAGCGTTTTCTCTTTAATTATTTGGCTTATTTTGGACTTATTTCAAGATGCATATTTTTAATGGATGTCTCATGACATCTGCTGTCAGAACCTGATTTTCACTTTCAGTAAGCTTTTCTTTGCTTATTTGAGAGGTAGTGTAGTCGTTAAGCTCCCATAATGAAACCATTTTGCATTTTATGATTAAAGCATAAAACTTCTACCGTTATTAGTACATATCCTGAAGTTTATTTTAAAATGTGGAGGTAAGTTAGATTTGACCCCTGGTGACCTCTAGAGGTCATTGACCTAGAAAGGTCAAAATATTCAATTGCAAAGCCAAAAAGTGATGAAAATTGTGTATTACAATATCTATAAAATGTTTTTGTATTCCAGAATTGTGTCAAATACTCTAAGACACCGCTGTTAATCATAAACATAACACCAGGGTCATGCCAAGGTTACTTCAGGGTCATTTGAAGGTCAAAATGGCAACAAATAGTGAAAATATCCACTTTTAATCAATTTAAACATTACTAGTGGTGCAGTCATCTATTACAAAGGATTGGTTTTGACATAGTCTTGGTCAGATATCTTTTCCACGCACATTTGAAGATATTGGGGGCAGTATCTAACTTGGGAGGGGAAATACATCCTAAGTATTCCCATTAGTACAGCCCTTCCTAAATGGTTAATTGGACGAGCAAAATTACAGTGTGTAGCAGCTGTTAAACATCAGTTTGGGCTCCTGTAGCAAACTATGGATGCATAATTGGGCTATGAAGTCTGACATGGGTTGGGATTATGTTTTACTGGGGTACCGTCGAAAAACAACGTTAAGGTAATATCAAGGTCATTTCAAGGTCAAACTGTCAAAAATCTTAAAAATATGTATTTTTACTTTCATATCGGATAACAGAATTAATTTCTAGGCTGCATCAATTTTTCAGAAAGTTCGGCAAAATAATCGGGTCATAGTGTACTGGTTAAGCTCCCATAATGAAATAATTGTGTATTTTATGATTAAAGCATAAAACTTCTACCATTACTAGCACATATCCTGCATTTTTATTTTAAATTGTGGAGGTAAGCTACATTTGACCCCTGGTGGCGTCTAGGGGTCATCGACATCAAAAGGTCAAAATACTCATTCGCGAAACCAAAAGTGGTGAAAATTGTGTATTACCATATTGATAAACTATTTTTGTATTCCAGAAATTTGTCAAATGCTCAAAGACACTACTATTAATTATTACAATAACGCCAAAGTCATAGCATAGTTACATCAAGGTCATTTCAAGGTCAAAATAGCAAAAAATATCCACTATTTATCAAATTAACGGTCTACTATTCCGTTATAACGGTCTAGCCTTTCGCTATGACGGTCTACTATCCCGTTATAACGGTTTAGTATTTCTTTATAACGGTCTACTATCCCGTTGTAACGGTCTAGTATTTCGTTATGACGGTCTAGTATCACGTTATAACGGTCTAATAATCTGTTATAACGCTCTTCTAATCAGTTATAACGGTCTCATAATCCGTTAAACGGGCCTACTATTCCGTTATAACGGTCAAGTCTTCCGTTATAACGGTCTACTATTCAGTTATAACGGTCTAGTATCTCGTTATAACGGTCTACTATTTCGTTATAACGGTCTACTAATCCGTTATAACTGTCTACTATCCCGTTATAACTGTCTAGTATCTCGTCATGACGGCCTACAAATCCGTTATAACGGCTTACTAATCCGTTATAACGGTCTACTATTCCGTTATAACAGTTTAGTATTTCCTTATAACGATCTACTATCCCGTTATAGTGGTGTAGTATTTCGCTATGACGGCCAAGTCTTCCGTTATAACTGTCTACTATTCTGTTATAACGCTGTCGTATCTCGTTATAACGGTTTATTATTTCGTTATAACGGTCTACTTATCCGTTATCACGGTCTACTATCCCGCTATAACGGCCTACTAACCCGTTACAACGGCCTACTAACCGGTAACAACGGCCTACTAATCTGTTATAACGGTCTACTAATCCGTTATAACGGTCTGCTAATCCGTTATAATGGTCTACTAATCTGTTATAATGGTCAAGTATTCCGTTATAACGGTATACTATTCCGTTATAACGGTCCAGTATCACCTTATAACGGTCTACTAATCCGTTATAACGGTATACTAATCCGTTATAACGGTCTGCTAGTCCGTTATAACGATCAAGTCTTCCGTTATAACGGTATACTATTCAGTTATAACGGTCTAGTATCTCGTTTTAATTGTCTACTATCCCGTTATAACGATCTAGTATTTCGTTTTGACGGCCTACAAATCCGTTATAAATGCTTAATAATCCGTTATAACGGTTTACTATTCCGTTATACGATGTAGTATTTCGCTATGACGGCCAAGTCTTCCGTTATAACGGTCTACTGTTCCGTTATAACGGTGTAGTATATCGTTATGACGGTTTAGTATTTCGTTATAACGGTCTACCAATCCGTTATAACGGCCTGTTAATCCGTTATAACGGTCTACTTATCTGTTATAGCGGTCTACTGATCCGTTAAAACGTTCTATTATTCCGTTATAACGGTCTACTAATCCGTTATAACGGTCTACTAATCCGTTAAAACAATAGTAGACCGTTATACGGATTATTTTGTCGTTATAACGAAATACTAGATCGTTATAACAAAATAATATACCGTTATAGCAGAACAATAGCTCGTTATAACGGATTAGTAAACCGTTATAAAAAATACTATACGGTTATAACGGAATAGATGTACAAAGTAGTTAATATTATATATCCTATTTGACAGCTGTGAAAGATAACGGTCCACCAAACCGTTTAATGTTAATCTTTGCTATGTTACATGGCTCAGGTGCAGAAATATACATGGATCTGCCCTGTGTGGTTGTGGTATTCTCACATCAAAATTTAATGATCTGTTTGTCAGCAACATCGCTAGTTATATTGCAACTGTTGCCGACTTGTCATGGAAAGTGTCATGTCCTAATAGAAAATAATGCAGTCTATTCAGTATGATTTGAATACCGATGTAATAATCGGTTTTGTATATGGGTCTAGTCACAATAAAAAAGTCCAGTGGCTGATTCTGAGGGTTGTCGTGTTTGAACACATTTTATCGATATTTATTATTATTTCACTACCGTAATATTTGGTGGGTAGGAAATAGACACTATGGTTATTGTAGAGTACTTTTCATAAAAAATGTCATATATTGTCTCATTCTTTGTGACTTTATTGTTAAATTATGTCCATGACAAGTGCGTTTTTCCCTATGTTAAACGTTACATCGCCAGACATCACATTTTGGGAGGTTGAATAAAGGTCTCTGTTTACCTCATACTTAGCTGTTTTCATTAAAGTATGTGCAATAATGATCAGAGTAGAATTTAGGACCACAATGGGGGTCATCTACTGCTTTTTACATAGTTTTTATGCGTTCTGAACACAAAGGTAACGTACGTGACGTTCAGTCAAATATGTTTCATCTCCCAAGAAAGTACTCATTATTTTGTTTAATTGCTCTGAAATGAGATAACGGATATAAAAACTACTCTAAAGTCTCAAGTTTTATTTCGATGGAAGGCCATCTTTATTAGATAAGCCTTGACTTTTCAATAATCATTTGTTTCTGAAGGGATGCAAAACATTTTGAGCATCACGTACGTTACCATGATCTTTAACCACACATCACTATTTCTTACATGAGTCAATTACTATGCAAGTGTGTGCAAAAGTTACTTGGCGAATGGTTATTTGAAGCAGCCTTGCTGTCGAAATCAAAACATGCTGCCATGTGTGAGATGTGTAGGTGGTAAATTGTGGGTGTCAACAAATCACGTATGTTACCTAAAAAACGTACAATTATTTTTTGTTCAAGTACTTATTGGTACATCGAAGGTGGGACGTACAGAGTAGATAGCTCAGTTCAAGGTCATACATACTAATGACAGGTAAATTTTTATTAGGCCTGAGCGATAATTTTTGCTTTTACGGTTAAGTCCAGGAAGGTTAAAAACGTATGTGACTTTTGGCATAACAGAAATTGTACGTGACCTTTGACTGCTAGCAACGTATGTGATTATTGACATTTTCAGTCACTTGTCTAGAGTAAATGTATAGCTCTGATACTGACGCACATAATCATGTCAACAGTCACGTACTGAGAAGAATCATGTACGCGACTTGTCAAACATCACATACGTACAATACACTCTCTGTTCTATTCAGTACTTTGCTTTCATCTTCACGTGTGTTGCCCAGATCAGCTCACTACTGGCAACATTATTATATAAGAACCAACAATATATCAAAGGTATCATATTATTCATGTCAAACAAATTTTATGTCCCACATTTGAGTACAGTTAGGGTGGAGGTGTCAAAGGTATGTTTCTCCCCTTGGTGTCTCGTTCTGTCGTCCCTGTTTGTTTTAACATATCACCCTTGTATGAGATCATCTCTTCACATCAATTTGAACAGCTTAGCTATTATATCCCCCATTTCAAACGAGAATTAGGTAAGCATCACGTACGTGACCCTGAAAGCACCAGGCTTAAAGCTGCACATCGAGAGAATTGACTTACAACTTCTCAGCAACAAACTACAAATATTTTACTATCAGGAAATGCAGAAAAAAATAATATATAATGTGTTTTAATTTTTTCTTATAATGTAACACTTTTGGCCTAGTTTAGTGTGACCAGACCCATATATCATGGTGACAGGGTCTTAATTCAACGAGAAAATTTGGCAGTCATGACATCGATATATTGCCGAGCTTTCCTAAAAATTGATGTAGCCTACAAATTAATTCTAGTATCCGGTATGTTTAAAAAACCACCTGCACATCTCCATATCGTGGAGAATTTGATTGTAAAATTTGACTAATTTCTGACAAAGTTTTTGCGGCCACAAAAAATTATGAAGTTGATTTGTGGCGGTCATTTTAAATTTCAGTGAAATCTTGAACAAATTGCCTGTACATCTCTATATTGTGGGGAATGTGATCGTAAGATTTGGACAATTTCTGATTCGTTTTTGAATTTTTGCGCCCACAACAAATTATGAACAGGATGGCACTAGATATGTAAACTATATAACTACATTTGGTAATCTGCACTATTATTTGTTACAGTTAACTGCACAAATTTCACCTTTTTAGGCTACTTTTAATTTTTCGCAACCAACATTACCAGCAAATAATACTCTGTGTCAAGAGTGATTCCTGTATTAGAAGAAGAATAACTATGGGGGATATTGTGCATTTTGGTAGCATGCTTAAAAACTCACGTGCACATCCCCATGTTGTTTAGAATGTGATTTAAAATTTCAGAAAATATGACCACTTTTTTAGTTATTGCACCCACAAAAAATAAGTAGGCCAATAACCTGATGCCTCGTGCTTGATAGATCCCGGCGCGACTAAAACTCCCCTTCCCCTACGGACGTGGGATAAAAACCTGCTCACCACGTTTAATATGATATTAGGGTCACGCTAAGAATGATACACAATTCAACGTTCTAATTGAGCAGTTATAATCAGTATAAATGGAGACATGATTGTAACATGAAGACCAGTAGGCCTAAATGTATAACCAATAAGCCTAAAACCAATAACAATAATGGGAATCACGATCACTAATGATAAAACTGAGCTGTCTTTAAATTATCAGATATGGCTCACCTGCACAAAGTTCGGTTGATGTAGATAGATGTGATTCTAGAATATAGAAACATTGTATACATGCCACAAGACTGAAGCTCAGGCTCCTTTAAGTGAAGATACGTTTGAAAAAGAAATGGAAAAGCTCTGAAGAAGACATGTGATCATGGTAACCCTTATTGCCAGTTTGACCTTGAAATAACCTTGACATGACCTTCAAATTGCTTTCGGATGGTATTCCAGTAAAACACAACCCCACCCCATGTCAAACTTCTTAACCCAATTATTTATCAAGATTTTACTATGGGAGCCCAAGGTAATGTTTTACAATGCTACATAATTGTAATTTGACCCGTTCAACTGAATATTGAGGAAGGAGCGTAATAAGTAGAATATCTAGCAGATAGCCTCCTGGCTAAGGTTGATACTGCCCTTAATATCTTAAAATGTGTGTGGAAAATACATAGAACGAAGAATATGTCAAAACCAGTCCTTTGTAATAAATGACTGCACAACAAAAGCTTGGACATGGATAAAAAGTGGACATTTTAACTATTTTCTGCCAGTTTGACCTTTAAATGACCTTGGTGTGACCTTCACATGATCTTGGTGGTATGTTTATGATTCAAAACAGTCTCTTCGAGCATTTGACACACTTTTGGGACACAGAAACAAATCATAGACATTGCAATAGACAATTTTCACTACTTTTTGGACTTGCCAGTGAATATTTTGACCTTTCAAGGTCAATGACCTCTAGAGGTCATCAGAGGTCAAATCCAGTTTACCTCCACATCTAAAATTGACCCTTAGAATATGTTCTACAAGTGGTAGAAATTTCATGCTTTAATCATAAAATGCACAATAGGTTACCTTATCTGCTAAACTAGGGGATTTCTATTATTTTATTTGGATTGAGTAGTTTGGAGAGTAGTTGACCGAGGGTCATAATAATTTTAATATGTGACCGTTTGCGCACCCATCCTTTACCGCTCGGGCAGTGTGCGAACGAGTGTGCTCGGCACCCCAATAGAGAGTCGCTTGAAGGCCGAGTGCCGTCACAATATAATCTTCTAGATTGAATTATTTGACCAACTGATGTTTGTTTTGCATGTGCACTTACTAGAGAAGCATTGTGTATTACATTTTTTGTTGTTTTTCAGTTGATCCTAACTTCTACAGTTTGAATTTACTTTCCATTGGAAAAACCTACCTGAGAATGAGCAACACTGATCTGGCAAAGATGTACCTGATAAGAGCGAGAGATTACCCCGTGATAACTGCCGATGATAAACAGGTACACACACTGTTATTGTAATTGTTTATATTAAATTTATTTAATCCAAGCTGGTTGCTAAATTTTAGTTAGACCTGCTGCATATTTTTGTCTGATCTCTTAGTGGTCTTGTCAAGTTAAAAAAAGGCAAAAAATCCGAGAAAAACGCACCCACCACCCTATCCAATTTATTTATTTATTTAGAAACTTGTACAACAATAAAAACCACACAAAACACAAAATTTCCAAAAAAAGACAATCCCAGTTGTGGCTTGACATACCTACCCACCCACCGACCAACTTATGAGTTTTTTTTTGATTTTTTTTAAAATTTGACAATACATGTACCCCTTACTTGTATGAAGATAAATATATATACCCAATCTATTTTCAAAGGATTATGGAGTATTCGTTAACCCTTGCAGTGTGTGGGACTGTCAGGATCTGATGTTTGTAGACATCAGATTCTGACGTAGAAAAATGCTGACGTAGACAAATATGAGTAATTTTATTCACTTGAAATTGTGGGTCGCGAGAGCGAGACAACTTCAAGTGGGTGAAAATTTACAAATACTACATAGCACTTAGAAAATAGATCGCATGAGTAAGAGATGAGACAAAAAAGCTATACTATACTAAAGATATACAAGGTTCCTGGGGGTCATTAAAAGTCAATAATAGTCATTAAATTGATAAATGGGACTTGAAGTCAATAAAAAGTCATCAAATTTGATTGCTAGTCATTAAGGGCGGGGGCCCTAGGGTAGTGGTTAGCACCGCTGCCTTTCACGCCAGATTTCGGGGTTCGGTTCCCGGTCTCGGCGGTTTGAAAGAAACAAAAAATGTTTCTTCCCCATCCACGTGTGAAAGTCAGTATTGTGGGGAGCTTCCGTGACCGAGAGGTAGCGTGCTCGGCCTCAGACCGCCAGGGCTCGAATTTCGTATCCTGTGTCTGAAGGACAGTGTCATCTCAATCATCTCACCATCCTCAGGAGGTTCTCCTGGCCCAGTTTAGCCTATATGTGCAAAAAGGTGGCCTAAAGCCCGATTCATTTCATTTCATTGCTAGTCATTAAAAGTCATTAAAAATGAGAAAATCAGCGATTATATGGACATTAGAAGTCATTTTTTTTAAGAAGAGTAGACCCGCAGGAACCTTGATATACCAATCTACTAATTTTAATTTTTTTGTTTGAAGGACAAATAAAAAGCCTGAAAATAGCAATAGACGAGATTAGCACTTTAACCCTTGCAGCGCTGAAATATTTTGTATAAATCATGGAAACCAAAGGGTTATTTTTAATTTGAAATCATCATAAATGGCTTAGTTAGCTCTTTCTGATTCATTTGAATACCTATGTTATGGGTCTACGCCAATCGAAATATTTTCACTCTTACAGCACGGGGATCGACTTTAGACGTCAGAATCTGACGACTAAAGTCGATTCCCGCGCTGTAAGGGTCAACCCCTTGAGCTCTGAAATTCAATTTTTGTCTACGTAAGGTTGTGTCTCGCTACCGCGATCCACAGCTTCAAGTTCAAGTGACTACAAATTTCAAGAAATTTTAAAGTGTAAGCTACGAAAAATATCTGTGCCACAGATGTGAGAAATATTGAACTTTTAAAAACTAGGTTCACAAATGCTGAAGATATCACTGAAATATCATTGTAGTCGACATCTATGCTCTAGAGGTTCACTGTTTCAGTGCGGAGATTGACTTTAGACATCAGATTCTGACGTCGGAAGTCGAATCCGCACTGAAGGAGTGAAATATTTATAATGGTCGTAACATGTAACAAATGTATTAAAATGAAGCAAAAAGAGCTCACTGAGACATTCATGATGATTTCAAATTGAAAAAGACCTTGCTGTCTTGGTTTATATAAAACTATTTCAGCGCTTTAACAGTTGAGGGGGGGGGGTTGCTATATGATACTGTGTGGACAGCATAACATAAACCATTGAACTATGGTTTATGTTATGTGGACCTCGATAGTATTATTTTATGGTTACCGGGACTGCATAGCATAATGCTGGTCACAAGGTATCATTATTGTACTTGATATGACTGATGTTATTTTGTTTGCAGGCGCACTCGGAGGCAACAGAACTATTGAAAGGATTAGGAGTGAAATGATGTCATAAAAAATGATCTTAAAACACATTATTATAATTATTTATTGACAATTACACTAAAACTGTATCATGTATGTTGCATTCCAAAGCTGGTAGTTTAGTCTGCTATTAATGAATTGATCGTTGTTTACTACCAATAATTTATTTGTACTAGTTTTGATACTTTTTAAAATTTATTATATGTATTGGTTTGTGCAATAATAAATCACACTCGAATTATGAGTTTTGCTAACTTTTGAAATGTTTCTCACATTTTTTTTTGTATATTATAAATTGTATCTGGAATAAATCAGAGTATGGTGTTAGTATTATAATGGTGCCTGGTAAGCTATTGTTATTATGCGCAGATTATTTTATGCGTATAGTATATTTTTTTGAATGGGGGGGGGCAAGGGGCCTGACTTGTTTTTTTTTCATTTTTAGCCTATATTAACCCTTATCCCGCTAAGTTTATTGATTTTAATTTTCACCCACTTAAAGTTTGTCTCGCTGCCGCGACCCACAATTTCCAAGTGGGCGAAAATCACTCACATTTATTTGATTTTAGACCAAACATTTGCAAATCTTGATGTTTTAACACCGGCTGGTAAGACAGATTAAAAATGACCACAGTCGTGCTTAGCGGTGTAATAGTGTTAAACACTAAAAGACGCATGCCAACACACACCAACGCATACCAACGCATACCAGCATATACCAACGCATGCCACCCAATGCAACTATATTTCGGGTATCTATATGTTATCATCAGCTCAAATATTATTCCATCAAGCTAACTGCTAAATTTTATATCGTTACAATCAGCCAAACGACCAAAATCCCCAGTTTTTATGTCCTTAACCGCACAGCCATAGGTACAGTTAGCGCTGGTAGTAGGCCCGAATCAGACTAATCATGAATGTTGGGCGACGCCTTAAATATATGCAGACACAAGACGTTGAGTTAATGTTGGTCCACCGTCTTCTAAGGCGTTGGACCAACGCAAAGCCAACATTGATTAAACGTCTTGTTTCTGCTGGGATATATGTATAAGCTGTAGGCCTATATCATTTAGTGTATGTGGCCGGATATGCAAATATATTAAGAAAAAATAAACAGAACAAAACAAATAATAAACAAAAAACTGTTCTTTTTTAAATAAAAATGTATTATATACATATATGTTATGAACATTAGTCACACCAGTAGGCCTACTTATCATAAATATCTTCGATTTATGACAAGTCGCACAGTGAATTAGACATATTCAATACAGTAGTCTATACACCAATTACATGTGCACCGAGCTAATATTTTTCTCAAGGTATGAATTTTTGAAATAAGTTATAAATGTAGGAAATAAACGGCACATATGCTGCTGTATAGACCGATTCGGACAAAACATTAGATGATGGTATGAGCATTAGTCACACCAGTACTCATCATAAATCTCCTCGATTTATGACAAGTTGCACATTGAATTAAACATATTCAATACAGTACACGACATAACTGCTGAATTAACTTAATTTCATTGAATAATTAAATTATTAAAATTACCTCAAGTATTAAGATGAAATCAAGTACAAAATGAAGTAGGCTACATGCGAAACAAAAACACTTCGCCATAAAAAGACACATTTCTGAATTCTATATTCAGAGACGTCGATTTAACATAGCTGAACTTCGTATCAGTGCAAATTAACAACATGTCTACCGGCTTCCCAAATAAATAAGTTTGCGAATTTGTGTGCGATCATAATATAGGCCTAATATGTCATTATTTTCAGTAATGAGTAGGTTTCTTGGTGGTATTTATTACATGGCCGTACGACAAAGAAGTTAAGAATTTCCATTAGGATGGTTATCACATGGTAACACATATCTGTCTACTAACGTACTCCGTACATATTTATGTATATAATGTTACAAAATTGCTTAATTTCGAAATTTTCACAGTTTTAATTCAGCCGTTAAAGGCATATATGGGGCCTGAAAGTCAACAGTGTGACAGCAGGATGGTGGCCGAAACGCGTGAAAGAGTTTAAATGGTTAACATTAAGGCTAATTGTTTTGTGACGTAACCGCCGATTGATTGTACTCGACACATTAACCCTAAAAGTGCTAAGATCCTGGCCGACATATAGCTATTATATCAAACACAAGTAATATAACATTTAATGGTAAATATGGTAAATATGAATACAAAATATGATAATCAGCTGCTATAGCCGTAATATGCCATGTGGCTATAATTATTATATGCAATAATTCGATAACGAATCTTCATAAAGTACCGAGGTACAATGATTTAACATGTTTAAGTGGCATCGAAACCAGGTACTTATCCACAATTCAAGCCGTTGACAACGAGCCAGCCGGCCATCGTTGGTTTTATGCTGTGCCAACGTCGTAGACGGTGGTCAAACCTTGAACCAACAATGGCTCAATGTCTTGTGCTTGCTTCATTGAGAATTATATATGTCATCACTGCTATAGAGTGACAATCACACCTCCTCATCAATGAAGAAGATTAAGATATTGCAGCATAATATATTACAGCATGAAAACGCAAATTCATATTTTTTTTTAATTGTGACCATACAGACTTGTAATAAATGTCACCAGAAAGCTTATTCAATTCTGAAAATAATGATATAAATTACATTATAATAGCATGCAAACGCGTAAAGTTCTTTATTTGAAAATAAATGCAGGACGTAGCCTCATATAGGCCGTATAATGACTTAAATTAATTCCGGCGACAATGGTTTTATTTTTTATTATTCAAATAGTAATACTATATGGAGTTCAGTTATGTTATTATTATTATTTTTAAATAATTATTTATATATAGCTTTGTTGTATGTTAATTGAAATTTTATCTTGAATGTTTAACGTTTTCACATTTTTATGTTTCCACTATTATTCTATACAAGTAACAAGTATATACATGTGAGTATATAAAGCCTTATAAATAAACAACCAATAAATAAACATATGCAGTCGATGACATTTTGCGAGCGATTCCTTTAAAAAGGTGTGTATCTTTCATGTTGCCGGCTCGCCAAGGGTGTGTTTACATATGGCGAGACGGTGAGACAATTAGCGGCATCACTTCAGCACAATAAGGGTCAAGCACGACACCTTTTGCGTCCTACAATTCAAAAAGTTAGTATCTATGTGTGGGAAAAAATAATAATTGTGTCGTATGCTGATATCAACTGCACATTTTAGTAATAAAAGAATCTGACCTAACTTTTATTCACTTATATATAACATCGCTATACGTTTCGGTTATAAATCATGACGCAGTTTTGTCAGTAGAGTACGACATTCATAATAATTGAAGGGCTCCATGCAATAACATGTTAAGCGCCATTAACAGGTTCTTGCTGATAACAACGGATTTGAGGTGCTGAGGTAGGGAAGATTATTGTGTTAAAAAATCTTAGCTCTACGACCGTTATAAAACACTTTTCTCAGAAGCAAGTACATGTTTATGGCTGTTAGTGAAACAAATTTCCCTATAAAAAACTGTTAAGCGCGTTTACCAGTAAATATTACTAAATAACATGTAGCAAATCCTACCGGTAAACTCACTTAACATGTTCTTGCAAATAATAGAATACAAAATCAGAAATGGTAAGTACCATTAACATGATTTTGCAAATATCAACACATTTAATTTTGAATGTGCAAAAGTATTCAGATGAATGGTTATGAAGTCGCTGTGTCACAGATATCCAATCGATATCCATGATTTCTGGAAAAAAATGCATAAGGCAATAAATGGTAATGTCATTTACCATAAAATATTGTGATATTTAACTTGAAGACTATTGGCAAATACTAGTTAAAAAACTTTGAAAATGTCCGCAAGGCATGCTGGGAGTCTTAGATATGATTACTAAACTTACTTTACCAATATTATTGATAAACAAACTTATTTTACGCGGAAGCTTTTAAAGGAAAAAAAATATTGAACTCAAACTTTGAAGTCGTTTTTCTCAAAACTATAAAACATGCACTTAACAGGTTCTTGTACGGAGTCATTCAACTGTCAGTTATATTTATCACGAATAATAAGATTTCCAATTATAAGTTTCTATAAACACTCTGGTATATTGTAGTGACTTATATCATGTCTGACCATAAAAGTACAATTTGAAAATATATTTTTCTCTGTGAAAAATTATTCAATTTGTACGAACAATGATGTGATACAGAATTAGGTATGTTTTATTTACGGATACAAACAATAAAATTATTATTAAGATTTATTTGTTAAGACTTATCAGCGGTGTGGATGACACCAAGAGTGGGAAATATAGACTACGCCCATTGATAATACATTGCAATGCATAGCGCTCGTTGACGGACTTTAAAATGCCGAATTAGGCAAGTTATAATTTTTTTTTTTCACAAAATTTGGTCTATACACTCCGCAGGATGTACTTAATACGATAGACTTTCAAATATATAGTTTCTATATCGTCTACTCCGTCTTTTCGTTGGTATGCGCTGGTATGCATACCGGCGTATACCGCCCATTGATAATACATTGCAATGCATAGCGCTCATTGGCGGACTTTAAAATGCCGAATTAGGCAAGTTATAATTATATTTTTTTCACAAAATTTGGTATATACACTCCGTAGGATGTATTAAATACGATAGACTATCAAATATATGGTTCTTATGTCGTCTACCCCGTCTTTTCGCTGGTATGCGTTGGTATGCGCTGGTATGTGGTGGCATGCGTCTTTTAGTGTAACCGGGTTAAACATGATATATATAGCTATATGTTGTAGCGAATATTTTCAGAGTGTGATTTTATACACATATATTTATACACCGCGTCGATATGTGGAAGTCTTAAACACAGGTTATCTATTACACTTGAGTATCGAGCAGGGTTCCCACACGTCCTGGAAAATTATGGCTCTCATGGAGCACTGTAATTCTGTTTAACCCTTTCAAGCCTGAATTTACCATTGTCTTCATCCACTACAAGCCGCGAATTGCTGTCGCAATTCTCGACTTGTAGTGGATGAAGATGACTTAAATTGGGTGAAAAATTAATGAAAATTGTCATGTATTGGTTAACCAGTTTCATGGGAATTTTCGTACTAAAAGCTCTAGTTGTAGAAAAAATTAAGTCTGTTTTCAGGGATGTAAAATGATGCTTTAATGCATCGTGAGGGCTTAAAGGGTTAAACCCTTAAGGCGCTGAAATATTTAAGTATAAACCATGGAGATCTAAGGGTTATTTGAAATCATCTTCGTCGGCTCTTCCCGCTTTATTTGAATACCTATGTTATGGGTCTACGGCCATTATAAATATTTTATTTTTTCACCAGTCCAGTACCTTTTTTGTCTTACTAGCTAGTATATTTGTCTGAAAAAAAATGACATTTAAATCCTGCAAACAGACATTCAGTGCTTAACGTTATTGATGATCCATGTCGAAAATTCCAGGTGGATAATGCGTTGATAAGCCTGTAATTGAACAAACAATACCATACTTTTCAACTATGCTGGTGTCTCGAGTATTTTATTACGTGGGTCATTTTCTCAATCCGAGGTCATCAAGAAGTTTCAAGGTCAAACTCAATACATGTACTATTATCCAGTGAGTGATAGGCTTGTACAATACTGACGGTCAATAGATGTCGACACATACAAGTGTCAAAACGTACGTGATTAAGTTTGCAACCAATCAGTGAGCTAAGACCGGCTTTAGGGTGAGTTAGAGGAGACTGTTGGTAAAAACGGGCCCATCTTGTGGTCTCCTTATGTTGAGCACGGAAGAAACGGCAAAAATACAAAACCCACCCCTAAAATGTTTTAACAGTAAAAGATCAGTCAGAAAAATTGCCATCGTGAATTGTCGAGTAATTGACAAATATATACAAAAACATACGCCTCGAATGGAATTTTTGTGCAAAATCACTGGAAAAAATTATTGATATGTGCGACACAATAAAATATTTATGCGTTCACAAGTGCGTTTGATGGCCATTTTGGATTTTCAGTTCTAGTCTACATCGTTCCGCCCAGCTTTTCCAAAAAGGCATAATATAGGAGCGTTGACTGGTTAGAAAATAAACAAGAGCACACTCGACAATAGCCCGCCGCCATTATTGAACCTGAAGTCTTTATTGCGGCCACAAGGTCAAATTATTAACGTAAAATGCGGAAAATGACAATAAATCGGCGATTTTGATTTTTTTCCAGCCATTATTGAGCTTGTCCGAGAACTGGTTATTAGTAACATGCATAACAGATTTGAAGATGATACATGAAAAACTTTTCAAGTTATCGCACCCACAAGGTCAAATTATTGACGTAAAAAGCGAAAAATCGCAATAAGTCGGCCATTTTGATTTTTTTCGGCCATTATTGAACTTGTCCGAGAATTGGTCATTAGTAACATGCATAACAAATTTGGGAAAGATACCTGAAAAACTTTTCAAGTTATCGCGCCCACAAGTAAATGTTAACGACGCCGAACTTCAATTGCAATAGCCCACCTTTTTTAATTAAAAGGCGGGCTAAAAAGGCGCTATAGAATTTAAAATGAAGTAAATAATAATAATAGCTTTTGACTGATGCATCAGCCTAGGCCCACTAGATAAATTGTCAAAATTTTATTGGCAGAGGTTGGTCATGAAACTCAGGATTTTGATCCTACCAACATGATAATTATTCAAAAAAATAATACAGGCCGACACAATAACACATTAACAATAACAAAACATCAATGTATATCTAACAACTTTATTTCCCAGCACTACAGTGTTGACAATGCTATCTATGTTTGTGTGTTCTGTTTAAAAGTTGGTTTACAGTTTCTCTGATCGGCACTGATCACCAGTTTTTCCTCTTCGGGACAGGCGCACCTGTGGGTGGTAGGTCCGGTAGGTAAACATATGTGTGAGCAGCCTCCGTTACGCCACCAGTCTCCACACTCATGTCTCCCTGTGGAAAAAACCCATAACATCATCACAGACAGACGGACAAACGGACGGACGGACAGATGTGTGAGCAGCCCCCGTTACGCCACCAGTCCCCACACTCATGTCTCCCTGTGAAACATAGCACATTACATCATCACAAACAGACAGATGGACGGACGGACGGACAGATGTGTGAGCACCATTTATTAGGTCACCAATCACCACACACATGCCTCTCAATGAAACAACATAGAACACAACATAATTATTCAATGGATCGTTTTTAAAAAACTCGTTGTGGTTTTTGTAAGGCATTAAAACAAGACAAGTTTATTCATCTAATACAATGCCAGCACATCAACATACTGAAGCTAGTACACACACGTGTACCCATCAAATCATTTAACAATATAGACATATTTAAATTATACTGATATCATCGCAAGCAATGTAAAAATATAATAATATTAACTGGAAAACTGTAATTCTCACACCTCACTTCGTGATGCATAAATGAAATAGATCTTCAAGAATTAATTGCATTAGAAATTGACATTTTTAAAGTAAGCCTAGCGCCAAATAACATTTCCATCAAATGCTATATGCAATCGTTGTTCAATTTTCTGTAGCATGCATTGCCTACTCATACTTACTGCTAGGTTGTAGGGTGGCGTCATCTGCCAGTACCACCTTTAACAATGACGTGATTTCTGTCACCTCCGTGAACTCGGCAGACGTACAGCCTGTAATGTTAAGCTGTAGCATGGACTGCTCTGTCAGTATCACCACAGATCCGTCCACCACCGTCAGAGAGTAGGGGTAGACGCCAGCGCTAGAGGTCAGGGGAAGTTTACCGTCCTGGTGGTGACTAGCGATGTCCAACATATAAAGAAAATTGTCCCATCTATCAAGCCAATAGATGTAACTGAAAAATAGCGCATAGACAGAATTAAAATATAAATCACAATGGTTAGAAATTCAGGAAAACTTAGATTTTTTACTTATCCTCCCCCCTCCCCACAGTTTCTCGGGGATTTGGCCACCAGTCGACGACTCAATGCTTTGGACTCTCTGAGGATCTAGACGCTATAGAAGTGACTGAATCATTTAGATAAAATCATGATGTATAAAAAATGTCAGCTTTAGCCAACTTGGTCAACTGCGCTAAATTTTTGAGAAAGTGAGATTAGATGAACCCCAGATCAAGTAGTTATTGTGTTCGCGTTGAGTAAAAGAAATAGTTCAAACGTTTAAAAAGTATGCTGCTGAATTGTTTGTTTTTATTTCTTATTAATTTGAAGCTGGAATTGCTAACGCAACTTCCAGCTTCAAATAACGAAAAAAATGTCTATTTATAAAAAATAGTCATCAGCAAAATTTAATTGATTTACTTGATTAACTGAGCATCTATCAGGAACTATTTTTTAGATTTATGTGGCCTAATGTGAAAAGGCATACGGTTCCAGCAGCACAATGATTATTAGACCAATAGTTAATCTGTAGGATCCTTACTTCGTTAAGTTTATGTGGCAGTTATCCCCGGCTTCCCGGACGCGAGAAGCTGTGGACGACTGCCTCGTTTCGGTACTTTGGTGCCGGGCGCACAGGGGCCGGAGCCCATGCGGTCTTGGTACTTTTCCCGCACCTTAGACGTTACGTTCGGCGACTACGGACGTGCCGTAGGTCGCTCTCTCTGAGTCAAGTAGGACGTGCCGTGCGCGGGGTTGTACGTTGTAGTTGCCAGATGTCTAACGAATAAACATGACAAATGGAGGAAGAGTTTTTTGATTTACTTGGAACCGTCGATTCGACGGGGAAAGGAAGTTTGTGTTATAATGGTGAATGTTGGGCAGTTTCCCTCGTCCGCCATTGCGAGCCCATACTAGAGACCCCAACGGTCACTCACAGGTATCTTCGGCGCGAGGGGCACCCCATCTTCCCATAAATCTCTTAGAGTTGCTATGTTTACTAGAATTAAAAGCTTCAGATTGTCCATTAGTGATGTGGGAAGTGTCACTAGTGATCCCTAGCAGCCAAAACTACGACACTCTGCAGTCCCAAGGTCTCCCTGACGTTGTTGCCTTGCTTTGTGGCCAATTCACCTACTTCCCCAGGTGATAACAAGAGAGGCACAACAAGGTTAATTCCAGAACTAGTGCTGATGTGTCACACCAGTCTAATAGACATTTTGTTGTGCAACAAATGTACGTATGCAACACTCACAACATTTGTTATATATCCATATAATGACAGCAGCATATCTGCAGCAGTCTGCAGCCTGCTGAAGCACTGAGGTAAAGATATGCTGCTGGAATAATTTCACTTCCGAGCTGCTCTTTAATACATTTATTAACGTTATTCATATGGCAGCAGCTTGTCTGTTAGCTCCGTCTGAAGCCCAACGCAACACTGAGCTATTAAACACGGACAGTGTTGTCATATTCAGGTCATGGTACCACACTGAATTGAATCACACGATGGAGCGCGGTGCCCCCTCCACCCTTCAAATTTGATGATGGCATCACCCAGAAACCACGGAATACTAATTTGTATTTGTTTCAATTGCTTTATAAATTTGTTTATACTATACTCTAGTGCGTAATCTAGCGTCATCCGCTCTCAGTCATTCTTTACCTGTATGTGGTCGCTCAATGCGCTACGAATTGAAGATATATTTTGAGCGATCATTTGTGCGATTAATAATATCATACTTGTCATCAGAAGTCATTTGACTTGGCTGGACCACCCCCGAACCTTCCACCACCGTCACTCTTTCTGATCCATCCAGTTTCGAACACTCGACCCTCTGATTTCCAGGATCGTTCCAGAATAAAAACCTGAAATCAAATATGATTATATAAGTATAATATTTAATTTATAAATGTTAGGATACTATTAGCCACCGAATCTTGAAATACTATATTTAACCCTCTATACCAGCTAAGATATTTTTTTTAATGTTCACCCACTTGATATTGTTGTTTCGCTACCTCGACCCACAAATTCAAGTGGGTGAGAATTACTCATATTTGTTTAATTTAAGACCAAACATTCCCAATGACAGTGATAAAAAAACGATAATAAAACAATTGCAAACGACTATTACTCGTGCTTAGCGCTTGGAGGGTTGGGATAGATTTGTATCACAGTGTTTTCAAACATCACCCGTAGGCCTATAAGGGTTTAATCCTCCCTAATCTCCGTTATTTATTCACGTCTATTCACTTGAATATAAAAAAATATCCGATTTTATTAAAAAAAAGTGTCATATCATACGGAAGCTCAAAACGATAGATTGATAGATTAAACACGTTTTCCTATATATAAATAATACAAGATAAATCAGATGACACTGTCCTCCAGACGCAGGATTCGAAATTCGAAAGCTGTCCGTCTTGTGGCTGAACACGCTACCTCTCGGTCACGGAGGCTCCTGACATTATTGAATCGTGTACTAACTTACCCATGTATAGGCAGACACAAGATGCTCTGGGGCTTTGTTAATCCTGTTCTGATCAGAATTCCTCGAGATGATCCGAAGAAGTTAGAGTATTCAATCTGTCTTTTCCCAGAATCCACCCAATAAATACGATGTGAGGTCCAGTCCACAGTTATACCGCTGACGTTCAATAAATCTGAAGTATATTAATAAGTCAACGTTTAAGATTATCTTTGAAAAGTTTGAAATCACAGCTGTTATAACCGAGTAAATTTTACATCATTTATTCAACCCTTGGAAAACAGCAATAGCTTTATAAATTCGTATATCATCTAATTCACATTTGAAGTGCTATATTATATCAGCTAAGTATAACAATAACAGACATTGTAAGTTTTGTCGGTCAGTGCATCGGTCTGTCAGTAGGTCGTTGAATCGGTGTCTGTAAACCTATTACAGACACTAAATAATGCAAAAAAAATTACCCACTTAGTTATGTCTGGATAAAAATGACTTATGTAAGTACACTATGAAGTAAAAGCTAGGCAAATTTAGCAACTGTAAAGTATATTTCTAATTAACATTTTCTTGATTGAAGAACAAATAGAAAGGATAAAAGGGCTGCAAGCGGCTATAGATGCCATTGGCAGTCTAACCCTTTGCCTGCTGATCAGGAAAATAGTCGTTTTTAAACCGTTTTATTAGCTAACTAAACCACTGTTATTTGGAATGAAGATTTGGAAGATTATTTGATTATCAATATTTGTAAATGTTTGGCCTCCAATTAAACAAATATGAGTAATTTTCAACCACTTGAGGTTGTGGATCGCGGTAGATCAACCCGTTCCCACAGCAATTAAGGGCGGCAGCTATTGATGTAACCATGTGGTTACTTTGATCATACCGTCTGAGATGATCAATATTTGAGGTCTATATTGTGGTATGCTGTAAAAAAACCTTTTTACATGACAGTATACGTCTTGGACATAGAGCTTGTTCGTCTTTTTCAGTGCACTTTAACATTATTTTTTTTACATTTTTGTATTTTATTTAAGATCAGTAGGTTATACATAGCTTCAAATAAATTAAACTTTCAAAATTGACAAAATTGAAAATTCTCATCCCAATGAGCAGCTTTAATATAGTAGGATAACGGTTAAATCAGACAGCAGACTGACCTACACTGACAATCTGTCTGTGATGATCCTCTTTTAAGTCATACTGGTAGATAGCTGGCGGACTACTACTGGACCAGAACAGAAACTCTGCACTTAATGCCGTGGCGAGGGCTGTGAAATCACCGTATCCCTAGAACAGAATCAGGTCAGGTGTGTACTACAACTAAGTTTATTTAACATAAATTCACATACTATTAGCTAACGAGTCCTGAAATACGATATTTGCCCTTCATTTTAATTTTGAAGTTATGTCTCGCTACCGCGACCCACAACTTCAAGTTATCAGATTAATCTTTTACCTAGTAAGGTAGGCATATGTAAGGTAGGCCTATGGAACAGTGTAGTAACAAGCGAGATGACGTATGAATGATTCTAAAACTACCATCAACGATCATCCCGTTTGCGCTGTAACTTTTCAATATTCGCTACAAAGATTTTAAAGGTTTTATTGAACGTTCAACAATGAATGTCATAATTTATTTGAACACCGAGTCAAGTGTTAAATATACAATACAACGAACAACATCAAGAACAACTGGCCAGGTGTGTACGGCTTTTACATACAAGTTTATTCAACATAAATTCAGATACTATCAGCCACAGAATCCTGAAATACGGTATCCAACTCCTTTACCGCCATAATATTTTTTTTTCACCCACCCGAAGTTGTATCTCGCTACCGCGACCTACAACTTCAAGTTGGTCAAAATTACTCATATTTGTTTAATTTAGTTAGTAAAATAATTCAGTGTAGAAGATACTCTTTTTATAAAAAATGGAAATATTTTTCGTCTTTTCAAGCTAAAAATTCGTTAGTAATTCCAGCTTCAAATGAAAGAAAAACAAAAACAAACAATTCAGCAGTGCAAGGGTTTATTACAGTTGATACAGCGTCCTAAATGCTGGACCAACGTTTACCCAACAAGCATAAGACGTTGACCCAATGCTTGACCGACGTCGCAGATATTGAATCGTCATTGGACCACGTAAATGCTCAGAAAAGACCACCATCGTTGGACCACTTGCGCTGCTAGCTGAGAATAGATGGAACTTTTGGCCACCAGATATTTATTATATTTAGTTTTTGTTGAAATACTTCTACTTGATTGTGACATAATTTATTGCAGCAATAAAAAAGATTATGTAAATTTTAGATTATATTTACCTCTGTTGGAATTATTCTAAATGTCCCATTCTTAGAATACATCAAATTGGTTTGATTCATTGCGTAAAATCCTGTAATTTCACAAGAAAAGTTTAAATTAAAACCCTCTCAATTTGGCTCAGTAAAACTAAAGACAAAACATACTGCAATTTATGAAAAATAGACACCCCTCAAATTAAATTATTTGATTATAGATTAGACAATATTTTATCAATTGCAGCGTCATTGTACATGTTACTTAAATTGATAACATTAATGTGTGATGATCACTTGATCATCCATTTTGGAAGTTGTCTATTTATGTGCATAAATAGAGCTACAAAGTGGCATTTCAGCAGGGCTAGCATGAGGAAGTAGCTAGTTTGTTTAGGTTACAACAAGCAAAATTATATTTATTCTACGTAAATACAGTGTAATATAACTAAAGTTACCACCTTTTAGTTGTAGTTTATTTTCCAATGTTGCATTGTTTCGAAAACCGTCACCGCAAACATGATCTATATCACCTCCTGCAATAAAATAATAGTCCAAAATGATAATTTATTCACTGCATACTGATCGAGATATGACATCAAACTCGAAAAATAGAGCGGTGTAGTTATACATCTTAATACTCTTGAAACTCAAATCGTCCCCAAGGTAAAGTTTTCTTTACAGCGAAAACATAGTTGATTAACCCTCAAAAGCCAATACGTATGAATATGTGAATCAGCAACTGAGAACAGTAATTTCAAAAAATCACGAGAATCTCCATAGTCAGCCCTTGTCATTTCGTAGAATTGACGGATACTAATTTGTATGAAAGATTATATATGCCATTTACACAGGACATAACACTCACACAAAGACATTGCAGCTTTTTTTAATTAGTGATTTATTCATATCGTTTTACAAAGTGTTCGCAATATATAGTGAAAACAACCCACCGGTGTCAATGACGTTGATTCAACGTCGAAACAACGTCATATGCCCGATGGGAAAGACACACAGAAGATTTCCCTCTCCTTGAGTATATCAGATGAGCAGCTGACATATTATTCTAATTTGGAGAGAAAAAAATACCCCGGACATCTTAGGCCTACTGAAGATGCAGTCTAGGAATTAATACTAGTATTCAGTATGTTGAACAACGGGTGAATTGAATTGGCGGTTTTATAGAAGTCAAGGTGGCATGGTATGGATGCGGTGGCGGCGCAGGAGGATGAATGTGTACATAAAAGCCCCCCTCCCCCCCCCCCCGCCTCTGATAGGTGGAGCCTTAACCCTTACAGTGGGCGAGTGGCTAGAGCTCGTGCCTTTGATACTTATCTTCCTGGCAGCAAGTCTTGACACAGCGAGGCCGTCAGGCCAAGCCTTGCTGAATTAGCCATACCATCCACCTATTGTGGTAGGGAGGAAGATTTAGATATTGAATATTCATAAAATTTTCAAAAAAATGTCTTTTTAATGTTGGCCCGCTGTCTGCGACGTTGGCTCACCATTAATTCAACCCTCACGCAGGTGTCTGGTGGGATGTGGTGGTCTGTGTCTGAGACGTTTCCGTGAGCTACTCGGCCAGCAGACATGTGTTGTTTAATGTGGGGCCGGTGTCGTAGACAGTGGCCCCACATTATAACAACACTCATGCCAGAGGTCAAACTTGGGTCAACAGAAAAAATATTTTTAGAAAGTCCATACTCCAATAGGCGGATTCAACACTGTTACAGCAAGGTCGGTCTACGACCTCAGGAGTATGCTGATACTGTAGTAGGAGATTGCTCGAATCCCGCCACTCCCTAAAGTGAACCCTAGCACCTTGTGAGATAAAGGCATTGAAGCTTGTATAAAAGCTGCTTTTAGCCTTTCTAATTTCTTCATTAGTATATAATACTCATTGCAAATGTTTGGTTGGAAACGGAGGCAACGAACCTGGAAACAGAAGAGTTTTAGAATTTAATTAATTTAGATGCGCCCTCGGCGAACAGAGGGTCGAGGTGGTCTAAATGCGGTGTTGAATCAACCAGTGGCTACCCTATATCTCGTGTCTTATCTCTTGAAATCTAAATGAGAAGGCCGATACATTTATAGTATGGCAGATCCTTTAAATGAACATTTGAGACATTTCATTAATTAAAGTCTCTCGTGCACATTTAAATTCACTTAGTATGTTTAGCATACTTAAAATTGCGCTCTACGCTTGGCTGTCCAACATGTGACCTGTTTACTATACACTCAATGAGTGGACAATACAGTACATGCTGCGTCGCTAATTTTTAGAATGTGGATGTTGGCTTGAGTTTTCAAAACATGGTCCAATTAAATCAACACTTGAGACACTATGACTTATATTGCGGTGCGACAATGTCGCCCCGTGTGCATAATCCCGCCACTACCACTTGGCTGAACATAGGCCTATATATACGGGATCCTCTCATGCGGGTCCACTAATGCCGTCCTAGGTAAAGCCGAGACAGGGCTGATAACAATGTGTCCCATGATAAATATGTATATATATATTAGCATGTGTGGCTGTTTCTGTACTACGAGTACGAATAAAATACATTATTATTAAAGTCGATCCCCGCACTGGAAGAGTAATACTATTTAGTGGCCGTAGATCCATAACATAGGTATTCAACTAAGACATTTATGATGATTTTAAATTGAAGAAACCTTTTGGTCTCCATGATTTATATCTCGGCGCTTTAATATATGCAAATATATTTGGTTTACCCTAATGAGATTACCTGTACAGGTCTTGTTGTCATCATCCAGCTGCATGGCGTTTACAGCATCAGGACATACACATCTATACGTTGTGAGACTGGATGGTAGACAGGTGTGGGAACAATTCCCTCTGGTCAGAGTGCCACATTCATGGACGTCTGCAACATAACATATCACACATCTAACAACACAGCAAATCTACAACATACCATACATAACAACGTAACACAGCATAACACATCTGAGACTGGATGGTAAAACATGCGTGCAAACAATCACCTCTGGTCACAGTGCCACATTCATGGACGTCTACACAGCAAAACATTAGAAATAATGAGAAAAACAAGAGGACTGAAGTCCTATATCATCCCCCGCCATAAATTAGGCCAGACTTTTTGCGATCACAAATATTTTAAAAATCGACTTGTGGTGGCCATTTTTAATTCCAGTAAAATTACATGCACATTTCCAGATGGTGGGTAATGTGATTGCACAATGTGAATTATTACTGATTTCAATTTTTCAGTTTTTGGGCCCATTTTTGCGCCCAAATATGAAGTTTATCCATGGCGGCCATTTTGAATTTCAGTAAAACCTTGAAAAAATCACTTGCACATCTCCATATCGTGGGCAATGTGATAGTAAAATTTGAATAATTTCCGACTTAAAGTTGGAGTTTTTGCGCCCCCCAAAAAATTAAAGTTGATCTGTGGCGGCCATTTTGAATATCAGTAAAACTTAAAAAAAATCACCTGCACATCTCCATATCGTGTGGAATGTGATAGTAAAATTTGAATAATTTCTGACTTCAAGTTTTAGAGTTTTTGCGCCCACAAAAAATTTTGGAGTTGACCTCTGGCGGCCATTTTGAAATTAAGTAGCATCTTTAAAAAATCACTTGCACATCCCCATGTTGCTAGGATTGTGATGTTAAAATTAAAAAAAAATGACCAAACAAAAGTTTTGAGTTTTTACGCCCCCCCCCCCAAAAAAAAAAAGTTGATCTGTGGCGGCCATTTTGAATTTCAGTAAAATCTTGAAAAAGTCACCTGCACATCTCCATATCATGGGGGATGTGATAGTAAAATTTGAATAATTTCTGACTTCAAGTTTTAGAGTTTTTGCGCCCACAAAATTTTTCAGAGTTGACCTCTGGCGGCCATTTTGAATTTTGGTAGCATCTCTAAAAAATCACTTGCACATCCCCATGTTGCTAGGAATGTGATGTTAAAATTTCAAAAAAATTGACCAGTAGTTTTTGAGTTTTTGCGCCCACAAAAAAACGTGACGCCGGACAGAATCACGGCGCGACTAAAATCCCCCTTCCCCTACGGGCGGGGGATAAAAACGAAATATATCGCATTCAAAACAGAGGGCCATAAAACAACATTTAAAATTAAGGCGCATCCGAGCACTTTATCACAATTTTTCTCCAAATGTGAATTATAATTGTACTACTGATTGATTCGCCCGTCAACCATTTACACAAGTCGAAGATATGTTGTACGCATTTACTCAACGATGAACATTTTTACATGTCTTAATTTAGCCTTTAAACCGGTAAGCGCGACTATGGTGGTTTTTAAGCTGTTTTATTAGCCGGTTATTGCAAATAAAATGGGTGTGTAGACATGAACATGTCATACATCCGTCTCTTTGGATATGAAAGGGTGTATCGGCTACTTTGTAAAGTGTCAGATACACCGTTTCATAGCCAAAGTGGCGTTATATATTCCCATAAATATCTCACCGTGATGATGATATCTGAACTCGTCCCCCGCCATGTTATACAGTGTGACATCCTCATCCAACACAGTGTCGTGCTCTTTGACCATCCCCATGTTCACGTCCACCTTCAGGATCGAACCAGGGTCCTCCAGAGACACGTAAACAGCTCCACGGATCAGAGTGAGTCCGGCCATTCTGCTACTCCCGGTATAATGCATGTCCACTGTGAGCAGATTGTCAAAGGCTTCCAACTCCACCATGTATAAGTTGCCTCCGAAGGCATCGGCCCAGTACAGGAATCTTTAAATCAACAAATTATATAATTTATTATAATTGTTTGTAATATATTTTATTTTAAAATGATTAAATCACTGTTATTTCCCAATAACATGTGTGCTTCAACATCAACAGATGCAGTTTTTCTTATCTCAAATTAAACACATATATGAGTAATTTATACCCTCTTAAGTTAATAATTGTTTATAATAATTTAATTTAGATGTCATGAGGACTTATTTGGACCCTGTATGATACAATAAAAGATATATCTACTTTATTTGGTGTTGTCGTATTATCTTTATATATGTTAATCCAATTTTCTTTGCAGTGAAACTTAAAGAATTAACTAAATGTAGTGTAAATTGCTATTGTCACAGCGGCCATTTTTAAATTAAACAAAATAGCTACCTTCCTGGGGTCCTATTCTGGGAGATTTTTTTACTGAAGATGTTAATGACCCAAGAAAAACGTTAAAATAACTAACCCTGTCGATATCGGCAATAGAGTGTTTCAGATTAGATCTCTCAAGTGGAACGAATGCAGTTACGCTCATTTATTGTCATTCTGGGGGACTATCCGACCCGAGGATAGCGGAGCTGTACTTCAGCATTAAATTGTGCAGCGAAACCCAAGTCTCCGGCCTTCTGGCATGTCTGGGGGTAAATACCCCAACATGCGTAGAACCCTTTTTTGTGAGAGTAAGGAAAAAACATCAATAACCCACCATGCCCTATCACCCCACCCTCACCTCATTATCAGCACAACATGCATTTTTTATTCACAGATTGCACTGTTTTTAACATAATTACAAAGTCACTTAATAAAAGACTGTTCCGACCGAAAACTGACATTATAAGCTCCACATGTATTACTACTACTTTTGTTCGTCTACCTTTCGTCAACAGCCAATTGGCTGGGTTCATTAACTAGGTCACCCTCAGCCAGAACGAGGCGATCTGAGCCGTCCAAGCGTGAACACTCGATTCTGTTTTTCTCGTCATCGACCCAGAATAAAAAGCTGCAATACGAACAGAAATAGGGTTTATAATTAATTGATAAGCAGGGATGCAAATTCGCACGAGCCCGGTAGCCCGAGGCTAGAGGAATATTGGAAGGGTTAGTGGATTTTCCTAAAAAATGTATGGTAAATTATGGTGAGGGCTAATTGAATTTCGCTCTGGGCCAGTGAAATTTATAGTTGAATTTGCATCCCTGATGATGCAAGCCATGTAATAATTAAAAAATACAAATGCAATATAAAAAAAAAATACTCTTCGAAAACATAAATACACGAACGTAAAATTCTGCATACATTACTGGTTAATATCTGGTGAGCAACCATAAAAGCTTATGGGCCAAAGAATATTTATATTGGATTGCCGGGTTTCTTAAAATATTTGTTAGATAATTGCAAATGCTACAAGTTAAAGTTATATTTGTTGATTTGTATGCATTCGCAATTTCTAGCTTCAAATGACAAAACAAAATTACAAATTCACCTGTGTACTGGGTCAGCCAGTATAGCCCTGGGGTGTGATAGGTCCTCATTAATCAGTATCCCTCGACCATCCCCGTCATAATCCATATAAAATATGACGCCTTTATCACTGTCTGTCCAGTATATACGACGTGAAGACCAATCTGAGGTGACGCCAGAAACACCAGAGTCTGAAATACAGCAGAAAAGTATGACCCGCAAAGCATCAGACATCAGCTTATATGCTTGTTCAAAATATATACTAGACGGGTAGATATATGCAAATAACCACGCGAAGGCCAAAAGAATTAGAGCAAGAGGTTTCTCAACGGTTTTCTATCCTACTGGATATAATAAATTACCAAAAACATTTCATCAAAATCTGATCCATAGAAGTCTGAAAATCCAAGATGGCCGCCGTTAGGCCATGGAAATGGATAAGAACATTCTAAGTTGCCAAACATTTTACAATTAGACCATTATTCTTGTTTATAATCCATTTTCGGGGAGTTTTGGAAGTCCTTAGTTCATTTACCATGCAGTCAAAATCATAGTTTAAGTGTAAAATATATGCAACATAGGATGTTTTTACCGATTTTTACGGCCGATGGCAGTAATCTTTCGTTGGTCATTCACTATATCCAGTGTGATAAAAAAACGTTGAGAAACCTATTCAGGTGGTATATCGGCCCGTCTAATACCGTCAGAGGGGCCGATGGTGTTGCGTCTTCAGGGGTCCATCACACCACATGTGAGATTATCTCAACTCGTTTCATTTTCATTAGAAAAATGAACATCTTAACCCTTACACTGTTAATCACGACTCTAGTCAATTTTAATTATTTGTATTAGCCGATCAAATTACTGATAGTATGAATGAAATTAGCATTTAAACATCAAGATTTGCAAAAGTTCGGTCCCAAAATGAACAAATATCAGTAATTTTCAACCACTTGAAGTTGTGGGTGTGGTTTATATCAAAGATTTCGGCGCTTTAAGGGTTAAGATAAGGTAGTGTTACAGCATGGCACAAAGTCATCCTTTTTGCAACAGTCAGTCACTGAAACAGTTCTATTTTCCTGCGGGTGTCAGCCAGCGACGATCACGTGGGAACACCACTCAGGAGCAGTGCTCATATGCAGTGCGCACACCAGAATTCTTCACAGGAATGTGATGGGAATTGGGATGGCCATCATTATAGGCTAGAGTGGAGGGGTCTTCCACTAAGTTGAACATTTCGAACTGGGAATAGTGTTGATTCTAAGTGTTAAAAGAAAAGGCAGACTTACATGTATAAGTGAATAAACTAAATCTGCTATAATGCAGTGGCGAAATAACATCAATATCTAACTATTTTATTTTATTCAAGTCACATTTTTAAGAAAGCTCTGTGAAATATATTTGTTTCCCGCAGTATATATTACTGACCTGCTAGAATGTGCGCAGTGATACCATCAGCCAGAAGCATACGGTGTATGCCAGGATTATGGTCTGAGTCGAGGATCCAGAATATATAGCCATGGTATAGATCCAGAGAAAAACCAACGATCACTCCTTCTGTCTGTGAAATAAATAAAAATTACTGACAGGCGGACGGGCGGGCAGACAGGTAATGCAGGCAAGCAGGCAGACAGGCTGACATGCAGGCAAGCAGGGAGGCAGGCGGGCAGGCAGGCAGACAGTTCCATTTCCCGTCTATAATAATTTAAGATTTGTCTGTAATTATTTTGAATATATTTAAGATGTCTAGTACTCGTAAAGTACTCGTAAGTGGGCCTACACGTTAAAAATTCTTTCGTTTTTAAAAGTATTCGAGTACAAGTACGAGTACAAGTACTTTTAAAAAATATGAGTTCTGAGTACAGCAAAATCGGTACTCGAGTACCGAAGTACCGACTACTTTGACCCCAAGCCTGCCTAAATGTACGATATGATGAAGAAGTATATTTGGAACCAATACCCATTTTCAGATGTACCAACTGAAAAACTTTAACCCAAACAAGATTCATCTTACCTCCTCAACAATTGTTGTTAACCCATCTGTCACGTACAAGATGGCTGCTCCAGTAGACACATAAAAAGCTGCTCAAATAAATAAAAAAAGAGACATGACTAAAATACCCATAAACAGAATGAGAAAGCAACGTGTTTGAGATTGGTCCTAAAGTTTACTCAGTTCTTTATAAAATCCAGAAAGGGTGTTTCGAAGCAGGCGGCTGTATTACAGCGGGTAATCAGTAAGATGTGCAGATGTCTAAACTCTTTCAGCAATCTGACGTCTATAGACGTCAGAATCTGACGTCTAAAGTACTGAAAAAATAAAATATTTCTAATGAATGTAGACCCATAACATAGGTATTCAAATGAAGCGTAAAGAAACAACTAAGACATTTCTGACGATTTCAAATAGAAAATAACCCTTTGTATCTTCGTTTATAAAAATATTTCAGCGTTGAAGGGTTAATCACTATTAATTAATCAATATCGCGCACCTTCACACGAGCCGCACGCCTCTCTGCACAGCGCTATGGTGTACTGAGGGTGAAGGAGACACTGTCCAATTGCCGCCAACCAGAAACATTCCTCGTCATCTCCAGAATTAGAGCAGCCTGGTGAAAATAAAACAAATCTTTCTCATATAATCAAAGCATATATACTCACTTGACCAATATTGTATTTGTAAAACCTCTGTCCTACAGAATCGTTTAAAAAAAACTTTCATAAACTGTTTCGTCATTTGTGACTGGAATTGCTAAAGCGTAGGCTTATATGCCTATCTCTTCATGAGTAGCATAGGCCTACATCTCTTTAGACAAATATTTCTCAGACAGTGCCAGTATTGGATCATATGTTTTGTCATTTGAAACTGGAATTGCTAAAGCAATTTCCAGCTTCAAATGGCGAAGCATAATTATAGGCATATCTCTTCATGAGATGCCTACATGTCTCAAACAAATATTTCTCAGACAGTGCCAGTATTGGATCATATGTTTTGTCATTTGAAACTGGAATTGCTAAAGCAATTTCCAGCTTCAAATGACGAAGCATAATTATAGGCATATCTCTTCATGAGATGCCTACATGTCTCAAACAAATATTTCTCAGACAGTGCCAGTATTGGATCATATGTTTTGTCATTTGAAACTGGAATTGCTAAAGCAATTTCCAGCTTCAAATGACGAAGCATAATTATAGGCATATCTCTTCATGAGATGCCTACATGTCTCAAACAAATATTTCTCAGACAGTGCCAGTATTGGATCATCTGACCAAATAACTCGCAGTATTTGTATTACCTCCTGTGCTGCTGAATGGTTTGCTACTATTTCTCTTTCATTTGAAACTGGAATTGCCGATTCTATTGCCAGCTTCAAATGCCGAAAAATGTTTCTATTTATTAGAAACATATACTTCTCACAAATTGAAAAACGGACTAACGGAGCGGTTACAATGAAATATTTTATTCCATTCAGTGGCATATTCTATTTGGTTTCAATATCATCTTCTCTAGTCAAGTCACTTGATAAATGAGATGAATGGGGTTTTAGGCCATCTTTGTGCACATATAGGCCAGACTGGGTCAGGAGAAACTCCTGACGATGATGAAATGAATGAGATGACACTGCCCTCCTGACACAGGATTCGAAATTCGAGCCCTGGCGGGCTGGTGCCGAACATGCTACCTCTCCGTCACAGAGGCTCACAACAATTATGAATTTTTACGAGTGGGCGGGGAGGAAACATTTTGTTTCTTTAAACTTGACGGCCAGAGTAGGGTTCGAACCCACGATCTCCGACTTCCAAGCAGGCAGCTTTAACCACTGCATCAGGACCATATAAGGTCTGATAGTTGAAGATGACACATATTATGGTCAGAGGTTAACCAGTGTATTAAATCAGTTTGTCACATACAACGGAACATGTCGAGCCAGCCATATATATTTGATTTTAATTGTCCATGCAGACTCCTGCAATCCGACAGATACTTTTCTCTACAACGTTACAGAGAAATGTCTACATTATCTATTTTACTAGACTAAACCATTTTTACAATACGAGTTAATATCAGCTGGCAAATAATGACTTGTGACACGGATGAATAAAACTAGGTGGGGAGGGGTATTTCTCCGTAAATTATACATTTTTTTTCAAGTACATGTTAAAACCACCAGAATAATATCCAACCGTACAATAATACATTATAAAATACGCGTTAAACATTTTAACACTTTTAGCGCGGGGGCGGACTTGACAGAATAAAGTAGTTATAATGACCGTAGGCACGTAACGTAGGTGGGTGAATATACAATTTAAAGGGTCTTCCAATCTGTATTTTTTAATTACATATACTAGGGTCAGATATTGAGGGTAGGGTCTATGTGATACACATTTAAAATATCAGAGCTTAATCTCGAACAGATTTAAAAAAAAATATGTGTTTTTGTGAAGGACCGTAAAAATAAACAACGAATTATATATATATATATTTGATCATTTTCCAATTTTAAAGATCATAAATTGCTTTGTATGATAGTTTAGTGATATGTTAGTATTTATAACACTTTTTGAAATAAAAACTGCTAAGACAGAACAGTGATTTTATTGTGAAATTATATAGTTGCTGAGTTGACATTATCGTTTCTGGGTTGACAAAACACGATAATTGCACGTTAAAGTCATGTTTTAAGCGCATCTACGAGATCTCTAAACACTTGAGCCCCATTTTCTGAAAAAATAAATTGGTTCATCATTACAAAGACAAAAAAGAAATAGGAACATAACAAGCCTAATTTGAAAATGTATTTCGAAGGCCATTGTACAATACATACATGCCAATATAATGAGGGTAAATTTGATTTAAAAACTTAAGTGTTATTTGTAGTTTTATTTATGTAAACAACTTCTAAAATACTCTCTCACTCTAATTCAATCAAAAGCAGCTTCTTTTTAACTGCATTTTACATTGACGGAGTTAAAATTTCAGTTTTAATTACAATAAGGGGGGCAGAAAGCAGAATTCAGTAAACTCAGCAACGTTTTTGTTTTCAACTCAGAAACGTTTTTTCATTGCTGTAAAAATGTCCACACAAGCGAATACTCTCTCAATCTAATTTAATTAAAAACATATTTTTTAATTGCATTTTACATTTATAGAGTTACGTTTTTAGTCTTAATTACATTAGTGAGACAGAAAGCTAAATTTGGTCAACTCAGCAACGTTTCTGAGTTGAGTGGTCAACTCATAAACGTTGCTGAGTTGATCGAAATAATAATGTTGCTGAGTTGAATAAGGAGGGATGGCCATCATTATCAAGCACTTTGTTCATTTTAACATGCTTTCAATGATTTTTTGCTAAATTATGAGCGTTTCTGAGTTGACACAGAAAGTGAATACGCTTCAGGGGTGATTGTTTTGGTTATAAAATAGCAGTTCAGATTGAATGTTTACAAATATTTCACCTACCTCGAAATAGTGCTTTGCAGATGTCTCTGCATATATCAAAGAAATTGAATGGTATCACACCACAGTTTGAGGAGTTTAGATAACACTGGCGTTGCTGAGTTGACCAGTTTGCGAGAGTCAACTAAAAAGCCTCAGTAAATGTATCCTTGGCAACTTTCTATATTGAGTTCATGTCTGCATATGAATAAATTCCGTTGAACATAACAATTGCGCTACAAAATAACTCGGGGTTAAGTTATTCCCAAGAGATCTTCCATGTTAAAACAGTCTATGTTGCAGGTGTTAGATGTTGGGAGACATTGCATTTGTGTACAAATTCGTGTATTTTAGCACATTGCATGTTGAATTTTTTTTTTTTTCAGTTTATCGTATTGCCCATAGGACAATATTTAAAAAATTCGGACCCACACAATACATAAATTCGCTCAGATCTAGCCAAAAGACACTAAATGACCCTTAAATTGTATATTCACCCAGGTACCGGGGTATTCAAATGAAACGGAAATAGGTCAGTAAGGCATTTATGATGAATTCAAATTAAAAAACCTTTTGGTTATTATGGTTTATACAAAAATATTTCGACGTTGTAACCCAACAGACACAAGATGTTTAATCAATGTTGGTTTAACGTTGGTCTACCGTCTACGACATTAATTCAACATCTTGTGTCTGCTGGTAAGGGTTAGACATTTTCAATTATTTCAAATCTTCACCCTTAAAGCACTGAAATACTTTGGTATAAACCCTCGAGACCAAATGGTTTTTTCAATTTGAAATCATTATAAATGTTTTAGTTCTTTCCGCTTCATTTGAATACCTTTAAATATTTCTAATGGCTGTAGACCCATAATATATATTATTGGTCTACCGACATTACAAATATTTTTACTCTTACAGTGCGGGGATCGTCCGACCTCTTACAGACGTAAGATCCTGACGTCTAAAGACGGTCCCCGCGCTGTAAGGGTTAATGTCGACGAAAATGGGAGGGATTATAAAAGGGTCAAAAGTGGTCGAGATGTACAAGACAACCTCTAACTGACCTGTACATTGCTTCTGATCGTTTGCTAGCATCAGATCGCCATAATCTGGGCATGCGCAGACATATGACGTCACACCCACCGGAAAACATATGTGAGAGCAGCCGCCGATAGCGCCAACGGTACAGGTGTGGTTCACTGAAAAGGAAATGTAAACATAGGCCCCGTTATAATCTTGTGATTTCAGTTATGTATATTGATTAAAACTACAAAATGAATACATATTACATAGAGGGGTCACATTATCCTTCATTGTCTTGTTAAGAATAGTTTTGGTTAGCACTCTATTGACACCTAGTGGTGAGTGGACGCTCACACAATTTAAATATAATTGTATTTTGCATTATATCAGCTGAAAAACGGATTAGGCCTACTTCTAAAAACTGAAGGAATTTCACATAGCAGGTCAGTTTGATTTTTCGGTTTCAGATACTCATAATACGGCATTGTTGAGGGCAAGATGGGCTGATCTCAGCACTCGACAGCACATGGAGTACCCGCCTAAAGGCTCGGGTAAGATGTGGTGACTTGTATGCTACTCAGCCCATCTCACCTTCCCAATGCAATACATATTCACTCACTCACCTAGATCGCCATCAAGGTGTTTAGACTGTAAGGAGTTCAAACTCCCCGGTATCAGATTAGTTTGAGCCGCGGTGAAGTTGTTGGTTACTTCGTAGATGACATCATGGGCCGAAGTAGATACGAAGACGAATTCACCAAGGACGAGGAATCCATCTAAGTGCTGACCATCTTCTAGCAAGTTGTTCAAATCAAACTCTCTGGCCACCTGGCGAGTGGCGAGAGAAAAAGCCCGGAACCAATCATTACCGGAATTTATCCAGTAGATGACGCTAAAAACACAAAACAGGTTAGTCCTTAAAGCGCTAAATTGTTTTTGTGTAAACCATGGATAGATACCATATCATCATAAATGTCTTAATCTGTTCTTTCAGCTTCATTTGAATACATATGTTATGGGTCTATGGTCATAATTATAGAAATATTTTAAATCTTTCAGCGCGGGGATCGTCTCCATACGTCAGAATCTGGAGTCCACAGACGTCAAATATTGCCGTATTCTGACAAATAAAGACGGACCCTGCGCTGGCAGGGTTAATCATCCCTTTTACACGCTAAGTTATCTTATTTAAATTTTCACTCACCTGAAGTTGCCGAACTTTAGTCGTAATTTTAAGACATAATTAGAAGAATAATTCATCACCTGTAATTTGAACATTTATACAATACGAATAAAAAGGGTGGGTTAAACAACCTCCATATTTATTTCACAACTCACATTTAAAGATAAAAAGAAATGAAATGAATCGGGCTTTAGGCCACCTTTGTGCACATATAGGCTAAACTGGGCCAGGAGAACCTCCTGAGGATGGTGAGATGATTGAGATGACACTGTCCTCCAGACACAGGATTCGAAATTCGAACCCTGGCGGTCTGAGGCCGAGCACGCTACCTCTCGGTCACGGAGGCTCCCCACAATACTAACTTTCCCACGTGGATGGGGAAGAAGCATTTTTGTTTCTTTCAAACCGCCGAGACCGGGAACCGAACCCCGAACTCCGGCGGCGGTGCTAACCACTACCCTAGGGCCCCCGCCCACATTTAAAGATGGCAATATTTCTAGCTGACTGATTTAAGTAATGGTTATTAAATTAACCAAATACCGTCCATTAGCGAGGGATTTTGATAATGATTCATTTATTGTAAATGGTGCCGATCTAGAATATACTAAAAAAGTACAATTTAATATTTCTTGTTGGATGATGCTGTTTTGTAGTATATTATATTTAAAAAAAACCCCAGAAATTGAAGTCAAAATTCTGATCAATCATGCCATCGAATCAGTTAGCTAGACTAGTAGAAAAAACTAATTCCTGAAGGAATGAAATCAAATTATGATTCATAATTGGCTCGAATGTTTCGGTGTAAAACTTTGTAAGTTTATTGTTATTCACAATCCATCTAGCCACAACGTTATGATAGGCCCCAATTTAGCTTCAGGGTCGCATACCACAAAGCATCTTAAAGTTAGAATCATCTTAACTTTTATAATGCAAGTAAGAGAAAGTTGAGATGATCTTAATTTTAAGATTCTTTGTGGGATGGGCCCCAGGTCAACTTCAAGTTGAGATAATCTTAATTTTGAGATTCTTAGTTAGGTTGGCCACCTGATATGTTAAGGTTGATTACAATCATTTCAATAAAAAAATTAGGATGAAAATGAAAGAAAGTTAAGATAAGATAACTCTTTAAATTGTTAGTGGAATATGAGCATGGTGGGCCTCACCCTGATCGTGCAAGGAATTGCTGTGGATCTTCTAACATTTCCTGATCATCAATGATCACAGATCGCTGAGAACCATCCATGAAGGAAAACTCCACCTGATTTTTCTCTTTATCATACCAGAAAAGATGACTAAAAATAAAAAAATAAATAAAAAGGGAAAAGTTGACAGAAAATAAAAAAGAAATCAACAGAAAAGATGACAATAAACTGAAATGAATGAATAGAAAGAACGTTAAGAAAAAAATAATTACAAAGCAAAATTTTTGAAGAGGAAAAGGATTACACAATTAATGAGACTCTTGCTTGGCCTACATCACTTCATACGAAGTATGGATAATCTGTGAAAGGCTTATTTAAACGGAGACAGATCCCTGGAGATTGTAGCACTGGTTTGGCTTATGGGGAATTAACATTAAATTTATTATATTGACATTGATAAAATCAGATATTTTATATCACACATTTATAATAAACTGGAGTTAAGTACGTTCCAGTTTGTGATATTGCGTGAGCTACCGTGATCCACGACTTCATGTGACTGAAAATTACTTAGGAGTATTTTAATTTAAATATCCATATATAAGTGTACTAGATTCAAGACGAATATATTTATATACTGTGTTTATATGGCAAATATATATGTTATATTATCACTTGTATAAACTGGGTTAGTTACGACAATCATAATAAAATACAGAAACACTATATCCATATATCAGTGTACTAGATTCAAGACGAATATATTTATATACTGTGTTTATATGGCCAATATATATGTTATATTATCACTTGCATAAAATGGGTTTGTTACGACAATCATAATAAAATGCAGAAACACTATTGTAGTCGACATGATGGCTCTAAATTCATAGAGAGGTACTTTGCAATGTGGATGGCGTAGGCTACATATATATATTTGTTTTTAATGTCGCGATCCACAACATCAAGAGAGTGAAAATTATTCATGGAGTTCAACGATTTTGAAGTTTGAATGTTGGCCCGTCGTCTAATGTCTAATGTTTGCTGAAATAAAAATGCAATCAGTAAAACTCACTTGTATTCTAGGTCAATAAACAGGTGTTGCGGATCAGCCAATCCTGTCATCACCACAGCCTTCCTGTTGGAGCCATCATAATCCACACAGCTGATTTTATCCTGATCTGTATCAGCCCAGTATAAATGACGGCCAGCTCTGTCCACAGCTATACTACTGACAAAACCCAAACCTACAAAACACCAGTATAAATGACGAGCTGCTCTGTCCACAGCGATACTACTGACAAAACCCAAACCTACAAAACACCAGTATAAATGACGAGCTGCTCTGTCCACAGCTATACTACTGACAAAACCCAAACCTACAAAACACCAGTATAAATGACGGCAGCTCTGTCAACAGCTATACTACTGACAAAAATCAAACCTACAAAACACCAGTATAAATGACGGGCAGCTCTGTCAACAGCTATACTACAGACAAAACCCAAACCTACAAAACACCAGTATAAATGACGGGCAGCTCTGTCCACAGCTATACTACTGACAAAACCGAAACCTACAAAACACCAGTATAAATGAAGAGCAGCTCAGTCCACAGCTATACTACTGACAAAACCCAAACCTACAAAACAAAAACATCAGTATAAATGACGGGCAGCTCTGTCAACAGCTATACTACTGACAAAACTTAAACCTACAAAACACCAGTATAAATGACGGGCTGCTCTGTCCACAGCTATACTACTGACAAAACCCAAACCTACAAAACAAAAACACCAGTATAAATGACGAGCTGCTCTATCCAAAGCTATACTACTGACAAAACCCAAACCTACAAAACACCAGTATAAATGACGGGCTGCTCTGTCCACAGCTACACTACTGACAAAACCCAAACCTACAAAACACCAGCATAAATGACGGCCAGCTCTGTCCACAGCTATACTACTGACAAAACACAAACCTACAAAACAAAAACACCAGTATAAATGACGAGCTGCTCTGTCCACAGCTATACTACTGACAAAACCCAAACCTACAAAACACCAGTATAAATGACGGGCAGCTCTGTCCACAGCTATACTACTGACAAAACCCAAACCTACAAAACACCAGTATAAATGACGGGCAGCTCTGTCCACAGCTATACTACTGACAAAACCCTAACCTACAAAACACCAGTATAAATGACGAGCAGCTCTGTCCACAGCTATAATACTGACAAAACTCAAACCTACAAAACACCAGTATAAATGACGGGCTGCTCTGTCCACAGCTATACTACTGACAAAACCCAAACCTACAAAACACCAGTATAAATGACGGTCTGCTCTGTCTACAGCTATACTACTGACAAAACACAAACCTACAAAACACCAGTATAAATGACGGGCAGCTCTGTCCACAGCTATACTACTGACAAAACCCAAACCTACAAAACACCAGTATAAATGACGGGCAGCTCTGTCCACAGCTATACTACTGACAAAACCCAAACCTACAAAACACCAGTATAAATGACGGGCAGCTCTGTCCACAGCTAGACTTCTAACAAAGCCCAAACCTACAAAACAAAAACACCAGTATAAATGACGGGCAGCTCTGTCCACAGCTATACTACTGACAAAACCCAAACCTACAAAACACCAGTATAAATGACGGGCAGCTCTGTCCACAGCTGTACTACTGACAAAACCCAAACCTACAAAACACCAGTATAAATGACGGGCAGCTCTGTCCACAGCTACTGACAAAACCCAAACCTACAAAACACCAGTATAAATGACGAGCTGCTCTGTCCACAGCTATACTACTGACAAAACCCAAACCTACAAAACACCAGTATAAATGACGAGCAGCTCTGTCCACAGCTATACTACTGACAAAACCCAAACCTGCAAAACAATAACACCAGTATAAATGACGAGCTGCTCTATCCAAAGCTATACTACTGACAAAACACAAACCTACAAAACACCAGTATAAATGACGGGCAGCTCTGTCCACAGCTATACTACTGACAAAACCCAAACCTACAAACACCAGTATAAATGACGGGCTGCTCTGTCCACAGCTAGACTACTGACAAAACACAAACCTACAAAACAAAAATACCAGTATAAATGACGGCCAGCTCTGTCCACAGCTATACTACTGACAAAACACAAACCTACAAAACAAAAACACAAGTATAAATGACGGGCAGCTCTGTCCACAGCTATACTACTGACAAAACACAAACCTACAAAACAAAAACACAAGTATAAATGACGGGCTGCTCTGTCCACAGCTATACTACTGACAAAACCCAAACCTACAAAACAAAAACACCAGTATAAATGACGGGCTGCTCTGTCCACAGCTAGACTACTGACAAAACACAAACCTACAAAACAAAAATACCAGTATAAATGACGGCCAGCTCTGTCCACAGCTATACTACTGACAAAACACAAACCTACAAAACAAAAACACCAGTATAAATGACGGGCTGCTCTGTCCACAGCTATACTACTGACAGAACACAAACCTACAAAACAAAAACACCAGTATAAATGACGGGCTGCTCTGTCCACAGCTATACTACTGACAAAACCCAAACCTACAAAACAAAAACACCAGTACAAATGACGGCAAGCTCTATCCACAGCTAGACTACTGACAAAACACAAACCTACAAAACAAAAACACCAGCATAAATGACGGGCAGCTCTGTCCACAGCTATACTACTGACAAAACCCAAACCTACAAAACGAAAACACCAGTGAAAATGACGAGCAGCTCTGTCCACAGCTATACTACTGACAACACCCAAACCTACAAAACACCAGTATAAATGACCGGCTGCTCTGTCCACAGCTATACTACTGACAAAACCCAAACCTACAAAACACCAGTATAAATGACGGGCAGCTCTGTCCACAGCTATACTACTGACAAAACACAAACCTACAAAACACCAGTATAAATGACCGGCTGCTCTGTCCACAGCTATACTACTGACAAAACCCAAACCTACAAAACACCTGTATAAATGACGGGCAGCTCTGTCCACAGCTATACTACTGACAAAACCCAAACCTACAAAACACCAGTATAAATGACCGGCTGCTCTGTCCACAGCTATACTACTGACAAAACCCAAACCTACAAAACACCTGTATAAATGACGGGCAGCTCTGTCCACAGCTATACTACTGACAAAACCCAAACCTACAAAACAAAAACACCAGTATAAATGACGAGCAGCTCTGTCCACAGCTATACTACTGACAAAACCCAAACCTACAAAACACCTGTATAAATGACGGGCAGCTCTGTCCACAGCTATACTACTGACAAAACCCAAACCTACAAAACAAAAACACCAGTATAAATGACGAGCAGCTCTGTCCACAGCTATACTACTGACAAAACATAAACCTACAAAACAAAAACACCAGTATAAATGACGAGCAGCTCTGTCCACAGCTATACTACTGACAAAACCCAAACCTACAAAACACCAGTATAAATGACGGGCAGCTCTGTCCACAGCTATACTACTGACAAAACCCAAACCTACAAAACAAAAACACCAGTATAAATGACGAGCAGCTCTGTCCACAGCTATACTACTGACAAAACCCAAACCTACAAAACAAAAACACCAGTATAAATGACGGACAGCTCTGTCCACAGCTATACTACTGACAAAACCCAAACCTACAAAACACCAGTATAAATGACGAGCTGCTCTGTCCACAGCTATACTACTGACAAAACCCAAACCTACAAAACACCAGTATAAATGACGGGCAGCTCTGTCCACAGCTATACTACTGACAAAACCCAAACCTACAAAACAAAAACACCAGTATAAATGACGACCAGCTCTGTCCACAGCTATACTACTGACAAAACCCAAACCTACAAAACACCAGTATAAATGACGAGCTGCTCTGTCCACAGCTATACTACTGACAAAACCCAAACCTACAAAACACCAGTATAAATGACGGGCAGCTCTGTCCACAGCTATACTACTGACAAAACCCAAACCTACAAAACACCAGTATAAATGACGGTCTGCTCTGTCAACAGCTACACTACTGACAAAACCCAAACCTACAAAAACACCAGTATAAATGACGAGCTGCTCTGTCCACAGCTATACTACTGACAAAACCCAAACCTACAAAAACACCAGTATAAATGACGGGCAGCTCTGTCAACAGCTACACTACTGACAAAACCCAAACCTACAAAACAAAAACACCAGTATAAATGACGGGCTGCTCTGTCCACAGCTATACTACTGACAAAACCCAAACCTACAAAGCACCAGTATAAATGACGGGCTGCTCTGTCCACAGCTACACTACTGACAAAAAAACCCAAACCTACAAAACACCAGTATAAATGACGAGCTGCTGTGTCAACAGCTACACTACTGACAAAACCCAAACCTACAAAACAGAAACACCAGTATATATGACGAGCAGATCTGTCCACAGCTATAATACTGACAAAACCCAAACCCACAAAAACACCAGTATAAATGACGGGCAGCTCTGTCCACAGCTATACTACTGACAAAACCCAAACCTACAAAACACCAGTATGAATGACGAGCAGCTCTGTCCACAGCTATACTACTGACAAAACCCAAACCTACAAAACAAAAACACCAGTATAAATGACGGGCTGCTCTGTCCACAGCTATACTACTGACAAAACCCAAACCTACAAAACAAAAACACCAGTATAAATGACGAGCTGCTCTGTCCACAGCTATACTACTGACAAAACCCAAACGTACAAAACACCAGTATAAATGACGAGCAGCTCTGTCCACAGCTATACTACTGACAAAACCCAAACCTACAAAACACCAGTATAAATGACGGGCTGCTCTGTCCACAGCTATACTACTGACAAAACCCAAACCTACAAAACACCAGTATAAATGACGGGCAGCTCTGTCCACAGCTATACTACTGACAAAACCCAAACCTACAAAACACCAGTATAAATGACGAGCTGCTCTGTCCACAGCTATACTACTGACAAAACCCAAACTTACAAAACACCAGTATAAATGACGGCCAGCTCTATCCAAAGCTATACTACTGACAAAACCCAAACCTACAAAACACCAGTATAAATGACGAGCTGCTCTGTCCACAGCGATACTACTGACAAAACCGAAACCTACAAAACACCAGTATAAATGACGAGCAGCTCTGTCCACAGCTATACTACTGACAAAACCCAAACCTACAAAAACACCAGTATAAATGACGGCAGCTCTGTCCACAGCTATACTACTGACAAAACCCAAACCTACAAAACACCAGTATAAATGACGAGCAGCTCTGTCCACAGCTATACTACTGACAAAACCCAAACCTACAAAACAAAAACACCAGTATAAATGACGGGCAGCTCTGTCCAGAGCTATACTACTGACAAAACCCAAACCTACAAAACGAAAACACCAGTAAAAATGACGAGCAGCTCTGTCCACAGCTAGACTACTGACAAAACACAAACCTACAAAACAAAAACACCAGTATAAATGACGGGCAGCTCTGTCCACAGCTATACTACTGACAAAACCCAAACCTACAAAACGAAAACACCAGTAAAAATGACGAGCAGCTCTGTCCACAGCTATACTACTGACAAAACCCAAACCTACAAAACAAAAACACCAGTATAAATGACGGGCAGCTCTGTCCACAGCTATACTACTGACAAAACCCAAACCTACAAAACGAAAACACCAGTATAAATGACGAGCAGCTCTGTCCACAGCTATACTACTGACAAAACCCAAACCTACAAAACAAAAACACCAGTATAAATGACGAGCAGCTCTGTCCACAGCTATACTACTGACAAAACCCAAACCTACAAAACAAAAACACCAGTATAAATGACGACCAGCTCTGTCCACAGCTATACTACTGACAAAACCCAAACCTACAAAAACACCAGTATAAATGACGGGCAGCTCTGTCCACAGCTATACTACTGACAACACCCAAACCTACAAAACACCAGTATAAATGACCGGCTGCTCTGTCCACAGCTATACTACTGACAAAACCCAAACCTACAAAACACCAGTATAAATGACGGGCAGCTCTGTCCACAGCTATACTACTGACAAAACACAAACCTACAAAACACCAGTATAAATGACCGGCTGCTCTGTCCACAGCTATACTACTGACAAAACCCAAACCTACAAAACACCTGTATAAATGACGGGCAGCTCTGTCCACAGCTATACTACTGACAAAACCCAAACCTACAAAACACCAGTATAAATGACCGGCTGCTCTGTCCACAGCTATACTACTGACAAAACCCAAACCTACAAAACACCTGTATAAATGACGGGCAGCTCTGTCCACAGCTATACTACTGACAAAACCCAAACCTACAAAACAAAAACACCAGTATAAATGACGAGCAGCTCTGTCCACAGCTATACTACTGACAAAACCCAAACCTACAAAACACCTGTATAAATGACGGGCAGCTCTGTCCACAGCTATACTACTGACAAAACCCAAACCTACAAAACAAAAACACCAGTATAAATGACGAGCAGCTCTGTCCACAGCTATACTACTGACAAAACATAAACCTACAAAACAAAAACACCAGTATAAATGACGAGCAGCTCTGTCCACAGCTATACTACTGACAAAACCCAAACCTACAAAACACCAGTATAAATGACGGGCAGCTCTGTCCACAGCTATACTACTGACAAAACCCAAACCTACAAAACAAAAACACCAGTATAAATGACGAGCAGCTCTGTCCACAGCTATACTACTGACAAAACCCAAACCTACAAAACAAAAACACCAGTATAAATGACGGGCAGCTCTGTCCACAGCTATACTACTGACAAAACCCAAACCTACAAAACACCAGTATAAATGACGAGCTGCTCTGTCCACAGCTATACTACTGACAAAACCCAAACCTACAAAACACCAGTATAAATGACGGGCAGCTCTGTCCACAGCTATACTACTGACAAAACCCAAACCTACAAAACAAAAACACCAGTATAAATGACGACCAGCTCTGTCCACAGCTATACTACTGACAAAACCTAAACCTACAAAACACCAGTATAAATGACGAGCTGCTCTGTCCACAGCTATACTACTGACAAAACCCAAACCTACAAAACACCAGTATAAATGACGGGCAGCTCTGTCCACAGCTATACTACTGACAAAACCCAAACCTACAAAACACCAGTATAAATGACGGTCTGCTCTGTCAACAGCTACACTACTGACAAAACCCAAACCTACAAAAACACCAGTATAAATGACGAGCTGCTCTGTCCACAGCTATACTACTGACAAAACCCAAACCTACAAAAACACCAGTATAAATGACGGGCAGCTCTGTCAACAGCTACACTACTGACAAAACCCAAACCTACAAAACAAAAACACCAGTATAAATGACGGGCTGCTCTGTCCACAGCTATACTACTGACAAAACCCAAACCTACAAAGCACCAGTATAGATTACGGGCAGCTCTGTCCACAGCTAGACTACTGACAAAACCCAAACCTACAAAACAAAAACACCAGTATAAATGACGAGCAGCTCTGTCCACAGCTATACTACTGACAAAACCCAAACCTACAAAAACACCAGTATAAATGACGGGCAGCTCTGTCCACAGCTAGACTACTAACAAAACCCAAACCTACAAAACAAAAACACCAGTATAAATGACGACCAGCTCTGTTCACAGCTAGACTACTGACAAAACCCAAACCTACAAAACACCAGTATAAATGACGACCAGCTCTGTCCACAGCTATACTACTGACAAAACCCAAACCTACAAAACACCAGTATAAATGACGGGCAGCTCTGTCCACAGCTATACTACTGACAAAACCCAAACCTACAAAACAAAAACACCAGTATAAATGACGAGCAGCTCTGTCCACAGCTATACTACTGACAAAACCCAAACCTACAAAACAAAAACACCAGTATAAATGACGGGCAGCTCTGTCCACAGCTATACTACTGACAAAACCCAAACCTACAAAACACCAGTATAAATGACGAGCTGCTCTGTCCACAGCTATACTACTGACAAAACCCAAACCTACAAAACACCAGTATAAATGACGGGCAGCTCTGTCCACAGCTATACTACTGACAAAACCCAAACCTACAAAACAAAAACACCAGTATAAATGACGACCAGCTCTGTCCACAGCTATACTACTGACAAAACCTAAACCTACAAAACACCAGTATAAATGACGAGCTGCTCTGTCCACAGCTATACTACTGACAAAACCCAAACCTACAAAACACCAGTATAAATGACGGGCAGCTCTGTCCACAGCTATACTACTGACAAAACCCAAACCTACAAAACACCAGTATAAATGACGGTCTGCTCTGTCAACAGCTACACTACTGACAAAACCCAAACCTACAAAAACACCAGTATAAATGACGAGCTGCTCTGTCCACAGCTATACTACTGACAAAACCCAAACCTACAAAAACACCAGTATAAATGACGGGCAGCTCTGTCAACAGCTACACTACTGACAAAACCCAAACCTACAAAACAAAAACACCAGTATAAATGACGGGCTGCTCTGTCCACAGCTATACTACTGACAAAACCCAAACCTACAAAGCACCAGTATAGATTACGGGCAGCTCTGTCCACAGCTAGACTACTGACAAAACCCAAACCTACAAAACAAAAACACCAGTATAAATGACGAGCAGCTCTGTCCACAGCTATACTACTGACAAAACCCAAACCTACAAAAACACCAGTATAAATGACGGGCAGCTCTGTCCACAGCTAGACTACTAACAAAATCCAAACCTACAAAACAAAAACACCAGTATAAATGACGACCAGCTCTGTCCACAGCTAGACTACTGACAAAACCCAAACCTACAAAACACCAGTATAAATGACGACCAGCTCTGTCCACAGCTATACTACTGACAAAACCCAAACCTACAAAACACCAGTATAAATGACGGGCAGCTCTGTCCACAGCTATACTACTGACAAAACCCAAACCTACAAAACACCAGTATAAATGACGAGCAGCTCTGTCCACAGCTATACTACTGACAAAACCCAAACCTACAAAAACACCAGTATAAATGACGGGCATCTCTGTCCACAGCTAGACTACTGACAAAACCCAAACCTACAAAACAAAAACACCAGTATAAATGACGAGCAGCTCTGTCCACAGCTAGACTACTGACAAAACCCAAACCTACAAAACAAAAACACCAGTATAAATGACGACCAGCTCTGTCCACAGCTAGACTACTGACAAAACCCAAACCTACAAAACAAAAACACCAGTATAAATGACGAGCTGTTCTGTCCACAGCTATACTACTGACAAAACCCAAACCTACAAAAACACCAGTATAAATGACAGGCAGCTCTGTCCACAGCTAGACTACTGACAAAACCCAAACCTACAAAACAAAAACACCAGTATAAATGACGACCAGCTCTGTCCACAGCTAGACTACTGACAAAACCCAAACCTACAAAACAAAAACACCAGTATAAATGACGAGCTGCTCTGTCCACAGCTATACTACTGACAAAAACCAAACGTACAAAACACCAGTATAAATGACGACCAGCTCTGTCCACAGCTATACTACTGACAAAACCCAAACCTACAAAACACCAGTATAAATGACGACCAGCTCTGTCCACAGCTATACTACTGACAAAACCCAAACCTACAAAACACCAGTATAAATGACGGGCAGCTCTGTCCACAGCTATACTACTGACAAAACCCAAACCTACAAAACACCAGTATAAATGACGAGCTGCTCTGTCCACAGCTATACTACTGACAAAACCCAAACCTACAAAACACCAGTATAAATGACGACCAGCTCTGTCCACAGCTATACTACTGGCAAAACCCAAACCTACAAAACACCAGTATAAATGACGGGCAGCTCTGTCCACAGCTATACTACTGACAAAACCCAAACCTACAAAACAAAAACACCAGTATAAATGACGGGCAGCTCTGTCCACAGCTATACTACTGACAAAACCCAAACCTACAAAACACCAGTATAAATGACGGGCAGCTCTGTCCACAGCTATACTACTGACAAAACCCAAACCTACAAAACACCAGTATAAATGACGGGCAGCTCTGTCAACAGCTATAATACTGACAAAACCCAAACCTACAAAACAAAAAAAAACAGTATAAATGACGAGCTGCTCTGTCCACAGCTATACTACTGACAAAACCCAAACCTACAAAACACCAGTATAAATGACGGGCAGCTCTGTCAACAGCTATAATACTGACAAAACCCAAACCTACAAAACAAAAAAAAACAGTATAAATGACGAGCAGCTCTGTCCACAGCTATACTACTGACAAAACCCAAACCTACAAAACGAAAACACCAGTGAAAATGACGAGCAGCTCTGTCCACAGCTATACTACTGACAACACCCAAACCTACAAAACACCAGTATAAATGACCGGCTGCTCTGTCCACAGCTATACTACTGACAAAACCCAAACCTACAAAACACCAGTATAAATGACGGGCAGCTCTGTCCACAGCTATACTACTGACAAAACACAAACCTACAAAACACCAGTATAAATGACCGGCTGCTCTGTCCACAGCTATACTACTGACAAAACCCAAACCTACAAAACACCTGTATAAATGACGGGCAGCTCTGTCCACAGCTATACTACTGACAAAACCCAAACCTACAAAACACCAGTATAAATGACCGGCTGCTCTGTCCACAGCTATACTACTGACAAAACCCAAACCTACAAAACACCTGTATAAATGACGGGCAGCTCTGTCCACAGCTATACTACTGACAAAACCCAAACCTACAAAACAAAAACACCAGTATAAATGACGAGCAGCTCTGTCCACAGCTATACTACTGACAAAACCCAAACCTACAAAACACCTGTATAAATGACGGGCAGCTCTGTCCACAGCTATACTACTGACAAAACCCAAACCTACAAAACAAAAACACCAGTATAAATGACGAGCAGCTCTGTCCACAGCTATACTACTGACAAAACATAAACCTACAAAACAAAAACACCAGTATAAATGACGAGCAGCTCTGTCCACAGCTATACTACTGACAAAACCCAAACCTACAAAACACCAGTATAAATGACGGGCAGCTCTGTCCACAGCTATACTACTGACAAAACCCAAACCTACAAAACAAAAACACCAGTATAAATGACGAGCAGCTCTGTCCACAGCTATACTACTGACAAAACCCAAACCTACAAAACAAAAACACCAGTATAAATGACGGGCAGCTCTGTCCACAGCTATACTACTGACAAAACCCAAACCTACAAAACACCAGTATAAATGACGAGCTGCTCTGTCCACAGCTATACTACTGACAAAACCCAAACCTACAAAACACCAGTATAAATGACGGGCAGCTCTGTCCACAGCTATACTACTGACAAAACCCAAACCTACAAAACAAAAACACCAGTATAAATGACGACCAGCTCTGTCCACAGCTATACTACTGACAAAACCCAAACCTACAAAACACCAGTATAAATGACGAGCTGCTCTGTCCACAGCTATACTACTGACAAAACCCAAACCTACAAAACACCAGTATAAATGACGGGCAGCTCTGTCCACAGCTATACTACTGACAAAACCCAAACCTACAAAACACCAGTATAAATGACGGTCTGCTCTGTCAACAGCTACACTACTGACAAAACCCAAACCTACAAAAACACCAGTATAAATGACGAGCTGCTCTGTCCACAGCTATACTACTGACAAAACCCAAACCTACAAAAACACCAGTATAAATGACGGGCAGCTCTGTCAACAGCTACACTACTGACAAAACCCAAACCTACAAAACAAAAACACCAGTATAAATGACGGGCTGCTCTGTCCACAGCTATACTACTGACAAAACCCAAACCTACAAAGCACCAGTATAAATGACGGGCTGCTCTGTCCACAGCTACACTACTGACAAAAAAACCCAAACCTACAAAACACCAGTATAAATGACGAGCTGCTGTGTCAACAGCTACACTACTGACAAAACCCAAACCTACAAAACAGAAACACCAGTATATATGACGAGCAGATCTGTCCACAGCTATAATACTGACAAAACCCAAACCCACAAAAACACCAGTATAAATGACGGGCAGCTCTGTCCACAGCTATACTACTGACAAAACCCAAACCTACAAAACACCAGTATGAATGACGAGCAGCTCTGTCCACAGCTATACTACTGACAAAACCCAAACCTACAAAACAAAAACACCAGTATAAATGACGGGCTGCTCTGTCCACAGCTATACTACTGACAAAACCCAAACCTACAAAACAAAAACACCAGTATAAATGACGAGCTGCTCTGTCCACAGCTATACTACTGACAAAACCCAAACGTACAAAACACCAGTATAAATGACGAGCAGCTCTGTCCACAGCTATACTACTGACAAAACCCAAACCTACAAAACACCAGTATAAATGACGGGCTGCTCTGTCCACAGCTATACTACTGACAAAACCCAAACCTACAAAACACCAGTATAAATGACGGGCAGCTCTGTCCACAGCTATACTACTGACAAAACCCAAACCTACAAAACACCAGTATAAATGACGAGCTGCTCTGTCCACAGCTATACTACTGACAAAACCCAAACTTACAAAACACCAGTATAAATGACGGCCAGCTCTATCCAAAGCTATACTACTGACAAAACCCAAACCTACAAAACACCAGTATAAATGACGAGCTGCTCTGTCCACAGCGATACTACTGACAAAACCGAAACCTACAAAACACCAGTATAAATGACGAGCAGCTCTGTCCACAGCTATACTACTGACAAAACCCAAACCTACAAAAACACCAGTATAAATGACGGCAGCTCTGTCCACAGCTATACTACTGACAAAACCCAAACCTACAAAACACCAGTATAAATGACGAGCAGCTCTGTCCACAGCTATACTACTGACAAAACCCAAACCTACAAAACAAAAACACCAGTATAAATGACGGGCAGCTCTGTCCAGAGCTATACTACTGACAAAACCCAAACCTACAAAACGAAAACACCAGTAAAAATGACGAGCAGCTCTGTCCACAGCTAGACTACTGACAAAACACAAACCTACAAAACAAAAACACCAGTATAAATGACGGGCAGCTCTGTCCACAGCTATACTACTGACAAAACCCAAACCTACAAAACGAAAACACCAGTAAAAATGACGAGCAGCTCTGTCCACAGCTATACTACTGACAAAACCCAAACCTACAAAACAAAAACACCAGTATAAATGACGGGCAGCTCTGTCCACAGCTATACTACTGACAAAACCCAAACCTACAAAACGAAAACACCAGTATAAATGACGAGCAGCTCTGTCCACAGCTATACTACTGACAAAACCCAAACCTACAAAACAAAAACACCAGTATAAATGACGAGCAGCTCTGTCCACAGCTATACTACTGACAAAACCCAAACCTACAAAACAAAAACACCAGTATAAATGACGACCAGCTCTGTCCACAGCTATACTACTGACAAAACCCAAACCTACAAAAACACCAGTATAAATGACGGGCAGCTCTGTCCACAGCTATACTACTGACAACACCCAAACCTACAAAACACCAGTATAAATGACCGGCTGCTCTGTCCACAGCTATACTACTGACAAAACCCAAACCTACAAAACACCAGTATAAATGACGGGCAGCTCTGTCCACAGCTATACTACTGACAAAACACAAACCTACAAAACACCAGTATAAATGACCGGCTGCTCTGTCCACAGCTATACTACTGACAAAACCCAAACCTACAAAACACCTGTATAAATGACGGGCAGCTCTGTCCACAGCTATACTACTGACAAAACCCAAACCTACAAAACACCAGTATAAATGACCGGCTGCTCTGTCCACAGCTATACTACTGACAAAACCCAAACCTACAAAACACCTGTATAAATGACGGGCAGCTCTGTCCACAGCTATACTACTGACAAAACCCAAACCTACAAAACAAAAACACCAGTATAAATGACGAGCAGCTCTGTCCACAGCTATACTACTGACAAAACCCAAACCTACAAAACACCTGTATAAATGACGGGCAGCTCTGTCCACAGCTATACTACTGACAAAACCCAAACCTACAAAACAAAAACACCAGTATAAATGACGAGCAGCTCTGTCCACAGCTATACTACTGACAAAACATAAACCTACAAAACAAAAACACCAGTATAAATGACGAGCAGCTCTGTCCACAGCTATACTACTGACAAAACCCAAACCTACAAAACACCAGTATAAATGACGGGCAGCTCTGTCCACAGCTATACTACTGACAAAACCCAAACCTACAAAACAAAAACACCAGTATAAATGACGAGCAGCTCTGTCCACAGCTATACTACTGACAAAACCCAAACCTACAAAACAAAAACACCAGTATAAATGACGGGCAGCTCTGTCCACAGCTATACTACTGACAAAACCCAAACCTACAAAACACCAGTATAAATGACGAGCTGCTCTGTCCACAGCTATACTACTGACAAAACCCAAACCTACAAAACACCAGTATAAATGACGGGCAGCTCTGTCCACAGCTATACTACTGACAAAACCCAAACCTACAAAACAAAAACACCAGTATAAATGACGACCAGCTCTGTCCACAGCTATACTACTGACAAAACCTAAACCTACAAAACACCAGTATAAATGACGAGCTGCTCTGTCCACAGCTATACTACTGACAAAACCCAAACCTACAAAACACCAGTATAAATGACGGGCAGCTCTGTCCACAGCTATACTACTGACAAAACCCAAACCTACAAAACACCAGTATAAATGACGGTCTGCTCTGTCAACAGCTACACTACTGACAAAACCCAAACCTACAAAAACACCAGTATAAATGACGAGCTGCTCTGTCCACAGCTATACTACTGACAAAACCCAAACCTACAAAAACACCAGTATAAATGACGGGCAGCTCTGTCAACAGCTACACTACTGACAAAACCCAAACCTACAAAACAAAAACACCAGTATAAATGACGGGCTGCTCTGTCCACAGCTATACTACTGACAAAACCCAAACCTACAAAGCACCAGTATAGATTACGGGCAGCTCTGTCCACAGCTAGACTACTGACAAAACCCAAACCTACAAAACAAAAACACCAGTATAAATGACGAGCAGCTCTGTCCACAGCTATACTACTGACAAAACCCAAACCTACAAAAACACCAGTATAAATGACGGGCAGCTCTGTCCACAGCTAGACTACTAACAAAACCCAAACCTACAAAACAAAAACACCAGTATAAATGACGACCAGCTCTGTCCACAGCTAGACTACTGACAAAACCCAAACCTACAAAACACCAGTATAAATGACGACCAGCTCTGTCCACAGCTATACTACTGACAAAACCCAAACCTACAAAACACCAGTATAAATGACGGGCAGCTCTGTCCACAGCTATACTACTGACAAAACCCAAACCTACAAAACACCAGTATAAATGACGAGCAGCTCTGTCCACAGCTATACTACTGACAAAACCCAAACCTACAAAAACACCAGTATAAATGACGGGCATCTCTGTCCACAGCTAGACTACTGACAAAACCCAAACCTACAAAACAAAAACACCAGTATAAATGACGAGCAGCTCTGTCCACAGCTAGACTACTGACAAAACCCAAACCTACAAAACAAAAACACCAGTATAAATGACGACCAGCTCTGTCCACAGCTAGACTACTGACAAAACCCAAACCTACAAAACAAAAACACCAGTATAAATGACGAGCTGTTCTGTCCACAGCTATACTACTGACAAAACCCAAACCTACAAAAACACCAGTATAAATGACAGGCAGCTCTGTCCACAGCTAGACTACTGACAAAACCCAAACCTACAAAACAAAAACACCAGTATAAATGACGACCAGCTCTGTCCACAGCTAGACTACTGACAAAACCCAAACCTACAAAACAAAAACACCAGTATAAATGACGAGCTGCTCTGTCCACAGCTATACTACTGACAAAAACCAAACGTACAAAACACCAGTATAAATGACGACCAGCTCTGTCCACAGCTATACTACTGACAAAACCCAAACCTACAAAACACCAGTATAAATGACGACCAGCTCTGTCCACAGCTATACTACTGACAAAACCCAAACCTACAAAACACCAGTATAAATGACGGGCAGTTCTGTCCACAGCTATACTACTGACAAAACCCAAACCTACAAAACACCAGTATAAATGACGAGCTGCTCTGTCCACAGCTATACTACTGACAAAACCCAAACCTACAAAACACCAGTATAAATGACGACCAGCTCTGTCCACAGCTATACTACTGGCAAAACCCAAACCTACAAAACACCAGTATAAATGACGGGCAGCTCTGTCCACAGCTATACTACTGACAAAACCCAAACCTACAAAACAAAAACACCAGTATAAATGACGGGCAGCTCTGTCCACAGCTATACTACTGACAAAACCCAAACCTACAAAACACCAGTATAAATGACGGGCAGCTCTGTCCACAGCTATACTACTGACAAAACCCAAACCTACAAAACACCAGTATAAATGACGGGCAGCTCTGTCAACAGCTATAATACTGACAAAACCCAAACCTACAAAACAAAAAAAAACAGTATAAATGACGAGCTGCTCTGTCCACAGCTATACTACTGACAAAACACAAACCTACAAAACACCAGTATAAATGACGGGCAGCTCTGTCCACAGCTATACTACTGACAAAACCCAAACCTACAAAACACCAGTATAAATGACGGGCAGCTCTGTCCACAGCTATACTACTGACAAAACCCAAACCTACAAAACACCAGTATAAATGACGAGCTGCTCTGTCCACAGCTATACTACTGACAAAACCAAAACTTACAAAACACCAGTATAAATGACGGCCAGCTCTATACAAAGCTATACTACTGACAAAACCCAAACCTACAAAACACCAGTATAAATGACGAGCTGCTCTGTCCACAGCTATACTACTGACAAAACTAAAACTTTCAAAACACCAGTATAAATGACGGCCAGCTCTATCCAAAGCTATACTACTGACAAAACCCAAACCTACAAAACAAAAACACCAGTATAAATGACGAGCTGCTCTGTCCACAGCTATACTACTGACAAAACCCAAACGTACAAAACACCAGTATAAATGACGGGCAGCTCTGTCCACAGCTAGACTACTGACAAAACCCAAACCTACAAAACAAAAACACCAGTATAAATGACGACCAGCTCTGTCCACAGCTAGACTACTGACAAAACCCAAACCTACAAAATACCAGTATAAATGACGGGCAGCTCTGTCCACAGCTATACTACTGACAAAACCCAAACCTACAAGATACCAGTATAAATGACGGGCAGCTCTGTCCACAGCTATACTATTGACAAAACCCAAACCTACAAAACACCAGTATAAATGACGGGCAGCTCTGTCAACAGCTATAATACTGAAAAAAACCCAAACCTACAAAACACCAGTATAAATGACGGGCAGCTCTGTCCACAGCTATGCTACTGACAAAACCCAAACCTACAAAACACCAGTATAAATGACGGGCTGCTCTGTCCACAGCTATACTACTGACAAAACCCAAACTTACAAAACACCAGTATAAATGACGGCCAGCTCTATCCAAAGCTATACTACTGACAAAACCCAAACCTACAAAACACCAGTATAAATGACGAGCTGCTCTGTCCACAGCTATACTACTGACAAAACCCAAACCTACACAACAAAAACACCAGTATAAATGACGAGCAGCTGTGTCCACAGCTATACTACTGACAAAACCCAAACCTACAAAACAAAAACACCAGTATAAATGACGGGCAGCTCTGTCCACAGCTATACCACTGACAAAACCCAAACCTACAAAACGAAAACACCAGTAAAAATGACGAGCAGCTCTGTCCACAGCTATACTACTGACAAAACCCAAACCTACAAAACAAAAACACCAGTATAAATGACGAGCTGCTCTGTCCACAGCTATACTACTGACAAAACCCAAACGTACAAAACACCAGTATAAATGACGGGCAGCTCTGTCCACAGCTAGACTACTGACAAAACCCAAACCTACAAAACAAAAACACCAGTATAAATGACGACCAGCTCTGTCCACAGCTATACTACTGACAAAATTCGAACCTACAAAACAAAAACACCAGTATAAATGACGAGCAGCTCTGTCCACAGCTATACTACTGACAAAACCCAAACCTACAAAAACACCAGTATAAATGACGGGCAGCTCTGTCCACAGCTAGACTACTGACAAAACCCAAACCTACAAAACAAAAACACCAGTATAAATGACGAGCAGCTCTGTCCACAGCTATACCACTGACAAAACCCAAACCTACAAAAACACCAGTATAAATGACGGGCAGCTCTGTCCACAGCTAGACTACTAACAAAACCCAAACCTACAAAACAAAAACACCAGTATAGATGACGACCAGCTCTGTCCACAGCTAGACTACTGACAAAACCCAAACCTACAAAACACCAGTATAAATGACGACCAGCTCTGTCCACAGCTATACTACTGACAAAACCCAAACCTACAAAACACCAGTATAAATGACGGGCAGCTCTGTCCACAGCTATACTACTGACAAAACCCAAACCTACAAAACACCAGTATAAATGACGGGCAGCTCTGTCAACAGCTATAATACTGACAAAACCCAAACCTACAAAACAAAAACACCAGTATAAATGACGAGCTGCTCTGTCCACAGCTATACTACTGACAAAACACAAACCTACAAAACACCAGTATAAATGACGGGCAGCTCTGTCCACAGCTATACTACTGACAAAACCCAAACCTACAAAACACCAGTATATATGACGGGCAGCTCTGTCCACAGCTATACTACTGACAAAACCCAAACCTACAAAACACCAGTATAAATGACGAGCTGCTCTGTCCGCAGCTATACTACTGACAAAACCAAAACTTACAAAACACCAGTGTAAATGACGGCCAGCTCTATACAAAGCTATACTACTGACAAAACCCAAACCTACAAAACACCAGTATAAATGACGAGCTGCTCTGTCCACAGCTATACTACTGACAAAACTAAAACTTACAAAACACCAGTATAAATGACGGCCAGCTCTATCCAAAGCTATACTACTGACAAAACCCAAACCTACAAAACAAAAACACCGGTATAAATGACGAGCTGCTCTGTCCACAGCTATACTACTGACAAAACCCAAACGTACAAAACACCAGTATAATTGACGGGCAGCTCTGTCCACAGCTAGACTACTGACAAAACCCAAACCTACAAAACAAAAACACCAGTATAAATGACGAGCAGCTCTGTCCACAGCTATACTACTGACAAAACCCAAACCTACAAAAACACCAGTATAAATGACGGGCAGCTCTGTCCACAGCTAGACTACTGACAAAACCCAAACCTACAAAACAAAAACACCAGTATAAATGACGACCAGCTCTGTCCACAGCTAGACTACTGACAAAACCCAAACCTACAAAATACCAGTATAAATGACGGGCAGCTCTGTCCACAGCTATACTATTGACAAAACCCAAACCTACAAAACACCAGTATAAATGACGAGCTGCTCTGTCCACAGCTATACTACTGACAAAACCCAAACCTACACAACAAAAACACCAGTATAAATGACGGGCAGCTGTGTCCACAGCTATACTACTGACAAAACCCAAACCTACAAAACAAAAACACCAGTATAAATGACGGGCAGCTCTGTCCACAGCTATACCACTGACAAAACCCAAACCTACAAAACAAAAACACCAGTATAAATGATGAGCTGCTCTGTCCACAGCTATACTACTGACAAAACCCAAACGTACAAAACACCAGTATAAATGACGGGCAGCTCTGTCCACAGCTAGACTACTGACAAAACCCAAACCTACAAAACAAAAACACCAGTATAAATGACGACCAGCTCTGTCCACAGCTATACTACTGACAAAATTCGAACCTACAAAACAAAAACACCAGTATAAATGACGAGCAGCTCTGTCCACAGCTATACTACTGACAAAACCCAAACCTACAAAAACACCAGTATAAATGACGGGCAGCTCTGTCCACAGCTAGACTACTGACAAAACCCAAACCTACAAAACAAAAACACCAGTATAAATGACGACCAGCTCTGTCCACAGCTATACTACTGACAAAATTCGAACCTACAAAACAAAAACACCAGTATAAATGACGAGCAGCTCTGTCCACAGCTATACTACTGACAAAACCCAAACCTACAAAAACACCAGTATAAATGACGGGCAGCTCTGTCCACAGCTAGACTACTGACAAAACCCAAACCTACAAAACAAAAACACCAGTATAAATGACGACCAGCTCTGTCCACAGCTATACTACTGACAAAATTCGAACCTACAAAACAAAAACACCAGTATAAATGACGGGCAGCTCTGTCAACAGCTATAATACTGACAAAACCCAAACCTACAAAACAAAAACACCGGTATAAATGACGAGCTGCTCTGTCCACAGCTATACTACTGACAAAACACAAACCTACAAAACACCAGTATAAATGACGGGCAGCTCTGTCCACAGCTATACTACTGACAAAACCCAAACCTACAAAACACCAGTATAAATGACGGGCAGCTCTGTCCACAGCTATACTACTGACAAAACCCAAACCTACAAAACACCAGTATAAATGACGAGCTGCTCTGTCCACAGCTATACTACTGACAAAACCAAAACTTACAAAACACCAGTGTAAATGACGGCCAGCTCTATACAAAGCTATACTACTGACAAAACCCAAACCTACAAAACACCAGTATAAATGACGAGCTGCTCTGTCCACAGCTATACTACTGACAAAACTAAAACTTACAAAACACCAGTATAAATGACGGCCAGCTCTATCCAAAGCTATACTACTGACAAAACCCAAACCTACAAAACAAAAACACCGGTATAAATGACGAGCTGCTCTGTCCACAGCTATACTACTGACAAAACCCAAACGTACAAAACACCAGTATAATTGACGGGCAGCTCTGTCCACAGCTAGACTACTGACAAAACCCAAACCTACAAAACAAAAACACCAGTATAAATGACGAGCAGCTCTGTCCACAGCTATACTACTGACAAAACCCAAACCTACAAAAACACCAGTATAAATGACGGGCAGCTCTGTCCACAGCTAGACTACTGACAAAACCCAAACCTACAAAACAAAAACACCAGTATAAATGACGACCAGCTCTGTCCACAGCTAGACTACTGACAAAACCCAAACCTACAAAATACCAGTATAAATGACGGGCAGCTCTGTCCACAGCTATACTATTGACAAAACCCAAACCTACAAAACACCAGTATAAATGACGAGCTGCTCTGTCCACAGCTATACTACTGACAAAACCCAAACCTACACAACAAAAACACCAGTATAAATGACGGGCAGCTGTGTCCACAGCTATACTACTGACAAAACCCAAACCTACAAAACAAAAACACCAGTATAAATGACGGGCAGCTCTGTCCACAGCTATACCACTGACAAAACCCAAACCTACAAAACGAAAACACCAGTAAAAATGATGAGCAGCTCTGTCCACAGCTATACTACTGACAAAACCCAAACCTACAAAACAAAAACACCAGTATAAATGATGAGCTGCTCTGTCCACAGCTATACTACTGACAAAACCCAAACGTACAAAACACCAGTATAAATGACGGGCAGCTCTGTCCACAGCTAGACTACTGACAAAACCCAAACCTACAAAACAAAAACACCAGTATAAATGACGACCAGCTCTGTCCACAGCTATACTACTGACAAAATTCGAACCTACAAAACAAAAACACCAGTATAAATGACGAGCAGCTCTGTCCACAGCTATACTACTGACAAAACCCAAACCTACAAAAACACCAGTATAAATGACGGGCAGCTCTGTCCACAGCTAGACTACTGACAAAACCCAAACCTACAAAACAAAAACACCAGTATAAATGACGACCAGCTCTGTCCACAGCTATACTACTGACAAAATTCGAACCTACAAAACAAAAACACCAGTATAAATGACGGGCAGCTCTGTCAACAGCTATAATACTGACAAAACCCAAACCTACAAAACAAAAACACCGGTATAAATGACGAGCTGCTCTGTCCACAGCTATACTACTGACAAAACACAAACCTACAAAACACCAGTATAAATGACGGGCAGCTCTGTCCACAGCTATACTACTGACAAAACCCAAACCTACAAAACACCAGTATAAATGACGGGCAGCTCTGTCCACAGCTATACTACTGACAAAACCCAAACCTACAAAACACCAGTATAAATGACGAGCTGCTCTGTCCACAGCTATACTACTGACAAAACCAAAACTTACAAAACACCAGTGTAAATGACGGCCAGCTCTATACAAAGCTATACTACTGACAAAACCCAAACCTACAAAACACCAGTATAAATGACGAGCTGCTCTGTCCACAGCTATACTACTGACAAAACTAAAACTTACAAAACACCAGTATAAATGACGGCCAGCTCTATCCAAAGCTATACTACTGACAAAACCCAAACCTACAAAACAAAAACACCGGTATAAATGACGAGCTGCTCTGTCCACAGCTATACTACTGACAAAACCCAAACGTACAAAACACCAGTATAATTGACGGGCAGCTCTGTCCACAGCTAGACTACTGACAAAACCCAAACCTACAAAACAAAAACACCAGTATAAATGACGAGCAGCTCTGTCCACAGCTATACTACTGACAAAACCCAAACCTACAAAAACACCAGTATAAATGACGGGCAGCTCTGTCCACAGCTAGACTACTGACAAAACCCAAACCTACAAAACAAAAACACCAGTATAAATGACGACCAGCTCTGTCCACAGCTAGACTACTGACAAAACCCAAACCTACAAAATACCAGTATAAATGACGGGCAGCTCTGTCCACAGCTATACTATTGACAAAACCCAAACCTACAAAACACCAGTATAAATGACGAGCTGCTCTGTCCACAGCTATACTACTGACAAAACCCAAACCTACACAACAAAAACACCAGTATAAATGACGGGCAGCTGTGTCCACAGCTATACTACTGACAAAACCCAAACCTACAAAACAAAAACACCAGCATAAATGACGGGCAGCTCTGTCCACAGCTATACCACTGACAAAACCCAAACCTACAAAACGAAAACACCAGTAAAAATGATGAGCAGCTCTGTCCACAGCTATACTACTGACAAAACCCAAACCTACAAAACAAAAACACCAGTATAAATGATGAGCTGCTCTGTCCACAGCTATACTACTGACAAAACCCAAACGTACAAAACACCAGTATAAATGACGGGCAGCTCTGTCCACAGCTAGACTACTGACAAAACCCAAACCTACAAAACAAAAACACCAGTATAAATGACGACCAGCTCTGTCCACAGCTATACTACTGACAAAATTCGAACCTACAAAACAAAAACACCAGTATAAATGACGAGCAGCTCTGTCCACAGCTATACTACTGACAAAACCCAAACCTACAAAAACACCAGTATAAATGACGGGCAGCTCTGTCCACAGCTAGACTACTGACAAAACCCAAACCTACAAAACAAAAACACCAGTATAAATGACGACCAGCTCTGTCCACAGCTATACTACTGACAAAATTCGAACCTACAAAACAAAAACACCAGTATAAATGACGAGCAGCTCTGTCCACAGCTATACTACTGACAAAACCCAAACCTACAAAAACACCAGTATAAATGACGGGCAGCTCTGTCCACAGCTAGACTACTGACAAAACCCAAACCTACAAAACAAAAACACCAGTATAAATGACGACCAGCTCTGTCCACAGCTATACTACTGACAAAATTCGAACCTACAAAACAAAAACACCAGTATAAATGACGAGCAGCTCTGTCCACAGCTATACCACTGACAAAACCCAAACCTACAAAAACACCAGTATAAATGACGGGCAGCTCTGTCCACAGCTAGACTACTAACAAAACCCAAACCTACAAAACAAAAACACCAGTATAGATGACGACCAGCTCTGTCCACAGCTAGACTACTGACAAAACCCAAACCTACAAAACACCAGTATAAATGACGACCAGCTCTGTCCACAGCTATACTACTGACAAAACCCAAACCTACAAAACACCAGTATAAATGACGGGCAGCTCTGTCCACAGCTATACTACTGACAAAACCCAAACCTACAAAAACACCAGTATAAATGACAGGCAGCTCTGTCCACAGCTAGACTACTGACAAAACCCAAACCTACAAAACAAAAACACCAGTATAAATGACGACCAGCTCTGTCCACAGCTAGACTACTGACAAAACCCAAACCTACAAAACAAAAACACCAGTATAAATGACGAGCTGCTCTGTCCACAGCTATACTACTGACAAAACCCAAACGTACAAAACACCAGTATAAATGACGACCAGCTCTGTCCACAGCTATACTACTGACAAAACCCAAACCTACAAAACACCAGTATAAATGACGACCAGCTCTGTCCACAGCTATACTACTGACAAAACCCAAACCTACAAAACACCAGTATAAATGACGGGCAGCTCTGTCCACAGCTATACTACTGACAAAACCCAAACCTACAAAACACCAGTATAAATGACGGGCAGCTCTGTCCACAGCTATACTACTGACAAAACCCAAACCTACAAAACACCAGTATAAATGACGAGCTGCTCTGTCCACAGTTATACTACTGACAAAACCCAAACCTACAAAACACCAGTATAAATGACGGTCTGCTCTGTCCACAGCTATACTACTGACAAAACCCAAACCTACAAAACACCAGTATAAATGACGGGCTGCTCTGTCAACAGCTATACTACTGACAAAACCCAAACCTACAAAACAAAAACACCAGTATAAATGACGGGCAGCTCTGTCCACAGCTATACTACTGACAAAACCCAAACCTACAAAACACCAGTATAAATGACGAGCTGCTCTGTCCACAGCTATACTACTGACAAAACCTAAACCTACAAAACACCAGTATAAATGACGAGCTGCTCTGTCCACAGCTATACTACTGACAAAACCCAAACCTACAAAACACCAGTATAAATGACGACCAGCTCTGTCCACAGCTAGACTACTGACAAAACCCAAACCTACAAAATACCAGTATAAATGACAGGCAGCTCTGTCCACAGCTATACTACTGACAAAACCCAAACCTACAAAACACCAGTATAAATGACGGTCTGCTCTGTCCACAGCTATACTACTGACAAAACCCAAACCTACAAAACACCAGTATAAATGACGGGCTGCTCTGTCAACAGCTATACTACTGACAAAACCCAAACCTACAAAACAAAAACACCAGTATAAATGACGAGCTGCTCTGTCCACAGCTATACTACTGACAAAACACAAACCTACAAAACACCAGTATAAATGACGAGCAGCTCTGTCCACAGTTATACTACTGACAAAACCCAAACCTACAAAACATCAGTATATATGACGGGCAGCTCTGTCCACAGCTATAATACTGACAAAACCCAAACCTACAAAACAAAAACACCAGTATAAATGACGAGCTGCTCTGTCCACAGCTATACTACTGACAAAACACAAACCTACAAAACACCAGTATAAAAGACGGGCAGCTCTGTCCACAGCTATACTACTCACAAAACCCAAACCTACAAAACACCAGTATAAATGACGGGCCGCTCTGTCCACAGCTATACTACTGACAAAACCCAAACCTACAAAACACCAGTATAAATGACGGGCAGCTCTGTCAACAGCTATAATACTGACAAAACCCAAACCTACAAAACAAAAACACCAGTATAAATGACGAGCTGCTCTGTCCACAGCTATACTACTGACAAAACACAAACCTACAAAACACCAGTATAAATGACGAGCAGCTCTGTCCACAGCTATACTACTGACAAAACCCAAACCTACAAAACATCAGTATATATGACGGGCAGCTCTGTCAACAGCTATAATACTGACAAAACCCAAACCTACAAAACAAAAACACCAGTATAAATGACGGGCTGCTCTGTCCACAGCTCTACTACTGACAAAAGCCAAACCTACAAAACACCAGTATATATGACGAGCAGCTCTGTCCACAGCTATACTACTGACAAAACACAAACCTACAAAACAAAAACACCAGTATATATGACGGGCAGCTCTGTTCACAGCTATACTTAGTAACTGACAAAACCCAAACCTACAAAACAAAAACACCAGTATAAATGACGGGCTGCTCTGTCCACAGCTCTACTACTGACAAAACCCAAACCTACAACACGTCAGTATAAATGATGGGCAGCTCTGTCCACAGCTATACTACTGACAAAACCCAAACCTACAAAACAAAAACACCAGTATAAATGACGGGCTGCTCTGTCCACAGCTCTACTACTGACAAAACCCAAACCTACAACACGTCAGTATAAATGATGGGCAGCTCTGTCCACAGCTATATCACTGACTAAACCCAAACCTACAACACGTCAGTATAAATGACGGGCTACTCTGTCCACAGCTATACTACTGACAAAACCCAAACCTACAAAACAAAAACACAAGTATAAATGACGGGCTGCTCTGTCCACAGCTATACCACTGACAAAACCCAAACCTACAAAACACAAGTATAAATGACGGGCTACTCTGTCCACAGCTATACTACTGACAAAACCCAAACCTACAAAACAAAAACACCAGTATAAATGACGGGCAGCTCTGTCCACAGCTATACTACTGACAAAACCCAAACCTACAAAACAAAAACACCAGTATAAATGACGGGCTGCTCTGTCCACAGCTATACTGCTGACAAAACCCAAACCTACAAAACAAAAACACCAGTATAAATGACGCGCATCTCTGTCCACAGCTATACTACTGACAAAACCGAAACTTACGAAACACCAGTATAAATGACGGGCTGCTCTGTCCACAGCTATACTACTGACAAAACCCAAACCTACAAAACACGAGTATAAATGACGGGCAGCTCTGTCCACAGCTATACTACTGACAAAACCCAAACCTACAAAACAAAAACACCAGTACAAGTATAAGAGTTTTTCTCTTTGGCTGATAATACTAGCATTGTAAGCAGCATTTTAACTAGTACTTTGTGAACCTAAGTTTTCATGTTGGAAAGACCTCCTGTCACCACAGCTCAGCGACAATATTTAAAAATAAAACATTTGTAACGATTTCTCTAAAATAACGTAATTATCTCAGACATATTTCTTTTTTTTGTAAACTAATAATTTATAATGATGTGAGTGAGCCAAAATGCCTATCAGCACCTTAGAATTATGGAATGCCCATGAGGCATCACAGCAGCTGATTCCCTATTTTGTTTGTTTATTATAGTTGTGACACAATTTTTTCTATAATTCATATGTCTATAGGCCTATTGTTTTCTCATTTTACTTAAAACTACACACCTAATGATCAATTTTCTGCTCTAATTTTTAGGATTTTCAGTCGCACGGTATATAGCCTAATTGCAAAACACTTAAAACGCATTCGGAGAGGAGGAACATGATCGTGTTCTCCAACAGTGATTGGATACTAAGGTTATACCGGTAATAGATATATAGATATATATTTATTGACGACAGTAAAACTATGTAGACTTATGCGTCATTAACAAATTAACAGTACAGTATAATGTGCACTTCATAATATAATAAAATATAAAATGGTGTAAATGATGTATAGACTACTGGCCAAGCATTAATGCTTTAAAAGAATTAGAAGAAATATACATGATGATAATACTATACATGATAGATAAATATGTTATGAAAGTGTATATAAATAGACTTATATAGAAGTAAAACAATCATATATGATATGTCGTGAAGCCTTGTGACATGTTTGAATAATCTATTACGTACAAAATATCAAAAATTAAATTCTGACAGTAAAGTATTAAAAGCACTACAGCTAAATATACATACCTAATCTACGTGCAAGTATTTACTATTTGGTCTCTCTCTCTCTTTAACCACTGCACCAGGCCCCCGCCCTTGTATTATCCCATAAAGCGATGAATTATTTTGTATAAACCATGAAGACCGAAGTTTTTTTTAATTTGAAATCAACATAAATGTCTTAGTTAGCTCTTTCTGATTCATTTGAATACCTATGTTATGGATCTACGGCCGTTAGAAATATTTTAATTCTTACAGTGCGGGGATCGTCTTTGGACGTTATAATCTGACGTATACAGACGTCAGATTTCGACGTATAAAGACGGTCCCCGCACTGAAAGGGTGCATATTACACAATACGCTCTCGCAGGTGATCAGTGCCAGGTGAACCATGGTAACACGTCAGCTCTGGCTGGCGTCTGCCCCCTCATAATTAACCCCGCCCCATGACATATAATAAGTATTTACTTGCTATATCCACAGGGACATGAGACCGCCTGTTGAAATGAAACAGCCCTGCATAATCAAAAGAGTCATGAAGGGTTGATATGGATTTGTGCACAATTGTAATTAAATTCTCACCCACGCTATAATACTTTTTTTGCGTAATTTACCAATGTTGCATCAACACACGCTGTCGGCTTAAAAATCCAAATATATTTTCACATTAAATCGTAGAAAATGATTTTTAAAAAACTATCGAACTTGGTACTTTTACTCCATTATAACGATCAGGTCAGTTTTGGCGAAAGTCCGCCGGGGCCATGTTATGCAAAGTTGGTCTATTCAACTCTATTTAACGATTAAATTGCCTTCTAGTTCTTACCCAGTAAGCACAAAACATTCGCATAACGTTCGTAAAATGTTGGACAAACGTCGAAGACGTTGGGCCGACGTTGTACAAATGCTATACAAATGTTTTGTGTTAGCTGGGTACGGCAATCTTCACACCCGTTGAGTAATATAGATAGCCCTCTGGACTTTTCAACCCCTCATGCTTAGGCCTCACGTTTATTTAGCAAAATACACGATTCATTTATTGACTATGTTTATGTATATAATTATTACTAGTCAATTATATGGAAAATCAAATTTGTATTCCAGCTTAAAACGGCAGTGAATAAATGGCCTTTGAAATGAATTGTAAAGACCACAGGTGCAGGAATGTAGCCTTAACTGGTCTGCTTGTAATCACGTTGGTCATTATGGATTTATCATTTTACATGTACACCCAGAATTCAACCCATTCCGTATTTGTCATTGATTCATTAGCAACAGAAAGAAGAGAATCAGTGAATGTTGGAGATAAGATTCACCCAGACGTTGCCAACATTACAGATGTGTCCTGTAAATCAAACACCTTCTACGTTCACGAACCTTTACGTTACAACACTACACTTGATCGTGATTTATTACACAAATGTCAATCTCAACGCGACGATGCTGAGAGAAACAACGCATTTCCTGGTCTGATATTCAACAACGGAAAAGCGTATGTGAAAACGAAATGCGGTGTATCTGAAATTCGCCACGTGAGCACATTGCATCACAAACTTGATAAAACAAAGGAAGACAAATTGATTGTTCCTAATATAGTACATTACGTGTGGTTGGGATGCCATGAGATGAAACTGGATCATTATTTTTCTATCATCAGCACTTACAAATTCATTCAGCCGCATCTGATCCTTCTTCATGGAGATTGTTTACCAAAAGGGAAGTTTTGGACCAAAGTACAGAGTGAAGTCCCCTATCTGTACCACGTCCACGCGGATCGCCTGATCAGCATCCAAGGCAAAAAACCCGGCTATATCCAACACGAAGCGGATGTCATGAGACTACAAATACTTTTAGGTATGTCAACAAAAATATAGGCCTAGTAGTATTTTTCTAAATAATTTTCCACTTTAAGCTATAGACCACTCTATGTATGTTTCTGGTTTTAGTTGTACCACAGTTGTTTCTATCTCTGTAATCAGCGCGGGGCTTTCTGGGTACAGATGTATCCCACTGTTCGTAGGCCTACACAGTGGACTACTCTTTTCGCCTTTTCATTGCGGGGAGCGACTTCATACGTCAGAGTCTATGGAAATAAAACACTATTTCCAATCCCATATCATAACATTTCAACTGTTAGCCCATGGTTCGACAATGAAAACCATACAAATATTCGAATATCAGGCAGTAGCCTTATATGACAAGTTTCCGACGGACAAACCCCCCCCCCCCCCCCCGTGAAGTTACCATGAATCAGCTGGTACATAATTATTTCATTAACCCGCAGGGAATCTGACGTCTACAGACGTCAGATCCCGACGTCTAAAGTCGATCCACTGCAAGAGAAAAAAATATTTGTAATGACTGTAGACATGTAACAAAGGTATTCAAATGAAGCGGAAAGAGCTAACTAAGACATCATGTTGATTTCAAATTGAAAAAAAAGTTATTTAAAGATGGTTTTAATGGCAGGTTATACTCAAGTATTATTTCATAAGATCATCCATGGGATACTGCATGTACTAATGTTTGATATGCTAGAATGATATGTATTTGCAGATAATGGTGGAATATACCTCGACACAGACATCATTGCTCTCAAGTCATTAGATCCTCTTAGAAAGTATAAAACCACTCTTGCCTCAGCTGCTGATCGAGTTCTCAGTAATGGAGTTATTCTCACTGAACCACATTCCCCCTTTCTATGCATGTGGCTACATAATTACCATAACTACAATCGTAAATGGAGAGACAATAGTGTCACGGCAGGCTACAAACTGTTCCAGACATTTCCTGATCTGATACATCGTGAACCAAAGGATTCATTTTATAATCCAGGCTATAAAAACAGAAAAGACTTGTATACAAAACACTTGGATCTTTCTAGTAATTATCTCATTCATATATTCGCTGGAGGCAAACTGCCAGAAGAGATCAGTGACATTGATGAAATGAATAACACGCTGGGTGATGTACTCAAATATGTCTACTACGGAAAGATGTAGCCTATGAAACACCAGTAACTAGTCACTGTTCAAGTAAATTGCTATTATTCTCTGTTTGTTTGTTCCAGTATTATTGTACAAGTTACGATCTATCGTAGGCGTCTGATTGGTCGAGATGACAATCTCGACCAGTCAGAAGCATACGATATATCGGAACTTGTACAAGAAAACGGACTCTTTGTAGAATAAACGGTCTACGTAAACTAAGAATACGAAGTTAACAGCACTGTATTACCTTATTATCGCGAACTGAAACTTCTGCTTCAATTTGGGAATATATTTTGTAAGGGTAATCAGGTTAAAAGTTTGTCGAGTCGAAAAAATAAAAATGGCTTAATGAAATGCGTTACACATATCATATCAGCTTAATTAATAGCATATAATATTTTATCGAACAGAAGAGTAAACTAAATGTTTATTTCAATAAACATCCTGCACAATTTATTCAAGTGATGCATAAAGAACGCCACATATGGTAACTTGATTATTAGGAAAAGCCGAATGTAAAATTATGATCAAACAATATTAAAGCTATGTACTAACGACACTATATATGTTTCTGATTTTAGTTGTACAAATGGATTTCTCCTTTAAAGACATAATAAACGAAAAAAACGCCTTTTCTCTTTAGCTGACAATACTAGCATTGTAAGCAACATTTTAAAAAGTACTTTGTAAACCTTATTTCTGCACTTAACTATAGCTTCAAAAATACCGATACGGATCGAACTAAATATATCAGACCAAACCCTGTGTTTACTCTTTTTAAAAGTGTTTGTACTGAGGATGTTTCTATATAATATATATATAATTATTCCAGTCTTGGATGGGTCTTTTTCAATCTGATGTTACAAAAGGGCACACCCGCAACCTCAAGTGGTTGAAAATTACTCATATTTGTTTAATTTGAGACCAAACATCTGCAAACCTTGATGATTAAACACGCAATTCATTCCCATTAACAGTATATGTTATATGATCGAATCATAAAACGAATTACAATCGACTGCAGTCATGCTTAGCACATAAAGGGTTAAATAATACCAAAAATTTACATTAGTGGCTTATACTACACGGTGATAACAGAGAACACAATTATTCAAAAAGATACGTACCGAATTTTACTATCTGTTCACTTTCACCTGACTCGATATGGTAGGAGAATATACCATTGTCTGCATCGTCGTCATTGACTGCCCAGAATAGGTAGCCCACATCAAAGTCAGCACTGATGTCAGCAACACGACCAGTCGTCTGAAACATGGACAATAACTACTGTATATAACCAGTATAACACACAACTTTAAGTGAAAAGTCATATATATTTTTTGAAACAAAAAATTTGCAAATCTTAAATGTTTAAAAACTAGCTTCATTCCCAATAAAATTCAGTTAACCTGCTAATAAAATATAATGTAGTGCAACAATTTCACTTTTTCGGTATTAGTCTGCAATATGCAATAAATACCAAAATTCAATTAAAATACCTCTTCTAATTATCACATTTTGGTATAGCTTGAATATATCTATTACCTCAATGGCGATAGCTGTTGCGTTTTGTCCAATAACTAAAATAACTTCATTTTCTGTGGCGTAGAAATATTCTGCTCAAAACACACATAAAACATATCACATCAGCTGGGACACTGTTGTTTGAAAAGGGATTTAGCACTTGGTGCTGAGGAAGTTATTTTTCTTTTTGACATTAAAGATCACGGGCAGTCCGTGCATATTGCCAGCGTATTTTTGAGATATCCACGATATTTAGCAAAATTATTTAACAAAAGAAAGTTTTTTAACAAAAGAAAGTTTATCATTGACAATTATTTAGTTTTATTCATATATCAAATATGTAAAAAGACGTAACTTAGGTAATAGCAGTTATGTCCCTGTGACTGTACCTACGTCCACAATGGGCCACGAAAAAAGACAATCAACCTTTGGCCATCATATCGAATCCATCAAGATCAAAAAGTTATTCCAACCTACCTTGAATGTGTAAATATGGCAATGGGTCAGTTGATGGCTCAGATGGAACAGTGGGCTTGGTGACTTCTGATAATGAAGATAATAATTAATACCATCACAGTATAAAGGCATACAGCCAGCAATGCAACGAACCAATCAACAAACAAACAGACCAACCGACCGAACAATTTACCAACCAACCAACCAACCAACCAACCAACCAACCAACCAACCAACCAACCAATCAAACAACAAGCCAACCAACCAACATAGATAATACCAATGGGTTAGAGGCTGTCAAACAAATATTTACTAAGAATCCAGACGCAAAAGAGGCCGGATAAAGAAATTTTACCCATCTGAGAGTGTTGTATCTTGAAGTATTGAAGAATACGGGAGACATAACTCTAAATAAGATTGGGCGACTTGAAGCGGAAAGGAAGCGGCAATTAGCCCTGAAAACGTATTCTCTATTCGGCTTAAATACGGTACCTTCCCCTAAGGATAGTAGCGTCACCCCCTTTGTTATTACTTACTCTGCAACTGGAGGCAGCTAAATTAGAGAAGACTTCCTCCAATAAACTTAAAGCGAAACATCCAAACATCCTGTATAAACGGTGCGTAACAGCATTTAAAAGGAGACAAAAGCTACGGGATCTCTTGGTGAGAAGTAGATTGGGGAAAGCCCCACTGGACAACCCAACGGTTACCGGATCCGACTCAAGTCAGGATCTGACTACAATAATAAATGCTTTAGATGAGGTATAATTTATATCAATTAGTATGATTGTTTTCTTTTTTATAAATCAGGCTATACTTCTCCTCGGTCAGTGCACTAGGTTGGGAACATGGAAAGGCATGCCCTTGAAAGGGTGACGAAAGTCAGACTCTTTAGGGTATGATGAGAGTACGGTTGACAGGTCGATACCGACCGACCGACCGACCGACCGACCGACCGACCGACCGACCGACCGACCGACCGACCGACCGACCGACCGACCGACCGACCGACCGACCGACCGACCGACCGACCGACCGACCGACCGACCGAAATGAACAAACAAACAAACAAACAAACAAACAAACAAACAAACAAACAAACAAACAAACAAACAAACAAACAAACAAACAAACAAACAAACAAACAAACAAACAAACGAACAAACAAACAAACAAACAAACAAACAAACAAACAAACAAACAAACAAACAAACAAACAAACAAACAAACAAACAAACAAACAAACAAACAAACATGCGAGCTAGCCGATGAATGACAGAACGAACGAGACACTGAGCGATAGAACAAGCAACAGAGCAAGCAACGGACAAGCAATCAAACAAGTAAGCAAGCTGTCAAGCAAGAAACAAGCAGCTAATATGAGTAAGCGAGCTAACCTGTATTATACAAGCAGTCAGGCAGAAAAACAAGCAAGCAGACATGCAGTCAGTCAGGCAGGCAGACAGGCAGATAGACAGACAGGCAGGTAAACAAGCTAACACTTTTAAAAAAGCACTAATAAATACATATTATTATTTAATACTGTTTCAATTGCCTACTAAAATTTATCGCAACAAAAACAACTGTACATATGAGGTGTGACCTCACCTTAACCCTTACAGCGTGGGGATAGACTTTATACGTCAGAAACTGACGTCTACAGACTTCAGATTCTGACGTCTACAGACGTCACAATCTGACGTCTGTAGACGATCCCCACACGGTAATAGTAAAAACATTTATAAGGGCCATAGACCCATAACATAGGTATTCAAATGAATCGGAAAGATCTAAATAAAACATTTATGATGATTTCAAGTTGAAGAAAACCCATTGGTTTCCATGTTTTTTTTAAATAATTCGGCGTTGTGAGGGTTAACCATGTCAACTGGGTCAGGTTACTTTCACAAGTTGTTCCGTCATCAGCCAGTGAGTACTCGCCGTCCGCTGTGCACTGACATCTATACGTGTTCTGACCCACAGACAGACAGATATGAGCACATTTATGTGGTGACGAGCTGGACGAGCCATCTTCAGAGCAGGGATGATTCACTGTCAAACACAGAAAGTACAAAAAATAAATCATTCACACTTTACAAATACGAGTGGTTGAACTAAAACTACTATACACATGATACATATCACGCATGACCTCATGTTAACTGGGTCAGGTTGACTTCACTGATGATTAACTGTCACACCCAGAATGTACAAAAATTAAATCACTTCCCAGTAAATACAAAACATTTTTAAAACATTTGTACAATGTTGGACCATCGCCAAAGACGTTAGGCCGATGTTGTACAAATGTTTTGGTGTTGGCGGGTTTTTACAGAAAATACGAGTGTTTGATCCAATGTTGGTAATGATTGACTTGCACACACAGAAAGTAGAAAAAATAAATCATTCCCATTTTACAGCAAATAGGTGTGGTTTATCCAATGATGTTTTATTGTCAGGCCAGCGTCACAAACTGTGGGCCAACAATCAATCATTTTTGTTATTGATTGACTGTCACACACAGAAAGTACAAAAAATAAATTATTCCCACTCTACAGCAAATATTATGCGAGGCGTTTGATGTTGGGCCAGCGTCACAGACGGTGCGCCAACATTATTTATTTTTTAATAATTGATGATTTACTGTCACACACACAAAGATGCACCGCACACCTAATTCTAGAGCTGAGAAGGTGAAAGAAATCACTTTTATTATCATGATTATGATGACAGGCTAAAGCAGGTCATATTTTATTTGACCTTGCTGTGACTTTGACATTTGACCTTGATCACAAAAATAACATGTAAGCTGAATTATCCTTACAAAATGACATGTAAAAGAGGTATTACACTTGATTCTAGTGCTAAACGTGAAACAATTATTTTATCACATGACATATCCTGGGTTAATGGCGGCTATCTTGGAATTGACCTTGCTGTGACCTTTATGTCCACCTTTATAGATTTTGGTAAAAAAATTCTGGTCTAAGACGGTCATATAGAAACTATGTAGAAAAGAAAATATTTTCTCTCCAACTATCCCTATCTACAAGAATTTGAAAGCCTTATTGACTGGACTAATTCGCGTGGAATACTCTTGGCATAATATATAATGTGAAATCTGAGATCGTCTTTATTCTTTTGATTCTAATGTATCACACAAATTTTCATTCAATGAATTATATTTAAAATATGTGCGACGATGAGGCTTGAAGCTTTAACCCCAAATTAAATAATTATAATTTTCACCCACTTGAAGTTGTGTCTCGCTACCGCGATCCACAATTTCATATGGATGAAAATTACTTATATTTGTTTGATTGGAGACCAAACATTTGCAAATCCCGATGTTTAGGCACTCATTGCATTCCCAACAACCATGATGTAACTTGTTAATAAAACAGATTAAAAATGACTTTAGGCGAACTCAGCGCTTGAATGGTCCATGTTTAACCTTTTTAGCGCGGGGACCGGCCTTAGACGTCACTCTGACGTCTACATCCGTCAGATTCTGACGTCTAAACCAATCCCCGAATTGAAAGAATTAAAAATTTATAATGGGACCCAGAAATACCCATAATACGTGGGACCCATAATACGAGTATTCAAATAAAGCGGAAAGAGCAAACTGAGACATTTATGATGATTTCAAATTGAAAAAGCCCATTTATGGTTTATACAAAAATATCTCGGCCTTGTAAGGGTCACTACTAATTCGCTCACCTTTGGGCTGTAGTTGTATATCGTCTCCAGCTATATGTGTGATGTCGGCCTGTGAGTCTGTCACCCTCACTATCTGAGTTGGTCTTCTCTCGGTGTTCACCCTGATCACGGTAGAGTTAGCAGCTATATAGAGACTGTCAGTGAAGGAAGCCAAGCTGAAGCCGCTATGAGAGCTGATGAAGTCCGCCAGGTCCACCTGGTGTGATACCCTCAGAATCTCTGTGTCGTAGATGTAGAGCTGGAGAGACGACTCCTCAACCCAGTAAAGGTACCTGACAACAATAACATACACGTGTATACTGTTAGCCTCCAGATATTCAACAGAAAACATTCAGCCAGTTGTGGCTTAATGTTGGTTCAGCGTTGCAGATGATAGGCCAACATTAAACAAACATTGTTTCAATAACTCGTATTTTTAAGGATATATTTCTCCTCATTTTTATGCAATGCAATGCAATGCAATGAAATGCAATGCAATGCAATGCAATGTATTGCAATGGTGTGCAGTGCAATAAAATGTAATGTAATGCAATACAGAGCTGTGCAATGCAACACAATACCAGATCGTTTAAATTTATAATATCTGCAGTGAGTGAATTTTTCTCTGGTTAGCGTTCTGCACATGCGACGCAATGCAATACGATTATGCAATGGAATTCAATGCAATGCAATACAATGAAATGCAATGCAGTACAATGCAAAGCCATACAATGCAATTCAATGCAGTGCAACGCAATGCAATGCAATAAAATGCAATGCAATACAATGCAATGTAAGGCAATATAGTACAGCGCAAATCAATGCAATGCAGCACAATGTGAGGCGATGATGTGCACTGCACTGCACTGCAAAACAATGCATCGTAATGCAATACAATGTAATGTGATAAAAACAATGTAATGCAATGTAATGGGATGCAATGCAATACAATGCAATGCAACGCGATGTATTAGAATGATGTGCAGTGCAATGCAATGCAATACAATGTAACGTAATACAATACATTGTAAGAGGTCAGTGTATTTTATATATATGAATATGAATATTGCTTTACGTCGCTTTCTGCACAATCATGGCAATATCGCGACAGAAGGAAGCCCGAAGTCGGGACTGTGCACTACTTTTATTTTGAATGACTTCAAGGGTTCTTTATTGTGCACAGTTCCATAGGCAGCACTGTACACTCCATGCCTTTGGACAATTTGGAGCACTGTATATGCACAACCACGATGACAAATATCCGTCCCGACCGGGATTCGAACCTGGTACCCCCAGGTTACAAGCCCCGGTCGATACGAATGAGCCGTCGGGGCCGGCCCAGTGTATTTTATAATGTGAGTAAATATTACTTTATAGCGTTCTGTACATTGTGACAATATCGCGACAGATAAAAGCGCAAAGTTGGAACTATGCCCTACTCTTATCGAACCACTTCTCTGGCACAATGCAATAGGCATGATAGGGAGCACTACAGAAAAGTTTGGAAAAGTGTGCATGGACAACAACGGTTATTTGGCGCTCCAGTGGTTTAGATATGTAAAAAATAAATATCTGAACGTCATTGTCTTGTTAAAAAAACCCATACTTTTCTTTGGTTTACTCACTTATTTGCAATGACTAATCCGTCAGTTTTGAATCCACCAGTTCCTTCAAATAGTACTTGTGACTGCGAACCGTCTAATCTGGCCTGCATGATGGTAGTCCCTCTCTCAGTCCAAAATATAAAGCTGGAACAAACAGAGAACAGATAGTCAGCTCTGTTATTGCAACTGACACGTACTTTAAGCATGCGTGTGGTCAAGATTACCTTTAACCGCCAGTTTATTCACGATTTATACACTATAAAATGTGTAATATGAGATGTTCACCTAGAGACTGGATCCACGACTAGTCCTCTGGGCTCAATAGTCCCCGCGGTGGTCAACCATTGCCTGTTAGCTCCATCATAATCAATGTAGGAAATAACTCCCTCAGTGGAGTCAATCCAGTATAGGCGCTCTGCCAGCCAGTCTACTCCCAGCGACTCCACATGCATCAAGTCTGGGGAAATACAAACCATTAAATATATCGTCCCCTTGGATATGAAAGGGTGTATCTGTCACTTCACTGCAAGTGGCAGATACACCCTTTTCATATTCAAAGGGACGAATTATATCAGCATAAGAGCCCAGCCAGTCTATACACAAATAGTCTACCTGGATCACATCTGGCAAAATAAAAATGATTAAATATATCGTCCCTTTGAGTATGGAAGAGTGTAAGTTCAACTACACAAAGTGGCAGATACACACTTTCATATTCACAGGGACGGATGATATCAATATATGCGCCCAGCCAACCAGAGACTTTATGAACCAGATCTGACAAAATAACATTGATTACGACCCACGGCAGGTGGACAAGTAACACATGATGTTCGCTGATTTTGCGGTCAATTCTCAGTCGAATTTCATGAAATTTGGAAAGCACTATTTCTCCAAATAATCCCAACAGCGCTGAACATTTCGTTCCTTTTTATATGGAGTATTAAAACATTTAGAACATTTGACATGTATTAAACTGCAAATTATGACGTCCTTCTATAAACCCATTCTGACGTTTGTAGAAGTCATATTTTGATGGCTAAAGTCGATCCCAGTATTGAAACTAAGGGTTAAAAAGTGTTATACATTGATTAAAAACTGAAATTTAGAGGATTTACAGGACAAATTTTTTTTAAAATACAGAATTTACAAAATAAAAATACAAATTATTATGTTTGTTTAAAGATACTAAAACACACGAAAAAGACAATATTACATGTACTTGCGCTGACACGAATATATACTAACTTCTCGTGTATGCAGCGGTGACATTACTCTCAGTCATATCATAGACACGTATATTGTTAGATGACTCAAACAGTTATATCATAGACATTATATAGTAGGCTACTCGATGACGCAGCATTATATACCGGACATTAGTTCTATACTAACCTCTGAGTCATATCATAGATCTGTATAGTGCTGACTCATTATATTATTATATCATAGACATGTAGAGCGCTCGATGACTCGCCATTATATAGTGGTGGACTTACCTCGGGTGTACACTGTGGTGACATTGCCCTGAGTCATATCATAGGCATGTAGAGTACTGGATGACTCGCCATTATTTGACCAAAATACAAGACCTTTCGTCACGTCCACAATAAGTTTGTTAATTTCACCGTCAATCTGAAAAAAAAACATGATACAGACCCATGAATTAAATAATATATTTTGAATAATAAAAATCTATGATATATTCTAAGTTATCAGCAATATTAAAATACATGTACTTGTCATTTCATTTGACAAGCGAACAAATCATTTATTACGGTTGTCTTTTTTTAAAGACATGCAGTGACAAATCAGTGACAAATCAGCATTTAGATAATTTGAAATAGGTAACTTGACGTCATATAACTCAGGTCTTTCGAGCCTCAAATTAAAAAAATATATAGTTGGTGTCCCTAAATCCCCTTCAAATGCTGTGTGTTTAAGTAAGTATGGTGTAGGCCTACACCCACCTGACTGTACATGCTGTATTCTCGCCCATCCATGTAATAATTGATACTGCTAGCAGTGCTGTACAGAAACCGTGGAGGCAATACAGGACTCGAACCTGGAACAAACAGACACATGTGCAATTCACATGCATCGGATATTTAAATAAAAGTCACTCATTTTGTGAAGCCCTGCATAATCATCATAATTAGGAGCAGTGGTATCTCGCTGGACACGCGACGCTGTTGCGACGATGAATCAACGTCATTGACGTAGATTAAACGTCACAATAACGTCGTGTGCCCAATGGTATGCTTAAAACAAGACGAAACGAATGTGAGACAAAAAAGCGCAATCGAAGGGTGACTTACAATAGTTTAAATTTGTCCCTGAACGGTCATGGTGGTGGGAAGGCATATTATATTAATTGCAAAAAGGTTCTACCAAAACCACACAACTTTAATCTAGAACTCCTTAAGCCTTACTGCGCGGGGATCGATTTCAGACGTCAGATTCTGACGTGTAAAGTCGATCCCTGCTCTGAAAGAAGAATTAAAATAATTATAATGGCCGTAGACCCATAACATACGTATTCAAATAAAGCGGAAATAGCTAACTAAGATATTTATGATGATTTTAAATTGAAAAAAAAACCTTTGGTCTCCATGGTTTATACAAAAAATATTTCACCACTTTGAAGGTTTTGTTTCATTCATGTACATATGAAGGTATTGAATGTTATATTCCACCGAAACCAAGACGTCCTAATCGTGAATAGTATAGATTACACCTGGGTATTTGATAACACCAAGTCATTCTCAAGCCAGGCTCAACAGACGACCTGATAGTAATATAAGGTAAGTTTGATCAGCGGCTTTCTTCATATTGTTACAAAACATGTACAATTACAACATCTAACAGATGAACTTTTGATCTACGTTAGCATACTTGATATAAATTATTCGCTTTTGCTGATTTCTAACATTCATAACCGCTGCTCATTGGGTATTTTCTGCTGCTGATTAAGATTTATTTTACAACAAATTATTTTTACATTTGTAAACATTTACTTTTAAATGTTACGTAGATATTGCTTTTTTGTTTAGTATTGTTTTGCGATTTTCGTGGAAATTCAAGTTTTTTCTATCTCTACATATTGGAGCTGCAAATTTTTAAGTGTACGCTTTCTCAGATTTCATTACAAATTTTGCATAATGGTAACCTTTTCAAAACCTGTGTTTGCGGAGCAACACCAACGTGATCCAGTAGCTTATTATTATGATGTATTTCAAAATTTGTATTTCACGTATTTATCAAAAGCATAATAAAATTAAAGAATTCAAATTAATGAAGTACAAGAAATACCTGAATATTTAAGGAGTAAATCCAGCAAACACAAGACATCGACCTAACGTTAGATCAATGTTGGCCCACAGTCAACGAAGCTGGCCCAACATTGAACCAACACTGGTTCATTGTAGTGTGTATGCTGTGAACACGCCGCCCCACACTTTATTGATATTGATAATTACACGTGTAAAGAGAATAATGATAAATAGGCCTTGACCTTGAGTATTTATCAAATGATCACTAACTGATTTGGTAGCCGGTTTAAACCCCTTACTACAGCGTGTGGAGCGACCTTAGAATATTAACCCTTTCTGTCCGGGGACCGTCTTTATACGTGACGTCTGTAGACGTCAGATTCTTACGTATCGGTCACCGCACTGAAAATATTAAAATATTTCTAATGGTCGCAAACCCATAACATAGGTATTCAAAGGAATCGGAAAGAACTAACTGAGACATTTATGATGATTTCAAATTGAAAAAATGCCTTTGGTCGCCATGGTTTATACAAAAATAATTCAGCGTTGTGAGGGTTGAATATAATGACGGATTGTCCTGCTAATCAAAAATCCCACATGGATCGTAGGAGCAAACCCATGTATGTCTACTTTCCATCTGGGAATGAGATCTAAATTCAGAAACAAGTACACGCCGAGGTTTGATACGAAATAATTATGAATAAATGAAGCACAAGATTTGAAATTTAAGCCCCGACAATCTGTGGCCGAGCAAGCTACCTCTCGGTCACGGAGACTCCCAACAATACTGAACCTTTACAAGTGAGCGAAGAACATTTTTTTCTTATGAAGCCCGCATGCCGAGAGCGGGAACGGCTCGGCGTGACAGGCGGTAGGAGTAACCACTACACCCGGACCACCACACTACTTCCCGGACCACCACACTACTACGATCCAGCTTATATATCCCAGCTAACACTTTCAATTGACCCAATGCTGGTTCTGTGTTGGACCAGCGTCGTAGACGATGGACCAACACAGAACCAGCACTGGTTCATTGTCTGTTATTTGCTAGTATTGATTCAATATTGTTTTAACGCACCATCTCAGCTACGAACAAGCTTATATTGGTACACCATTGATTTTCCAACAATAAAATAACTTGTCCCCAATTTCAATATTTTATTAGTACCAGTAGACCCATTCCCACCTTATCAAAATGTTGGCGTAGGCACTAAAATCATGCATCAGTAGCTGAAAATGAATGAGATTTTGACATTTAAAGGAATTGTCGGCCATTTTGGACGCCATATCGAAAATTATACTTTTTGCATCATGGTTTAATATATAAATGAAACGAAATGAATGGGGTTTTATGCTACCTTTGTGCACATATAAGCTAAACTGGGCCAGGAGAACCTCACGAAAAGAGAGATGAATGAGATGACACTGCAATCCAGACACAGGCTTTGGAATTTGTGGCCTGTCGGTCTGAGGCCGAGCACGCTACCTCTCGGTCACCGAGGTTTTCTACAATATTGAATCATTACGAGTGAGCGGGGAGAAAACATTTTTGTTTCTTTGAAACTTAAAAGCCAGAGTGGGGTTCGTACCCGCGATCTCCGACTTTCGAAACAGGTAGCTTTACCACTGCACCAGGGCCTCCACCCATGGTTTAATATATGTTGGTAAACTTTTGCTATGTATTGTTATTAAGCACACCGTTGAGAAACATTTTGTTACAATTTAATTGAGGGCGGTGAATATGGTAATATATTTCATTACAAGTATCATATGCAGCCGATTAAATATCCCAGGCAAAACTAGCCATTCGCCCAATGCCGGTTCAATGCTGGGTCAGCGTTGTAGACAATGAGGTACATTGAGCTAACATTGTGTCAATCCTCTTGTTCGTGGGGATATGATGCCAACAATTTCCTTGTAAACACCGGTATAATTGCCATAATCACAGCCATTAAACGTTTAATTACATTGATATGGATGAGTGTCACTTGAATCGTATCAATAATTACACGAGACAGCATCCCAGCAAACACGAGTCATCGACCCAATGTAGGTACAATGCTGGGCCAGCGTCGCAGACGGTGGACCAGCATTGAACCAACATTGAATCGATTTCTCGTGTTTGCTGAGATGTACAGTTAGAGGTCAGGCGAAATTATAGGCGTTCAGCGATTGTAAAATGAAGCGAAAATAATGAATGGGGTTTTAGGCCACCTTTGTGCACATGTATGCTTAGCCGAGTAAACAACGTCTCTGGGCGAGCGCAGCGAGCCGTAGGCCGATCAGCGCTAATGTATGCTAAACTGAACCATGTGAACCAGGAGAACCTCATGAGGATTGTGAGATGAATGAGATGACACTGGGTTACCTTCATAGCCCCCTCGACCCCTCGACCCACAACCCTCGACCTTCGACCCTCAATCCACACCCCTCGACCCACAACCCCCTCGATCTTCAACCCTCAACCCCTCGAATCACAACCCCTCGACCCTCGACCCACAACCTCGGCCAATCTGAAATCTTTTTTTTTTTCAAAAGTCCAGTTCAGTTATGTAGGTTTAGTCTACAGGTCTAATGACAATAGGTATTGTTTATTTTATTATTATATCAATGATTTTGTCCAAGACGTCGGAGTCTCATGTTGCTGGGTGAGGACACTGCACCCAGCAAACACGACAGGTTGATCTAATGTTGGTTTAATGTTGGGCCGACATCGTAGACGGCGGGCCATCCTTCAACCAACATTGGATGAACGTCTCGTGTTTCCCGACACTGGAGTCTATAAATCTATAAATAGCAAGCGTGTTTTTCAGCTCAAACCATGATTCGTACCGAACAGATTATTGTTTTAGTGTTGGGCAGCGTCTTAGACGGTGGCCCAACTTAAAAAAAAACATTGGGTCGACGCCTCGTTTCTGCTGGATAAGGATACACGCTATGTGCGACACATAACCATAGGCCTAAGGCTATTATGTTTTTTTCTCTCTTTTAGATGAGCGCGCGCATTAGATTTAGGTGGGGTTTTTCTGCCCAACGCGCGCATTGGAATGTTGCCGATTTTCGAAAAAAAACAGTTAATTTCGGGAGATAAATAAAACATTTCGAAAAAAAAAGTTAATTTCAAGAGATAAAAAAACATTTTTCCAGATGTATGTTTTTTTTGCTTGTTTATTATGACGCCTAAGTTCAATGTTTGTTTTTCTTAAATGTTTTTTTTACCGCCCTCCCTCTTTAGATTTTGGATTTTTTCTGATCTAAAACAGAAAATTAAACATATAGGGCCTAAGCCGTTTTCAGTGCTTGATTAATGTTGGACCAGCGGTGCAGACTGTGAGCAAACATTTATCAATGTTTTTTGTTTGTCCGTTTTTAATTTTATAGACTACTGCTGATACACTGCTTCAGTCTAGTGTAGTGGCCAAAATTTCACAGCTGATTAGTTTTTGTTACCACACATAAGACATTTTGTTTATGAATTTACTATCCATACCCATGGACTCTGAAAAGTGCGTTTTCCATTGCCGGAAGTTGCTGTTTAATTGATTATTATGCAAATTAGACAGGCATTGTCTAATTCTATAATTTTAAAAGTAATTGTCATAGGTTCCCTATGCTGCATATTCCTTACATATTGGGTCAATATTGGCCCAGTGTAGCAGACGGTGAGCCGACATTGATCTGACATTGTCTCAACCTCTCGAAGGTCGATGGGGTTTTCGAGCCAACATGGCACGGGAATGGTCTGCTGCAGGCCTATTTCCGGTGTTCCCAGCAAACTCGAAGCATTGAAACAATGTCAGTTTAAGGTTGGGCCAGCGTCGCAAAGGGTGGGCCAACTTAACCCAACTTTATTCCATTTTGTCGTGGTTTTAGGGGATAGATGTTTCCTGCCTAACTTTCCCAGAAAACCCCCAGCAAAGTCATGAAGGTAGGCCTATAGCCTACAGGTACAAGCCAACCTCTCGCCGGCGAGGGGGGAGGGGGGGGGGGCCGAGGGAGTATTTTTTAAATACAAACTCTGCATTAAATAGTCTAGTCTGAATAATTTACTTCAATATTCTACCCGTTTTTTAACATGTAGACTTAGTAGGCCTAATCAAATTTGAAATAGTCTTGTTGAAATTATGTGAGGATGAATAATCTACTGCTCACCCCGCCCCCCTCAGATAACAGACCATAAATATAGCTGCGATTAACAGATTATTTATCTGGATTTTTGGTGGGTCGAGGGGGTTGTGGGTCGAGGGGTTGTGGGTCGAGGGGGTTGTGGGTCGAGGGTCGAGGGTTGTGGGTGAGGGTTGGAGGGGGTCGAGGGGGTTATTAAAGTAACCATGACACTGCCCTCCAGACACATAATTTGAAATTCGAGCCCTGGCGGTCTGAGGCCGAGCACGCTACTCCTGCGGTCAGAGAGGCTCCCCACAATATTAAAATATATTGAATATTTACGGGTGAGCGGGGAAGAAACATTTTGTTTCTGTGAAACTTTAATGCCAGAGACGGGTTCAAACCCGCGAGTTCCTACTTTCCAGGCAGCTTTAACCACTGCACCAGGGCCCCCGCCCTTCAACGTTGTATGATTTTTTTTATTTAAAGTCATGCACAATCAAAAGAAGTTTTGATGACACCATTTCAGGCTTATTTACCATGGGTCGTGGGAATATTGGTATTAACGGACAGGGAACTTCATCTCTACACAAAACTACCCAAATAATTCAGTTTTCATCTCAATTAAAAAAAAACAATATGCAAGTATTTGTATTCAACCACTTGAAGTTGTCGGTCACATGAGGTAACGGAGTACAAATAAAAACGGTGAACATTCGAATTATTTATAGGGGCCTATTGGCGCTCAAAGAGTTGATTTAGATCAGTCAGAGAAGAAACATGAAGTAAGAGTCAAACATACATGTATATGCCTACCCTGTGTGCTAACCCCTTTAACATGTTCAACGAGGAAACCGATTTTTGACGTCAAAATCTGACCTCTATGACTTCAGATGCTGACGTCTAAAGTCGATCCGGCCTGCACTGAAGTCTAGAGTAAAATATTTATACTGGCCGTAGACCCATAACATGGGTATTCAAATTAATCGGAAAGAGCTAACTAAGACGTTTACATGTGGTTTATGATGATTTCAAAAATCCATCAGTCTCCATGGTTTATACAAAAATGTTTCAGCGTTGTAAGGGTTAAGATGGCAAATGTAACCGTGTAGGTCCGAGGCATTATACATTATGAGTTAACCCCTAGAACACTGAGCTATTCCATTTAAATTTTTAGTCCCTTGAAGTTGTGTCTCGCTACATGGGCGGGGGCCCTAGGGTAGTTGTTAGCACCGCTGCCTTTCACGCTAGAGTTCGGGGTTCGGTTCCCGGTCTCGGCGGTTTGAAAGAAACAAAAAATGTTTCTTTCCCATCCACGCGTGAAACTCAGTATTGTGGGGAGCTTCCGTGACCGAGAGGTAGCGTGCTCGGCTTCAGACCGCCAGGGCTCGAATTTCGAATCCTGTGTCTGGAGGACAGTGTCATCTCATTCATCTCACCATCCTCAGGCGGTTCTCATTGCCCAGTATAGCCTATATGTGCACAAAGGTGGCCTAAAACCCGATTCATTTCATTTTTGTCTCGCTACCGCGATGCACAACTTTAATATGTTTAAGTGACTGAAAATGTGTGTGATTTGCGAAATTAAAGTCCCAACATATTATATCAATGTTTCAAGATTGAAAGTATATATTACTTTTAACAACTTGCTATACAGGTGCTAGTAAAACACAGATCTACTGAGGTCGACATCAGTGCTCTAAGGGTTAAAGAGTGACACATACCTTGGGTGTTGGCGATGAGCTGGAGACACACAGTGACGAGCCACAACAAAACACACGATCCCATCCTCAAACTGAAAATACAACGGCATTTACAAGTCATCAAGAATCACAAAAACTTCATTCTTTCTGTTACACACCCTACTGGGAGTGTATATCCTTATTGCTATTAAGTGTAATATGTTTGAAAGATATTATATATATATTCCAATATATATTCCAACTCTTATTACAGGCGTGCAGTTTAATCTGACCTTGGTGTGGACCAACGAACAAGATATAAATCTGATACATAAGCACTGATAAAGGATTCAAGTCAATTATTCAACTATGTACATCGTATATGGCATAGCGACAAAGTGAATCCGTCCATTTAACTCTATTGCAATCGGTTACCGTGGGATGGGGGCAGTATTGTTGATGATCGCTGTAGGTGAACCGAGCTGTTTTCTTTAAAGTTTACTGAAAACTGATCATATAAACGACTCGCTTTGTAGTTACAATACTGTAAGAGGGTCGCATCTAGCTGTCACCGTCACCAAGATGATCAAATATCCCAACAAACACATGGTGGGTGAATGTTGGGCCAGCGTTGCAGACGATGGGTCAGCATTAAACGACATTGGGTCAACATATCGTGTTTGCTGCGACCACAGGTGGCGCCACTCGCATGAACTGTATTGTAGTAATAGTATCACTACAATACAGTTCATGCGAGTGGCGCCACCTGTGCTGCGACTCAGAGGTTCATCTCACTACACATCTTAAAATTAAGATTATCCTATTTTTTCTTATCTCCATTTAATTAGAAAAGTTAATCTTAATTTTTCTAATGTTTACTTTTCTAATAGAAATGAGAGAAAATTAAAATAATCTTAGTTTTAAGATGTTTAGAGGTCACTGGGAAGCTGGCGCAACATTGACCCTTGTGCTGATAGAACGGTATATGATATATATATCTTGTTTGATTTGTTTTAAAAGTCACGTTTGGGGGGTATGGTTTAATGCTCCCTAAATACGCCCCTGGGCATCTTCCTAATACATAGGTATTTTGTTGCATTTTCTTTTCCTTCGACGTCTAAATTGGCGCAGCAATTGTGACAAAATTTACATGAGTTGTGAATGCATTAAGCAATTCACATTGGGTTGTGAATGTCTGAGCAATATATATTGAGATGTGAAAGCATGAAGCATTTTATATTGAGGTGTGACTGTCAGAAGCAGTTCCCATTGAGGTGTGAATGTCTGAAGTAATTCACATGAGGTGTGAATGTCTGAAGCAATTCACATGAGGTGTGAATGTTGAAGCAATTCACATGAGGTGTGAATGTCTGATGCAATACACATGAGGTGTGAATGTCTGAAGCAATTCACATGAGGTGTGAATGTCTAAAGCAATTCACATGAGGTGTGAATGTCTGAAGTAATTCACATGAGGTGTGAATGTCTGAAGCAATTCACATGAGGTGTGAATGTCTCAAGCAATTCACATGAGGTGTGAATTTCTGAAGCAATTCACATGAGGTGTGAATGTCTGATGCAATTCACATGAGGTGTGAATGTCTGAAGCAATTCACATGAGGTGTGAATGTCTGATGCAATTCACATGAGGTGTGAATGTCTCAAGCAATTCACATGAGGTGTGAATGTCTCAAGCAATTCACATGAGGTGTGAATGTTAGAAGCAATTCGCATTCAGGTGCGAATGTCCGACGCAATTCACACCTTAAGCTGAATGAAAGTGCCCTTGAATACACCCTTTAAGCGCTCAGCGAGATAATAGTATTGTGTAAATCGTTTTATTTACCGATCAGATCACTGTTTAAACACCAAGATTGGCAATTGTTCGGTCTCTAATCAAACAAATATGAGCAATTTTCACCCACTTAAAGTTGTGAGTCGCGGTAGCGAGACACAACTTTTAGCGGGTTTAAGGGTTTGGAAGGTTAAACACTAAATAATTATACGTGTGGATATGCCGGTACATAATTACCTTATCGGCCATACACCCAGCCTCCTGGGATTTCTAAAATTCGTTTGATTCACAATAAATAATTGCTATTTAGAAGCAAGATACTATTACTTGCAGCCACAGAATGATCCTTCAGGCAAATAAATTATTTGCTAAATTGATAATTATGTCCACACTTTCAGTACGCGGAATGTGTATATGTGTGTGACTGCTCTATATTTTTCATTCATTCTGAAGCTGACAATTTCTAGCTCCCGAATTACATATACCACGTCATTAAAAAAGAGACTTTTATAATGTACCATTGGAATTTGTGTACCTATACATTTGATCATTTTCTGTCAACAGTTTTATTGGAAAATGCCTATTTAAAAAAAACTAGACAGCAAATTCGTATGTCAGCATTGAGCATTGAGCAAGGCCGAAGACCTAGAAACTTACTCTGTACTGACATGTCCATTTTTTGTTTTGGTCAAGAATCAGAGAACTTATTGAGTGGCGTTCAAACACGGGAATTGCGCATTTAAATGGTGGATGTAATTATGTTGATGGCGTGATTAGATGTTAAATATTACGACACGGTCTGCTTAACAGATTACTACTGTCCTTGGAAGGTGGCGGTTATAAACAAGAAGCGGACCAGATGGCACGTAGGGGGGGGGGGTATTTCCAAAATAAATGAGTTAAATTACAGGGAAAAGTTTGCTTTCGATACGTGTTTAAGAGTGATAAGTGTCGAGCTTACTCTTTTCATTAGAAAGTTAAGACTGAAGAAAAATGAAATAAATAATAATTCATCAAATAATTTATATTTTCACACGCTTGTGTCTAGCTACCGCGATCTTCAAGTGGGTGAAAATTACTCATATTTGTTTAATTTAAACACGTATTTCGCTCCCAATAACTGTGTTTTAAACGGTGATTAAAACGGATTGAAAACAATATTAGTCGTGCCTAGCGGTGTAAGGGTTAGTTATGTCAAATCACATGTAAATTATATACATGTACACTTTATTAGCACGTTGCATATCAGATTTTAAACATGTTATTATCAATCAGCAAGATTCAAAAATAGTTGACCTCCATTTTGTCAGATCTGAATATTTTTCAGTCACTTGAAGTTGTGGATCGCGTCAGCGAGACACAACTTCAAGTGGGTGAAAATTTAAATTGAATAATTTGGCGGTTAAAGGGCTAAAATCAGACTTGCCATTTATATATTTAAACAAGCATAGGGTATACACATCATAACCACTTAAAATTAGGTTAAACAACAAGCAGCATTATCATGATACATGTTATTATTATATGATATAATTTGAAGGAGAAATTGGTATTTAATTTGCTAGATTGACATGACATCTTAATTCAAATTATTAAAAGTAATTTTACCTACTTCAGGTTGTGGATCAAGATTAGCCCTTCCCGGACGGTATCACTGTGCACAGTGATACCGTCCGGGAAGGGCTAGATCACGATGGCGAGACGCAATTTCAAGTGGGTAAAATTTAAATTCTATTATTAATGTAGCTCTTTAAAGATTCATATTGTATAGGGTGTGTCTCTGGCTTGATCGAAACACCACGCTGTCAATCTCTGCCTGGAAAACAGACGAGAATCAGACGAAAAATGCATACAAACAGGCATCGGGGTGGCTTTACTCACGTATTATAGAGTATTCCAAATATAATTTTCCTATGGTTGTGAACAGTTTTTACACTTCACTTTTCGGTGATGTTTCATTGATTCTCTCGTCAGTTTTGTTTCAGATAATAATTATCTTCCTGTAATATGCCCACATGCACAGATGGATGCAATATGTCTCCAGTATGTTTACATATGAATTAGAAACTGATAAAAGGTGATGGATTATAAGGACGATGCCATTTTCTGTGACTGTTGATGCTCTCGATCTTGGTGTGAAATACAGAATACTGAGATCAGTGCACGCTGAAGGGTTTTGTATACACTGTGACCCAAATGTGTACCCCGAACACAATCCCGGCGAACACAAGACGTTGAACCAATGTTGGGTCAATGTTTGCTCACCGTCTACGACGCTGTATCAACATTCAATCAACATTGGTTCAACGTCTTGTGTTTGCTGGGTAGGCACTGTAAGCACGCAAGTAGGAAAGATATGTGGAACCAATGTTGTTTCAATGTCGCAGACGGTGGGCCAACGTTAAAACAACATTGTTTCAACGTCTAGTGGTGGACGGATCCCAGAAGTGTATCAATGCCAGAAAAAAGCAATAGGCCTACCTTGGAGGCTTGGACCAATGGAAAGGAAATGAATCGGGCTTTAGGCCACTTCTGTGCGAGGAGAACTTCCTGAGGATGGTGAGACGACACTGCCCTCAAGACATACGATTCGAAATTCAAACCCTGGCGATCTGAGGCCGAGCACGCTACCTCTCGGTCACGGAGGCTCCCCACAATACTGAGTTTTACGAGTGGATGGGGAAGAAACATTTTTGTTTCTTTCAAACCGTCGAGAACGGGAAACGAGCCCCGAAATCTAGCGTGAAAGGCAGCGGTGCTAATCACCACCCTAGGGACCCCGCCCTTTTGGACCAATGTAAGCATACTGTTGGTCCAACGCCTAGATCCCTGGACCAGCAATAAACCAACATTGGATTAACTCATTGTGTTTTTTGGGCGAAACAGGATGCTCAACTAATGGTGGCCCGATGTTGGGCCAGCATTGTGGACGTGGAAGGGTCGATCCTACCCAGCAAACACCAGATGTTAAACAAGTTAAAGGTGATCTATCACCCCTTATATATGGTAGGAATAATTATGTCTTTATATGGGGTGATTGGCTATCATGTGACCCTCTCAGAGGGTCACATGATAGTCAATCACCCCATATAAGGAAACACTTGTGCCCCATCTTGTGGCAACTTTGATTTATTTGTCACAAATTTATTCATACTATATAAGGGGTGATATGTCACCTTTAAAGGCCTATACCCAGGCAAATGGCATGTTTTTGTTTTGGCTCTGTTATATCTTTTTGAGTGTTTGAATGACTGAAGGAAAAATTCAGATAGATTGCAACTTTAAGAAACCTCAGTTGGCTACGTAATCAGGTTTCGAAAAAGACGAATTATGACAAAATGTCGGTCATTATTTTTTGTCTTTTAGACCCACCCCTTTGTTAATGCGGTCGCCATGTTTGACAGGAAAGTGACATCTAGTCACCGATTTGATTATTTCCTTCTTTTTTATAATTTACTAGCCAAAATCTATGACAAAAAGTTCTTAACTCGTATTAGGATAAGTATGTAAGGTCTCAGATGTATCACATCGTCAAATCATTGCTTTATGGTGCTTTCCCAACGGGTCTCACATTTCCAAATACAAAGGCTCAACACTTCTAAACTCGGCCAATCGACATGTTTTACATCTCTGCGGGACATCGTGAACATCGCCAAAATACAGAGGTAATATTCATGGGATGTCCGTGGCTGTAGTGACAAAAAGGAAGTGATTTTCCTCAGTGTTGATCCTTTCAAAGAAAAACAAATCTACATCGGACCCTTCAACTAGACCCTCAGCGGCTTGGTCAAACCCATATAATTCAAAGGGATGATTGTTAGAAATTGTATGAACATTCCGAAATACACACTCACCGGGTACATATCTCTTTCAAATGGATGGAGAAAGATAATATAGATTTACGATGATATAAGCCTATATGACACAATTTTTAACTTTGAAACTTTTAAAGTTTAAGGCACTACCGAATGGGCCTTTAAACTAAATTCAATGTTGGTCCAACGACTGCGGTGCTAGCCCAATAACGAACAAACATTAAGATAACGCATTGGGGGTCAATATATTAATCCAGCGTCACAGACGATGGGTCTACATTAGGGCCCCACATATATCAAAAATCAAACCAAACGGTTGTGTGCTCACATATATTTTATTGTTCAGTGATAGTAGGCTTATATATCCATGTTTAATAACTGTTTGAATCAAATTCAATTAACATGTTAACACGTTATATGCATTAGTTTTAGAGAATATGCCTAAGTTATAAAAATATCAATAACATTTAAATATAAATGTGAATTTGCCATTTGTAAATAGTGAACAAGTACTGATGTAATTCAGCAATAAGGGCCTAAGCCAAAGATTATAACATTAAATACAAACATTCCATTTTTCCATTACAATAGGTGGCACGCAATATTGTCAATAAGCAGAAATACATCTGTATTATGTATTTCTGCTATAAGTCTACAAACATTTTTAACTTGAATTTACGGCTGGGTCTGTCACTAGCTTTGTGTTTGAAATTATTCCCATATAAGGTTATAATATGTCCGTCTATGCAAATGGCGAATACGTTGTTTTCCTTTGGTATCGCTGAAACACAAACAAAAAATAAGTTGTTACATTCCGGTAAACAGAAGCTGATGAACACTGGTGATTTAACCCTTACACCTCAAAGAACGACTATACTCGTTTGTGATCTGTTTTATTAGCTAATTAACCCTTTAAGCGCTGAAATATTTTTGTGAAAACCATGGAGACCAAAGTATTTTTTCAATTGAAATCATCATATGTCTTAGTTAGCTCGTTCCGATTTATTCGAATACTTATGATGTGGGTCTGCTATGTCTACGGTCATTATAAATATTTCTCCTCTTACAGTGCGTCATAATCTGACGTATACATTGCGGGGATCGACTTTAGGCGTCATAATCTGACGTCTACAGACGTCAGATTATGACGCCTAAAGTCGACGTCAGATTATGACGCCTAAAGTCGATCCCCGCACTGTAGGGGAGAGTCGGGTTAGTTGAGCCACAGGGTTAAATGATCCACCCCCTCGCATTTCAACATATGGGATTTTAAGGAAGTTTCAACACCACCTGGTGATTAACTGTGATATTACTTACATGGCCACGTTGTGGTCTCACCACCCTAAATAAGCCGAAATCACGGCAGGTGTATACTAATGATGGAATCATCACACAAAATATTTTCAATGCGGCTGTTTCAACCTCTGTTGCATTAAAAACAAATACAAAGAAGTTATATTTCTGTGAATATTTAATAAGTACACAATGTCTCCTTCATCCCGGATATCAGATATAACTGTTTCGTGATAATCTGACAGGGATACAGTGGGTAAAAGGATGTGTGTCTGGTCTGTGAAAGAGGGTATGAATTTAAGCGTAATTTATAATATAGTGACCTTTTTGCACACTAGGGGGCCTAGCTCGAAATCTGTCGGGGTGGCAACCCCTTATCGGAGCTGTTTTTGAAAATGCACAGTCCAGGCTTCATTATGATATGCGACACTAGATAGGGGGGAGGGCAAAAAGAAGTAAAATCGGCCGGTGGAATTGAGGCATTTTACATGTATTTCAATGTGACTTGCATTTGGGGTGGTGAGACCTTGTGAGCACAGATCATTTTGCAGGTGAAGAGTTTTGTGACACAAAAATGCATTTTTCGCTGTAGTCAGTAGAATTCAGATATTATAATGTTTGCATTAATATTACGGAAGCAATAGGGATTCTGTAAATTCTTGCTATAAGGTTAGGCAGTCAAATACATAAAGATAGTCTATGTCAATGTAACACTCAACTTGGATCATTGAAATGTCACAAAATTTTACATTTTATACAATATGGCTGGTGTGGGGTAAGTTGAGCCAATTAAGATGGGGTAAGTTGATCAACCGGCTCAATTAACCCCATTCATGGCTCATCTTACCCCAGTAGGTAAATACATTATTACAAAATGTGGATTAACTAACTCCACTCGACATGGCTCATCATACCCCAGTGGGAATATAATATATTATGTTAGAATCTGATATAGTGTAACAAATGACATTTTATAATAGGTCAATATAATAAAGACACATAATAATAGTATATTTCTTCTTAATAATTACAAAAAGACAATGATCCATGCATCAATACAGGCTATAATGCCGATTGTATTACTTGGGACTTCGAAGAGATTTGTCAACAAATTTGTCCCTTATCAGCTTATGTGAAGTGTTACTGTTTTTATTTTTTATTTTCTGGACAAAAAATAACATTTTGGCATGTACATTTGTCAATTGTGAATTTTTACCATAGGTGATCAACCTACCCCCTTGCTTGGCACAACTTACCCCATACAGCGGGTTAATTGAGCCACTTTCACCACTCTCAGTTGTGCATCCATAACTTTTTTTTAATTGTTCTTTTCATCTTTCATTGATGTTGGATATATATGTAATATATAGCCATGTTTTAAAAATATCCCAACCATTCTGCGATCAACTGGGAAAACACCAGACAAAATATTGTAAAAAGTGGCTCAACTAACCCGCCTCGCCCCTAAAGGTTAAACATGTCAATTCACAGTAATTGAGTGTGAAAGGGGTATTTAAATATCAAGATTTGCGATTTCTAAATCTTAAATTAAACAAACGAGTAATGAGTAATTTTCGCCCACTTGAATTATGGGTCGTCGCAGCGAGACACAACTTCAAATTGGTGAAAATTTAAATTATTCAACTTAAGTTTATGGGTTAATATTGGGTCAGTGTCCCAGTTGTTGATGGTTAAACATTAAAACAACAGTGGATCAACGTCTCTTTTTTCCTGCTAAATAAAATTAGTTGAATACTGTTGATTGAACGTTAGGTCAGCGTTACAGACGTTGGTCGAACATTAAGAGCACCAGTGGGTGAACGTCTCGTTTGCTGAGATAACGTATCACATCTATGAGAAAAATATATTACTACAATTATTTTTCAAATCCATCATACGTTTTTTCACACCAAAAAAATACAGTCGAACTTTTTCAAAACGAGCTCACTTACAACGAATGTATGGACATAACAAAATTATTTTTTGGAACGGATCGTTCCCCATACCAGCATACAATTGCTTACTGCGAAATTATCTACTTATATTACTGTCAAATTTAGTTATTAGAAACCATTTGTCGATCCTTTTATTCACATATTATTCACATTAATGGTGTGAAATTGAAAAAATACAACGGAAAAAAATAAACAATAATCTCCATGTATCATGTGTATGGCTTACTTGTCTACCATGGTCTTACTTTTAACTTTGTCCGCCTTTGTGACTATCCTGAAGCAGGTCTTCATTTCCTGTAGTAATATTCCTGTCTGTCCAACATAGGATGGACACCTGGACTGGGACACGGTTATTATGGCTCCATGAAAGTCTGCTTTCAGCAATTTCATTTCTGCAGAGGGAACACTTGCTGGATAATTCACTAATCTGTAACAAACAGAACAAATTAAGAATTAATCATGTTAATGGAAATACTATCAGATGGGGTTCTATAACGTTACGTGTCAAACAATACTTATATATTATTTTCAACAGACGCATTTGTTCAAACGTGTGTTGGGTTAAGCATTGAGCATGTGAAGTAGACCATCATATCACCTTTCGAAGTTAACAAGTTCCCTCATGTAATCTTTCCATAATTCATGCAGGGGCAAGTACATTTCATATCTGAAACAAAAATTCAGAAATATATGAGAACCGAGTAATTGGAGAGTAGAGTAGTTGACAATTAGAATAATGGTGCATATAAAATATTACATTAAAAAAATAATCGTTATATTAAAATTTCACTCACTTTTGTTCCTCCGGTTTTAATTCAAATATTTTCATGTCATGTTTTTGTTTAGCAGTCAATGTCTTCCGTCTTCGCTTAGCTTTTTTTATTGGTTGTTTGCTTTTGGTAGATTTAAATGCGTCCAGAGAATGAGCTTTATTACATAGTTCTTGTAAAGGACCATCTTTACCATGACGACTTGGTGGGGTGATTCTCTCCAAGAAAGAATCCAGAAAACGTTTTCTCCCTCCGGTTAGTTCGTTTGTTGTCTGAAATTGCGATATTATTTTTAACAATATGCTCCACATTTTATTTCATTGAGAAAGAAAACCTGTCATACATTGTGATTGTTCACAATGTTACAGTTACTGTCAACTCAAATTTAGACTAGATAAAGCGTCATCAGAGATTGCACTGAGGCACATGATTGTGACATTTTATTCATTTATTTCACAGAAAAACAGGTGTTATGACACAGAAAGTTGCAAAATAATAAATTGAGATGACATTGAAATGTCTGAACAGAACAGTGTATGAAAAATACTCCAAAAATATCGAAGTTTGAATTATAAAACATAACATATATAGTTCCACTTAAATTGCTAATTTAGTGTTATCCATGTAAACTGACAGCCATAAAAATAACAGGCATATATACAGGTTACCCTCAGCAGGGCATATATAATATAATCATCACTAGGGAAAATTTCCCCTGGGAAATATTACATAAGATTTTCTATATGGTGGGCCCTATAAATATTTACTTACTCTCAAATTGACATCTGATACAAGGGCAGCTTTTGGTATATTGCTGTAAATTTCTTTCGATGAAACATTCATTTGCTCAGCCATTCTCAAAAATATGTTTTTAGTTCCTGAAAAAGACATTTGAAAGCAATCAATATAGGGCCGTATCTAGTCAAACGGATGGGGTACAGGGCAACCATCCGGTGATAGACGGGGACCTGGCGTCTGGGGGCATGTTCCACAGGTAATTTTGAAAAAATGCTCTTTAAAATGTTGCATTCTGGTGCAATCTAGATGTAAAATTTAATGACAATTTGCACTCATGTTTTGCATTACAACGCATTTTGGGGATATATGGGGGGGGGGGGGGTTACATAAAAAACGGCCCAGCCCTGCCATGAGCATATTAATTACAATTTTCACTCATGTTTTGTATTAGAACGCATTTTGAGGATATATCATGCAGGCAGGTCACTACAGGGTATAACATTTTTGTTTTGATTCCAACAGTATCTGTGACATGATTCTAACTTGGTTATCCCCCCCCCCAGCATGAAATTTTGAACAAATATTGACGTTGGGCCAACATTGGCTCAACTTATGTAGGCCCTATTAGGCCTACATGAGGGATTCTATATTTTTAGGCACCAGTGATGATATTTTCCTTGATATATGAGATTGTCTGAATATTGTCAAAAATTTAAACACATGTCAACCTAGCTTTGTTTATTGACATAGCGTTGTCAGCAGAGCTTAATTTCAATTTTAAATGCTTATTTTTATCAATTTAAATTTTTCTTACCGTTATGGAGAGACTAATTTACCGTTATGGGGAGACCAATTTATGTTACGGAGTAATCTTCAAACCTTAATTTTTCAGTGACCCTTCTACAAAAGTATACCATATTCAACAAGTAGTTGAACATGGCTATTATAATGTTGATCACTTAATTTAGAAAGAATCACTTTATGGCAATAACCCTTAAATAATGAAATAAGCATTACTCTCCGTTACGATTATTGTCGTTATGGAGAGTAAGGCCACTTGTTTTTATTTCTCTGTTTTAGATCAGAAAAAATCCAAAATCTAATGAGGGAGGGTGGTAAAAAAAAACATTTAAGAAAAAAAAACATTTAGCTTATTTTTGGAAAAGACCAAATAAAAAAAACATTTGACAAATTTCTAGAAAAGTTAATGAGGGCGACGAAATATAAAAAAAAATTGACCTTTTTTTAAAAAAGTTAATGAAGACGACGAAAAAAACAAGGAAAAATAAATAAATGGAAAATTGTTTTTTATCTCCTGAAAAAAAATTAGTTTTTTTTATAAATGTTTTTTTATCTTCCGAAATTAACTGTTTTTTTTCGGAAATTGGCAACAATCTAATGCGCGCGCTGGGCAGAAAAAAAACACATGTTTTTTTTGGTAATACGCGGCCTAAATCTAATGCGCGCGCTCATCTAAAACAGAGAAAAAAAACATAGTGGTCTAATAATAACGAACATTGTCTCTCCATAACAACAATTATTTCTGTTATGGATTGACAATAAACAAATACTAAACTGCTAAATATCGATGCTAACACAATTTAAAAGACAAAAAGAAAAATTAATATTTCAACAAGTGTCACTTGTTGGTTAAAATACCAAATTCATAAAGGTTTATAGCTATTTTTAAATGAGTAAAACGGTAATTTGTGACTACTTTTTCTCTCCATAACGTGTTTATTTTTGTTATAGAGAGACAGAAAATACGCGTTATGGAGAGACGTTTTTTTTACTAAATCGTGCATAGCATCTATACATTATCCTATACTATGATTATTTTTGTTTTTTTTTCAAATGAGGTTGAAGTAGGCTTGGAGGTTGTAGGGTGCTTAAAAGTTTAATTGCAGTATTTATGTGTAAAAAATCGCGTTATGGAGAGACGTTTAATAAAAATACTCACCCGAAGACTTGCACAAACCTTAGATTATTTCTAAACAAAAACACATTTAATATATTTTTTTCACGATTCACTGCATAAAGGTCTTGCGCAACTGTTTTGCACCAGACAAGTGATATCTTGGTCAGAAAAAGTATAGAAATTATCTGAGAACTATGAGCGTTACGGAGGGTCGCTGCAACGTGGGACAGACATAAATTGCATATAAAGTGGTAAGATAATAAAATTATTTTTAAAAATTTGTATATTATTTTATAGATAGTGTTTTGCACTAACATTATATCAGAAACAAATATAATATATAATACATGAAGTCTAGAATAAATCGCCTGTTTATGTGGGATTTAGAATGTGTGACAAGGCTTTTTGGCTAAAATTGGCTAAATTTACATAATATTTCTTGCAAAAAACACATTTATGTTAGAATTTTTTGAGTTGTAATATTGCTATATTGTAAAATAAAGGTCATTCATTGCATTTATGTAATCAAATTAAATCAAAATATTCAATAATAAATATTACAAGGTGCGGACAGTGCTGGTGCTTAAAATTGTAGAATCCCTCACATACGTTGAGCCAATGCTGGCCCAATGTGGTTATTTATTCTCTCAAATAACTCAATGTTTGTATGCATCTATAAAAAAAAAAGTGGCATTCACATTAAAAATCGCATTTTAGGGGGATCATATGGTGTTACTGATTCGCTATTTACGTGGAAAGTACTCACAATATTGACCTAAAACTTTGAGTCAGTATAAAACATATGTTCTACCATAACACAACTTATTTTCATTTGATTAGTTTGAATAATGCCACAGATGGAAAGGGTTAAAATATTACTTGATATAGTTACGGTCCGCCACTCAACCAAATAAACAAGTTATGTTCACTGCAGCCGTTCACACGTGTACACGTGGACAAGTCAATTAAGCCTGACGGGTTGAGTAGGTTGTTTTAATTGTTAGGTATGCAGGTGCGTTGTATAATAATCAGGCTCTGTGATCCACTTAGCCTATTGTGTATGCTAGTACCAGCATGAGCTGATTAGCACCGCCTTGCAGGTGAGGGGTGGCTGGGGCTCCTGAAGAGTGGGTAACATTACCTCCATGTGCAATTTGATCGCGCAATTACTTTTCAATTATCAGTTTCAATAGTTGAATGTTGTTGTAAAATAATATTACTTATTTAGCGTCAATCACAGATGTAGGCTATTACTCAATGTGAACATGGTAAATGGGAAGTGAACATAATCATTGATTTCATTTCACTTCCTTTCAAACAATAATTTCATGCCAATATAATGTAAGGTGCCTTACTTTATTTATTTTCATTTTAAATTTGATATGTTTGTATATAAACATTTTATAGACTTTATTGATTTGATTAGATTTATTATAGTATAGGCTTATGTATAACCGGTAAGCAACAATTAGCAAAATGTTGAACAAGATAAGTGAATAGAATGAAACTATTTTCTACAACGGTGCAATATAGGCTAGGCCTACTGGTAATGAAGAATTTCATCATAAACATAACAAAATAGCTCTACACCGATTGATTTAGGATATCTAGCCTACTTATAGATGTTGAATTCAATAGCTTTTATATAAAAATAAAAAAACACACGCCTATTTGGTGATGACGCATGGGCCCTATCCCAGCAAACATGAGACGTTGCCCAACGATGGTTTACTGTTTGCAACGCTGGTCCAACGGTAAACCAGCGTTGCAAATTGGTCCAACGTCTCATAAGTTTGCTGGGCATAGGCCTATATATATCGCCAGAAATTCACTTAATAAGTGACCGATATAGCCTATATAATATAGGTGATTGATTGATGTTGACAATACAAATTATTGGTATATTGTGGCGCCAGGCTCATTGGCTAACTCAGGGCACGGGTGTATCGGGTTCGAGTCCCGCTGCGGCCGATATCTTTCCTTGGTACACACATGCAGTGACCCAAACTGTTCAAATTCGTGGGATAATGACGACAGAAACGTATTTATAACCGATTTGCGCCGCATCAAAAAACTAAAGAAATAAAGAAAACAAAATGACCAATATGTCAGAGTTGACATGTAGCCTAAACGGTCAAAAATATATGTATATTGTCTTTGATTATTCATGACCAAGCATAAATGGATATAAGTCCAATAACTGATGAACATTATAATCGCACCTCACACGGTTCACATCCTCTACTGCAGATGAAACAGGGCTATAATTCGGCGACGCAATTTTTTTCAGTCACAAAAGGCTGGAAAGCGAAATGGAGAGTAAAGAAATACAAGAGAGCCAAGAAAAGCAGCAATTATCATGATTATGAAAAGCGAGAGACAAAAATACCAGAGAGCCTGGCCTAAATCATTAAAAGTAATCTCGACCCCAAGGCCTGAAAATGTCCATTAAGACTTTTCAATGACTGCGCGGGCTGTGGGCTGAGCATGCGGGCATGTAACTGAAATGTTACTGATTCTATGAAATAAAACTATTTTCGACCTGATTATTCAAGGGCAAGTCTTTGATATGATCGTCCAATTTTGTCCGGGGTCAATCTGTGGCTGAAACCTGTTTCAGCTACTGGGGCTAAAGGTACCAGTCCACCTACAAAGTCGAAACTTGCCTGGTACATTAAAAGTTTGAACTGCTAAAATATCATTAGATTAAAGCATTTCAACAATACAAAATAACATAAACTGAAAGAATCTCGATACTCCTTGCAAAGTTTGAATTTGGCTAAAATTGGGTGGTGGGCTAGTTTCTTTTAATTGATTAGTTAGTAGGTGCCTGGTCTTTGTGCACAGGTTGTAGGCCCACCCCCATGAGGTAAATTAACCCAAGAAGTAAATATTTTGAATCAATGATTCGAAACCTCGCCTGAAAAGGAGGGGCTTCTTGGGCATTTCTGTAGGCCTTTTGAGCTGTAATCCCACGGGCTATGCTCCTCAATTTTTTTATGTTCCTAATCGCAAGTTATCTTCAAATCACCCTTGACATCCTCGAACCCACACCCACAACTCTCGACCTTCAAGCCTCGACCCACAACCCCCTCGACCCACAAACCCTCGATCCTAGACCCACAACCGCCTCGACCCACAACAACAAAAGCATATTTTTATTTATCCCATTATATGGTAGATCTATTAACCAAATATTTCTACTTCAAGTAATCTATATCTGGACGCTTCAAGTTCCGAAGTTGTTCGGAAGTCCCCACGCTCCCGAGACTTCAAGTCACCCATATGGGACTAGCTATTAGTTTTTTATATCTTCTTTTTCTTTGAAAATAAATGATAATTCCGTCTTGCTTGTAAATCACTGTGTCTCTTATTTTTCGTCATCTGGGTTTCTGGAGCCTCTCTTGCAGGCCTACAGTTAGCCTTGTCGTCCCCTCCCAGGCCGTGGATTGATGTAGCCTATTTGCTTTACCCGAAAAATTCAACAAGGCGGTGACTGAGAGCGAACGCGACCCCAAGGTCCGATAAATGTCCATAACTTTTTAGTGACTGTGCGACCTCTGAGCTGAGCATGCCGGCATGGAACTGAAATGTTGCTGATTCTAAAAAAAACTATTTTCGACCCGATCATGGCCCGTATTTTCCGATATGACAGTCAAAGAAATGTCCCACGATTTTGCTAGCCTACAGTGTCGCATCTTCAAGTGTCTCTCACTTTCCAACACAGTGGTACTTTTAGTCACTCTGATATATCACTGTTTATCACGCTCGTACCACCATATGTACATGATACAAATTGAGTTTATATAAAGGAAATCACACGTGTATAAGATAAGTGTACAGTCAGGAATTTCTTTGTGATTTTTCTAAGGTTTAGTTATACCGTATTCAATCTAATAATGCCCATAATCAAATAAACGCTCAGTGCACCCCTGATTTGAAAATAAAACCCACGATATAGCATGTAGTCTACACTATATATGATAATTAAATAATAGCCTAATCTAATACTCCACCACCCCCTCCAATCACGTACAGGGGGGTGTTCTAATTAATATGAAAAATAAAATGTAGGTATGGGCCTAATAATTTATATAGGCCTATTATAATTAATATTATCTCCGTAGGGCCTAACTTTTCCTTATAAAAAATGTCAACCCAAAAATTGTTTTATACATAGATCTAGGGCCTCATTACCGGTAATTTTGTTATTCATGCAGGCTATAACAGTTTCTGATAGTTTCCATATTTGTCTTACCGGTATAGCCGGTAGGCCCTATGTATACAAAAATATGAATTAAAGTCTGCTACTTTTCTCATAATCATAAAATGAGCTACATAAAAAGCTACAACCTATTATAAAGGCACATAACTGATACCAGATAGGCCTATAGTCCCAAATGTGCCTGGACGTTTAGGATACAGCGGGAACAGGCACATTTTGGAGAGTGCATCACGGCAAATAGGCCTAGATGTCTTTATCTGATAAATCCATAGAAATATATTATATATATATTTTGTGTGTGCTACCATGCGTGCAAAACAAGCGTTGATTGTCATAGTTTATTTACTTAACATTAAATAGTTCTCCAAACTATTTCCATTTAGAATGCTTAAATTGCTAGCGTAGCATGAGAATGACCCGTTTGTTAAATACGCCAATGGTATAGAAAATGAGAATGTAGACCCCCGCGCCACCCAGCCGGGTGATAACCCTCGGCACCTTTTCCAATGAGTGGGCTGAGCCAAAGTACCAGGATTACAGCCCATGTGCACAAGAGGAAAGATCAACAAACATGCTGGGCGGAATTTTGGGGAGATGTTTTTTTTATTTTCTCACTTCACAGCCAGTAATCACACTGAATTGAATAATCGTCTGAAAATAAAATCGCCCCATCATACAAAGTAAGTGAATATGTAAAAAAAATCGACTAAAAACGGTAAATATTGATATAAGAGCGAAAAAGCATCCACCACGGTGAAAGGTGAATCCGGGTATAAGATGTAATTAATATTTACGTGATATTTATATTTGATAAAGTGAAAATGAATGCACGAAATATTGCCTCCAACACATGATTAAATAATTATACCGCCAATCACTATTAAACGTGCTCCTATTTGAATACGTCCCAATTTAGTCCGTGGAATACAGCGCACAATATTATACTAAACGATTTTAGTACATTAGGTACTTTTATTTTGGGGTTAAATTAAATGCTACACTTGTAAGGTAAATATAACAACGAAAATAAATTAAAGTAGCGTGTAAATTAAACAACATTATATCGCATATTCAGGCATTTGATAAATAGACCATTACGGTTAAAATATGCTTACTTCTTTCCTTGTGTTCATTCCCTGCGCTCACGCATCATGACTTGAAAATAGTAAACTGCAATCAATCGTTTCATTTTTAGCGATACAAGGTTTATTCTCTGGTTTATTCACATTCTGACCTCATAGAGAGTGGGGGTTTGTCGGCTTGCGTTTGTCGAGATTGATTGAAAATTATAAACCATATCTTTGCCCATATTAGGCCTACATTGTTACAAGTCTATTTCAGAAATTTAGTTGTGGTTACATGCTTATTTACCCTACAAATACATTGACCTAATGCTGCGTCAATGTTGGCCCACCGTCTCCGACGCCGGCCCAACATTCACACATCACTGGGTCAATGTATCGTGTTTGATGGATAGGCCTACTTACCTAATTTCAGACACGAATGGACATGCTGGCAAATGACAATAGTCGACAATTTAAACAAAAATTAAGTGTCGTTAGGGGGGGGGGGGGGTAAAAACTAAACTAAAAGAGGTACGTATAGGCCTATGTCTATAGTTAGTCCTATGTCATGATGTCATCCAAGTTAACAAGAAATAAGAATGTTGAAGTGTATAGGCCTACGGTACGTTTTATATATTATTGGTCACCTGCATTGCTAGCCTGTGCAACAGTCCTCTCATGGCTTTTTCACCGACAGCTCTAAATTTAGGCTAGAGACGGAATTTCTGTCTACTGTATTGCCCAACAAACACAGGACGTTAACCCTTTTTAAATATTTGTGTATAAACCTTGGAGACCAAAGAGTTTTTCTCAATTCTAAATCATCATGAATATCTTAGAACTTAGCTTTCTCCGCTCCATTTGTATACATTTGTTTCATGTCTACATCCATTATAAATATTTTTTACTCTTGCATGCAGTGCGGGGATCGACTTTAGACGTCAGAACCTGATGTATATGGACCTCAGATTCTGGCGTCTAAAGACGGTCTCCGTGCTGAAAGGGTTAAACATGCAATATCAGTTTTACCTTTGCCACCGTCTGCGACGCTGGAACCACCTTAAACCAACAGTAGTTTAACATACCGTGTCTGTTTTGTAGTGCATGGGCACACAACACAGACCCTGATAAATGAATCTACGTATTTATTGCAGGTAGAATACATCTTTTGCCATGAACAACATAATAACTTGCTGCAGAAGAAATGTCACTGCCCAGTTAGTTCGATATTATAGAACATCTACTATACTTACAACTAAAGAAGGCAGGACTGACAAAGAATCAACTTTTGATGAAAAGATGTTGGAATATTTGGCATGTCCATTATCAAAAACGCCTCTCAGGTGACAATATTGTTGTTAATTTTTTGGAAGATCAAGACGTATTCAGCCCTTGTCCTGCTAGACCGTATATATCGTCCCCTTGGCTATAAAAGGGTGTATCTGCCACTTGAAGTGGCAGATACACCCTTTCATATCCAAGATGACGATATATTTTTTAAACATGTTTCAGACCAAATATAATTTCATTGAAATTGATAAAGTTGTTTCTGATAAGCATGATAACTGCTCAATTCATCAAAAACTCAATGTACGATATGTCTATTTATCTTAAATAAACATATATTATGTCATTTGAAACTGGAAATTGTGTTAGCAATTCCAGCTTCAAATGCATGAATTAAAGAAACAAACAATCTCAGCGGCACAAAGGTTAAAGGAGTAAATAAACATGTAAGTACATGTATAATTGTGCTAATTATTAGTGTCATAAAAACATAAATATTATATATTTTTCTTGTGCTTAGAAGTAACGTTATATCAGCAAGTAATGTTTATAACATAAATCTGAATATATTATGTATTCCTTCTCTGTTGTAGATACGACAAAGAAAACAGCCAGCTGATATGTGATGAACTCAAAATTGCATATCCTATTACCAACGGCATACCTAACCTTTTACCGTCAGACGCCCGGCAATTAGACAATGAGGAATAATAGTATAATTGTTTTTATTTATTCATATTTGGTGACGGATGTTAATTCTATCACTGTATGTTTTGCGAGTTTTATTGATGCAAGTGTAGAATAAAAATATATATACATCTTTCTGATTAATTGTTTCTCAATATTTAAATTGAATCCTAATAATGTATAATCAATCATCCACACTTAGACCCGTATACCGTTATATAGATAGATATTTATTGACGACGTGAACTGGCGAAGTCTATGAAGACGTATGCGTCATTAACCCTTTACCGGCTAAGCACGACGTTTTCAATCTATATTGTATTAGCAAGTTGGTATATAGGTGGCCGTGTCGTCCACTCCGAGGCCGTGGATCGATGTATTTGCTTTACCCGAAAAATTCAACATGGCGATGACTGAGAGCGATCGTGACCCCAAGGTCCGAAAAATGTCCATAACTTTTTAATGACTGTGCGACCTCTGAGCTGAGCATGCGGACATGGAACTGAATGTTACTGATTCTATAAAAACTATTTTCGACTTGATTATTCCCCGATATTTTCCGATACGACAGTCCAAAGAAATGTCCCACGATTTTGTACTTCAGCCACTGGGTTAAAGTATATAAGGAATGAAATGTGTGCTTATACTTCAAGATTTACATGACGGAAAATCTTAGAAGTTTCTTTTAAATGTGTCTAAATTATGGTTCCTTTAAAAGACCCAATAATACGGTATAACAAAAGAAAGACCCAATAATAAATTGGATTCTAGTATATATATATATATATATATATATATATATATATATATATATATATATGGAAAGGTGAAAGGTTAACGGTATAGTAAGAGTCCAACAGTGGTGTGTGTAGGCTACATGGTGAAGGCCTGCTAAGAATCGCTAATAACTGAACGGGTGTGGGTGTATGTGGCCTACATGGTAATTCAGTGGAGCAAAAATGCAAGTATTTTGTTTATTGTCGATAGTGGAAAGTCAAGTTGCGGTGACGGTTAATTATTTTAATAATCTTAGCGTAGCTTACGTGATGTGGGCCCTGGTTATTAATAATAATCATTAGGGGGCCTACGTAGTATACATGATGTGGGCCCGACTTATAAATGATGAATTTAGCTTGCATGCATAATTCATTCTTAGAGGTTAGGATGTCTAAGGAGCATATGGGAATATTTATATCGACCAGATGGAATATGTTTATATGATGTACCAGTGTATGATGTATGTATTATGTTTTATTCTACCCCATATATATTGCTTTGGCTATTTGAATTTCAAAATGATTTTTTATTATTTTTTTAAATATATTTCAAATGTATGATAATGACAATCTATGCACATAATTAACGCTTGGAGTATTAACCCTGTCAGCGCGGGGACAGTCTTTATAGACCTACATCAGAATCTGTCGTCTGTAGACGTCAGATTCTGATGTATAAAGACTGTCCCCGCACAGAAATGCTCAACACCTGTATGAACAAGTGAGAGAATGAAATAAACGACTTTGTGCTCAGTTATTTCTGACTTGCATCCCTTCTGCCTCGGAATATTTCATACTTTGGATTTTGTCATTTTGGACATTATTTCTCAGATTGATCGGATCAGACCTTACCCACATGCCTCCTGGGGATTTTTCACGATTTACTAATTAAGTGTGTTTTTGGACAGGGTTTACAAAAAGTAGCTCAATTTCTAGAAGTTTGATGATGAGATTATTTTGGCGTAGCATAGTGATCCTGGGCTAGTCAGAAATCAAGCCCTACGATATAATGTTAGCAATTAGCGAATTGCTGGTCGACTGCTTAATTTCTCGTATATAGGGTGAATCTTACAGACATAGGCCTAATCAGTGGTGGGTCCAGAGAGAGATAAGGGGACCTGAAAAAAATGAGTTGTCTAAAATGGCTGTGAACATGTTATTTGGCACTCTAGTCAGGTCGATATATGAAAATAATTGGCCCGACCTCCAAAAAATTGTAACAATACATTTTTATTTTCTTATCGTCACTTGGGACCTCAGAATCCTCAGGAAAAATTGGTTAATTGGCATAAAACAAAATGGCCACCAGCGGACATTTTACATTAGGCGCTATATTGTAACGTGATACCTCATTTTGGACTAATTTGAATACACTTCGTTCATTAGACTAATTATTTTTACGTTTCAATGTCTTCTGAGGTCAAAAACAAAATGGCTGCCAATAATTAACCGGAATGAAAATTATTGTTTTTAATTATTGGCACAGTAGCTTTATATTTTATAAAATACCTCACTTTGTACTAATTTTAACACACTGTTTTTATTGTAATGGATTTTTTTAGTTTCAAGGTCATCTAGAGGTGAGAAAAAATGGTTGCCAATAATTAACCCCCTTAAAAAATATATATTTCCCGCAGAGATCACAATTACTGTCAAGTTCAGAAACAATAAGCCTATAATCGAATGCAACACCTAATTTTGAACTGTTTTGAATATTGTTTTCTTCACGTTGCAATGTCATCTAAAGATGATAACCAGGGAAACGGCTTAGGAAATGGTCAATTTTAACAATTGCCTTGCCTAATATCAATAAAACAAATGTATCCAAATATAGATGAACTGCTGAAGTATTATTTTTTATTAAATTTGATCAAATTTTAGATCTCTTCCGAAGCTAAGCTAAAATTAATATTTTCAGAACGAAATGGAATGATAAACTCCCATATTCTGACAATAAAATGCCATATTCTCAAAAAATAAAACCATATCCCGCCATTATAATGTGATACCTTGTCGAATAGTGGTATGTATCCTAATATAATAATCTTGTATCAGCACATTAAACGAGATATTAAACACATTAAGCGAGACATCAAAATTACATTTCATGACGTAAACGTGGCATATCATGACATTATATTGCCAAATCATGACATTATATTGGCATATAGTGACATTAAAATGACTTATCAAGATATTAAAATGCCATCCGCTGACCATATAGGCTACTGCAATATTGTCGACATTATAATGCTATATCCTGACAATAAAATAATGTCATCTCTTGACAAACAATAATTGTCATATAATGATGTTAAACTGTCACATCCTGATTTGACAATGCCATATTATCATTATCGTTAACACATACGGAGCGCATTTGTCATTTTATAAACACTGATTTTTTGTTAACTTGTTATATAATGTTTGGAGTGTATGACGCTGGATAAAATGCTCCGATGTAGTATATATAGACCCTTATAATTATGTCATTTAAAACAATTAGTGCATTGACTAAGAATAATATAAAAACAATTCAGCGGTGGAAGAATTAAACAAATATATTTATATTTTACCTATTTATTTATTTATCGGGTCATTAAGTATCACAAACAGAATAAATTTACCTAAAACACGGTCTAATTCATTTGCAAATTATTTGTTTTTAATGCACTGATATGTTTATGAATCGATACAAACTTTTAATATGTTATTAATCAATCTCAAAATAATATACAATTTATCCATTTGGGGAGAAGAATGAGTCCGGTTTTCGGAGTAGACAGGTTCCGGTTTGGAAAGGGATAACTAGCATTGTTTTGGGTGTGATTTATTCGGGATTAAATAATCATTACGGTTTAGACAGGATTCCGTTTTGTACAGGGTCTGGTATGTAGGGGAGGACGGGGAGAACTGGGACACCGCTGATAACACCCGTTGTTTTCAGCCAATTAGCTTCTAGGAAACATTTTACTGTGACCCTTAGTTGCCTTCACCACATATCTCTCCAGAATCAAATTGCAGACAACTTTGTTAGTACAGTGACAAAACTAAAATTTCGAGTATGAAAACTTGTTTTTCTGCCTTTGTGTAAATGTGTAAAGCAAGCTGAATAATTATGTACAGTACCTCACATTTACTGTGTTTGGGGTATCCTTGCTTCCTTCTTCGTGGATATGTATAAGCTAAATGTTGCTTATTGTTTGGATTATTGAGTAAGTGAATGGGTTATGAATATGGTAGACATGGGGAGAACTAGGACTATACGTAATGGCATGTATGGGGAGAACTGGAACATGACAAATGAAATGAATCGGGCTTTAGGCCACCTTTGTGCACATATAGGCTAAACTGGGCCAGGAGAACCTCCTGAGGATGGTGAGATGATTGAGATGACACTGTCCTCCAGACACAGAATTCGAAATTCGAGCCCCCCGCCCAACTGGAACATGACGTCCCACTTCTCCCCGTGAGTGTCCCACCTCTCTACATATGTGAACCACTTCTTTATATATTAGATATTAATTGGATACGTTAGGCTGTCCCACTTTACCCTGTCAGCTGTCCCACTTCTCCATGCGATGTCCCAGTTCTCCACGTTTTAAACTTGTTTTCAACAGGTGGAAAAAAACTGCTTCCCATTACATGGTAAATAAAATAAAATGGTAAATAAAATTATGTTATATTATCCCCAGACTATATGATAGATAATGACGACAGTGAAATTGTGTTGCACTGTATATGGTGTTGATATAAAAGCGATAGAAATTGTAGGAGCATTTCATAAGGAGAAGTTTTATTCTGTCCTTGAACAACTAAGCCTAGTAGTAGTCATATCTCGTAAATAATAATTAGCGTTTAACTCTTTTGGCAGTACCAGTGAGTGGCTTGGCCCCAACGTCGGTGAAATTTCTCCTATGCAAAAACTTGGGATATGTGTTTGGACGGTCATATCTAAGATTTGGCTAGTAGTAGTAAATCATTGCTTTACGTCACTTTTCGGCACAAAAGGTCTTTTAAGTGACATTATAATACGATAAAAACGTTGTAGTCAATTGATGAGATGAATGATGACAGATAATGTTTGAGGGTGGGTGTGATAGGGCATGGTGGGTTATTGAGAGCGTTTTCCTTCGCTCGCCCGATAAGGGGTTCTGGGCATGTCTAGGGGATATACCCCCAGACATGCCCAGACGGCCGGAGACTTGAGTTTCGCTGTACAATTTAATGATGAAACGCTGTGGCATTTCGCGCAGCTCCGCTATCCTCGGGTCTAAGATTTGGCTAAAACAACAACCCTTTAGGCCCTCACAATGCAGCAAAGCATCATTTTGCATCTTTGAATAATGACATAATTTCCTAGACCTGTAGGTTTTAGAAGGAAAATTTCCATGAAAATATTTTACTAATACATTGCAATTGTCTTAAATCTTTCACTCATCTGATCTTTATTCAATACAAGTCAAAAGGCTATATCAGTGTATGGAGTTCGTCTCTTCTAATGGTTCATGCTGATTAATTAAAAGCATTTCTCTTTTTTAAAGTGATCTGTCACGTTGGTGGAGACCGAGAAGTTGGATTCGATGGGGACCAACTTCAGCCAGCATGCTTGCCGTAGCAGAGCGCAAGATGTTAGCAAGTATGTTATCCCAGTGCTAATCATAATTATAGACAATCTATGGATTTGTCCCTCAAACAAAAATATTGAAGGAGACCCAAGCAATCGTGATACAAATATAGCGTTTGCTTGATTTTGTATTCAATTTGCAGAGTATATATATTCAGCCTATGTATTTTTGCTTACTTGAAGTTGTGGCTCACAGTAACGAGATACAACTTCAAGTGAGTGAAAATTTAAATGATCTAACTTAGTGCTTTAAATGTCTTGTAGCAGTGTGATAAACTCAACATAGATGTTGTTTTAATGACTAAAAAAAGAAAAATAGAATAGCACAGTTTTCTGTATTTGTGTGATAGTTAATGCTGAATAAGTAAAGCACATATTAAAAAACCTTTTTCAAACCATCCTTGGTAATTATTTTTGGGATTAACATTGGGGTGAATTAAAGTAGGTGGGTCGTTATGCTTCACTAAATCAAAATATTTCCGATATGTCATATTGGACGCCCTAACTGTTTACTCAGCGAATCATAACGACCCATCTACTTTAAGTGACGGTTGTACAAAAGGTGTTAGCGTGCTTCCCTGTTTATCGTTGTTATCAGATTTATCATATCTAAGGAAAAAGAAAACAATTGAATAGTTTTAATGTTATGAAACAGAATGAATCCCAAATTTGATTGTTGCATGTGAAAACTATTTTTCTTTCATAATAGATGTGTGGAATAAGCTGGAACAACCACTTGTGGAAATTTTTAACAACTATGTGATTCGCACAGTTGCACTTAACACTAGATCAAAATCTACTCCAATTGTTCTTCTTCATGGATTGGGAGCAGGAGTCGGACTCTGGGTGATGAACTTCGGCCCACTAGCAGCAAATCGCCCCGTCTATGCATGTGACCTCCTCGGATTCGGTCGCAGTTCACGACACAAGTTTAACACAGACCCTTTATTGGCGGAGCAGGAATTTGTTGACTTCATCGAAGCCTGGAGGCAACAATTAAATTTGGAGAAGTTTGTGTTGGTTGGTCATAGTCTGGGAGGTTTTCTAGCGACTGCGTATACTCTACGACATCCATTACATGTACGGCACCTGGTACTCGTCGATCCGTGGGGATTTTCAGACTACCCGACCGAAGGAACCTGGCAGCTTCACTTTCTTGCTTACATCAAGGTGATCGCAACAATATTGAATCCTCTGGCAGTTGTTCGTATGGCAGGACCGTGGGGTAAGGTGGATTAAATCTTTAACCCTTTCAGTGCTGGGGCCGTCTTTATACGTCAGAATCTGACGTCTCTAGACGTCAGATTCTGACGTATAAAAAATTATAATATTTATAATGGCCCTAGACTCATTACATATATATGAAGCGGAAAGAGCTAACTGAACCACTTGATTCTAAATTGAAAAAAAGTATTTGGTCTCCATGGTTAACCCTCTAACCGCCGGTGCCGCATATATACGGGTTTTCATTCTTTATTACCACATTAAGTACCACATTTTTAATATGGTAAAGACAAAATGTGACATCAACCAGCAAGATTTGAAAAGAGTTGACCTCCATTTTGTCAAATCTGAATAATTTTCACTCACTTGAAGTTGTGGATCGCGTCAGCGAGACACAACTTCAAGTGGGTGAAAATTCAAATTGAATAGTTTGGCGGTTAAAGGGTTAATACAAAAATATTTCAGCATTGTAAGGGCTAACATGCTGACACGATACATCCCAGCAAACACAAAACATTTGTAAAACATTTGCACAACGTCGGCCCTACGTCTTCGATGTTGATGCAACATTGTGACAATGTTATACAAATATTTTGTGTTTACTGACATACCGTATATATGAATTGACCTACTACTATATATTTGATCAATCTCAGTGGTTATCATATTTTGATATACCCCTTTAACATGTTTAACACTTAAAACACTGAATTATTTTTGTTAAATTTTAGAGAGCATAGAGAGTTTTTGTGGTTGGGGCTTAGCCCCACCACCTTATTAGCTCACATTGACCAATAATGTTTTAATATTGGTCCACCGACTGTGATGCTGGTCCAACATAAACCCATCATTGGGTCGATGTTAATTTGTAGGCCTATTATTTTCACGGACAAGGAGCCGCCACTACCCAGCAAACACGAGACCTTGAGCCAATGCTAGCTTTATGTTAGATCAGTATTGTAGACGATCAAACATTAATTCAGTATTGAGTCAAAGTCTGTGTTTGTTGGGTAAGCCCTGCGACATCGGTGGGAGTGCACAGCAGGTTAGCAAGTGCAAGTCCACATTCATTCTCACCCCGCCACTCGTGAATGCTGGTAGCAAGTGTCACTGGTGTGTTAATACCGGCTGACACCTTAACAGCCACAGTCCGCTAGACGACAGTAAATGACGACAGTATACCCCCTAGTATACCGTACTGTACTATTGTGATATTAGTTGTTATATTGGTTGTGTGAACAAAATAACAATATAAATTTGATACAAATATAATTATATTATTTCAAATATCGTTACATGATTATATATATTTGTACATATTGACTTTATTTATGAAAAAAGTCAGTAACACAACAGAACAAAGCAGTATTAATTTATTTACTCTTTTTTAATTGTTAATTTAGGCGAATCTATGATGTTTTCATATTATCAGTTGAAAGGACCAAAAGCAATATCACTCAACTCAGATGTTGACAGATCTCCATGATCATATCTATCACATTGTACTGTTTATAGCACCATGCATATCATTACTTTGGCGTGTGGCTTATTGCTCCGACTTTCATGTTGCTGGACGTGCGACTATGTTATTGTAGGGCTTCTCATACTGATCTTGTTACAATGGTAAATACATTCAGTGCGCCGATTGGTATTCACGGCTTAGAGCATAATCTATAAAATTAACCATGTCCATACCTCAAAAATGTACATGACATGTGGATGCTAACTGCTGACAGCCAAAATGTGTAGTCGCATTGGAGATATGGGCTGACGTTTTCAAATCTTAATCTATATATTAACAGCGAGAGGCCGGAATTTTTGTCACACAAAATCTGACCTGTAGCGTTCACCAAATCGTCAAACTAATTTGACTGCCCCCATCTCGTCGCCCACGTTTTTTGAAACTAGGTCACTGCTCAACTGACCAAAAACGACTAGTCGAATGATGCTATAGATCCAATGTCATTTCAATGTTGGCTCACTTTCTATGACTGTGGCCCGTTATTGAAGCAAAATTGGCTCATCGCCTCGTTTTTGTAGTGAGGTGGTTACATAGGCCAATCCCTCAGCCCCAAACGCATAAGGCCTTTGGCCCTAATTTCAATTTAAAATCATCATAAATGTCTTAGTTGGCTTTTCCTGCTTCATTTGAATAACTATATGTTACAGGTTTACGGCCATTATAATTTTTTCTGTACGGGGATCATCTTTAGACGTCAGGCTTTGACGTCTAAAGACGGTCCCCACGCTGGAAGGGCTAAACGCTTATGATGCCTCAAAGCATCATTTAGCATCCCTGACAATTGACTTGCTTTCTAAACCTAAGGGCTTTAGAATTCTTTTTGCGCTAAACTTTTCAAATTTTCTTTACTTTGTCACCCACTTTCTTTAGTTTATCACCCACAGCCACCTTCATCCACTACATGTCGAGAATTGACACAGTAATTTTCAGCATTTACAAGGTGTAGTGGATGAAGATGTCAAAAGTGAGTTCAGGTTTGACGGGGTTAACTATTTCAGCTAGGGAATTGGCTTTAGACGTCAGAATCTGATATATAAAGTTGAGCCCTGCCCTGGAAGAGTGAAATATTTATAATGGACATAGACGCGTAAGATTTATGATGACATTTATGATGACTTCATAAAAACTTCGATATCTTGGTTTATGTAGAAATATTTCAGCGCTCAAAGGGTTGAACTTACTTAAAATAAATGGATCCTAGCATGTCAAGGGTTTCCAATAATCTAGAATTGCAGTTTATGAGACAACTATTTGAAAAATGTAATCATTTTATTCTGAAAAATAGAGTTACAAATATATGGAAAATGGCTAACGTTACTTATTTCAGGTCCAGGATTAATCTCCAGATTTCGTCCCTTCTTAGTTAAGAATTTTGACCATTTGTTTGAGGATGATACAGTGGCTCAGTACATTTACCATTGTAATGCTCAACCACCGAGGTGAGAATCGTAGGCTACTTGTAGGTGCATTAAGGATGAACCTACTTTCTCAAGCGATTGTTCGGTGATCATGTATGCAAAAATATTGTCGCAGTAGCTACACTATATATTATATTAAATTGATGCGAAGCAACATATTTCGTTGTTTTTTTTAAATATTTTCTGAGGTGTTATTCTCTATTCGCTTTTGAGGCATATACAGTGTCATTGGGTTATCTTTAAAGAAAAAGACGAAGCCGATTTAAATAAAAAAACCAACCCCTGAGCGTTTGTAAGTTCTTGGTAAGTAAATGGTAAATTAAAGTGCCATGCTGAAGTGCCCCAAACTTAAAAAGTTGGAATTTGTATTATCTAGGCTTATACCATCGTAAATCTATATTATCTTCCTCCACCATCCATTTGAAAGATATATGTACCTGATAAGTGTTATTTTGGAATGTTCATACAATTAAAGACAACATGACAAAAATGTCATTCGGATTGCCCATTCACCTGCCGGCTGAGGGTCTAGATAAAGGGTCCGATGTTGATTTGTTTTTTCTTTAAAATAGTCAACACTAATAGATCCCTTTCTTTTTGTCACCACACTAAACACAAACATCCCATGAATATTGTCGGTGTATGTTCACGATGCCCCGCAAGGATCTACATCATGTCAATTGGCCGACCTCAGTGGTAGAGAACCCTATGAGAAAATAGTCATTTCCCGATCATGTTATAATTAAACTTGCAACGTCTTTGACGATGTGATACATACGAGTTAAACACTTTTTGTCATAGATTATGGCGAGTAAGCCTAAATTATAATAAAATAGGTGTCTCGTTGCCTCTTCATGTCAAATGTTGTCACAATCCGTGTTTTTCAATCACACAAAAAGACATAGCAGAGCTAAAATGAAAACATGCCATTTGCCTGAATATGTGCCTTTACGTTATCATGGTTATATCCACATACTCTATGATCTATATTTCAATTATAAAATGTTCATTATATCAATTAGCATGATTAGCCATAATGGAAGTTTAACATACTATGGGACTTTTTTATGCTACCTTAATATATTTACTGCCTTATTTTCAGTGGTGAAACAGCATTTAAAAACATGAATGAGGCTCTTAGATGGGCTAAGTACCCGATGGTGAAGCATGTAGCCGATCTGCCCGCCCACTTACCTATCACTATGTTATACGGATCCCGATCATGGATAGACAGCGGGGTCGGTTACCAAATCAAATACCTCAGACAGGACTCCTATGTACAAGTAGAAGTAAGTGATCTATTTTCACAAAAGATTTTGAAATAAATTTCTTTCAAAGAAGCTATTTTCAGCATTTAAGGGTACATTATTCAACGATGTGCGATTAATCACAAGCAGACTTTGTGAAGTGTATATAAAGTAGATTTATTCACAGAAGAATCATCCATTGGACATGTAATATTTAATAGTAAAATGCAGCAACGTAATATTCTTGTATAGATTATACACTTTCATTAATTGTTCCTGCACGTGCCTTCCAGTCTGCGACTGGCAATGATTCAGTAATGTGAAATCGATGATGATAATAGCTGCACATGTGTTGAAGAGGGCTTTAAACCTTTGTGTCCCAATGAATAGGGTTACCCTTCGTCGGCACCCGGCTGCTAGTTGCTAGTTTCCTGACCGTGAAGCTATGTAAGCTGCTGTGACAGCTCTCTGTCCACAGTCTAGTGTCCGGAAGCCGATTATATTGCATTTAACACAAATGGGCTTCCTGTTCTGGTGGTACTGGGCGGTGGCGTTTTTGGTGTCCAATCTGGCAGCACCGAAAACATAGAGAATCTACTTTGTGGTGTGGTTTTTCGACCTTGGTTGTGCGTTGAGGTGCTGTATGTGCAGATGGTCTTTGTTTTGAGGGGTTTGCTTTTATTATGTACATATGGTCTTATGACTCATTCTGGTGTTGTCTTTTGGTGATGATTTTTCTGTTATTGTGTACATATTATAGTTCCAGTTTTGTGGTATCGAGTACATAATGTCGTCCGGTTTTTCATTATTGTTCTCATATTATGGCACAGGTTTCTGTATTGCATACATATTATGGTGCAGGTTTCTGTATTGCGTATAGATTATGGTGCGGATTTTCTGTATTGCATACATATTATAATGCGAGTTTTCTGTATTGTGACATATTATGGTGCAGGTTTTCTGTATTGCGTACATATTATGATGCAGGTTTTCTGTATTGTGTGTATATATTTGTCATGACACAGTTTTCTGTATTGCGTATATATATCATTGTGTGGGTTTTTCCGTTTCTGCCGGTATTTCCACTCTCTGCACTCTCTGCGCATGTCTATTCTCATACATCATGGGTCTCAGTCTGGAACCAATAGTGATAGCAACCTTTATCAGGAAGAATACAATGGTGATTACTATGACAACGGTTGCCATGAGGTATGGAGTATCCTTGTCGTCTCTCCTCTCGCGGATAATCATTCCCAGAGCGATGATGTGGATGACGTAAGGCAGTACGAGACCTCGCGAGTATGCCCTTATAAGGAAGCAGTCCAGGATGAACCATATCAGGATGAATGCGGCCAGTAGGCCCACCATGAGGTACCTACACACATCACCGCTGGCCTTGTCATAGTGGTGCAGCATCACTGTACAGTAATACAGGAACATCACGGTGACCCACGAGGCGTACACACCCACAGCATTATGTACAAATAGCCGGATCAACCAGGTGTGTGCGTTATATCCATGAGTGTACATGTAGTCATGACAACGATGTAGCTGGTGTAAAGCTGTGCCCAGAGAGAGGTAGGCGCATGTGCACACGACAAGGAGAATGAGGAGGGAGTAAGACCAGAGGTTAGGTTTATCCATCATGGCCGACCACACGGCAGACATTCCGAGCGCTAAGACCAGGAACACCATCGTGTTAAGGGGTACAGGTCCAGGGCGTGTACACAACATCTCATCTTTATCTGACCTCTGAAAGGTCAACTCTACACAGTAAAGCAGCCAAATGATCTGACCCAGATAAACCACAACCCACATCACAAATATAGTATTGGTCGAGAAAAGCTGAAGGTCCGTTTGCCATTCCTCATTAAGATTCCACTTTTGTAAGTCATAAAAACCTGTGAAACAGAAAAAATATATATAGAAACAAAACATACCAATGAATTGCAGAAAAATAAACTTGTATATATATTCTTTGCTAAAATAAATGTGATTTTCACCCAGTACGTGGGTGATTGATTTCGTTTATTTCTCAGTCAATTAATAAGCAATAATTATTTATGAAATTTTGTAAGAATTTTTTTCTAGTCATGTGTCCACCATTCACCACAGTCATTATGCTATTTGGAATACAGGACACTGACGTCCATTATGACACATTGTATGCTTTGTGACATAACTTCATTTAGTATGAGAAATAACAGGCACTATCCCAGCCTTAATTGATATATTACAACATATTTTATTCAACTATTACACATATGTTAAATATTATTACGGCTGCACTGTCCAATGTCCTAATACACCCTGTGTCTCAAAAGCCCCCAGTTTCTTTTATGTGTACTTGCCATATCACCCCAGTCTATCAACTTACCCCAGTCTACCATTTTACCCCAGTTTACCAACTTACCCCAGTCTACCATCTTACCCCAGTCTACCATCTAACCCCAGTCTACCAACTTACTCCTGTCTTTCATTTTACCCAAGTCTACCATCTTACCCCAGTCTACCATTTTACCTCCGTATCCCATCTTACCCCAGTCTACCATCTTACCCCAGTCTAGCATCATACCCCAGTCTACCATATTACCCCAGTCTAACATATTACCCCAGACATACTATCCAAGTCTACCATCTTACCCCAGTCTACCATATTACCCCAGTCTATCACATCACACCAGTCTACCATATTACCCCAGTCTACCATCATATCCCAGTCTATCATCTCACCCAGTATACCATCATACCCCAGTCTATTATCTCACCCCAGTCTTGTCCAGTATCTCTCCATGATGCCATATGTAGCGTGGCCTCTGTTACCAGGACAACCAGACTGATCAGCACAAACAACAAAAACACCAGGTGGTTCATGGTCAGTCTGAAAAAAGGTCAAGGTCAGACACCAGGTGGTTCATGGTCAGTCTTAATCAAGGTCAAACAACAGGTGGTTCATGGTCAGTCTTAATCAAGGTCAAACACCAGGTAATAATTCACAGCCTAATGTCAAAGTAACATTGCAAAACATTTCCAGAATATATGCCCAGTCCAATCACTTGAAGTTGTGTCTCGCTGCCGCGATGCACATTAACACAACATCAAGTTGGTGAAAATTACTGGAATCAGACATTTACAAATCCTGCTGTGCTAATAAAACTAATGACAATCTATTATATTCACCTGCTAGCGGCATCAACAAATCATTTTGATTTTACATTTATTTTATTTTCTTGAAAATGTCTAATCCAGCGCACACAAAAGCGGTATTTTGTGTAAGCAGTTAGGCCTAAACGTAATGAAGACTTATAATTGAAATAATCCAAAAGCACCACAGTGGGGTATCCAGGAATTGACAGGGGGGGGGGCGTCGAATCTTCACTATAATTTTTACACACGGCATCTGGCACAATGATCGCTTCATAGGGCCTATATGCTCTAGAGGGGTCCCCGGTGGGGTTTTCTGGGGAGGGGGGGTCCTGTACTCAATTGAAATGTCATGTCATAATATCAGCCGATTGACATAAAAGTGGCAATAAAAATCTATCTATCATACCACAAATCTAAGGAACTCTCACCATTGTTTTATCATCTCCATTGAAACGTGTTTAATCCTTTCAGTGCGGGGACCGACTTCAGACACCATGCGCACAATCTGATGTCTACAGAAGCCAGTCCCTTCTCTGCACCGAGAGAGTAAAACATATATAGGCCTAATGGCCGTAGACATAGGTATTCAAATAAAGCAGGAAGAGCTAACTTAGAAGACATTCATGGTGATTTCAAATTGAGAAACCTTTTGCTCGCCATAATCGGATACAAATATTTCAGTGCCTTAAATGTATAGACTACACAGGTCCAAAAGCTCAAGCCCAAAACAGGGAAAGTTGAACTATGTGTATGTTGAAGTGTTGAGGCACTGTCTGCGACGCTGCCCCAATATCATTTGTTAAAGTGCTAATTCAATAACCTAGATTTTCACCCACTCAAAGTTGTATCTAAATACCGCGACCCACAACTTCAAGGGAATGAGAATTAGGCTACTCACATGTGTTTAATTTGAGACCAAACATTCTCGTATCTACCGTATAGGCGGGTGAACGATTTAATATTAAGAAAACAATATTTACCTACATATTACGTAATAGTCAGGGCCCATTTTTCAAAAGAGAGGCATTCCTAAACTTTGTAAGGCATTTCTTAGTAGAATTTGTCATGCAGTTGTTTTCACACAATTCGGATATGCTGATTCCAAATCTGCCCCATGCCAAGCTCTATTTTTAGTTTTTCCCTTTCAAAATTGCAAAACAAAATGACCGCCAAAATAGCAGATCAAGTCTCAATTATCATGATTATACATCATGTCTTCATTAAATAAATCATTATTATTACACTGGCCTACGATGTGTCGTTTTCCTTGCGCAACATTTGTTTTTTTCCCCATAACTTTATGATATATTGATAATAGATGTTATCACGGCTCTGAATTGGTTTCCTGGGTGTGAGAAACCTATATGTAGACACCAAATACACATCTCTACGTTATTTGGAAGCAAAGTTATAGTACATTGCCTTGCAGTGGCGGCCATTTTGGATTTTGTCCTCTAGCGGCAAACGCACAAGGTGAAATTCAAAGGACTTTAAGTATGTTGCTCAGGTGGGTTTTAATACACCGAAATGATGTTTTATGTTCATTGTAAGCCAAGCCGTGATGTAATGTTGTGACATTTTCACTAATTTGGCGGCCATTTTGTTCTTGAATTTTAAGTAGGATAAACACAAAATATAGCTTGTCATGGGACAGATTTGTAATCAGCGTTCCCAAATTGTATAAGAACAACTGCATGCCAAAATCTACTAAAAAATGCCTTACCAAGTCAGAAATTTTGAAATTGGGCCCTGACTATAAAAAAAACTAGTGTGTTTAAATTTGTATCATTCATGATATTTTTTAATAGCAATATTTTGACTCATTTTGCTATATTGTTTACATTTTGTCTGCTTCACTATTTTAGATATATATTGTTTACCGTCATTATTTTATTAATATGCCGGATTTGAGTTTAATTGTATTTTCTTTGTGATTGTTGAATTTTTTGCTAACTCATTTTGTACGTTATCATGTTATATGATTGTACTCCATACCATGTGTTGGTCTGAGTATCAATCAATCAATCAATCAATCAATCAATCAATCAATCAATCAATCAATCAATCAATCAATCAATCAATCAATCAATCAATCAATCAATCAATCAATCAATCAATCAATCAATCAATCATTCAATCAATCAATCAATCAATCAATCAATCAATCAATCAATCAATCAATCAATTAATCAATCAATCAATCAACCAAACAATCAATATCGGACATTAAGCACTTCTTGAAGATATAAGCCCTAATTATCCTTACCCTTATAGTTAATTTATTTCATTTTTGCCCTCTTGAGAAGTAGTGGTAAGTGAAGTGTGTAACAATTTAAATTATTTAATTTAGTGGTTGAACGGTTAGTATCTGCAAAGTTGTTATATAAATAACTAGAAAATGAGTTCCCGAAGTCTGAGGCCCGGCTTTAGTCTATTTTAGTGCTTTAGACAAAAAAATGACCTAATATTTTGTAAACATAACTATGTTGGTTTTTCTCATGGGCCAGAATCCTAAATGTCCAGGATCTAATCATTGAAAGAACCAAGGAGACAAGTATATCTTCAACGTGTAGGCCTATTCCTTCCCCCACCATCGCCGTACGGGCCTACCTCGTACACACAATGTAGGAACATTGAAACAGAATTGGGTGATTGTCCCGTGTTTGCTCTGTCTAGTCATTTATGTGATAACCGTGTTTGCTCCGCCTGCCCGTCTAGTCATTTATGTGATAATGTTTTGACTAAAAGTGCATGTTGTGGTCATGGAAAAATGTTTCTTATTTATAATTTATTTTATAAAAATGTTTACAATTATTTTTTTCTGTAAACCTTTCCAGTCGCCATCTGTTCTACATTTTTCGGACCACTATGGAAATAAGGGTCACCAGACCCTTTATAATGTATGGTGGCCCTGATTGTTTTTATAATCATGCTTACATGTACTGTTTACTGAAATAAATCAAATCAAATCAAATCTGCCATACAGGTGGCGCTTTATCCCCCGAAAGGCCACTACCTGGATAACACGATACATTGGCCTAATTGTTAAATAATGTTGGGCCACCATCTGCGACGCTGGGCCAACATTATTCCAACCAAAACCCTTTAAGCTCTCAACCACAAATATAATCGTGAAAATATTTTTTCTGAACTTTTTTTAAACAGTAGTAGTCGTATTTTATTTATTAAAGTTATTTATTATTTATTAAACAAGAAAGTACTTAACCTAGGGACCTCAAACGTTATATTGGACATGTTCATATGGACTAGTGTACAGAAATGTCAGCCTTTTCGCACACACAGCACCCCTCTTTCCCCTAAATAGGACACAAACTCAGGCAAAATAAACTTAATAGAATACCGGCCTTTGGCCAGGCCTAATATAAATCCTCTTATATTTCCACAATATTATATGTACTTGGTTTCCGGGACTTTGTTGTGTGCCTGTCACATCGAGTTCCTATTATGTGTGTTATATGTCAGATACTCTCCCACCTATATCAAAGGCATACGGGGTTGTCCGTGCCAGTAATAAACTCAGTGTAGTTTACTGTTATATATATATGTCTATCTGGCATTGTGTACTTACGGTTTCTTCTGGGATGTTAATCAGTTAATATCTGTGAAGTTTTGATTGGGTCAATAAATCCTGTTATGTTATAAATATTTATATATGTTCTGTATGATGTGTCACAGGGAGTGTCTCTGTTAAACTCTGGCCAGCCACGAGTTGACTATTAAAAACAGGTTGAGTCACAGATTTTGTCCGTACAAAAACGGATACATTATGCTTTGGACGCGCATATGTAGCACTTGGTACCGATTAATCAGGCCAACGATAGCATTATTATAATCAACAACATTTCACCTAAATTTACGCATGCTCATCTTATTTTCCACCACGCCGTATAAATGTTGTCGGTATTTTCGCTGTCAGTCATCGCCATGTCGAAAAACGTGGATTCCCCTATAAAACGACTTGATCAATCCACAGTCCACATCTTCACGGTGTTGGGCTGTCCTCGGCTACACTCAGGCCAACTTTCTGTCTGTATGAATTTTTGTCACAATAAACACGAGACGCGAACCCGTTGTTGTCCAAACGTTGGGCCAGCGTCGAAACCTATGGCCCAATGTCTGGACAACACCTGGTTTGCGTCTGGTGTCAGTGCTGTCTGCACGGTTGACCTGCGCAGGTCACCTCGCGGGAGTATAGAGGGGTGAATCATAACGCTTATTATTATATCTGTATTTTTGTTATTGTTTGAAATAATTTTTCGTAATGATTGCAGATGACAACGCTAATATTTAAGGTAGATAAAGAGATATATATTTGCGATATGAATTAACCTATTGTGTACTTATACAAATCATTTGTTTTATGCATGTGCATGCTTTCCTGGCTCATACCCATACATGTCTCTATTGTACAGATCATATGTAATAAATTATGTCTAATACACATGTAATATATGTCTATTTCGTATGTCTTATGTATGGAAATCCGGTTAGGCACAGTTTGACAAGCGATGCTAAATGCAAAATGACCACGATTTGCCTCTTTCTATTTGAGAATCGTATGTTTATTATAAATGAGGGCGAAGTGAATATGTATTTTATTAGATTAATTGTAATCCAATTGTGTGTTATTTTTAAAAAGTGTGCAAATTTTCTTTTTGAACATCAGAGGCAATTCTCTCAAAATCACGTAATATCTGAATTCACATACCTATAGAATACAGAGTTGTGCGATATACCATCTTGACGCTAATTTTTGTGTAGATACAGGATCTATATATATATATTTCCCCTATTTACAATTCCATTTGCCAGTTTGGACATGTATATATATATACATGTTATGTATTGTGTGTACGTCAGAAATTCATCCTAATAAAATTGTCAGTGGTTGAGGACCACCCTCTGCCCCCTCTCTCTTTACACAGGGTGATCTCGGCCCACGCTTTGTCGTCACGCTATTTATCACTGTTTATCGTCACGCTCCGCTGGATGACAAAAACTCTGTGTCGTGACCATTTTGACGACGCTGAAAATCACAGTGGCGGACCAAGGAATTGACAGCCGGGGGGGGGGGGATGCGATTTTTTCCAGACATTGATATTCACCACAGCTGGCAATGTCAGCCTCTTATTATGCTCTAGAGGGGTCCGGGAAGCCGAAAATTTTGAAAGGACGCATACTGAAGCATATTCTGGCCGAAATATTGTCCCCAAGCCCCCAAGCCCCCGCCCCCCCCCCCTGGACCCCTCACTGACCTTATCCCAGCAAACATGAGATCTTGGCCAATGTTGGTTTGATGTTGGCCCAGCGTCGTAGACGATGGGCCAACCATCTTGTATGGGCTGGGTATTTAAATCTAACCTTTCCCCATCGCAGAGGCGGATTCATAATTTAAGGGGAGGGGTGCGATTTTTTATGTTTATTTTTTTAGCTTCCTCAGCTACTAATCAGGATAAACATGCTATGAATAAGCCGGGTACCTGGAAGCTAGGCACGTGGATATAAACATGTTAGGATATTCGCAGATCTCATCATACTTATCTCGTATCTATAACCAAGGAATCTGCTATAACATATTGTAATTGGTGACTTCTAGCGAGTTATTTACCTAATATAATATGATTATCATGTAATAATATACACGCGAAACAATATATGCATGTACAAACCTACATGTAGGCCTACTATATAGCATATGCAAGTAATTATTATTAGTAAGTAATAATGATTAAAGTAAGTAATAATGTGTAAAAGTTACTTCACATGACTCCTGACTAATTCCTTTACAGATCTGTGGAAAGAAATGTAACAATTTAAAATTAATTGCTGATAATGTTATGCTTTACTGCAGGTGATTCCTGGTGCTGGACATATTGTATATGCAGATAGGGCTGATGCATTTAATGACTCTGTTAATCGTATTTGTCAACTGATGGATGCCGGTCTAGATGTGACGTCTCCCATAGGGATCGATGGCCATACGCGCAGAAGACGACAGAGTAGTGAGTGCATCCCAAGGCCACATGAGCGAAACGATATAGGCCTACGACAACAGATAAATGAAAACTCGCATAAAGCAGGGTCAATAAAAGGCAAACCTAAACAATGTAACTCATCCCCAGATTTCTCATCTATGAAATACACTCTAACTGAGTACCTGAAGCTGTGCTTGAAGAAAGCATGAAGCAGCTGATGCTGCGGAAAACTTCAAGGAACATATCTGAACAAATCCCAAAATAGGATTTCAATTTATAATGTATTTCTTACGATTTTGTACAATGCATATAATTTTAATTATATGAATACTTGTTTAATTGTCTTCTAAAATTTCGTAAGTTTCATTAATGAACATTTTAACAATAAAGCACCACAAGATTTAAGAGACACGCCAAAGCAATGTTAAAATTATATTGATGATATTTTCCCTTTATTCTGTACTGTATGGCTGCATAAACAATATGAAGTCTTGAACTCACTTGACTGCAGATCGACTGCCAGTTGTTTAGTTAAACAAGATAATAATCTTATTTTGTGTCTCTGGGATGATCTGATTTCAAATACTAACATATATCTCAAGTTAACGGTTTTCCGGCTAAGTTATCTTTTTTTAATATAATTGTCGTTTTTAATCAGTTTTATTTCCTCATTAAATCAATGTTATTGTGAACGAAATGAATACTTAAATATCAAATTTTGCTAATGTTTGGTGTCAAATTAACTAACTATGATTAATTTCCACCCACTTGATGTTGCGGGTCGCGGTAGGGAAACACAATTTCAAGTGGGTGAAAATTGAAATACGAGAACTTAAAGGGAAAAGGGCTCAATCCATCCACCATTAGATCAAATTAATCCTTTGACGGCCGGTTCAGCAATATTCGGGTTTTCATTTTTTATTAGCACATAAGGTACCACATTTTAAATATGTTAAAGATAAAATGTGACATCAATCAGCAAGATTTGAAAAGAGTTAACCTTCATTTTGTCAAATCTGAATAATTTTCACTCACTTGAAGTTGTGGATCGCGTCAGCGAGACACAACTTGTTGTGTCACATAATAAAAACAGTATGTCAGAGAACTATTAGAATGGATGTGCTAGCCAAAAAATACAGGGTTTTCGTAAAATGAAAGCTCTTTTTATCGGACACAAAATAGATTATTAATCTTAGGCGAATCCCAAGCTATGTAATTCGTGGTTTGTTCGGATCTCGATTTGTTTGTAACAGTCTCTTTTAGCAATGAAATCTTGAGAGTGGTTCAAACCAAAAATTAATCCGACAGAAATATAAATTTATATAGCAGATTCTATGTCTATCAAGAAAATCTTGTATTTTAAATACGTTTCAATAGTTCTTTTATATGATAGATATAGTTTTGCATTGTTTTTGAATATGTTCAACCATGTGTCAGTGGTTTTTTAGATTATGACTTCGATCGACATCGCCGACATCGATCCGGTCGCAGTCACGTGGTTAAGTCCACTTCAAAATCTTATATTATCGCTCACGCTGAATTCGTGTTTTTATCAGCTATTATTAATAGTATTATCCGTACGCGCTGTTAATCAAATGTCAAAGTTACTGGAGTCTAGATATCGGCTCTAATTGTTACTCTAACTGTTAGTGTACTCAGACTATACTATAGTATAGACTATGGCCATAGGCTCCTGGCTAGGACTAGACTTTGGTCTAAATTATTTTAAATCTAATAGTCTAATTCTAGACATTGCACATTACAAAATTGTAGCTGTCTACAAAAACGTATATAGGCCTAGTCTAATCGCTTTTCGTTTCATTTCATACAATCAAAAAATTTGCGCTGCGTAACCTCATTTTCATGGAATAAAAATTAAAATATATGATGTAGACTAGTCTACCATTAGACTGGTTGAATCGTCTTTATTAGTGTAATAGTCGGCAGCACTTCCAGTCACTAGTGACATATTTTTGGAGTGACAAATTCATAATACAAAATTCATCTGGATTAAATTTGGTTTGGACTGTTCTTTCATGATTTTAATAAAATGTAGTCTAAAAAATATACAATCTTAAAAATTTAAGCGCTAGTGTTAACTTTACATTAAGTTAAAAGCACAATGACCATATAATTTTGATTTAATTTAAATCAATGATAGTGGTGATAGTTCACCAGTTTTAAATTTGATTTAAAATAGCAAGATTTGATAAACTTTTGAGGCGATAACCAATCGCACATTAAAAATTTGTAGCTGTCTATACTTTATTTTTATATGACTATAAAGATCTATAAATAAAATTTATGTTACAAATATTTTTAATAGTTTGTGTATATATTTGATAACAGCTTTGCGTGGTTGTTATTGAATCTGTCTGACCAATTATTTGGATTATGACCCTTATCTTTGTCTCATTGACATTGTTGGCTTTCCATGTGGTCTAGTCAGTCTCAAAACCTTACATTATCGTTCACTCTTTCTTTGTTTCAATCGTGAATTTCCGTTGTTATTAAATTATCAAATTTAACAAATTGAGCATAAAACAAGAATTCTCATAATGCAGAGTAACACTGATCAATTTCTCATTTATCAAACATTTGCGGAATGACATAATGAAAAAATCATTTGCATTTTTGCATACAAATTTGGGTTTGGATGATGCTTCCATAACTTTTAATATGTCAAAGGGGATGGAAAATAGTTTCATCTTTGTTATATAAAAATTTTGGTTTCATTCAGGTGAAAAAGTACTATGTTAACTTGTTGTGATTCGCTGAGTAAAAATTTGAGATGGCGTTCACTTTAGACAATATTAATTTTATAAATCAACGATAATTGTGTCAGAGAATTTGTTTAACAAAGATTGATTAACTCTTGAGGCAATAACCACTTTGGCTGCTTTTATGCATTTATGCCAATTTGTGGTTGACTCACTGATTCCTTTCAGGAACTGTTTTTTCTGTGGGCCATTCTTCGGCATTGCCACTGCGGCCTTATGGGGTTTCAGATAGGTCTTGTTGTCAGGAACATATGTTTTTGGCCTTTTTCCTCATTTTTTGGAGTTTCATCTTTGTTACTTAAATTTTTTGGGTACATTTTATCGTGTGATTTGTAGGGCAAATATTTACAAATAATATAAATAAATAAGAGGAGCAATTGTTGTTTCTAGGATTTGATTTAGCAAGAATTGATAAACTCTGTGGAGGCGATAATCACATTGGCTGATGCCAATTTGTGGTGGACCCACTGATTCCTGTCAGGATTTGTTTCCTGTGGGCTATTTTCTGGCCTCGCCAGTACAGCTTTCGGTTTCAGATAGGTCTTTGTCAAAACTATGTTTTAGGCACCTTCCTCTTTGATTGGAGTTTTCTTTTTTTTTGTTACTTTTGGTCAATGAAGCATACATACCAGCCACTCTTAATCTCAAATTAAAATATACAATATTAGTGCTCATAAGGATAATTAAAAATAATTCATGTTAGGAAGTTAAGATTTAACGTTCTCATTAGTAATAATTTAAATTAATGAGAAGAGATATAGTTGATAATCTCTTGATTTCATTTGATATAATTAATGCAATTATGCCAATTTGTGATGACTCTGGAATAATCCCAGGGGCTGGTTTTCCTGTAGGCCATTCTCTGGCTTTGCCAAAGTGACCTTAGGTTTCAAGTAGATCCTAAGAAATTATGTTTTGGGTCACCTTTTTCTTTCTAAGTTTTCTTCTTTGTTGTTTGTTTTGTAAAGCTTAGTGATCCAGCTGCTTTGAAATTAAATAATAATAGGACCACAAGAATTAAATCTTTCATCATTCTTACTTAGATATATATATATATAATAAATAATTTGTAAATTAAAATAATTCGGAAGAGTATCCAAGTGTAGGAGTGTAAGGTAAAAGCAATATAATTATTCAATTAAACTACTGCAAGAACATATTATTAGTCAATAAATACAAGGTCAGTTACAACAAGACTTGGCCATTTGTGACAGGCCGCAGTAATTATTGCATGCCTTATACGCCAACTACTTGATGCTCTCTGTCTAGCTTGATTAATCTAGCATCAGGACTTGCGCCAGCTGCTGAAATCAGTGCTAGTAATGATAGACAGGATGCATCCGGACTTGCGCCAGATGCAATGAACTTCATGAAGAACCAAACATATGATTATTCATTTGTTAGTTCGGCAGGACTTGCGCCAGCTGTTCTAACTATAGCAAACATGATGGGGTGTGATTTGCCAACTGGATTCGGGCCAGGGTTTTTGATACAATATCCACAAGCTCATTCTTACAGGTGAAATTAGTTTAATCTAGCATCAGGATTTGCGCCAGCTGCTGAAATCAGTGCTAGCAAGGATGGGCAGGATGCATCCGGACTTGCGCCGGATGCAATAAACTTTGTGAAGAACCAAACATATGATTTTTCATTTGTTAGTTCGGCAGGACTTGCGCCAGCTGTTCTAACAATGGAAAACATGATGGGGAGTGATTTGCCAACCCGATTTCGGCCAGTCGGTTTTTGATACAATATCCACAAGCTCATTCTCACAGGTGGAATTAGTTTATTCTAGCATCAGGATTTGCGCCAGCTGCTGAAATCAGTGCTAGCAAGTATGGGCAGGATGCATCCGGACTTGCGCCAGATGCAATAAACTTTGTGAAGAACCAAACATATGATTTTCCATTTGTTAGTTCGGCAGGACTTGCGCCAGCTGTTCTAACAATGGAAAACATGACGAGGAGTGATTTGCCAACCCGATTTCGGCCAGTCGGTTTTTGATACAATATCCACAAGCTCATTCTTACAGGTGGAATTACTTTAAATTTGAATGATTTATGTCCTTTTTCTTCTCCCGTAGAAGAGAAGAAAAAGCTAAAATTTTGCTTTTTCGTCAATAACTGCGTGAGTAAGAAATTATTATTATTATTTTTTTTTTTTTAGAATTCTTTAGATCTTGCTTTTGAATGTATATGTAAACACCATTTTTAGTGAATACAGCAATACTCAAGATGTGGACCATTTCCTCATGTTCCTAATTTGCTTCAAATCCTTCTAAATCTATGTTTTGTGGTCTTCTTATGTTTTCAAAGTGTGTCTGCAATACCTAGGTCAGCTCAAAATGAGGCCTGTATACTTCTGTGGTCAGATTTTACACTTACGGAAAATAAAATTCCACTGACATATAAATCCAGCCAGTCAAAACACTACTCAGACTTGCTTCAGGAATTATAAATACAATAGATGTTATGATAATGTGTCCCTTATTATCTGCATTTGGAAATTTTAATTATTTGCTTATCTATTCATTACATGTAAATTTCAAGTTTCACTTCTGTAGACATCCTAATTTCAATTTAAAAACTAAATTTCAGACTATATAGCACTTCACTATTTAGAATTAGTGTTTTTTCTGATGCCGCAAGTAATGGTGGATTAGACAGAGGAGAGGTTGGAATTCATATGTGCTCTTACGATGCATTCGTAAGTTTGTGTTGTGGGGGTCAGACACTTTGTGTCTGTGTGCCGTTTTCATACCCTCCTCAACAACAGATAATCTTGTTTAATAATGTTATTGATAGATTTTGGCAATATTATGTAATTTGTATGTAATGATACAAGAGTCAATGTTCATTAATATATTAATGTGAACAATTAGTAGATTGTTATTGATAGGTTTGGTTTTGTGTGAACAATTACTAGATTGTTATTGATAGTTTGGTTGATATTATCTAATTTGTTTGTAATGATACAAGAGTCAAAGTTCACATTTAAATAGTAGATTAGATCAATCAGAGACATGTATAAATATTCATAGTAGATTAGATCAATCAGAGACATGTATAAATAGTCCTAGTAGATTTGATCAATTTGAGACATGTATAAATATTCATAGTAGATTAGATCAATTAGAGACATGTATAAATATTCACTGGTTAATCCTGTTAACTGACTGTCAAGTAAATTTATACCTATTTTGGTCTTAGGGCTTCACTCTGTTACAACCACGTTTACATTAACAACATTTGAAGTGAAGCCCTTTTTATTTGTAGTCGTTTAATTTGATGTTTATTTTTAATAAACTTATTTTCCCCATTTTATGTGTCTGTTTTTTGTACGATAAATATAATTTCTACGCAGCATCATCGGCTGCTCTATAACAAAATAAAGGCTCTTATACAGCGGCTAGCAGTGACAGGAGAGCGATTTCTCCCACACAGCTGCCATTTTTTTCTAAAAAGGGCGCCACATGCTAGAATTATCGGCTGCTGTATAACACCACACAAGCGCTTATGCAGCGGCCAGCTTTTTCGGCGGTAAAGATGGATACACTTCAGGGAACAGTGACATTTTCTAGAATTTCTAATTGCTTTAAATCGCCAAACAAGATAATACATTAGTATCTGTTGATTACTGGGAAATACGAGCACATATCTATTCCCAGTAATCAACAGATACGAGATGTATTCACTACCTTAAACGATTTCACTCTACTGCAATAACATAATTGAATGTAGGTCTATTTCTAAACAAGAATACGGGACGTCTGGTGTTTTGAATAAAACTAGATAATCGGAAAGATTTCAACCTTATTTTGTGTCTTTCCTAATCATAGAAATTAAATGAATATATATGTAAAAGTAGCTCGGATCCTTCAATAGCAGCTAACATGTCGATTTAATGTTGGGCCAGTGTCTTAGATTGTGGTACATCATGTACATAATTGAGCCGACAATTGGTCAACATCTAACGTTTTAGTACAAGAGCATACGTATGCCGATCCAGTAATGCTGGCAAGCTATGTTAATTAAGGTTCCCCCTGCCAGGGAGAGGCTTTTTGTTTTTGTACGGTTTCGTCCGCCAACGCCTCCGCCTCGTGTGGCCGCACCCATACCTTGTCACCCTCATATCTACAAATCCGCTTCTCCAATTCATTCAGTGTTCCAGAGACTGAAAACTAGCATGAATTCCTAAGCAGCATCAATTTTTCAGAAAGTTTTTAAAAATATCCCGGTCATGGCGGCCAACTTTAATATTTTTTCATCAAATTAGGTCCTTGTCAACCTGATTACTTCAAAACCGCTTATCCGATACTCCATATCCAACATACTGCATAGTATATAGTATTAATTCCTAGACCGCAGCAATTTTTCTGTGAGTTTGGAAAAATATCCGGGTCATGGTTGCCATCGTTAATCTTTTTTCATCAAATTAGGACCCGATTTACTCAATATTCAAAATACTGCATAGTAGTATTAATTCCTAGACCGCATCCATTTTTCAGAAAGTTCGGAAAAATATGCGGGTCATGGCGGCCATCTTTAATCTTTTTTTCATCAAATTAGTTATTCAATATTCAAAATACTGCATAGTAGATATAATTCCTATACCGCATCAATTTTTCAGAAATATTCAATATCCAACAGACTGCATATAGTAGTACCGGTAGTATTAATTTCTAGACCGCATCAATTTTTCTGATAACTTCAAAACCGCTTATCCGATATACTCCATATCCAACATACTGCATAGTAGTACCTAGACCGCATCAACTTTTCAAAAAGTTTGGAAAAATATGCGGGTCATGGTGGCCATCTTTAATATATGTTTATCAAATTAGGACCCAATTTACTCAATATTCAAAACACTGCATAGTAGTAGTAATTCCTAGACTGCAGCAATTTTTCAGAAAGTTCGGAAAAATAACATTGTATGATTTGCTTATTATAAGTGGACGCAGCACAAATACAACAATAACTCTCTAATAATTCTTTTGCATTTATTAATAGAATATCTCAGCTTGTTAATATGTTTTTTTATTCTTCATTCTTTATTCCACGATGTTACGTGAATCTGTACCATCTCTGAAACAAATAAGAAGTATGCCTATGTATTATTAGATAAAGGATATATTTTATTAGTGGGGCAGATACGTGTAGAAAGCAACACGGGGGCTGATGGATTAAGGATATCATGGATATAGTGCCAAGCTGAATTTTCTTCGTGGCGCGAACAAAAATTGTGAAAATTCAAAACAGCTTCCACCAAAGTCTAAATATCCACAAAACTAGAGATGTGTTTCCGCATAAAAACATCCCCTTCTGCATTAGCTTTAAAGGGGGAATATTCGCAGGTGATAATGGTAAAATGCAATAAGCAATAATGCAATACAATTTTGTGCACGGTTAACCATTTTTATTGTTCACAATAAAACATAAAAACATTAATTATCCGTGGAAGGTTTTTAATTCTCCCCGAAAGGTTTTTAATTCTCTGCGTTGGTTTTTTTAATTTTCCGCGGAAGGTTTTTAATTCTCCGCGGAAGGTTTTAATTATCCGTGGAAGGTTTTTAATTCTCCCCGGAAGGTTTTTAATTCTCCGCGGAAGGTTTTTAATTCTGTGCGAAAGGTTTTAATTATCCGTGGAAGGTTTTTAATTCTCCCCGGAAGGTTTTAAATTCTCCACTGAAGGTTTTTTAATTTTCCGCTGAAGGTTTTTAATTCCCCGCGGAAGGTTTTAATTATCCGTGGAAGGTTTTTAATTCTCCCCGGAAGGTTTTTAATTCTCGCGGAATGTTTTTAATTCCCTGCGGAAGGTTTTAATTATCCGTGGAAGGTTTTTCATTCTCCGCGAACATAGAAAAAAATCAGATGTTTCCAATCATTTTTTGTGTTAAATACACAGATTCAAATACTTAGTTGTTGCGTTATTAAGTTTGGACTTCTAAGTGAAACAAGTTAAAATTTCGAGTGATACAATCAATTATGCAATCAGATGGTATTTGACCAGGCTAACTTTCTCAGTTGAGTCCAGGATTAAAACACCATAAAAAGTAATTGAAATATGACATTTTAACAACCTTCACAGATTAAATTAACATATTATATTTTCTCAATGTAATACCTGGATATATCCGTATTCATCCAACGAAATTTTAACAGATAGATTAATAAATTTTAACTGTGGCAGTTTGATCCGAGTCGAGAAATTTCTCCAGAACGTACAATAATTCTTCTGTAAATTGGAATAAGCATGTTGATGTATTTTTGTCTAAAAGTTTGAAGAACACAGCTGATACATACATCATTTGGGGTATAAGGGTTAAATATTCTTCAATGCTGTCTGCATGATATAGGTGGATTAACGATACTACAAAACTCGAATATCACAAATTAAAATTATGCTGCGCCCTACCTTGGACGCCATACTAAGTGAATATGTGTTGATGGCAATTACAATTACAATTTATTATTCCATGATTACTAATACTTTGTGACTTGAAAACAGAGACCAGTTTAAAATGTATTATTTATTTTTGTCACTAGGAAAAACATATTTTTAATGATCAGGAAATCTTTACTAGAAGCAATACTAAAATCTAGGCCAAAACTTTCGGCATGATATGAGAGTAAAATATTGAAGAAATGCTCAATAGGTTTCAGATATATGCTCTGTAAATAGTATTGTTACTCAGATAATCTTTAAAAAAATATTTTGTTCAAAGACGTAATTACAAAATTGCTTATAACACAAAAAAGTACATATCACATTTGTGTGCAATATAAAATAAATCTCCTCTGAAAGGGGTTTCAAAGATTTGCTCTGAAAAAGATATTGTTAGTGACTAAGCTATTTTGGCTAAGATAATTAGACAAATAATTAGAATAGATAATTATATAAGCTGAGATATGTAAGCCTAAATCAAAAAAGTAAGTCAAGGGAAGGGTCATAATCCCAAAAAGCATATATCCACCTTCAGATTGATATGTGTGTGTAGTATGAAGTTAATCGCCCACGGCCTTTCAGAGATTTGATCCGAAACGAGATGGTCAGTGTCTAGGCTAGAAGCGGCGAGGGTTGTTTAAAATTACGAAATATCACTAGGGTATGCTGATAAGTGCAATGGTCGTTGTTGCAGAGGCGCTACATGAAAAGTTACAAGGCTACCCACACCTGCCTTGAAAATAAACTTTCAGTTTAGATTTTAGAAGTAGCTTTTTGTGGACAATCTGGCCACATAAAACTTTACAAAGAAAAAGTTTAATAATTTATCAACATAAACTTTAAATGTAATTACATATGCACTTTATTTATCATGTATATTAAAAGAATAACTACCTTCTTCTGACGATTTTTTCAACGATTTCCTGATATTATGGATATCTTTTGTGAGTATGCAGCGCGTGCTGGAACTGCTCAAACATGCCTTGATCTTGAATGCTGATATATGCATTTGTAGCATGTCTACAGCACTAGACTTTCAGCATTATTCATCCTTCGATTCTGATAGAAAAAAGGGTATATGGCAGTACTTTTGGCATAACATACAGAAAAAAGAGAAATCGAACATTTGAGCTTTTGCTATAAACAGCACAATTTAATAAAATTAAACACATATATTAACATGTATGACTGGTATGAAGAAGTTTTTTTAACATGGTAAACCAAGTAGTGCTCACAGTGCCCTCGCTTTCATTTTATCAGTAACATGCAATGGGAAAGTAGTAGATTACTAAGCATTACACACCATCAATGATTATGGTAGGCTACAATCTTAGCTATCGCTCAAAATGTATTTCAGCACAGACCACCCACAGACAATATAAACTTAGATTTTACATTCGCAACTATACCATATAGAAAATGACCAGTTACTAAATATAAGTGAATGAAAACTGAAAATACACTCACTTCTGGATATTGTTTGTACAAATCACTTGACACCACGTGATCATGGTCGAGGCATATGTCAGTGATGAGAAGCTGATCAACCTTTCTGTCGACACAGGCCAGAAGTCTAACGGAACAACCCATCTTCCATGACCTGTAAATATAAAAAATCAATTAATTTATTTTCTCCATCTTATTCATTATTAATCTATCTGTTCATTACTTACATAATGTAGTAATTAGTAATTAACTATAATTGTTAACCACGTAGTGAAACTGATAATGTTAAATATATATATTGGTTTTAATATATCTTTCTTCTAAATACTTTGGCCGCTGTATAAGGCATCATGCCTTTCATAGCAGCCATATACAGCAAACCAGTATTCTAGAAGGTGCATCTGACTTCTAAATACTTTGGCCGCTGTATAAGGCTTTATATAGCCTTATATAGCAGCCCATTGTTTCCTGGCCGCTTGATAAGTGCCTATGTGCTGTTATACAGCAGCCCAGTATTCTAGAAGGTGCATCTGGCTTCTGAATACTTTGGCCGCTGTGTCAAGCATTATAATAGGCCTATATAGCAGCCCGTTCTTTCCTGACCACTGCACAAGTGCATATGTACTGCTATACAGCAGCCCAGTATTCTAGAAGGTGCATCTGGCTTGTAAACACTTTGGCCGCTGTATAAGGCAATATAATAGCCCTATATAGCAGCCCATTGTTTCCTGACCGATGCACAAGTGCATATGTACTGTTATACAGCAGCCCAGTATTCTAGAAGGTGCATCTGGCTTGTAAATACTTTTGCCGCTGTATAAGGCATTGTATAGCCTTATATAGCAGCCCATTATATCCTGGCCGCTATATTAGCATACACATGCTGTTATACAGAAGCCCAATATTCTACAAGTTGCTTCTAGCTTATGAATAATTTGGCATTATAATAGGCTTATCTAGCAGCCTGTTGTTCCCTGACCACTGCATAAGTGCATATGTACTGCTATACAGCAGCCCAGTATTCTAGAAGGTGCATCAGGCTTCTGAATACTTTGACCGGTGTGTAATGCATTATATAGCCCTATATAGCAGCCCATTGTTTCCTGGCTGCTGCATAAGTGCATATATGTGCTGTTATACAGCAGCCCAGTATTCTAGAAGGTGCATCTGGCTTGTAAATACTTTGGCCGCTGTATAAGGCATTATATAGCCTTATATAGCAGCCCATTGTTTCCTGACCGCTGCATAAGTGCATATGTGCTGTTATACAGCAGCCAAGTATTCTAGAAGGTGCATCTGGCTTCAAAATACTTTGGCCGCTGTATGAGGCATTATGTAGTCTTATATAGCAGCCCATTATATCATGGCCGCTGTATTAGCATATACATGCTGCTATACAGCAGCCCAGTATTCTACAAGTTGCTTCTGACTTCTAAATACTTTGGCCACTGTGTCAAGCACTATAATAGGCTTATACAACAGCCCATTGTTTCCTGACCGCTGCATAAGTGCCTATGTGCTGTTATACAGCAGCCCAGTATTCTTGAAGGTACATCTGGCTTCTAAATACTTTGGCCGCTGTATAAGGCTTTACATAGCCTTATATAGCAGCCCATTGTTTCCTGGCCGCTGTATAAGCATCTACATGATGTTATACAGCAACCCAGTATTCTTGAAGTTGCATCTGGCTTCTAAATACTTTGGCCGCTGTATAAGACATTATGTAGTCTTATATAGCAGTCTGAATACTTTGGCCGCTGTGTCAAGCATTATAATAGGCTTATATAGCAGCCCGTTGTTTCCTGACCCATGAGCCTAGTCCAATATTAGTCATGGGGAGGGGGTGCGTTGGGTACGACCCGGCACTAGGCTTAGGCTATGCTATAGGCCTAGATCTAGGCCTATGAATGATTGTAGGCCAAATACTAATCTAATATAATCCTTTAATTTGGCCTATAAGCAACAGATAATAGTCGGACATAGGCTACATAATGTTACTATAGATAGGCCTATAGCCTAGTTTATATTATGATGTATAACCATAAAAAGGCAAGATAAAACCATAAACAAGATTACTCACCACTGATTGGGGCGGATGCCTTTCCCTGTCTTATTTGGGTGACCTGCGTGTTTGCAGTTCAATCGGATACTTGAATATACAAATTTGTCTGAATAATTAGCTTTTCCTGGCCCAATTTCTTTATTTTTAGCTGATACCGTCTTGGCCCCACGCTTAACAAACTTAGTGCATGTCTTTTCTTCGTATGATTCAACTTCTTTACTGAAAGCGGCGTAGCTGTCGAAGGTACGACCTTTCTCCAGCTGTGCCATCTTCCCTGTGTCTGCAAGTTCCATGACACGCGATGTCGTGCGTACATCTAGCATATTGTCAAACGCGCTGTGATTGGTCAACCTCGGCAGCTGAATAAGATGATTATTAATCTAATACCACGGCCAGCCGCTGTATAGCCGTATCCTTTATTTTATTACTATTTTATGATTTTCAGATTACGTAAAATAAAAAAATAAATTACCCAACTTCAGGCTATTTACTGAACTTTACTGACAATGGTTTGACACATCTTTGTTTGTTTTCATCTTTTCCCGTTGACCAATCAATCACGCCAGATCCTGCTCCTGATAGACTCCACGCATACCTCGCCACTAATACACTTAAAATTATAATATCATCTGATCTGCTACCTTATTACTCCCGCCTAAATGTAACAATAAGCACATGTTTATTTAGGAATTTTAAAAGTTAGTGATAATTTGAATTTTTACAGCTGTTGCATTAATTAACCTACAATTGGCTCACGTTACATTGCCATTTTTCATAAGAACACAGTTGTAACCAAAGATAATAATAATAGTAGGACTATTTGTAATCACGTTCAAAGCATGTGAATAAAAAGGCCTATGTATATACCGGTGATATAATAAAAATAATAAAATAGACGGTATAAGCCTACATCCATGCACTACACCTGCATATGAACTGTCAACATTTCAGTGCGCTGATCTACATGCCACTGCAGAATTAAAGAATTATTCAACTGCAAAACGCGCATGCCTGGGACGGTCAAGTGTAGGCCAACAGTAGCCTATTGAGTACAGATTGACGGCATTAATATAGCCACTGAACTGATTACAAGATACTACTTAAACGGGACATTGATCCAATGCTGTTTTAATGCTAGGCCAACGTCTGCGACGCTGGCCTACCATTGAACCAACATTGAATAAATGTACAATGGTTGAAAGAAAGTCCTCATGCCCCAGCAAACACAAGACATTTGTATATTAACGTTGGTCCAACATTGCATAAAGTCATACAAATGTTTTGTGTTTACTGGGGTGTCAATACAAGCTTGAGGTCAAGCAGTTTCAACATCCCCGCAGTAATACAGTCAGTTTGTTTGCAAGCCAGCGACCTAGTAGGGGCAAGGGCAAAGAGCTTTGAATTATTAACTTATAGATGTCGCTCAAGTATATAAGAACTTGCTGTGGTTTGAGAACTTGCTCTTAATGAGGCTTTGGGTATGAAACGCATATTTGATATTATTATCGAATAGGGCCTTGGCCTACCCACGGGCACTATTGCCTTCTGGGGGACCCTTGTCACGCGAATTTTGACAGTTGACCACACCTTTAAATGTTCAATACTCAAAATACAATAAAAAAACATAGACTATATAATTGGTTCATACCAGTATTTGATTTTTATAAGCCTATATATGCTAATAAATATTACAAGAAATCAAAGCAGCTGATCCTATGCATAGGTTTGAGCTAATAGTATTGTATTTGTTATTTTTGTGTGCTTTCAGTAAGCTTTCATATTAAGTAGTATGCTCACATTTGCTTATTTCATTTAGAAAAAGTGTACAAATAACCTGCAACAATAGAATTATTATATATATATATATATATTCAAATATATAGTCGTTAGCTTACCTCCATGTCATATATCTCCTAGCTCATACCTGGATAGATTTATTCCGTTCCGTGATACTGGAATTTCCTTGCGCTCTGTGATTCTCGGCGTTCCGTACAGTGATTCAGTATATGCCAGCTACGTATGGCCTAGGCCTATAAGTAATTTTTCCATAGCATATTGAAAGCCTACATTGTGCTAGATCTAAACTCGCTGCATTTGCTTGATAGAGCAGAGCGGTTTTTACTGTTTATCGGGGGCGGACCCCGAATCATATAGCGATACACCTCATAGTTAATTTTGTATCGGTAAAGAAATTGCGGATTTTTTAAAACTATGGCCTACTCTTTTACAAATTGTCACACATTGTCACCACTAAACTTATGTTTTGACTGTCGCATTTGTCTTTACACAGTTCCGCACTCTGTTCTTTTTTAAAAAAGCTCTAAAACTAGTACCTTATCACTGTTGGAGAGTAACTAGGCCAAAAGTGTTACATGGTAATACAAGAATAAAACACATATATCTACTTTTTTCTTGAATTTCATGAAAGGACAATATCTGTTGTTCTAAGTTCTAAGGCAGTTCGCTCGATGTGGAACTCAGGATATACTTTTTTCTGGGCCAGGTGCTCTCAGGGTCACGTACGTGATGCTTGTATAATTCTCTACTGGAAAGGGGGATATAATAGTTAAGCTGGTGAAATTTATTTGAAGAGATGATCTGATGCAAGTGTGATATGTTAAAAAACAAGGTCGACATAACGGGATACCAAGGGGAGAAACATACCTTTGACACTCTCACCCCAGCTGTACTGAAATGTAGGATGATACCTTCGATATATTATTGATTTCCATGTAATAATGTTGCCAGTGGTGGATCTGAGTGGCACACGTGGAGATGGAAGCAAATTATTGAACAGAACAGAGAGTGTATTGTGAGTATGTCATGTTTGACAAGTCACGTACATAATTCTTCTCAGTACGTGATTGTTGACATGATTATATACATCAGTATCAGAGCCATTCATTTAGGGGACATCAGCCAAATTACCACACACAGATGATTGTTTATTATTGATATAGCATTGTATGATACTGCATGTAGCACTGTATGGTAGGCCTACTAAGCACTGGTATGGGATGTTTGACTCTCGACAAGTGGCTGACAATGTCAATAATCACATACGTTGAGTATGACAAGCATTATAATGACTAGTCGTTATAAAGATCACTTACAAGACTCTTCTGTTATGGTCAAAATGCACCTACGTTTTTGACCTTCTTGGACTGAACCGTCCATAAAAGCATCAATTATCGCGCAAGCCTAATTAAAATTTACCTGCCTTTAGTATGTATGACCATGAACTGAGATATCTACTGTGTAAGCCTCACCTTTGATGTACGAAGGATTACTTGAACAAAAAATAAACGTACGTTTTTTCAGTACCATGTACGTGATTTTGCAAATTTGTTGACACCCAGCTGTTACCACCTACTCATCTCACACATGTTTTTATTTTAAAAGCGAGGCTGCTCTAAAAAACATGCGCCAAGTAACTTTTGTTGTAAGCCTTGTGCATAGCAATTGACACATGAAGAAAAGTGATGTGTGGATAAAGATCGTGGTAACGTACGTGATGCCCAAAATAGTTTACATACATTCAGAAACAAATGACTTAATGAAAAGTCAGGGATCAAATAATACAGACGGCCTTCCAGCGCAATAAAACTTTAAACTTCAGAGTACACAAGGTCCTAAATTTAACTCTGGTCATTATTGCACATAATTTAATGAAAACAGCTAAGTATGCGGTAAACAGATACCTTTATTCAACCCCTCAAAATGTGATGTCTGGCGATATAACGTTTTACAAAGGGAAAAAAACACCCTTGTCATGGACATTATATACATCAAAGTTAGAAAGAATGAGCCAATATATGATATCTTTTATAAAAAGTACTCCTCACAGTGTCTATTTCCTATACCCACCAAATATTACAGTGGTAAAATAAATATAAATATCGATACAATGTGTTCAAACCTGACAACCCACAGAATCAGCCATTGGCTTAGTTTAGAGTGACTGGACCCTTTAGTGTGAAATATTTGATATCTGTAGCTAACGGGTACTATTTCAACAAATTGTATTGTGTTCGATGTTACCCCTGGTGAGGGTAATGTGTGTCATGTGTGTCATTTGAGTTACCAATTACTTATAATAATAGATAAGCCTACAGAGGAGAAATAGAGGGAATTATTTTCAATCCATCTGACTCATTAAAATACCAAATAGGGTCTACTGACACTTTACTGATATAGATTTATATTTAAATTATTTTTTTCTTATTTTTTTGGGGGAGGGGGGGGAATGGTTGAACATATGTATGGGGTTACGGTAACTTTGAACACCAAACAAGAAGTAACTTTGTACATCAAAAAAACCCCACAATTAAATCACTTTAAAAAAGTTAAACAGGGGTGTGCAGAATTAAAATGCCTGTATCACTTTTCCCAACCTTTGTAGCACTGCCGCATGCTTGTAGCAACACTTACGGGGGGCCAGGGGGTCCTACCCTTGGAAATTTCTGAATTACTACAATTCATTTCGTACATTTTGGTGACATTTTGGAGGGCTTACAAGGTGGGCTGATAATAAGGTGATCATGCATAATTGAAAGTTGTTTATGCATGCACATTTCACTTTAAGCCATTTGCACATTTTTAAATGTAGAGCAGTAGGCATATAATTGACTTCGCAATTTCTGTTTCAAATTACTTTTTAACATTGCAAATGAAATGAAGAGAAATACATTTAAAAATATATTCACGGCGAGATAGGTCATATATGTCGCCCTTGGTGCTCTAAGGGTTCAACAGAACAATGACAAAATGTAATGGTCAGCTTCCGGTGAAGTTAAAGATTGACGATAATAGTAGGGGGACTGATCAATTGTTAAATATTGACTCGCTTAACTTGAAATGATAACAAAATTACACCACGTTGCACCAATTGGATGATTTTTTAAAGGAAGTAAGTGAGTCGTCCTGATTAGCTGTGTAGGCCACATATTGTGAGCCCATCCACGTGCTCAGCTAAGTCAACATCCACAGGGGTAGGCTGGGGGTAGGCCTAAATATTATAAATGATTCAGTGAAGTAAAACGACCTAACTGCTTCAAATATAGACCTATTAGGCCAAATTTCTTAACCCTTATTATTTCTATGCAATTTATTTCATTTCTTACAAATCAAACCAATCAATCAATTAGCATGACACATTGATATATCAAAAAATGACAAATGTATAAAAGAAAAAATATTAAGAAAAGAGCAGAGACGTGGTAGCGTTACACACGGCTAGGTGTCAATTATGGTGCTCAAAGTTTTGAAATATTTCTCATTAATTATTTTCAAATGTAATGTGTAGATCTATGGACTTCTGGGGAACTACACTATAAATTAGATCATGTGTGCAAAATTGCTTCGCGATCTGGGAAATCAATCAGTCAATAAATTAAAACTTGCTAGGCTTTACAGCCTACGTTTTTAGCTATCGGGTAGGCTTGCATTACCAGGTCCTCCGGTATCTGAACTACAGAGTAGCCCAGGCAGAGTTGGTAAACTCTATAGGCTCTATGTAGCTTTAAATCCCGGCTTTAACTAGACGCACTGAACGATATGAATCAGTGATGTTCATGAAACATGGTGTGGAATTGTTGGATAAGAGTATGATCAGTTGCTAACTGCTACTCTAGATCTATGCATGTTGGAAAACACACATTCAGATACGACTTGATCCATTAGGCCTATAATTATAATATTCCCAAGGTTTGATACTTTGAAAAATGATCCAATTTTTGTCGAATTAGACTCTAATTTATCATTTTAAAGTTGCAACTAAATTAATATTCGCACCAAGAAACTTAATTCGCACAAATATAGAAATATACACCTTCGCTTGGCGCACATTTCGGTGACCAATTCGCACCCAAGTGTTAAACTTCAATATGTTGTTGGATATAGTAGTAGCTTTCTGGTTAATACCCCTTCGATGCCGAAATTACATGGATTTTTCACATTATAAATAGGATCGAGCCTCCTCAAGAAAAATATATGGGGTAACTTTGAACTTTGAACATGTTCAAAGTTAGCCTACCCCTCCACAGTTTATGATTTTTTGTTTTATCAAGCTCAAGAAAATGGATTTGAATTAGCGACAATTACTACATATAGACCTACACATTGTCACAAGAGCATACCCTACATTTTGCCACCATAAAAACAAAAATTAGCACTGTACTTACTTAACTAGAATCTATTCTAAAGTCTCATAATGCTGTAGGCCTACCAAAATGGCCGCCATTTGTAAATCCGTTGTGAAGGTGAAAGAAAGGCTGATCATGGTTAATCTAAGGCAATGTAATGAAATATATGTTTATAATGTGTTTGGATATAGATCTAACGCTAGTTGTTATTAGATATATTACTAGACTATGTTGACAGAAAGTAATCTTTTGCAAAATTGGTGTTCAAAGTTTCACCCCCTTTCAAAGGTACCCCAGTTGACGGTAGGCTAGCCTGACCACTGGCCCTGTGATTACATATTAGGCCAGAAACGGGGTTCTGGTTTTTAAGTTGTGATTGGCCAGCCTCAATTTGATTCAATTTAGGGGTGTGGCTTGAAGGTTGCAGTCCCATTGGCCGATTGAGTTTAGGGATTCCCTGAAGTATTTCTCCAAACTGGATATATAAACAAGTACGATTAGTGATGCGTGCCACACTAGTTGTTTTTACAAATATATACATAATCAATTTATATTATTCCCAGAAAACACGTCACATTAAAACAATGCTGTTTTTTAATGTTGGGCCAGCGTCTTAGACAATGGTCCATCATTAAAACAACATTGTTTCAGTGTATCGTTTTTGCTGGGTTGACCATTTCTAGGTGATGCTCTGCATCACCGATCGTACTTGCATTATAAATAGCTCTGTGACCCTCACGTATCCTTGACGTATATAGGCCAGGTGAACCGGTAGGATTTTCTACTGGTGAAAGAATGTCAAGAATGTAATGCAGCAGTCAATGTATTCCCCGACCCACCCCACAACGGGGCAGCCTGGGGGTTACCACGGGGGTTACCTGGGGGTTTGATGTTTGTTCAAGCCCCTGGGGTGTGGGGGTTTATTCAAGTTTTGTGCCCAGATTGGAATCACGGAATTTGTCTATATTGAAAATCATTCTGACTATTCAAGTTTTAATTTTACAAAACATTGCAGCTGTCATGTTCAAGTTCAGTGGAGGGGTTGATGTGCGACAGTCAAATATGTTCAAGGTGATGGGAGGGGGTGCAGGGGCGTCAGCTATGTTCAAAGTGGTGGGAGGGGGTGCAGGGGCGTCAGCCATGCCAAGGTGATGGGAGGGGTGTCAGCCATGTTCAAGTTGATTGCAGGGGGGAGGGTGAGGGGCGTCAGCAATGGTGAAGGTGATAGGAGGGATGAGGGGCTTCAGCCATGTTCAAGGTGATGGCCGTCAGCCAGGTTCAAGGTGATGACAGGGATGGAGGAGTGAGGGGCATCAGCCATGTTCAAGGTGATGGGAGGAGGTGAGGGGGGTCAGCCAGGTTCAAGGTTATGGGAGGGGGGGGTGAGGGGCGTCAGCCATGTTCAAGGTGATGGAGGGTGAGGTGCGTCAGCCATGTTGAACGTGATGACAAGGGGGGTGAGGGGCGCCAGCAATGTTCAAGGTGATGGGAGGGGGTGAAGGGCATCAGCCATGTTCAAGGTGATGGGAAGGGGTGCAGGGGTGTCAGTCATGTTCAAGGTGATATGAGGGGTGTCAGCCATGTTCAAGGTGATGGAAGGTGGTCTAGGGGCGTAAGCCATGTTCAAGCCGATGGGAGGGGTAAGGGGCGTCAGCCATGTTCAAGGTGATGGGGGTGAGGGGCGTCAGCCATGTTCAAGGTGATGACAAGGGGGGTGAGGGGCGTCAGCCATGTTCAAGGTTATGGCAGAGGGTGAGGGGCGTCAGCCATGTTCAAGGTGATGGGAGAGGGTGCAGGGGCGTCAGTCATGTTCAAGGTCATGTGAGGAGTGTCAGTCATGTTCAAGGTAATGGCAGGGGGGGGGGGGGTGGGGCGTCAGCCATGTTCAAGCCGATGGGAGGGGGTGAGGGGCGTCAGCCATGCTCAATGTGATGGCAGGGGCGAGGGGCGTCAGCCATGTTCAAGGTGGTGTGAGGAGTGTCAGCCATTTTCAAGGTGATGTGAGGGGCGTCAGCCATGTTCAAGCTGATGGCAGGAGGTGAGGGGCGTTAGCCATGTAGGCCACTAAGTAGCCTACTAGGTATCGTATCGTATTAGTTGATTACAAATTGTATTATAATTGTGTCCTAATATTAATTTAAAATGCTAATTCAAATGTTACGCAATGAGCGGAGTCTGCTGTCACATAATGATTATTATTGATAGAAATCATTTATAAATACAAACCAGGAGATTTCTCCCACCCTGTTGGGTGGGGGTTTTACCTGGGAGTTATCAGGGGGTTTTGACATGAAATGTGCCCCGGCCTGGTTGTGGGGACTTTTGTGTTTTTGGGACACCCAAAAAGCAGATCCCCCACATAGCCCTGCGGTGGGGGGTGTTGGGGAATTCGTTGACTGCTGCATAAAATGGAACCCAGTATCTGGCCCAATATCAGTGTTCAGGCTAACGGTAGGCCTACTACTACTTGGTCTTGAACTAAACGGTGGCTAAGCGAATAGACATTTGACGTGACCTCATTTTTACGCCATCTATCATATGACGTGTGACGTCATCAAGGGATTCCGTTCTGTTATTATTGCTGGTCATTCTCTGTGATTCCATTTCGTCTGGAACTTTTTACACTTAGTCTTAGGGTCTATTGACATGTTTGCTGCTTTTACAGGCGATATTTTCAATCAATAGATGCCTTCATTAGGCTGATCTAAAGAGTCTACAATAATATGACGAAATTTGACTCGATGGCTGATGATAATGTTCTAGAACAGTGAGTATGACCACCAAATGACCAATCACCATTTCAACTTCAACTTTTAAGTTTCTGTTCAACTTACACATTGTTACAATCATCATGATCATACAATTTCACAGTACTCAGTAGAGTCAGTCTATCTATGTGAGTTACAGTATGTATCTGCTTTTGCAAGTGCCAAGTAGGCTAATAGTACAAAGGAGGCACTGGGCACTCCCCTATCCTGGACCTGCCTTACCGAACTTGTTTCACAGACACAGACAGTAAACCTATCCGAGTGTCATTTTATTTTAGGCAGTCACAATCACACACACAGTGTCTAAACTAAAATAAATTCAAACCCACTAACCCTGCTAACCAAAATAACAGATTGGCAATAATCATTATAATACTAATAGACTAGACTATAGACTAGTTAAGTAGTATAGGGGCTACCAGTCGTCATTTATTTTTAGGCAGTGGCAATCCGTACATGATTTACTGTACATATAGCTTCGTCTGTTTGCACAACTAAATGACAGTATTCGTTGGTAATACATAACGGAGTGGCTATTCATATGGGAAAGTTATAATGGGAGTCAACAGGTCAATGGGAGCCTGTCATTTCGTAAACGAGGCTGCCCATAGATGATAGAGTTACATTATGAAGAATCATATACGATTAGCCAATGCCTATAATTAACACTAACAGCAATTACTCACGGTTAGACAGTGAATTAGGGATAGACACTCCCTTATTTTTTGCCAGGGTCAGGATATGAATTTCACTGATTTCTAAGAGCAAGACTGTTAATTTCAGGGACGGCCTAGTTGACACATTACTCAAAAATAGTGATTCTTCTTTGTGATCAGAGCAGAAACTTCCAATAAAAAGGCTAGTACCGATAGCTCTGGAGCTCTGGTGATATTGCAAGATTTTAAATTTCAAGACAATTGGTTGAGAATTGAATAAGAAATCAGCGAAAATCATTTAGTTAATATTGTGCTTACCGGTACTGTCTAAGTGTAAACTGTGTAATAAATTGTACGTGATTTTCTGTAATGTAACTGTAACAGAACTCAACTGGTGGTGGTCTAGCACCGACCGGCCTTAGCGAGCCGCCTGGTCAACCTACCGGTAGTTGTTAAGACACCATAAATAGCCTGCCAGTTGAATCGGCTGATATATATAGCCACCGATAACAGGCTCCTGGGTGAGGTTTACCTCTCCCCAGCAGGCATGTGACGTATATATGAGGAATTGAAATCACATTGCAGTTATGATGTTGAAACAATTTTCATATGAAACCTTTTTTCAACATTGTTTCACCGTCATTTTGTCATTTTTCAACGTCATTTCAACGTTAAAGCAAAGTCATTGTGTCTGCTGGGTTCCTCGGAATTACTGTTGTCAGATCATTCTGTTTCCCCCCCCCCCCCCCTCAACCAACACAGTAACTATTTGGACAAACTCATTTACAGAATGATTTTAAATCTGTGTATGAATAGCAATTAGATTTTAATGCCCCGCCACTTGTGGCTGAAGGCATTATGTTTTTTTCTGGTTGTCCATCCGTGTGTCTATCTGTCAAAGAACTCTTGCGTTCTATAACTTGAAAACTTGATGATATATTACAATTGATGATCGTGGTTTAATCATGTTGATAGACCTACACCAATTATGATGATCAATTTTTTATCGATAAAAGGTCCTTTAATTTTAAAAAATGACCATGGAAAAATTCAATTGTGATCCAGGGGGGATAAACCTGTATACAGCTTCTGTCTCTTCTAGTCTTTTATAATTATTGCTGCTGAATTTTTTAAAACATCTCTCTCTTTTTAACAGAGATCAGTCACGTTGGTGGAGACCAGGAAGTTGGCTTCGATGGCGACCAACATCAGCCAGCATGCTTGCCGCAGCAGAGCGCAGGATTTTAGCAAGTATGTTATCCCATTGCGTGTATATAGACAATCTATTTATTTTTCCCTCAAACAAAAAAATTTGAAGGTGAAACGAGCATCGTTTTTTCTATATTTTCCGCGGTTTGTATGTATCAGTGCTTTTTTTATCTGTGGACCTCTATTGTCTTGTCCCTTGAAGAATGCCACAATGCTTAAGACTTTTTAAAAACACCTTAAACACATCTTTTAAAAACTTTTATAAGTAATTTTTTTATTGATTTCATTATTACTTATTTAACAATTGTTTTTTTAATTCAATACAATTTTTAATTGTATGAAGATTAGTGAAGCACACTGAGCACATATGTGGATTTTAACGATATACATACAAACTATTTGTGTTACTTTTTACAATATATTTTTACTCACTTGAAGTTGTGGGTCGCGGTAGCGACATACAGTTTCAAGTGGGTGAAAATTCAAATTCTAATACTTAGTGCTTTAAAGGTCATTGTAGCAGTATGATATAAACTGAACATAGATCGTGGTTTTAATAACTAAAAAAATAAAATGTTCAGGACAGTCAATCTTTACCTTGGCAAGGCTCTGACACAGATACCTCCATTTCTAATAGATTAGTTCTAATACGATCACTAGATAATGTAGATTTTGCCAGCTGAAAAAAGCCTAATCTTAATTGTGTTTCTTTTTCGGGTAGGCAGGGCGAGCGTCATTTTTACACAGCTCTTGCTGTGTATGTAAAATTGCAGTGAGTATGCCCGAGTCTGCAGCGAAGTGAGTTGGGTAGACTGGTAATGCCGGGTAGACAGTTTTCTGTATTTGTGTAATTTTAAGTAATGTTGAATAAGTAAAGCACATATTAAAACATTTTTTTTAACCATCCTCAGTAATATTTTTGGGGATTAACTGAGGGTGGTGAAGAAAAAGTGTTTAAATGTGCTTTAGAGTCTATCATTGGACATTAGAATATTATCCTACATGTATCTGAAGAAAATATAATTATTCTGAGCACTTATGTAAATAGTTTTAATTTTCAGAAACAGAATATATCTCAAAAGCTGATTGTTGCTCAATGTTGATTGTTGCATGTAAAATAGTTTTCTTTTAAAATAGATGTGTGGGATAAGCTGGAACAACCACTTGTGGAAATTTTTAACAACTATGTGATTCGCACAGTTGCACTTAACACCAGGTCAAAACTCACTCCAATTGTTCTGCTTCATGGAATGGGATCAGGAGTCGGACTCTGGGTAATGAACCTCGGCCCACTAGCAGCAAATCGTCCCATCTATGCATGTGACCTCCTCGGCTTCGGCCGCAGTTCACGACACAAGTTTAACACAGACCCTTTATTGGCGGAGCAGGAATTTGTTGACTCTATCGAGGCCTGGAGGCAGCATTTGAACTTGGAGAAGTTTGTGTTGGTTGGTCATAGTCTGGGAGGTTTTCTGGCGGCCGCATATGCTCTACGACATCCATTACGTGTACGGCACCTGGTACTTGTCGATCCGTGGGGGTTTCCGGATCGCCCCACCGAAGGAACCAGACTTCATGTTCCTGCCTACATCAAGGTGATCGCAACAATGTTACAGCCATTTAATCCACTGGCAGCTGTTCGTGTGGCAGGACCATGGGGTAAGGTGGATTCAATCCTTCACCGCATGGTACAGTATGTACTGTATTATAGGAATTAAACTACGTACTACTACTACTAGCTATTTTTATCAATTTCAGTGGTAACATAATTTGATTTACCCCTTAATGCCCCATTCACACCTGTCCGTCAAACCATCCGTCGTCCGCTTCAGTCATCAGTCGTCCGCTTCAGTCAAAATCGCTCTGATAGAAAATATGTAAGACCATTCACACCTAGTCTGTGATCCGTCATCCATCGTCAGTCAAAATCGGTCCGGGAGCGATTTTAACAGACGACGGGTGAAGGATGCGGACCATAAATCATGGTAATGAGCTGTAGATAGGAAATTCCACGCAAATAATGCCTCTGTCAACCACTTTTCTGGTCTGTACCTATTTAAAACTGTCCGTACACAGAAACCTGTGTCCACAGCTCTGAAAAGACGGATAGGTGTGAAAGGTAGTGGCTGAAGCTGACGACTGATGACTGAGGACGGATGACGGACGACGCAACATTGATGAAGGACAGGTGTGAATGAAGCATTAAACCCCCTTGATGCCTCGAAGCATCATTTACCGTCCCTGAAAATTGACTTTTTTTCTACACCTACCAGTACAGGGTTTTAGATTTTTTTTTCATGAAACTGTTTTTATTTTTAAACCACTGCAAGTAACATTTATCTCCATCCACTACATGTTGAGAATTGAGGCAGCAATTCTAGCCTTTTACAAGTTGTAGTGGATGAAGAATTCCATGGTCAGTTCAGGTTTGCCAGAGTTAATCTTGCCTGAAATTGGACTATAGAACGGGGCCTAGCATGAATAGAGTTTCCACTAATCTTTAATACAGGTTTATGAGCCAACTATTTGTTTTAATCATTGTATTCCAAAAAAATAGAGTTGCAAATAAATAGAAACATTTGGCTACTTATTTCAGGTCCAGGATTAATCTCCAGATTTCGTCCAGACTTAATGAGGAAGTTTGATCATTTGTTTGAGGATGATACAGTGGCTCAGTACATTTATCATTGTAATGCTCAGCAACCGAGGTGAGAATCGTAGTTCCAGGTGCAGTAAGGTCCAAGCTATTTTCTCAAGAGGTTGTTTGGTGATCATTTATCATGTTTATTCAAAAATGTTGATTCTGTAGTCTGTACCCAAACTATATGATGCAATTGATGTGAACCAGCAACTTTTGTTCATTTTTTTCATTATTTTTCTGAGGTCTTCCCGTTTTTGAGGCATATGTATCATTGGGCATATTTTTAATGAAAATTTATAAGCTATATGCATGTACTCTATGATATATTTTTCGATTTTAAAATGTTCAATATACATGTGTCAATTATAACCATAAATGGAAGTTTGATTTAACATATTATAATACTTTTTTTATCATCAAAGAACAGGAAATTTATATATCTACTGCTTTATTTTCAGTGGTGAGACAGCATTTAAAAACATGAATGAGGCTTTTGGATGGGCTAAGTTCCCGATGGTAAAGCGTGTAGCCGATTTGCCCGCCCACTTACCTATCACTATGTTATACGGATCCCGATCATGGATAGACAGCGGAGTCGGTTACCAAATCAAATACCTCAGACAGGACTCATATGTACAAGTGGAAGTAAGTGGTCTATTTTCACAAATTATTTTGAAATGAGTTTCTCGCAAGCCATTTTCATCATTTAAGTGTACATCAGTGAAGTATGTATAATCTATTAGTACTAAATGTAACTTGTTAGATGTTTTATTACAATTTTAAAGATATTTAAGATAATTAACCCTTACACACTGTTACACAGTTACACTGCTGCATAAAATTTGCAGCATGTGTGCTTTCCCACTAAGTAATATCTGGGACGTTTTTTCTTCAAAATAACATCTGATGAACAAATGATATTAAAATCCATTATATTACAAAATCAGTCAGTTAGCTATCTTTAAAGCGTAAATAGAACGACACCACAAAACGAAAATGGAAAAAAAATCAAAAAAAATAAATGTTTTTTTGAAAGAATTTACTCGGCAACTATAGTGGCCCACAGCAGGCTGCGCTTGGTTTATTCTGGACGACTATAGTCGCCCATAGCAGTGTAAGGGTTAATAATAATTAGGGCTCCCCCTACCAGGGGGAGGCTTTTAGTTTTTGTACGGTTTCGTCCGCCGGCGCGTGCAGGCGGCGGCGGCCCCGCACATGGACACCGCCTTTCATCCATGTCACCCTGATATCTACAAAACCGCTTTTTCAATTCATTTGGTGTTCAACATACTGGATACAAGTATTAATACCTAGGCTGCATCAATTTTTCAGAAAGTCCAGGAAAATATTCGGTTCATTGCGGCCATCTTTAACCTTTTTTCGTCAAATTAGGACATTGTCACCCTGATATCTACCAAACCGCTTTTTCGATTCTTTTTGTGTTCAACATACTGGATGCAAATATTAATTCCTAGGCTGCATCAATTTTTCAGGAAGTTTGTGAAAAGATTTGGGTCATGGCGGCCATCTTTAATCTTTTTTCGTCAAATTTGGACCTTGTCACCCTGATAATAAAGCCACCTATCCAATATACCCAAAATTCAACATACTGCATAGTAGTAATAATTTCTAACCTGCATCAATTTTTCAGAAAGTTCGGAAGAATATCCGGGTCATGACGGCCATCTTTAATCTTTTTTTCGTCATATTAGAACCTTGTCACCCTGATAGCTTCAAAGCTGCTTATCCGATATACTCAATATTCAAAATACTGCAAAGTAGTATTAATTCCTAGCCTGCATCAAATTTTCAGAAATTTCGGAAGAATATTCCGGTCATGGCGGCCATCTTTAATCTTTTTTCGTCAAATTCGGACCTTGTCACCCTGATATCTACAAAACCGCTTTTTCGATTTACTTTGTGTTCAACTTACTGGATGCAAGTATTAATTCCTAGGCTGTATCAATTTTTCAGAAAGTTTTGGAAAATATTCGGGTCATGGCGGCCATCTTCAATCTTTTTTCGTCAAATTATGACCTTGTCACCCTGATATCTACAAAACCGCTTTTTCGATTCACTTTGTGTTCAACATACTGTATGCAACTATTAATTCCTGGGCTGCATCAATTTTTAAGAAAGTTTGGGGGAATATTCTGGTTATGGCGGCCATCTTTAATCTTTTTTCGTCAAATTGGGACTTTGTTACCCTGATTACTTCAAAGCCGCTTATCTGATATACTCAATATTCAAAATACTGCATAGTAGTGATAATTCCTAGCCTGCATTAATTTTTCAGAAAGTTCTGGAAAATATTTGGGTCATGGCGGCCATCTTTAATCTTTTTTCTTCAATTTAGGACCTTGTCACCCTGATAACTTTAAAGCCACTCATCCTATATACTCAATATTCAATATTCAACATAGTAGTAGTATTTCCTAGACTGCATTATTTTTTCAAAAGGTTTGGGAGAATATCTAGGTCATGGCGGCCATCTTTAGTCTTTTTTCGTCAAATTAGAACCTTATCATCCTAGCCTAAAGCTGCTAGCCTTTGCCTCATAATATTACTTGATAATTACATGTACAAATTGATTATCTGCAAAAATTATAATTAATGTATAGCTCTTATTTGAAGTGGGAGGGGGAGCCTTCTTGGGTGTTTACATGGTAAACACTTGCATCTAGTTTAACCTTAGACATCGTCTATAGACGTCAGATTCTGAGGTCTAAAGTCTGTCCTTGCACTGAAAGAAGTAAAAAAAAATTAATGGCTGTAGACATGGTAGACCCATTACATGGGTATTCAAATGAAGCGGAAAGAGCTAACTGAAACATTTATGTTGATTTCAAATTGAAAAAACCCTTTGGCTTATACAAAAGTAATTCAACATTGTAAGGATTAATGGGAGGACAATACCAATACGTGACACTACATGTAAATGTAATCTGATTCAGTATGTGTACATATTGATTTTGACACAAAATATACAAAATCTAGTCCACAACTTGAATATCAACTGTCGCATAAAAACTTCTAGATTGTTTCTCAGAGGCTGTCAAAGAAAAAGTTGTCTCCCTTATCTTGGCATGCTGCAAGGTTCATCACTGAGTTATGCAGAAGTTCTGCTGCCAAATTTAAATTATTTTGGGATTTTTTAAATCATCATAAATATCTTATTTAGCTATGGCCATTAGAAATATTTTTTACTCTCACAGTGCAGGAATCGACTTTAGACGTCAGAATCTGACTTTGACGACTAAATTGATCCCCCCGCTGTAACGGTTAATAATTTCTAATGACTATCTGTGGAAAGAAATAAAGCAATTTTAAATTAATTGTTAATAATGTTATGCTTGATTGCAGGTGATTCGTGGTGCTGGTCATCATGTATACGCTGATAGGGCTGATGCATTTAATGACTCTGTTAATCGTATTTGTCAGCTAGTGGATGCAGGTTTAGATGTGACATCTCCCATCGGTGGCCATACTCGCAGAAGACGACAGAGTAGTGAGTGCACCCCAAGGCCACATGAGCGAAACGCTATACGACAACAGATGAATGAAAACTCACATAAAGCAGGGTCAAAAAAAGGCAAACTTAAACATTGTAGTTCATCCCCAGATTTCTCATCTATGAAATACACTCTGCCTAACTTAGATGGACAAGTACCTGAAATTGTGCCTGAAGAAAGCAGCAGCTGATGATGCAAAAAAATTCTAGAAACAGATTTGAACAAATCCCAAACTTGGATTTCCATATGCAATGTATTTTCTTATGATTTGGCACAATGTATTAAATTTTATATGAAAAATTGTTCGTCTTCTAAAATGTTGTAAGTTTCATTTATCAGCAAACAATTCAACACCACACAAGATTCAACCCTTATAACGCTGAATTATTCTGTATCAATCATATTTCAATTTGAAATCATCATAAATGTCTTAGTCAGCTCTTTCCGATTCATTTGAATACCTATGTTATGGGTCTACAATATTACTAATATTTTTACTCTTACAGAGCAGGGACCGACTTTAGACGACAGAATGTGACGTCTACAGATTTCAGACTCTGACAATCAAAGTCGATCCCCGCACTGTAAAGGTTAAGAAACATTTAAAAAATGACAAAGCAATGTTCAAATTATATTGCTGAAATTTTCCTTCGTTTTGTGCTGTATGGCTGCATAAACAATATGAAGTTTTGAACTCGCCTGATGGCAGACTGCCTGCTGTTTAGTTAAACAAGATAACAATGTTATTTTGTGTCTCCGACTGAATACACAAAATACTAACATAGCATATCTCAAGTTCACTGTTTTCCAGCGAAGTTTTCTTATTATTTATATTTTCACCCACTTGTAGTTATGTCCCGCTACAGCGATGCACACTTCAAGTGGGTGAAAATATTAAATCTTGATGTTTAAGCACACGTTCATTCCCAATAACAGTGATTAATTGGGCTGATACAGGGGATTATGTCTAGTTGTGTTTAGCAGTAAAAGAGTTATACCATTCAAAAATTATTTATACATTACTTAAAATATATAGTGCATAAATGTGACTGGAAATGATTGTAAAGCCAGAATTACCAGCATGAGAATTTATCAACGTTAAAAATCGAAAAATTGCCTCTTGACCAGTGGCATGCCTTGTAGTATTTTTAGCAAAAGCTAATCATTGTATAGATATTGGTTATCATATTTATTCTAATAAACACCCATATTCCAATAAACCCCCACTCCCCTGTTTTGGAAATAAAATCCATTAGCATGCTACACTATAGCCAATAAAAAACTACTCAAATAAGCGCCCACTCCTTCTGTAGCCTTAGGGGGTATTCTAATTAAAGCCCAGTGCATTTATTAGACTGAATACGGTAATTGTTACAACTTCTGAAATGTCAGTACATGTATAACATAGAGGTAATATTGGACTTGTAATGGGCACTCTTTTGGCATGTTATTAGTTTATTGTGAATGCATTGAGCTATTAACACTAATTTATGTAGTGCGAGATTAATGAACTACAGATTTATTCTTCGTTGTGAGTGTGCATTTGTGTAATTGTACCACACCTAAATAGAGCATACACAGTAATGTCATTGTGCCTTGACAGAGATACTAATAATGCTGGTACTGTTTTCTGTCAGGGGTTCTTTTACTCAGGTTACATACTCTAGATTAAATTACTGTTTCAATTTGTGCCTCTAAATCTTTACTTGACCAATTATCACCTTTAATGGGGCCTTAAATAAAATGATGAGAAATTAAGGCGCCAGGTAAAGTTAACAGGTTAACCAGATTAGCAGGTTGACCAGGTTTGTGATATGAAACAATATAAATAACAGTGTTATATATTATCTAATCCACAATAGCGCTGTATGGTACAGTTATCTATATATTTGTTGTGAATTCCTCTTGATAGTTAATTTTTTAAATTTTCCCTACTACTGTACTTGCAATAACAGCACAACTTACATAGTCCTTGTGATGCTAAATTGTTTGTTTTGAATTTTCATTCATTAAATAAATGATGAAAAATATTTCTATTTATGGAAAATAGACATCTAATGATTTGATTAACTGAACATCTTACAGAAACTATTTTGTTAGGTTGGTTAGTATTTTTTTCATTAGAAACTTTCTTGCCATTGTATACATGGTTCTAGCAGCACAAGGGCTACTTTGCATTAAGATGCTAATGCTATGATGTATCCACTAAAAAGCTGGCCTTGGTAGATGTCATCAGTGTAATCTATTGTATGGAATGTATCAAAATACACTTATTACGTCAGTCTATTGTTAAAACAGTAGATTCGGATCTACAAATCTACTGTTATTTTTTATACTGGCCAGGTGGTTCTCAATATCATACAGTTTTTACCATAGCTGATTTTTCATGGCTAACCAATCTGATTGTAACAATTGAGATTTTCTAAATCAAATCTTGGAACACGTGTACTTATTTTGTGTATTTTAAGTCTAAGAAAGAACTCTATTACGATAGATTTGTAGATCCAAATATACTCGGCGCCTCATAAATTCTGATCTATGAATCTATCGAAATTATTTCTTCCTAATGTAAAATATCTTTCCACACAGAAACAACTATGTACACAGAAATCCCTTCATCATCCGGCTGAGCCCATATTTAGCTTACCGGTAGTTTATATTAGCTAATGTGGTAAACTAGAATGTTTTAAACTTGTAAGTGCCAAAACAAATATAATGTTCTGTTATGATTGCTTTTATTTTTGTTTCACCTTTTCTGTCATTACATACTTTATAGAAATTGCACTTTTATTACTGGGTAGCTGTCAGATGTATTATTTCTTTTAAAACATGTTCTACATGTAATTGACAACATGTTTTTTACTATGAATAACATGTTTTCACAATATATAATTAAAATAAATAAGCATTCTGATGTTCTAATGATAAGTTGGTATGCTGTAAGCTATTTTTTATATTAAGATTTCACTTATAGCGCTGAAATATTTTTGTATTAACCATAGAGACTAAAGGTTTTTTTAATTTAGAACCCTCATAAATGTCTTGGTTAGCTACTCCTGCTTCATTTGAATACTGATGTTATGGGTCCGCGGTCATTATAAATATTTGTAAAAATTAGTGTTTTAATTCTTTCAGTGCGGGACTGTCTTTATACGTCAGAATCTGACATCTATAGACGTCAAATTCTGACGTACAGCGCTGAAAGAGTTAAGCTGCATATGCAAGTATTTTGAGCATATGTGACCCGCCACGCGAGAAGGGCCGAGAAGTCAAAATTGATTTTCATAGTTAATATTATTGCTGTGTCCTTTCTGTTTGGATAACTGAAAGAATTTTTGAAAAATATTCATAACTTTTTGTTTTATGTGATTTTTAATATTTAAAAATTAGTTGTGTATTCATCAAATTTAAATTTTAAAAGCCGTCATAAATAATTGTAAGAAAGCCGCAGGGAGGTACCTTCTCGCATTTGCGGGTTACATGTGATCTGTTACATTTTGTTTGCGAAATACAGAGAAAGTTGCTCCCAGGGATTTGTTTCATATAATTAATATAACAGCTCATTAAACATCTTTCAGGATTTTTTACAACTCTTCAGAATGTGAAATCTCTACACTTTAAACTACATATCTGTAACATTTCATGATCTATATTATTTATCTAAATTATTGTCATGCAAGTTGTGAAGATATTCATTTTTTTTTTTATATTATCTCTATAATTAAATGATTTTTTTTACATTTTCATGTACCATTATATGACAGCTCGATGTTTTGTTTTTGTCTATTATTTTTCATGTAGGCTTACTTATGTTACATATTGATTATTGAGTGCAACAGCTGTTATATTTTTATGCCATTCAGAAAAAAATGCCATTCTCGATTAAAATAAATAGTGACTGATAACTTTTTCAGTGTGGGCACAGATTTCAACAGTTCTTAACTTAATTTTTACTGCACAAAGATAAGACATCAATCTAGCAAATAATCTATCAATTGTCAGCTATTGTCGGTTTGCTTTGTTGCATGGGGATTAACTATATCCTGACGTAATTGCCATCTACAGGAAATCTCTCATTTTAAAGGACATGTAATTTATTAATAAATTTCTATCTATAATAGAAGACAAAACTAACGCAAAGAAAAAATGTTTTATGACATCCAGGGTCCTCATAAGCTGAAGAAGAAAACAAATAAAATGCTGTAAACTGTACTAGCTTTGTAATATTGTTTTTGAAACTTTCGACTTTCTACGGGAGGGCCTCGATCTCATACAGTATGTGGGCTTAAGGCTTGCCCCGTGGCAAGTCGAAACATCATAAGTTTCAAAGCAGGCCCTGCATAGTTGGTACAATTCACTACTATCTTACTGATTCTTGAAGCCATGAATAACTTTTTTTCAACAGAATAAAATGCCATTTAACCCATGTCCTGCTGAATATTTTCAATTGTTTTTTTTTTGTCATTTGAAGCTGGAATTGCTAACACAATTTCCAGGTCCAAATGACAAAAATATTTATATTTTTTGAAAATATACATCTTCTAATTTGAATTATTTGACCAACTGAACATCTACCACAAATTATACTATTTCCTTCCAGTGACATATTATCTTGCTTAAAATCTGTTTGAAACCATATATATACGGGCGCAGCAGGACAAGGGTTAAATTGACAAAGTTGTGCTATAATGCTGAGTAGATGCTCAGTAGTTTAAATATATCAATTTTAGAGTGGTGTTCTAGAAAAAGAAGTAATATCCAGCTTTACCCAAACCTAATTTGAAGCTGGAAATCCTGATACCAACCACGTAACTACAATATTGGTTTAAGCCTTACAACGCTGATATAGTAGTGTATAAACCATACAAGACAAAGGGCTGAATAATCAGAAATGTCTTATTTAGCTCTTTCTGCTTCATTTGAATACCTGTGTTATGGGTTTACATCCAGTATAAATGTTTTACTCTTTCGGTGCGAGGACCCACTTTGTCTATAGAAGTGAGATTCTGACGTCTAAAGTCGGTCCCCCAATGAAAGGGTTAATGTTGGTTAGAAAGTACAGCTTCAAATGACTTAAAAATTAGCCTCCCAAACTTCGAACAAGTGTTTATTCAGGAGAATGTATAATTTCAAAGTGTATGGCATGGGTTGGCATTTGCGATATAAAATGTGTTTGTTTCATATAAATTTTCAAAACATTGTTCTTTTTTCACAGAAAGTAAATGTATCATAATTTTGAAGTCAAGACTCATTTAGGAGAAACTGATCTTTTTGCTTATTCTTGTTTTTTTTTCAATTTTTAGTTTCGCAATAGGCCTACTCAATTTAAAAGAAATGTCATCAAAACCTATTCTTGGAATAAATATATTTATTGTGGCTATAATATCATGAATTGTAGACAATAATTGAATATACGGTAATATGATTTCAAACACACAGACCCATGCATGATATGTATAACATATATTTAGGCCTTTCCACCCGGTCTCAGTCATGGATTGCCCCAAAATTAAAACTAGCCAACTGCATCAACAGTTAGTCAAGTTTAACTGTTTTTAGAAAATTACTGAGGTTTATTAATATTTGATCAATGAAAAAAAAAACATTCTAATTTTTAATGCACCAGGCACATCTAGACTCCTGACCATAATCAGATCAATGGATGTTGTGGATAGATCACCTGGCACTGTAGTGGTGGACTTTGAATATTTATAAATTTCTTTAGGCGAAATACTATACCAAAAAAAGTTTACTGACACTTACTGGTTTTCAAATGTTATGCTGTATATGTACATTTGTGTTATTGCTTTCAGTTAATAAATATGTTGATTAATCAATTAAGTTGTTTTAATGTTTGTTCTTCAATGTGACCATTTTTTTATGCAAATATATATTTATTTATATATATTTATTCGAGATTACAAGCAGCTTTTCGCCCACATAGTTGATCTCCTATGTATGCATAATGAGAGACGAAATAATTTATGGATCAGTTTGCATCAATCATATTTCTGAATGGAATTTTAGAGAAGTATGGCATTTTTTTATTTTCTGAAATACATCTGGAAGTAAGAGTGTATCTAACTCGCTTAAAGGGTACGGGTAGCTCTAATGTTTACGTAGTGTGGACATTCCAGGAAGTAGTGTTTAAGAGATTTATATTTATCTCCGCACTGATCACAAGACTTCGTTTTTATTAGATTATAAGCATGATAAGTGAACCTTGCTGGTTGAGCGCACTCGAACCTAGTTGAATTCTAGTGTGATGCATATACTCGGGTACATTGCCAATAAGATTGCGTTCTTTTAAAATAAATTTGCCTTACATAGATTTATAGCTGCACTTTCTTTATTATAAGTATTTAGTTTATTCCAAGCAATGATCAAATTAGAAGAAAACTGCTCCTCTAGTTATACCTGGATGCTCGGCATTTTATTAAGTTGTGTTTTAAATTATTTATGTTTCTAGTAGCATATGTATTTTGACTAAGTTGAGGTTGTAAATCATATAAATATGTGGTGTCATCTTTGTTATTTTTTACAATAATCATAATTTGTGGGTTTTTTTCTATGTTCCATTTCCTAATTCTCTGCATGATTTGACTGTTTATATTCACTTATGCGAATTTAAACAAATCACAGCACGAGGATCTACTGCAGTCGTCAGCATCTGACGTCTGTAGACGTCAGTATCAAAAAACTAAAGTCATAAAAATAGTGTCCCCTATTCTAAAGGATTATCCTAATATATATATATATATATATTGTCATTTTTATGTGTTCTTATCCCAAATATATACAGATGAGAACATGTTTACTAATATTGAAGATCACTAAAATAATTCCCTCAGATCTTCAACAAATTATTCGTTCCTAGAACACATCACAAATAATTTCCCCATACAGGAGTAATTATTTGTCATGCATTCTCATAAAATATAAAAACGTCAGACACATTTACTAAATTCAAAGAATTGTATATTAAAAAAAACAGAAAAAGAAAATAAATACAGATAATTTTAGGTAATTTGATAATAACACCGGCCTGTATATACATGATTGTGTTTTTATATGTTTTTATTTTCAGAATTCTCTTTTTTATATATACAGTACAACCTGTATATACCGGACCCTGTACAAACCGGAATCCTGTCCGTACCGTAATAATTATTTGGTCTCGAATTAATTACACTCAAAACAATACTGATTAACCCTCTCTAAATCAAAACCTGTCTACTCATTTTGTTCCCCAAATGCATAAATTGCATTGTATTTCACCTGTCCAGACCGGAATGAATTTTTTTTAAGAATTTTTATAAATCGCATGCGGTGCACTAAGGGTTAATAAGGGGCGACAAGGTGACGTAATGTTTATCCTGCTTGCTATCTGGTTATGCAATGAGGAAGGTGCGAAGTTAGTGCTTGTATCACCTTTTTCACGTTAGAGGAACAATTATAGCGTCTTTACTTTGAGATTTGTACGATATTTTAACAAAATACCGGGATTAGATTAATACAATAATTGGTTAGTAAAATACTGTAACAAAATCTTCGACTAGTAAAATAATAAAATGTCGTATCAATTCATAAACATATCAGTACATTAAACAATAATTCTCACATACATTAAACTCTGTTTTGGAATAAATTTATTCTGTTTGTGATATTTAATGGCCCCTTAAGTAAATAACTAACGGTAGGTAAAATATAAAAACATTTGATTTATTCTTATTTAGCATTTAGTCCAGCGTCATACATTCCAAATAAAGTTAAAAAAGATACCAAACAAACGAGTGTTGTCGTCATGAAACAGTTTAAAAAATAAAACTGCTGCAATATGATTAACTCCGTAGCGAAAGCACAACTTCTCCTACTACTGATTTGATATTTAAACGGACTGATATCGGTGTTAACAAATATGCTCCGTGTTAAATGTGTGACGGACGATTGCAAGAATGTAATGTTATTTTAGATTAGGCGCTAAAAAATCAACGTGTATAAAATGACAAATGCGCTCCATGTGTGAAATATGTGAGACACAGGTAATTTTAATATAATAAAACATCTTTAAAAATTTGTGTCTTTTATTATATAAATTTATTTGCATACATCTACCTATCATACTACCGACGACACATCCTGAATTATAACCCTCATGCCAATTGTACAAGTTATCGTTGTTTGCTCCAAACCGGAATCTGTCCAAACCGGAATAAAAGTTTGTCCCCAAGGCATTCCGGTGTGGACAGATTTTGTATATTTTTATTATTTTTTGTTATTACTAAAATGTTTATGTGTGATTATAATTGATAGCTAGGCTTGTTTAGTAGAATATGTTACCGGGAGGCTGCGATAGTAACCAAGGCTCAGTTTTTTGCCATAATAACTGGTTCCATGATTGCACATTTTTAAACATGTTAAATATAATAATCAGATAATAGCTCATGTTATTTTTGTATACTCTTGTACATTATATAATTCATACGATTCTTCGCTTTCCATAGTTTTTTGCTATATAAGCCTACAGCTATTTTATCTCTGGTTTTGGTGCTGGAAACAATAATATATTACGACAATGCTGTTTAATATTATTAAGTAGATATAAATTATGATACATATTTTAATTATCCTGTGCTTGTGTTAGAATATAATCTGTCATGTATTTGTATATTGTATGTTTTGAGGGCCCCAAGGAAGATGTGTGAATGATCATAGGGTTACCCTCTTTAAATAAAGATATTATAACATTCTGGTGAATATGATTATAATATAATTTATATCATGGGAGCGAGCTCTCGATCCCTTGGCAGTGCCTAATTCATATTAATATACATGATATATAATATCCAAGCCGAAATCACAATGTGTCGACATCAACATCCTAGAGCCACCTACCGAAATAAAATGTATCAATAAATGGGAATTCCGGAGAGATTCCCAAATGACGTCATTCCTCAGAAGGAGGATGATCCTGTATTTTCCAAACATTCATCATGAACGTCAAAAAATTAATATAACAATTTATGCTTGATATCGGTGACTTTATCATCTTGATTTTATTCAGGCTCTTCATCAAACACACGAATGAATCTCTGATTTTTTGTGTACAAAATGTTCCGCCGGTTTTGTCTACCGCGTAAGAAATGTCTTTACAATTAAGATTTAAGTTTCACTCAGTCTGATTCTGAGACTGAATTTCTGGCATTTCTGCCTCGGCTCTGTTTGAGTCTGACTGAGACTGAGTCAGTCATAGTGACTGAGTGAGTGACTCTCGAGCCGTCGATCACTCACTCACTGTCTCAGTTGGGGCCCTTTGTTAGGTACATCACAATAATTTTTAAATTGCCTAATAAAATTACGGGGGTTTTTCGTACAGAGTCAGAGTGTGCCATTGAGTGGCTATTCGCACAGAAAAGTTATAATATTAATATCATGACGGGACTGGGAGTCAATGGGAGCCCGTCATTTTGTAAATGAGGCTGCCAGACATTTAGACGGGGCACCTGTCTGACACTGCATCTCGGGGGCGGGACCGGTTGACAATGTTGACTACCAGACTTTATGAATATGAAGAATCACGATTCACATGTGCACTTGACTATTACTGATTTAAAAGCCACTCCCTTTTTCATAACTGCCGACATGCTAAGATAAATATTTGACCACATTCCACTGTTTTGTCAACTTTTGACTGCAAAAAAATACTGTGCTAGATCAAGATCTGAGCTAATTATAAAACATCCAAAGTTGTGACTTGTTTTTATTTTCTCTCTTTTAATTGATTTATTACTCATTAAAGTCTATGACGCAATTATCTGGAGCGCATGCTTTTCGTCGATTTCTCCGTCAATTCTGAACCGATTTTCTTGAAATTTCACACAGGACATTTTTTGTTAAATGTCCTAACATCGATAAAAAATTAAAGTTAAAAGCAGAACTGCAAAAGTTAGACCATTTGACATGTAGTAAATTGAAAATATGACGTCCCTCTATAAACCCATTACACTAATTCTGGGATTTTATTACATGTCAAATGGTCTAACTTTTGAAATATTGAATATAATTTCGCGAAATTTTTACCGATGTTAGGACATGACCTAGAAATGTCTTGTGCAAAATTTCAATGAAATCGGTTCAGAATTGGCGGAGAAATCAACAAAAAGCATGCGCTCCAGATAATCCTGTCCTAGACTGTAGATATGGTTCAATTTTTAACACCTCCTTGATCTGTTAATCTTTCTCAATTGTGTGAGGAGCGCGCAGCTCGAAATAAACGTCGATACACTGATTTCAACCTTAACTCGACAAGGCTGCCATTTACGTGATCGCCTAGTCACATTGAGAAGGGGGACGTGCATGTCTGAATAAGAAATTGTGAATTTTGTCTTTATATCTCACTTAACTGGTAAATGGGCAACACAAAAATTTAAAAACTTTTGCAGAGGAAACAATTACTGCCGTATTTGCCGGCCTATAAGTCGCACTGGAGTATAAGTCGCACTGGAGTATAAGTCGCACTAGGCTCTAGATTAGGCTCGAACCATAGACAGTCCGCACCGGCAGATATGACGCACCAGGCTCAGAGACATGTCCGACAATAGTCAGGTGTCAGTACATTGCAGGCCTCGTCAAATCGGGTGCCCGGGAGCCCGGGGCTACCAGTTGAGCTGGGGGGGCTACCACAACGGTAGCAGCCAGAGCCCGGCGGGCTACCAGTAGCAATGCCAGCGTAATTACGACGTTGACACGTTGTGCGCCGTGCATCCGTTTATATGGGAAAACAACACTTTGCTATTGGCCTGCTATTAGTGTTTTTTCTTGTTGAATGTTTCTGAAAATTATGAGGTATATTCTAAAGACTGTATTCTTTCACTTGTTCTAGTTTAAATCGCTCTATCTCTGTCAGAACGTTCATATTTGTACACGATTCGACCATTGTTTATGTTGAGATTCCGTGAATTCCGAGTCCCGCCGTCTTGTTTTTCACGGAAAATACTGATCCGACTCGGTCGCATAAATTAAGTTATTTCGTGAACGCCGTTGGTCAATATTTGCATGTCCTTTGACCTGTGTCAAGCAGACTACCTCATTATGATAATGTCCGCGGGAAATTAAATTTGGAGCAGTAGAAGTATATATATTATGCCTATAAGCAACGGATATCAGAATAATGTACAACTCCATATAATTTATGTCAAGATAAAAAGCTATAAAATAAAATTTTATGAATGGGGAAATTTGGGGAAGTTACTGTAGGTAGAATAGGCTGTTTTAAGTCGGATACTATTTTCCTTCCATCCATACGTTATATCGCATTGGATCGCAAACGGGAAATAGACACGAGGAGGGTGGGGAGGGGGTCACAATAACGGCACATTACGGCGCGTCTTACACGCACGTGTTGATCAGCAGAGAGCTGATGGCTTTTCTTTATATGACGACGAAGTGTCTTTTCCCCGGGTCTTTTCATACATGAGTGTACGTATTGTTAATCGTACGTTGCCATCATTTTTGTATTACCAGTTTTTCATGCACAATTAGCATTAGGTGATTTGTAGGCCTACATAAAACTGCTTAGCGCTACAGTAATCAGTATGCAAAACCATATCAAACTCTGCAAGGTACACTGAAATAACGCAGCATAAATGTACGCTTGTTCACCTTTGTTTGTAAACACATTGTCCCACGTGGACGTGGACATTCAAAGACTGTCACTTACTGGTAGGCCCTACCACATATAGGCCTACCAGTAGGCTAAGTAGTAGTTTTATTGTGGGTTTTCCTGGCTGTCACCTCTCTCAACAGAGTTGAAGTTTGAACAACATATTTATATGCTGGCAGTGGCAAGTCAATTAACTTGCATATATTTTTTAAGACAACCCACACACAATATGTACAGTGGAATAATCATGGGATCATAGTGATGGATAACAAGACATTTTTACTGAATTACGAAGAACAAACTTCTAAATGGACATGCTTAGAAGCCTTAGAAATAATTGAATGCTTTGAAAAAATAAGTCTAGTCTATTATATACAATATAGCTAGGCCTATATGCTCTGAATAATTATACAAATTAGATTCTAATATAAATACTGTACGCCTTAGATAGTCATACGACATTAAACTCTTAGTCTACTAGTCATGATACTTGAAATCCACCAGACCCCAACCAATCATGAGAGAGGGTGCACCTCATACTCTACACTTTAATATCCTACTACGAGAGCAACACTTTTATCTGGGCTACCGATATGCATTGGGGGCTACCAAACTTTTAATGTTGGTAGCCCAGCGGGCTACCAACCATTCTAGAAATTTGACGAGCCCTGCATTGACGTTTATAGCAAGAGAAGAGGAGAGAGTCAATGCTATTTAATAGCCTGGTAGACCGATATTAAAAGTCTATAATAAAAGTGTTTAATATATTGTTCAATGTGAGTAAACATATAATTTAGTAATTTTTTCGAAATTATTTCAATGCCATGTATGGAAGACAGACGCCATTGTTTTTTTTTCTACCTCTTTAGAAACCTCCCACTTCCGTAGCTGACCCACACTCACCAGGTGGCGATGTCGATAAAGGGCATTGATTTAGGTTATAGCCCAGTGAATACAAATTAATAATAACAACAACTTGTAGCATATGTTTTTCGGCGATTTCTCAGTCAATTCACAACCGATTTTCATGAAATTTAACAAGGGCTATTATCGAGTCCCCCTGCCAAACACTGTGATTGATAAATATTGTATAGTTCAAAAGTTGGACCATCTGGCATGTAATGCAATTCATGGCTTAAAACTGACCTTAACTTAAACAGTTTAATGGATTTATAGAGGGACATTGTAATTAGAAATTTATGCTACTATATGTCGAATAGTCTGACTTTTGAGCTATAGATTATTGTGTCATAAAAATTTCATGCTTTTTGGCGGGGGACCCGATAATAGTCCTTGTAAAATTTCATGAAAATCGGTTGAGAATTGACAGAGAAATCGACGAGAAACTTGCGCTACAGACTAATGAGACTTCCACTATATATGTGTTTAAGCGGTAAATTGCTTGCGATTGTCTCGCCCACTAGCGAATTCTGACGATACTGACCGGATGCAGAGAAAAATGGCTGACACACAAATGCAATCATAACAAACAAACAGTCAAGATCTTTCACTAAAACATTCTATCTTACCCGATTAATCGTAAATTTAATACATAGTTTTTAAGCATTATGCACGATAATCAATAGTAAACCAAATAACATTCCCAAATGGTAATAAAACTGACATACAATGGCCTACAATGGTCGCACCGGAGCATAAGTCGCACCAGCCTTGAAAAGTAGTTTTAAAAATAAAAAAGTCGCGTCTCATAACCCGGAAAATACGGTACATGTTAATATTTCTAGGTATTCAAATGAATCAGAAAGAGCTAACTAAGACATTTATGATGATTTCAAATTGAAAATAACCCTTTGGATGTGATGTTTTTCACAAATTAATTCAGCGCTTCAAGGGTCAAAGAGGAAAGCTGTGCTTCTTTTCATCCAGTCCTGATGTGCTGCAGCACTGATTTTGTTGCTGCATGTGTCATAAACATGATAAATGTGACAATAAGCCTACTAGAAATAATGTATTAGATAAAACTGGTCTATCAGTGTAAACTATACATCTGTTTGTTTTATTTATCAGTGTTGGTCATTGTGTGGTGTTGTTGGGCGAAGATAAACACCAAGAAGATACAAGGTAACTAGCCTCATCTTGAATTTTTTTAATGTTGTGGAGAATATTTTCAAGAATATGCCCAATAAATGGCCACAAAAATCGGTTTTCCTTATAAGTATATCATTTTGGACTTAAATTATTACAATATTTAAATGAACCTTTTAACACATTCATTTTCTGTATATATATAATTATGTTGTCGTACAAACCTAAACACATTTCCAGTTTTTTTTGTCTCCAAGCATGTTCATTCATGGCCTTGATAGCTGAAAAGTGAATTACAAGGGATATATAAATCAACAGATTAAGCTCTTCTGCTATTTTCAGACTGCACAGGGAAGCTGCTACTGCTCGGCGGTAAAGGGGGTCTCATCACTTCACTAAACTACCCGAGTACACCGGCGGAACAGCTGTGTGAGGACTGGCTGATACAGTCTGAGCCCTCCAGCAGTCATATTATCACTCTCAGGTCAGTCATATCACCACTCTCAGGTCAGTCATATCATCACTCTCAGGCACAAAGGTGGTCTAAAACCCCATTCATTTCATTTATCATCACTCTCAAGTCAGTCATGTATCATCACTCTCAGGTCAGTTATATCATCACTCTCAGGTCAGTCAAATCATCACTCTCGGTCATATCATCACTCAGGTCAGTCATATCATCACTCTCAGGTCAGTCATATCATCACTCCAGATGAAGGTCAGTCATATCATCACTCTCAGGTCAGTCATATCATCATTCAGGTCAGTCATATTATCACTCTCCTGTCAATCATATCATCACTCTCAGGTCCGACATGTATCATCACTCTCAGGTCAGATCTGCTTCACTATATGCCGTATTTATTCTTACTAATAAAGCCTATATTCCAATAAACGCCCACTACCCTGATCTTAGAATAAAATCCAAGATCATGGTACCCTATTAAAAAGCTATTATTAAAAAGCTACTCTAATAAACGGCCACTCTCCCTCTAGTCTCCGGGGGTATTTAAATTACCTCCCAGGGTGTCCCAGGAATTGACTTTAGTCCAAAGTTGAGCTCCGCACTGAAAGAATTTCAATATTTATAGTGGCCGTAGACCCATTACATGTAGGTATTCAAATGAAGCGGAAAGAGCTAACTAAGACATTTGTGATGATTTCAAATTGAAAAAACCCTTTGATATATAGAGATATGTCAGCTTTGTAAGGGTTAATATACCACTTTTTGTCACTGACAAATATTTCTGTGTTTTGTAGCTTCCAAGACTTGCACATTCCACCCAGTGATCCATCGCTGGGGGACACTTTTATAGTAGAGGAGGGCACTTACAGGAGATGTGTGTATGACTATCTACAGCTAGACGACATACGGCTGTGCGGGTCCATTAACCTCACAGACCCGTTTGTTTACAGTCGACGGAAAAACAGCATCAAGATTAAATTCCGGCTTCATGGAAAAGACTTGTTTGGCCGGGGATTTTCCTTGACATATCATATAGGTTGGTATTCTTGCTTAGCGCCTGGAGCTATTCAATTTACATTTATAGTCAATTAAAGTTATGTCTCGCTACCGCGACACACAAACTTCAAATGACCGAAAATGTATATCATTTCCGAAAGTTAATTCCTGACATATTTTGTTGTTTCAAGATTAAAGGACTATTTTACTTGCAACAACTGGTTTTACAGGTGCTTATAAAAAGACAGAATGTCTACTATAGTCGATATCAGTGTCACTCTTAGTATATCTCAGTATTTACTCAATGCACAATTTTGAGGCGAGTCTGTGTGGCCTGCCATGGTTTTAAAGGTGTGGAGCACACTTGCTTTTTAGTAAAAATCAATATACTGTAATATGGGGAGCCTGATCTCAGATATCATCAAAATGAAAAGTTACTTTGCACTGATTAATATTGTCCCCATACAGTGTTAGCAAAATAATTTGTCAATTGAAAAAAAAAATTAAATTAAACGTGTGAAGCCATAGAATATAATTATGTAAACGTTTGTGCTGTACTCATGACCCTCAGGACTCTTCCAAGTAGGACAGGACCCTCTCGTTTTTACAAGAGAGAGAGTCCTTCTGCCAAATCTGGAAATCTGGTCCAAAAGTGTGCACTGTTTACTTCACCTCAAGATTTGAATTGCTATCACAATTCCTATCTCAAGGTGAAGAACATTGTCCTGATTTTAAAAATTATCCAATGTAATATATTTATAAAAACATAGAGCCAACCGAAATCCGTTGAAAAAATAACATTCCATTCCAGCATTTCCAAAGCTCTGTTTTATTTCTGTTTCAATTATGTTTTGTTACAGAACATGATGTCATTTCACTCTTTGGTTTGAAATACAATGGCTATGAATATAAATCTAAGCTCATATGAAACAATTGTTTTTTAATTTTCTTTCACACAAACAAACAATTTTTGTGTTAAATTAGCCTATGTTTCCCGTTGAAGTCAGTTTATTTACACGTGATTTTGTCTTTAGAACCTAATCTAATTTGCTGAGAAGCAAGTGTCCATTTAGCCAATTCTATGCGAGTTGTGTTTTTTGTGAAATTCTGTGTCATTTACAACTAGCCTAATCAATTTGCTAACAAAATTTCCATTTCAGGTACAGTTTCCTTTGTTATTTTTGATAGATTGAACAATTTTTCATTCGCTAAATATAATTTTATAAATATATAATTTTCAGTAATCGCTCGAGACAAAGCAAATTTTTTGTTGAAAAAAATATAATTAACTCTCAGCTCATCATTACAGGTCTTGAAGTGTTCAAAACTTATATTTTGATTTTCTGTAATAATATATTGCATGATTGAGTCAATTATAATTCAATTGCCATGCAGTCAGATGCTTTTTTGTATTATATAATTGCTGGAAATTAATTTAAAATTTAAAAAAAATTCTAAGGTCTTCAAGATCTGGCCGATGCATTTCTTGTGCTGTTTGTGAGTCGTTAGTCTTTCCCAATAAGCTCAAAATCAGACCAAAATGTAATTTTATCTGACAGTATGTGGTAATCGCAGATTCTTACCTTATGATCACATTAAACTGACCAAAAAAACTGACAAAAAAAAATAACCGATGTAGTCAGGTATTTTTCTTTTACCTGACATGTGTGGTCAGTCTGATGCTATTAAGCCTTGCCAAATAAAAACTACAGCCTTTTTCACACTGTATGCATCTTTTACTTATCAGGTACTAAGTTGAGTGGTAATGAGAAATGTTCTAATGGCGAGTTCCGTTGTAACGACCAGCATTGTATCTCGGACAGCTGGAAATGTAATGGTGTGTACGAGTGCCGTGATAAAAGTGATGAAAAAAGCTGTGGACGAGGTACGTATGCCACAGTGCTGAGGGTTTGTAAAATAAAGGTGTGTGGAAAATCACATTAGCCCTTACACTAGTTACAGTGTGGGGATCGTCTTTAGTCGTCAGAATCTAACGTCTGTAGACGTCAGATTCTGACGACTAAAGTCGATCCCCGCACTGTAAGATTAAAAATATTTATGATGGTCGTAAACTCATTCAATAGTTATTCAAATGAATCAAAAAGAGCTGACAAAGACATTTATGACCATTGCAAATTAAATAGATTTTTATGGTTTATACAGAAAAATGTCAGCATTGGGAGGGTTAACCCTTACAATGCTGAATTATTTTTTCAATTGTTTATTTTTCCGATCAAACATACAACATACACGATCTATTCAGACATCATGAAACAAACAACTTTACAATACCACTAACATTCAATATATCCTGACACATACAACTTTGCAATACTACTAACATTCAGTATTATTTAAATCTAAATCAGGCTTTTCCATTTATCAATAAATTTGTTTATGGTGTTATTTTCTCTGGAAATATTTTCTTCAACGTTTAATGTATTGTAGACTTTCGCTACAAACAGTTGAACAGATGGCATGCGATTGTTGCACCTTGCTGCATACATTCAGTATTTAGCTAATATTAAAATATGATTCTTAAGATCCATAAAATTAGAATTACCAACAAATATACAATCTTTTCTATGCTCATAATTTCCCCCCTTTTTAGTGAACCACCACTTCTCAACTTCACTCCAAAAATCAGCTGCGTAACGGCAGCTCCAAAATAAATGTAATAATGATTCACATTCAATTCCACTAAATGTACAGTCATCAGTCTCCGAGAGCTCAAATCGCTTCAACCAATAATTCGTAATCAATATATCGTATAATAATTTGAATTGAAATTCTTGTAATTTGGTATCACTTAAAAAAGTAAATTGGCGTAGAAACACTTTTCACACTGGTGAAATTAATTTTATAGACAAGGAATTAAAAAATTTCTGTGTTACTTCTCCAAGATTATACATACACGAAACCAAACAATGATATAAAATTTTTGTTGTTGAATTTAAAAACATTATGGTAGAAGTACCATCATTTATACATAAATCTATAGAGGTGAATACATTTTCATTCAGAGTTGATTTGCGGTTCCATTCCATCTTTTTTTTTACTACTGATATTTTGTTGACCAACGCATGCCATATGATATACTCTATTGGCTTTGTGCCTCTTTCTTGCCATATTTTAAAAGGAATCAAGTCGCTGTTTTCCATAAAAAGATCGGAACAGAAACGCAAACCACTCTTAAGTAAGCCTGGGCTCATAACATTGATAGTTGAGGTTGTTATATTTTTATTGTACCAAATACACTGCTCACTCAGTGGCTTTTTATCTGCACCGTTGACACTTATCCAGGATTTAAGAAGGTCCTGGTAAAAAGTTTGTAGCTTAGTGATATCAACATTTGCATCTGCAAAATTACGGTGGAGTAATACATCAAAGTCAACACCTAACTCACATAAATTTAATTTGAAAAGTTTTTTCCATAAACTGGGCTCTGAATTACAATAGTGTTTCAGCCAGCGGAGTCTTGAGGCAAGCATTATAAGTTTTAAATCAGGTGCACTCAAACCCCCGTTAGACCTTGGCTGGCACAGTATAGATTTCTTAATTTTAGCTTTTTTCCCATTCCATAAAAAGGAGAACATAATGTCATTAATTTTTTTGATATAATATCAAGGTATATGTATTGCTGATAGAACATATTGAAACTGAAATTATAATAGTTTTTAGTACCATAATTTTACCGATTAGAGTTAAATTCCTTCTTTTCCAATTGTTAATCACTGATCTAATTGTATTAATTCTTTCTTTAAGATTCAAATCAATAGCCAAATCCATGTCATTTGATATAAACACAGGGCTCCAGATAACATGCGTATATGAGTAAAATACGCATGTAAAAACAGCAAATACTCATTAATAGAAAATCTGAGGAGTAATATTACTCATAAAAACTATTAAAATACCCATCAAAGTAAAAAAAGACCCAGAAAAATGAAACGATTGTTGTATTTTTTACGTGAAGAGAACTATGTGACTGTAAGAAAAAATGATGTAAATAAAGCTTTCATGTTGTTGTATGAAAAATACTCCTCGTTTATTTTTTTATCATATTTCACTCCTTATCACCCATTTCAATGAGTGAAATACTCCTCAAACCAAAACATTATCTGGAGCTCTGTAAACACTCCTAATATTTCAATGGCTTGCTTATGGCATGATACACCAATGGAGTTTAATTCACAGCTTATATTTTCTCCTATCCAAAGTGCCTCTGTTTTACTCATATTCAATACTTATCCTGAGTATTGTCCAAAAATTTTAACAATGGTAAAAAATAGTTCAGCAGACTCTACATCTGCCACTAGTCCCGTGACATCGTCTGCGTATAGGAGCAGTGACACAACTCCAATCGGCAACTCTAATCCCTTTATCTGACTTTCGTCTCTTACCATCTGCGCTAAAGCTTCCAGTGATAAAATAAAAAGATATGGAGACATTGGGTCTCCTTGTCTTACACTTCTTGTAATAGAGAAATAACCTGAAGATGTTCCATTATTAATAGTACAGCTGGATATATCATTATATAATAATCTAATCCATTTTATAAACTTCCTATCAAAATTGAACTTCTCTAATATACAAAAGATAAAATTCCATTCTGAAGAATCAAATGCTTTTTCAAAATCCAATGCTAAGAGAATACAATGTTGCTTGGCTTTCTTTGTACAATAAATATTATCATATAAAATTAGAACATTTTCAGCAATATTTCTTCCCTTCATAAATCTGGATGTATAATGGTCGAAAATATTGGTGTCAATCTATTTGAAAGTGTTTTAGAAAGCAGTTTATAATCGACGTTTAAGAGGGATATAGGACGCCAGTTTTTCAGAAAAATACGGTCTTTCTTTTTGTCGATTAGTGTGATTATTGCTTGTCTTTGAGATGTGGACAATTGTCCAAAATTATTAGAATAACTAAATGAGTTAACGACCATTGTGCCAAATAGAGGCCAACATTTACGGTAAAATTCTATAGTCAGTCTGCGTTCCCTGGACTTTTCTTATTTTAAAAAGTTTTTAATGTCTCATAACATTCTTCAATAGTGATTATGTCGCCATAGCCTGCAAAAATGTCGGAGTCCACTTTAGGTAAATTTACCTTATCTAGAAAACGAGTTATTTGATTTTTTTGATTTAAATGTATATAAATTACTATAAAATGTACTTTGCATGTTTAAAATTTCTTTGGGGTCTGTAGTTATCGTACCATCATCTTTTTTGCAATTTAATCATATTTTTTTTTGAATAATTATTTTTTTCTAAGAACAAGAAGAAATTTGAACTTTTTTCCCCGTTTTCATGCCACTGGCATTTTGAGCGAAAAATAGCACCATCCGTTTTCACTTTATCCCCCTCTTTTAGTTTCTCATTAACTTGATATATTTTTCTTTCTATAACTAGCCGTACATGATTATCTGTTTCTTGGTCTAATTCTTTATGTAATCTAAGACTTTCTTTTTCTAATTTATTTTCATTATCTTTCTGTACACTAGCCCTGTTTTTGGAATACCGCATTGAAAACTGCCTAATTTTGTATTTAAAGAGTTCCCATATCATTCTAGGATCCTCAATATCTTTAAATTCTTCTAACCATTTTATTTTATTAGCCTGAAGCTGTTTTATGTATTCTTCTTCATCAAGGATGGATGAATTAATTTTCCAATAGCCTTTACCACTCACTCTTGTCTCTACTTCCTGAAACTCTAGTGTCACCGCACAGTGATCAGATTTGATACTAGGGATAATTTCAGTATTTTTAATATGATCCAAATTTTCTTCAGTGATTAGCCAGTAGTCTAAACGACATTAAATAAATGGATTAGAGCGCTTCCAAGTATATCTGCGTTGTCGCGGATGTTTTATTCTTCATACGTCGCATAAATTATACTGAGTTTTGATATCTTCTATGATGTTAATTACTTTAGTGCGTGTTTCTTTTAACCCTCCCCTTTTATCATGTTCGGAGTTACAGATCACATTAAAATCGCCGGAGCCTAAAAATACATTTGAATACTCATGTTATGGGTCTATGACCAGTATAAAATATTTTAATTCTTTCAGTGCAGGGATCGTCTTTATATGTCAAAAACTGCAGTCTATAGACAGCATATTCTGATGTATTAATTGATTATCACTAAAAATTAAAATCATAGGCTGCGTCACAGTTTCTGAAACAATGTCTCACCTGGCCTGCCCAATGGACACAATTCGTTGATACAACATCTTCTGTCTGGTGGGTGGATAATATTACACTAATTACCCAAATTCTTGGCACAATGCAGTTGTAGTTGCAATGTAGCCTATGACTGCCATTGCTATCAATACATTGATATATTTCTGTTTTCATTTTACACCTGACATGCATAACTATTGACTGTGATCATTGCTTGGTTATGCCAACTAATTCCACCTGATAAATTTTTATGAAGCGCCAACTGATTCACATCACCTTTTTATAGGGTGTATAAATATTTCAGCATTTCAACGCTGAAATATTTTTGTATAAACCATTGAGACTAAAGGCTTTTTTTCAATTAGAATCATCATAAATGTCCTTATTAGCTCTTTCCGCTTTATTTGAATAACTATGGGACCGTCTTAACCCTTAGAGCACTGAGCAAAGAAATTTAAATTTCCAGTCACTTAAAGTTGTGACTCGCTACAGTGATCCACAACTTCAAGTGACTGAAAATTTGTGTTATTTGTGAAATTCAAGTCCCAACATATATCAGTGTTTCAAGATTGAAAGCATATTTTATTTTTAACAACTGGTTATCAGGGGTCATACAATTACTAATAGAAATACAGAATGTCTAGTGTAGTCGACATCAGTATTCTAAGGGGTTTTGTCAAGTTAAAATAATTCCAAAAATCCGAGAAAAACTCGGATTAGTCAGACCCCACCCACCCACCCCATCATCCAATTTTTTATTTTTTTTGAAACATTTTGAAACATGAAAGCAACACAGAAAACACGAAAAAACACAAAATTTCCCCCAAAAAAATTAAAATGAGAGTTGGGGCTTGACCCACCCACCCACTTCCGAGTTTTTCTCGGATTTTTTGAATTATTTTAACTGACAAAACCCCTAAGGGTTAAGTCACCAGATGTCTGTAAAGACGGTCACCGCGCTGTGAGGGTTAACAATCTGTAACTGAGCAATTTTGTTTTTTCAGCTGTACATCTCACCCTGCCAAGTATGCTGAAGTGTGGTGCAGATCGTTTCTTTTGTAATGCGAGTCGAGGGGGTCAGCCCACGTGTATCACGTATAATAATCTGTGTGACGGCCACAGTGACTGTCAGGGAGGTCAGGATGAATCCAGAGCCATGTGTGACGCAGGTAAGATTATCCGCAGCCAACTATAATGTGATATTAACCCTCACAAAGCTGAATTATTGTTGTTTAAACCATACGGACTAAAGGGTTATTTTCATTTTGCAATCATCATAAATGTTTGCTCACTTAAATACTTATGTCATGGGTCTATGACCATTAGAAATATAGTAATTCTTCCAGCGCGGGGATCGTCTTTAAACTTCTGAATCTGACATCTACAGACGTCAGATTCTGACGTATAAAGACGGTCCCTGCGGTGAAAGGGTTAAGTTTATTAAATACTGGGGCCAATCATACTAAAAATTATAAATTTAGATTATCTTATTACCATTAGAAAAGAGGAATCATCTTTGCTTTTCTAATGGAAATAAGAGAAGGTTAGGATAATGCCAATTTTATTCCTTACAGCGCGGGGATCGTCTGACGTCTAAAGTCGATCCCCGCACTGTAAGAGAAAAAATATTTCTAAGGGTGTAGACCCCTAACTTTGGCATTCAAATGAATCAGAAAGAGCTACGCAGACATTTATGATGAATTCAAATTGAAAAAAACCTTTGGCACCCAAGGTTTTCATAGAAAAATTAACCACTTCACTTCCAAGCCGAAGTGCATGCCAGGAGTAAATACCGACGGGAATTTCCGTCATGTATGGTTACGTAACTTGGAGAATGACGACGGAAATTTCTGTCATGTATGGTAGTGAAAGGGTTGAAGAGTTATGTTTAGTGGTCCAGAAATATATGCAGCAAGCAAGTAATTTGTTTTAACTCTTATCCTGCTAAATTAAATAATTTAAATTTTCAGCCACTTTAAGTATACTTCAAGAGGCTGAAAATCAGTCACCTTTTAATTTGATCACAAATATTCGCAAATCCTGATGTTTAGACACACATTTTATTCCAATAACAGTGATTTTGTCTACAAGCTAATAAAACAGCAGGGTAAAAGTTAATGCATATTCTGTCGATAAATTAGGAGACTAAAAAATTGAATTTATGTTATCTCAATGTCTCTGGTACATGTATATCTATTCTTTGTGGAAAAAGCTGTAAGAATCCAATTATTGAACCAATGTTCAATCGATGGTCATTTTTAACCCTTTAACGACCAAGTCATCTGATGTAAATTTCTGTTTACTTGAAGTTGTGTCTCTCACAGCAACCCACAACTTAAATTGAGTGAAAACTACTCATATTTGATGCTTTTGGGAAACAAACATTTGCAAATCTTTGCACTCATTTTGATCCTAATAACGCCAATTTAATCGGCTAATAGAATGGATTAAAATCGACTTAAGTCATGCTTAGTGATTAAAGGGTTAGCACTTATGGCTACCTTATCAAGTAATACTAATTAATTAATTTATGTATTATATTTTAGATGAATTAAATATGTCCCGGATAATTGTTTTCATTTTAGAGGTGTGAGGGACAATAATTTTGCTAATTTTGTTTGAGATGTGCATTAACCCTAGTTCTGCTGGATATATATTTATATACTGGTTCAAGTATTTTTGAAAAACAGAAAATGTTTTTCGGGATAGATGCTCAGTTTATATGGTAATTCAAGTTTTAAAAGAATGAAAAATAAAAACAATTCAGAAGCGCAAGAGTTAAATGAGAACTATGTTTTGTTTCAGCCCAAACTTGTGGAGAGGCATATAATGATAAGAACGGGTCGTTCACCAGCCCTAAGTTCCCGACTCCATATCCGGGCGTCCAGGACTGTCACTGGCACATCAGCCTCCCTCAACACGGTTCACAACACCCTAAAGTTCAACTGAGATTCCATAATTTCTCAATCGATCCTAGGTAAGTGAGTACGGGGATTGATTTTTGACATCAGAATTTGACATTAAAGTCAACCACTGCATTGAAATATTAAAAAGGTACAAATGGGTGTAGAGATATGAAATATGTATTCGAACAATCGATCCTAGGTAAGTTAACTTAGATCATGGTGAACACCATTTCGGTTGCCAGGGAACATTTTGTTTTAAAATTATTGATTATGAATTTCTCCTTCTAGCTTCAACTCGGACTTTATTGATCAGACACCAAGTACACAAAATTGAAATCTGATTTAATACATTGATACGTTGATACTTAAACTTGAAATTAGAAGTGAGGTGACATGTTGTAATGGCCAGTTGATGATCTTATAACAATAGATCTGTAGCTAATTTATCTTTTTTTTTCAGTCACACCGCTAATTACCTGGCCGTGTATGATGGGGGTTCTGTGGAGGACCCCCTCCTGGGCATGTTCACAAGCTCTGAACACTCACCGCCAGTGACCATGGAAGCTTCTTCTAATGTCATGTTTATCCACTTTCACTCTGAGGCTAACCACGGCTTTACAGGATTCAATGCTACGTACCAAACTAAAGGTGAGCTCAGGACTATTTTCTTAACCCTTTGCCTGCTAATCACGACAATAGTCGTTTTTAATCAGCTTATTAGCTGATTAAACCATGTTAACCCTTTAAACCCTCACGATGCATCAAAGCATCATTTTGCATCTCTGAAAAATTACTTAATTTCCTACAACTAGTGGTTTTAAACCACAATTTTCGTGGAATTGTTTTAAAAATAACAGTATCTTTTTTTCATTTGCCACCCACTTCAAGTCATCTTCATCCACTACAAGTTGAGAATTGCGACAGCAATTCGCGGCTTGTAGTGGATGAAGATGACTATGGAAAATTCAGGCTTGAAAGGGTTAAACCATATTTACAATGACTGTTTAAACATCAAAATTTGTGAATGTTTGGTCTATAATTTAACAAATATGAGTAATTTTCAACCACTTGAGATTGTGGATTGCGATAGCGAGACACAACCTCAAGTGGTTGGAAATTTAAATACATTAATTTAGCAGGATAGGGGTTAAATATTGATTGATGCACAATAAGAATACTATGGCTTCCCACTGAACCATGCAGCAAATCAATTATCGGTAGTAGGCCTATAATGTTCAGGTGCATAAAAGTATATGGAGGAAATATAATCATTTGAAATGGTAATTTTAGTACCAACTGACAACGTGATATGTTCTTAAATTACTATGTTTCTACTCAAGAATTAGGTTTTTTATTTTCTGGTCATTAGAATTTTCTCCTAAAGCTAGGCTCAACCCTTAAAACAATAAAATATATTTGTATAGACCAAGCAGACTTTTTCAATTTAAAAATTATAATAAATGTCTTAGTTCTTTCTGTTTCATTTGAATACCTATCTTATAGGTCTACAGGCATTATAAATGTTTTGGTGCGGGGATTGATTTTAGACATCAGAATTCTGACATAGCACTGAAATTAAGCATTGTTCGTCAATTGTTTTGTTTTCAGGGGAGTGTCTTTCTGATCAGTACCCTTGTCAACACGGAGAGAAAGATTGTTTTTTATTACCTCAGAGATGTGATGATGTCTGGGACTGTGTGCTGCACGGAGGCGATGAGAAAGGATGCGGTAAGATCGCTTTATCATACTCTGCGCAGTGATTTTCACTTCAGTGAGACATATATCATATCAGCACTCCAGCTCTACTGTAGTCTAGTTTAAGCTGCAACCTATGGCAGTTATGTCATTATGTGACTTGATTGTGTGAGAAAATACAAACGTTGTTCAATTTTTGTGCGATATGGGAAAATACAGCAAATGTCCAATGAATAAGGTACTTGCCTAAAGGTTTAGACCCTCTTCATTGGACGAGCGCTGTATTTTCCCATATCGCACTCATATGAACACTGTTTGCATACTTTATCATACACCCACACATATAATTGACCACCTCACTGGTCTTGATGTTTGAAAGCATACGCGAGTGAGCTATTTTCTCAAGAAGTAAACAAGAAATAATTTTTATGTTATTTCACAAACAAAACACAATTTAAAATTATAGCATAAACAATGCGACCGACTTAGTAATCTAACAGTTTAATTTGTGCAATGCTGTAATGCCATGGAGATGTATCTTAGGCTGAGTATTTTAAATGTCAGTGAAACATGTGGGTGGGTCTAGTACATTAAATTGCGTGTCGGCGATACAGGCACTCGCCTTCGGTTCCGCTCTGGCGACGCTCCCTGATGTCAGCCAGTCTCGCTCAAAAAGCAGTGCCATATACATATCATATAATATTGGAAAGCGTGCTACTGTCCTGTTACAATAGTATATATGGTTGGGAGCAAGTTTTGACCAAAAAAATTATTCTGATATGAAAATCATATTTTCTCTTAGATGATTAGTTGCTCAAATAATTCAATTTAGCTTCTATTTGTAATAAATAGAAATACTTTTTGTGATCTGCAGCTAGAAATGCTGATATGTCATGATTAAAGGGTTTAGTTATGATTTTTGTTGTTGAAGAAATTTTATACTCAATCTCTTTTTTTCTTGTTAGAACTATTACTGTGAATTGCATTACAAACATATTAAATGTCAAGTAGATTATATGTTGTCAATATTATAAATATTTATAATTCGTCATTATTATATATGTTTTTCAGGTCAATGCTCCTTTGATACATTTCCGTGTGGTAACGGCAAGTGTTACCCAGAAAGTGACCGATGTAATGGTGCTACTAGTCGCTGCTCAACTAAACGGGATGAGAGGAACTGCAGTGAGTACAAGACAATTTTCAGTGATATTATTTACTTGATAAGCTTGGAGAGTTTGACCCTTTGCATGCTGATCATGACTATTGTCGTTTTTAACCTGTTTTATTAGCCCATCAAATCACTGTTATTGGGAATAAAAAGGGTGTTTAAACATCAAGATTTGAGAAAGTTTCGTCTTAAATTAAACAAATATGAGTGATTTTCAACCACTTGAGGTTTTGGATCGCGGTAGCATTGATAGGTCTTCAGACTTGATATCAGACTATGAAAAACCTGCACCTTCACCTGTAACCACATGATTTGGTTTGATGTGTGCTACACCTATGTTACTTTGGTCGTCAAAGATATGGTTCAACACGGTTGCTTACACAAGTTCATAATTTATTCTCCAAAGTTATATTGATGGAGAGAGCACTATGTTAAAATATATAAATTATGACTAATAAAAAACAGAACATCCTTATTATGATGTATTATGCTATTTTTCATTAATGCATTTTATTTCAAATATATCATGCGGTGAACTGTGAGGGGTTAACCCTTAAAAATCTGAAATATTTTTTCTATATAACATGGCAACCAAAGAGTATTTTCAATTTGAAATCATCATAAATGTCTTTTCTCTTAGTTAGCTTTTTCTGATTCACTAGTTAGCTCTTTCTGGTTCATTTGAATACCTATGTTATGGGTCTACAGCAATAATAAGTATTTTAATTCTTTCAGTGCGGGAATCATCTTTACACGTCAGAATCTGACATCTACAGACGTCAGATTCCGACGTATAAAGACGTCCCCCACGCTGAAAAGGTTAATCACTGCCACTGTGAGGGTTAGTTATTTCAGGCTCTCAGTAGTGTGACATTTTTGTTTAGGTGCTCAGCAGTGTAATGCGGGTAACGGGACGTTTCTGTGCGACACGATGCTGTGTATCTACGAGACCTGGCAGTGTGATGGCACAGATGACTGCGGCGACGGCAGTGACGAAGTCAACTGCTCACGTAAGATATCTCGCAACGCTGGCGTTAAAAACACTTTCCAGATTGCTCTGCATACTTCAAAAATATTGTGATGACAAATTTATTTAAAAAATCATGAATTGTCTACCAAGATATAAGATATAAAGGTTGAATATCCAAACTGCATGTCAGAGACTTTTAACTACATGTCAATGAAAAATTTTTTGTGTGTATAGAAGTTTATTATCTTTTCTTGATTTTCAAGACATAAATGTTAAAAAAGCTAATTCCAAGAATAAAATTTCCACTAAGTAAAGACATGTTATAAATTTTTTTTTTTTATTTAACATTGATCTATATCTTAACTCAGTTATTTTATGACTATGGTTTCTTGAATAAATGATTCTGATTAATGTTATCAATATATTAAAAAATTATGTTGATAAAAATTACTGATAAATAAATTATACAAATGTTTCAATTTACCTGGTCAGCTATAAATGTTGAGCCACATATGTTTGTTTAATGCTGATCCATGCATTGGCTGCTTTAAACTTTGGCGAATTAAAATATTAGCAGATTTAACCCTGAATAGAAAACCTCTTTTTGGCGGAGAGAAACATTGGCATTTATTATCAAACCAACAAAACTGACCAACATTTCTCAGTTTACAGTAATAGTTTTTAACCCTCTAACCGCCAAATTATTCAACCGGAATTTTCACTCACTTGAAGTTGTGTCTCACTAACGTGATCCACAACTTCAAGTGAGTGAAAAATATTCAAATTGGATGAAATGGAGGTCAACTATTTTTAAATTCTTACAGATCGATGTCACGTTTTATTCTCACCATGTTTAAAAGCTGATATAAAGAGGGACATGGCGCAATGGCTAGAGTGTGGCGCTCTGCCGATGTCGCTGCCTGCTGTGCGGTTTCGAATCCAGCTTGGTGCAGGATGTTCAGAGAAAAAAGCTGACTAAGACAGTTATGATGATTTCAAATTGAAAAAAACCCTGTTTTTTTACAAAAATTGTCGTCGCTTTAAGGGTTTATTGTATTATTTTGTACTGTTTCAGATTTGCCGTCCACTAAGGTGATTACAGCCAGTGTGGTCGGGTCCCTGGTGTTTGGTTTACTGGTGGTGGTCACACTGGGATGTACTTGTCGTCTGCATGCCCTGCGCACACAGGCTCATTCATCTCACTCATCCCGCCACGTGTCTGCCGTGGCTGCCATACAGCAGCAGATCTGGCTGAGGCACTCTGCCCCGCCGCCGTATGCCGTGGCCATGGTCAGCTCTCGTCCATATGAAGAGGTGCGCCAGCAAGTATTAGAGTATGTGCGGCAGAACCAACACTCTGAAGGAGAGGATTCTGGGAGCGGTGATCATGCCGGGCGATCGGGCCATGATCGGGACACGTCACCATCGACCACGTCCGTCACCAGATCAGACAGTAATCTCAGCGGCGGCAGCGATGTACCTCTGCTGCCACTGACACTGGCGGACGAGAATGATGTGCCATTATTAGATGCCGCTGGACGTGTATCATCAGTGAATACATCACATGTAGATCCACAAGAGACAGACATGTCATGTGTAGGTGACATGATCACCGGCTGCCCCACGTCAGGTACCAGTGTGAGAAGCAGTAATAAGGAGGTGGTACCTCACCCCCGCGGGGATTCACAGGCCGGTGATACAGCAGACACTAGTGACGGTGATAACGCTAGCGCAGACCAAGATAGTGTGATATTGAGCGTGGATAAATCCAGGGATAACGGGGGGAAGCATGATGACACATCCACAGAGCTGGATGACCTGTCACTTGTCGGGAGTCGCTTCCACATCTCTGACCTGGGTGAACGCCCTGATGGGCACAGCTTGGACAGTATAGGACTAGATTCTCAGAGTGATAGCACTGTCAACATAGATGAACTCTAACCTCATATGCCAATATACAACCACTACATTTGCATGATTACTTCATCCGGTTTGAATTGCCGCAATATATAATCCACTGCTGTGAATCTTTGGTTTTTTATTGTTTTTCACACTGGACATTTCAAAATGTTCCAGATATGTTTTTAATATATTACACACGTAAGATGTCGACAAGGATTTGGGCGAAGCATATACAATTGTTAACATCCTGCTACTCTTTGCTAAATTATTGTCTGAATTCTAATCAATTTCAGAAGTAGTGTATGAGAATAGCACATCTGCTTCAGTGTGCAGAAATAGTAGGCCTTGAAGGGGGATTGACATTTGCCGGCAGATCCTGACGTCAAATATCGATCCCAGCTAAGAAAGGGTTAATTGTGATATCTAATGTTTTTGTATATTCAATGAATAGACAAACAAAAATCCCTCCCCTATTACTGTAGATGTGATCATTTCTGCATGTTTAAATTTTTGCTTATTTCTAATTTTGGGACTTTGCACGAATTTTAAAATTAACAAATTTTCATCATTCTTTAGTAGTGCTATTATAATAATAATTTTCAAGAAATTCTTGAATTCGCAAATATGTCCTCTTCGCGAAATTCGCGAAAATGTAAACTTTGCGAATCTTACCAGAACTACAGTATATAGAACTTAAATCATCCGTCTTTTTCACTGGAATGTGCTAAGCACTCACCATCTTTTTTTTTTTTTCTTATCCATAACATAGGTGCATATGAGAACCCCCAAGGATTAAAAATATCCTCAGTTCTTCATTAGTGTTCTACAAAGTGTTGATGGTATACATTCACATGTACTTTTCAAATATAATATATAGACAACCAGCTAGTAAGCTTTTTTAAATGGAGGTAATGATTGATTTCTTAGGACATATTTTCGCAGTACACAGTTATTTCTTTAGTCACAATATATGATTATTAATTAAGTTATAAGTTTTTAATAATGTACAAATCCACGCTATATTCTGAGGTATTCCATATTCAGGTTGTGTTACTGTATTATGTAAGGTCACAATAAGAAAGGTGGCTGATTTCATACTCTATCGGAAATAACTGAATCACACTTTTTCACTGGTGTACCCATAAATATTCCGAATATCAAGAACAAGAAAGCTGGATTTCATGTTGAAATCCCGTGCTTTGCCCGCTGGGTAATGAAAAATAATAAAGGATTCAACATTAATTAGGCCATTGAATATATTGTAGTACCCATTATGCGCACATAGCATATTTTATAGACAATTTGTATGTATGCATCATATGCCATGTTTTCGATGCAATTTATTTAAGAGAAAGTTACATAATCAAAATAAAGATGCTTTGAAGCTTTATTTTATGCATAAATTTAACCATGTTAACCCTTCTACTGAACGGTTTCAAATATTGTATTTCTCATTCATTCAAAGCTGGAATTGCTGACCCAATTTCCAGTTTTAAATGAATTAAAAATATTTGTATACATCTTCTAAATTGAATTATTTGACCAACTGAGCATCTAACACAAACTATATTATTTATTTCTATGTAATATTTGGTTTAAGATCTGTTTTAAACCGTATATATGTACGGGTTAACCCTTTAAGCCCTCACGATGCATTAAAGCATCATTCTAAATCCCTGAAAACAGATTTTATTTTCCCACAACTAAGGGTTTTAGAATGAAAATTTCCAAGAAACTGGTTTACCAATACATGGCAATTTTATTTAATTTTTAAACCACACCAAATCATCTTCATCCACTTCAAGTCGAGAATTGCGACAGCAATTCGCGGCTTGTAGTGGATGAAGATGACAATGGTAAACTCAGGCTTGAAAGGGTTAATCATTAAAAAGCTGAGGTTATTTTCCTTCAACTTGACGTAGGATTTTCAGCAGCATTTCACATCTCGAGGTGAATGAAAATGAGAAAATATAATACAGTTTTAAATTGGGTTGAGTGGGGATTAAAGTTTTTATAGAAATAATGCAACATTTGATGAGTAAGAAACAACCAATACCTATGTTTTAATAGGTCTAAGCCGAATGTATATTTACTTCCCATGAACCTTTATGTGATCAATAAAAAATATTTTATATTTAAGAATTAATACATCGCAATGAAATTAAGAGTGACTAATATGATTGATGAAAAAATAGTATTTCATCATAAATTAAACCCTTATCCTGCTAAGGTAATTTTTTTTAATTTTCTAACACTTGAGTTTGTGTCTCGCCACCGCGATTCACAACCTCACGTGCTTGAAAATTACTCATTTGTTCAATTTGAGACTAAATATTTACAAATCTTGATATATTCCTTATAACAGTGATTTAATTGTTAATAAAACAGAATAAAAATGACTATTTTCGTGATTAGCAGGCAAAGGGTTAATTGTTTTTTTATTTTTGTTTTCTCTGTGGGGCTGGTAGTTTGATTTGCATGTAGGAGAGAAATGTCTGGTAATATATAATGTCTGTGATAACTCAGCCTTGTCGTATATATGCATCTTTCCAAAGTTTGTCCAATATGATAACCTGTTCTTGTAGGGCATGATTTTTGTCAATTTCTTAAGTCAATTCCCAACCGTTTTCCATGAAATTTAGCAAACGTTTTAGCAAGTCCTCTGGCAATAACCTTAAAAACTTTAAATAGAAATACAAAATAGTTGGTCTCTTTAACAGAAAGGATATTTTAGAAACCAGCTAATTTGATTAAACTTTTTCCCAAAATTACATTACATTTGTCTAATTTCTGAAAAACTCATAAAATGCATTGAATTAATTTCTGTTCTTGCTGGAGGACAAGAATATAGTGCTTGCTAAATTTCATAAGATTTTTATACAGAATTAGCGGAGAAATAAGTGAAAATCTAATCCTGCTTGTTAATATTGTGACATACGGCCATAGTATACACAGTCATATAGGCCTACATATGTCAGCTTATCCACAAGATACATATATTATACTGAATTGTGAGTTTATAATCTGCTATAGGATTTTATTTTTAATATTAGTGGTACATTGAGCTGAATATGTGGAGCTGGCAATTAGTCATTAATAAGTTGTGTTTTTAACCAGTTTATTGACACAGGCATTCCAAATGGAATCTGACTTTATTAAGGAACAATTACTGGGTGAAACAACTTTAACTTGGCTGATAACACTGATTTGATATGCATGTTCATATTGTTTTCTGTAACAATTGATTTTTGTGTAAGATTATCTATGCATTGTTCTACCCTAGTCAGCAAATACAATAGTAAATACCTTCACCATGTTTACCTGCCAAGGTCACCTTTTAATATTTTCTTCACATATTGAATATCTATTGTTTTTGAACTCCTACATGACCTTTAGTTTCTGAAGATGTATGTGCAAGTTTTATATAATTTATTTAATAATTTTAAGTTATGTTCTGCAAATTGGCTGGTGTCAATTAGATATTCTGCTATTAAATATAAATTGTACAACTGTTGTGAAACTGAAGACTGTTTAACCCTTACGCTTATTCTTCATTTGAATACCTATCCTCTGAGTCTACGGCCATTAGAAATTTGTAATTCTTTCACCGTGTGGATCAACTTTTAATGTCAGATTCTGATTTCAAAAGTTGATCCAGTCCTGAATAGGTCAAAGGTGACGACATAACTTTGTATGTAGATTACTATACAACAGCTGATTTATGATGTGCGTAGCAAGCTCAGACAGTGAAGCAATGCTGGTTTTATGTTGGTCCAGCATTGCAGATCATGGCCCAACATTAAACCATTATTGACTCAACGTCTTGTCCGCTTGAGTGATAATATATTGTAATACAAATATTTATGAATCATGCAATAATTATGAAAACTAAATTAAGTGTCTGTATATATCATCATGCTAATGGCAATAATAATATTGATAATCGCATCGATCAGGCCAAGTAAATTGGCTGATTGGTTGTTTATAACAGTTAGAAGTACAAAATATTTACTCACTCACAGAGACTCCCCACAAAACTGAATATTACTGAGTGGATGGGGAAGAAACATTTTGTTTATTCAAGTCTGAATACCAGAGCGAGAGACGAACCGACGAGCTCTGAGGAAACAGAATACATATTTTAACCACTAAATCGGAGCCGCCACCCACATAGTTTACAAACTGATCATGCATGCACATACTCCTCTCCACCAGTCAAAAATTTAGCTAGATCAGTTGCTCAAATAATTCATATTGGGAAATGTTTGTTTTACCTCAATAATTTTTTTTGTCATTTTGAGATACAAATTTGAGTTAGACCGCTAAATAAAATAATTTAAATTATAATCATGTTTTTTTAATTTGAGACCAAGCATATTTGCAAATCTTGATATTTGAACACTAATTACATTCCAAATAACTGATTTTTTTTAACGTGCTAATAAAATTGATTAAAACTAGTCATGCTTGGTGATTCAAGGGTTAAAATTCTTAGCATTACAAGGGTTTATGAACGTCCAGCTTCTCCGGTAAAATGTATCAGTCTGTGAAATATAAGGGGTTGCGGTGCAATCACTACATGTACTTTAAAAAAATATTTAATATGCTTCAATATTCTTCAATATCAATGTAATTTTGTGATTTGTATTCGTCCTCCTGACTAGACCTACTATATCTTCCAAATATGATTAAATACTCGATATTGTGTAAATTCAAGTTGAATTCCTCTAATGGCTCATATAAAGTGCATTTACTATACACTATAGCATTTTATATTAGCATTTTCAATATAAATATTTTATACTACATTGGTATGTAAGAGAATATAAGGGTATATTATAATCTGGCTTGATATGAAGTGAAATGTGTCAAATAATTACAAGATGATATTTATCTGAACTGCTTCATTTTAAACAGAATTAGTGCTAATTACAAGATGCTATTTATCCGAACTCCTTGATTTTTAACATAATTAGTCTTGCCTCCACTCTTTATTACTGTGAATCCCAATGACTGTGGGGCAAGTACTGATAGGAATTTAATTGATGATTTCACATACAATGATAACTTGTTTGCTATTTTCCCAGCTTTTGTTAAGTGGATTTATTTATTTTCAATCTTACAATGTCAATGTCTAAATGGAATCCGCATACTTTGACTGGCATATTTGTTAAGTAGTTTAGATGAGCCATGATATGGTGATGATTGTTAATACCGAGTGCACTGGTTGTGTAAAAGTTGCAAAACTTGATGTTTGTATTTATCTAATAATCCTAGGCTACGATCCTCCAATTAAAATGGAAGGTTAATTACTGCGATATTTTTCACTATCACATTTTTGCACTAATATATTATGCCTTACAATAAAATAACTTGAATATTCTAATTTATTGTTCTTATGTTAGTGAATTTTTGTGTTTTTGCTTTGTTATTTTAGCCGTACTTGATTGCATAGACCTTCGGAAAGGCTCAAAATCTATTAAGCGCACTGATCTTCCCACAAACTCTTTTGCTTAGTACAGATATTTGTATGGGGCTGAAATCGTGAATCCGAGGCATATGTAAAAGTTCAGTGCATGTAGTATTAAATTTACTTCTGACTGACATTGAGCCATATTTCACTCATGGCGGCTCAATCTGCACTTGTGGCATTCTATTGCACTCTTCCTTGCTCATCGATTAATCTACGCCTATACAAATTTCCTATTATCAAAGTAATTATTTTTGGCTTTGAAAAAAGTAACAAAAAACACTTGACAATACATGTAGTTGGCCGCCATTATTAAACTTGTCCGAAAACTGTGTCGTCATTTGCGTCAGTAGTTCCAGCTTCAAATGAATGAAACACAATACTAAACAATTCAGCAGCTGAAGGGTTATGATGGCAGACAAGTATCTTACTGTCTCCGTCCCCTCTCAGCTCATGGTGTATATCACGGGAAATTTGGATGTGTATGCGGTGACAACTGCCATGGGTCTACTTCTAGAATCAAAGATCCTGCGGACCCTATGCCATTCAGCTGTGGTGTATATAGTCCCCTATACACCATCTGCATCTGCAAATACTCTTCCCGCTCTGTAATGAGCCGTCAACAAACGCACATATATGACGACCAGTAATTCGCATACTTAACTATACTAAGTGTTCTATTTTTCGTTCAATTCTTCTATTAATAGCTGCTGTACCACCTTGCTAGCATATGTACGAATTGAGATCCATTTAGTGTGTACTTCAAGTGAACTAGATGTCTGCCCACGAAATAGCGGCATGAAAATGGTTACTTTTGTTTTCATTTCAAAATGGTTAAACCTACCGTGTCGAAAAAAAGTGTGAAAATACAATATTATCCAGTAAATCAAACCATTATTTCACCTTCTCAAATATTGTCATCCAAATCTACGATATTTAGCAAAGTATTTTGAAAAAGTGTCCTGCTTTTCAACAATTTAATTTTCGGGGTGTTCTGCTTTCTGAGTAAAATAAGAGCGAGTTGGAAAGTAGGACACTTTCTTATTTTACTTCATTGGATATCGTAGATTTTGAGGGTACTAATTATGTAGGTGAAAACACTTTCATGTACCCCGGTATTGGACAATAATGTATTTTTAGAAAAAAAATCGTCGCAGTAGGTTTAAGTGTTGATTTTCAGACAAATTTACTGCTTGAAATTAATGGGCTCATGGAGGGGCGTCATAATTAAAAAAATACTGCTGGAAGTTATTGTGTTCATGGAGTGGCGTCATAATTATAAAATTTACTGCTTGAAGTTGATGGGTTTATGGAGGGGCGTCATAATTATAAAATGTACTGCTTGAAGTTAATAGGCTCATAGAGGGGCGTCATAATTATAAAATTTACTGCTTGAAGTTAATGGGCTCATGGAGGGGCGTCATAATTATAAAATTTTCTGCTTAAAGTTATTGTGTTCATGGAGGGGCCTCATAATTATACAATATACTGCTTGAAGTTAATGGGCTCATAGAGGGGCGTCATAATTATAAAATTTACTGCTTGAAGTTAATGGGCTCATGGAGGGGCGTCATAATTATAAAATGTTCTGCTTAAAGTTATTGTGTTCATGGAGGGGCGTCATTATTATAAAATTTACTGCTTGATGTTAATGGGTTCATGGAGGGGCGTCATAATTATAAAATGTACTGCTTGAAGTTAATTTGTTCATGGAGGGGCGTCATAATTATAAAATTTACTGCTTGAAGTTAATGGGCTAATGGAGGGGCGTCATAATTATAAAATTTACTGCTCAAAGTTAAGGGGCTCATGGAGGGACATCATAATTATAAAATTTACTGCTTGAAGTTAATGGGCTCATGGAGGGGCGTCATAATTATACAATTTACTGCTCGAAGTTAATGGGCTCATGGAAGGGCGTCATAATTAGATTTACTGCTTGTCAAAAGGTCTACATTTTGAACTGTACCATATTCTTACGAAAATTCCTGACGGATACAAATTACTAATAGTTCTGGTGTTCAGCGGTGTGATTTACAGTAATACACTGCTATCCCACATTGTTATCTGTGATAACATAGGTCGACTGTAAAGTTACTTCCGCCTTAGATTCTACATCAGTCTTAGCCCTCATCCTGCTGATCACGACTATTGTCGTTTTTAACCTGTTTATTAGTCGACCAAAAAACTGTTATTGTGAAGGAAATGCGTGTCTAAACATCAAGATTTGCAAATATTTGTGCTCAATTGAAACGAATATGAGTAATTTTCAGCCACTTGAGGTTGTGTGTCGTGGTAGCGAGACACCAATTCATGTCAGTGAAAATTTTAATAATTAACTTAGCAATAGCCTTTCTGATAATAGCTTAGTAAGCAAGATTTTTAAGAAAATATTCAAATTTAAAAAACACTGCTATATTTATCGTCTTGAAAATGTGGTTCTTAGTAGTTAAATAAAAAATGACGTGATGCTAAAATTGGTTTATGTCACGTGCAGCAAACAGGTCTAGTTGATACATGTAACTATTTAAGGTTTCCCGCGAAGTTGTGTCTCACTACTTCAAGTCACAACTTTTAAGTGAAACTTACTCACATTTGTTTAATTTGAGACCAAAATGTTGAAGCTCAAACACTCGTTTCATTTCCAATAACTGTGATTTATCCTGTCAATCAATAAAAATCATAATAAAAACGACTATGTAGCCGTAGCCTACTTATCGTATTAAAATATAATTTATCCGATGATTTATATTAATTTTGATTACTGTACTAATCGTATGATCATACATTCATCAATTAAGCTTATACGGTAATTAATCGAATACCATTTTTCTATAATTTAGCATTAAACTGTCGATTGATCAAGGCATTCATAAAAAAACTAGGTGTACTGCAGCTCATTTCAGGAAAATAATGTTCGTCGGCAAAGTGTTTTATTCAAATGACTCTCTATGCCCCATATCTCATTTATGGCCTTCATGACAATGTCCTTCTCAGCTCCATGTCTCATTTGCGCTGGGTCATCATGCAGTGGTTAAATCTGACTGCTTGGAAAGTCGGGAGATCAAGGGTTTGTCCCGCGCTCTGGCATTCAGATTTCAAAGAAACAGGTGATTCTTTCCGCTCACTCGTAAAGATTCAGTATTGTTGTACATGACCGAGAGGTACCATGCTCGGCCTTAGATCACCAGGCCTCGAATTTCGAATCATGTATCTGGAGGGCATTGTCATCCCATTCATCTCACCATCCCCAGGACGTTTTCCTGGCCCAGTTTAGCCTATGTGCACAGAGGTGGTCTAAAATCCCTTTCATTCATTTATTCATTCATCCATTCATTCCATGTCTCATTTATGGACTTCATAGCATATTTTTAATACAATTCATTGAATATATAATAACACAATCTATCTAAATAGCCGCTAATGATGCTCTGATCTTCCATTTGCTTTATTACACTTGCTTGCTTCATAAAATCATGATGAGGTGGGAATCGCGGCAGCAAGTCACACCTCTATGGATCATATTTAGCATCTTAGACTTAAAGGGACCCCGCGGAATGAGACATTTCAATTTTGTCAAATTTAACAATTAAATTTATATGAAGCTATATAGCCTACTGATCTTAACTAAAAATACTAAAAAGTAAAAGAAACAATTTTAGAGCACCGAAAAAGTAGGAAATCGTTATATTTTCAGGTCGTATATTGCCATGTAAACAAAACAAGTCAGCAATATACAGCACTTTACACCACAAAGCAATCGCTGCTAATTTGTGTCTTCCAGTCGGGGCATGGGGGAATACACCTGCAGCACACTGATTGTCTGCCCAACGCTGGGCCGACGGCATCAATATGTGACCCAATGCTGTAGGAACATTCAATCGTCCTTTAGCAGGTGTTTAGGTATACAAAAAGTTTGTTTGGGTTTTTAGTGGATTCATAGAAATGTTGATAACAATATTTTTTTAAATCTAAAAAAATGAAATCATGATCTGGGAGATAGACTACTTCATTACTGAACTAAAAACGAAAATTGATGTCATCCCAAGGAGCTGCTTTCACAGCATGTAGGCATACACAGTCAGTTGTAAAAGTTTTGAAAATATGCAAATAATAACAGTAAAAATGATTTAATTATGAACAAAAATATAATAATTTACAAATTTGTTCCGTGCGACACCATGAAAATATGTAGACTCGCTGTAGTAATTCGCTGTGAGAACTGACTCAGTCAAGGGCTCAGAATGTGTGATATGTGATAACAGGCTGGATGGGCTGTATCTGGGTCGGTATGCGCTTATTTTGCCACTTGACACTTTCAAGCCCGAGAGCTAATACTTACCGCAATTAAATAACTTAAATTTCCATCCACTTTAAGTTGTGTCCCGCTACCACGACCCACAACTTTAAGTGGTTGAAAATGACTCATATTTGTTTAATTTGAGACCACACATTTGAAAATATTGATGTTTAAACTGTCATTGAATTCCAAATAACAGTGATTTGACCTGTCACTAAAACAGATAAAACACGACTCCAGGCGTCTTTAGCGCTTAAAGGGTTGAAAATGTTTAAATTTGTTTGAGATAATATCAGTTTTCAGGAGTGCAGCCTGATGTTTTGAGGCATCTCGAGGGGTTTAAAGGCTAACCGTTTGCGACTTAGAACTTTAATTTGTTAGCACAAATTTAACCCTTAATTTAACCCTTTATTGGTAAACGCTTTTATGGCTGTTTTTAATCTTCTATTTTTTTTTCCAAAATATAAATTTGTAAGAGAAATGTGCATTAAATTAGCAATATTAGCAATGTTTTAATACAAATCGCATAAATATAAGTGTTTTTAGTAAAGGAGTAATCATTACGCAATGCTGCTGTTTACATGGTGGAGGTCCACCCTGTGCTTCTAAATTTATATATTTTTTATTTTTCATTTATTCAGACATGGAAACGCTACCGCAATTACCACCTTCAAATGACGAATTTGTGTTTATTTATGAATAAATATACATACACATGTATAGCAAATGCAATTATTATATATCACAGACAGACAGAGAGACAGACAGACATACAGACAGATAAACATATTTTTTATTTACACAAATAAAAGCCATAACTTTTTTTTATAAAAAAAATACATGTACATGTATATACAACGGGTTTAGTTTTGTAACATCGCATGGACATACATGATCTATGCACTTAAAAATCAAGCTTGTCCTGGCATATTTAATCATATACAGACTATTTTTAACATAAGCACACTAACTACTTAAAATAAAGTTATAAATCATGGCGGTGATAATTATGTAGATGAACACCCCAGGGGCCGTATTCTCGTGACCATTTACGGAGCTCCGCATCGTAGATTTTTGGAATTTCCTCAAATATTTCCGCATCTTTGGTTTTTTTCCGTAAGTGCTATTCTCGTTAATTTTAAGATGCGGAACTCACCTAAGTTTTAGGTAAAAGTTACGGAGAGAATTTGGGTGCCCTAAATTCTAGGACAAAATGGCGTGTTTTGCATAAAAGTTAGGATGCGGAACTCCGCAACTACAGTTTTCCGCAAATAGTTTGAGAATAGCGATTTACGGAATTCCGCAGTTACGGAGTTCCGCATTTTAAAGTTGCGGAAAAATGCCGTATTCTTGTACAAGTTACGATATATCGTAGGCTTCTGATTGGTCGAGATGGCCATCTCGACCAATCAGAAGCATACGATATATCGCAACTTGTACGAGAATACGGGCCCTGGGGCCGTATTCTCGTGAAGATCACCTAACTTTAGGATTTTTCCGCAACTTTAAAATGCGGAACTCCGTAACTGCGGAATTCCGTAAATCGCTATTCTCAAACTATTTGCGAAAAACTAGTTGCGGAGTTCCGCATCCTAATTTTTATGCAAAACACGCCATTTTTTCCTAGAATTTAGGTCACCCAAATTATTTCCGTAACTTTTACCTTAAACTTAGATGAGTTCCGCATCGTAAAATTAACGAGAATAGCACTTACGGAAAAAAAACAAAGATGCGGAAATATTTAAGGAAATTCCAAAAATCTACGATGCGGAACTCCGTAAATGGTCACGAGAATACGGCCCCGGATCTAAGAGCTAAGTAATGCATTTGAGATGATTTCAAATTGAAGATATCCCTTTGGTCTCCATGATTTATACAAGAATAATTCAGCGCTTTAAGAGTTAAAATGTCTATATGTAGGCCTACTGTACCAGCAACATAAGAATTAACACAAAAAAAGGATGGTGAATTTTCCAGGAATACAATGATCCCAGGACAATATGGACTTCCGCTCCAGATGTAAACAATGTCAGCAGCCTCCCTTATCAGATTGTGAATGTCTTATCTAACTGTAACGTTACTACAGGCAGCGAGAAATAGATATACCCCAACAAACACGGGATGTGAATCTAATGATGTGTCAATGTTGTGTTAGCGTCGCAGACGGTGGCCCAGCATTGAACTAACATTGAATCAACTCGTGTTTCTTGGGACGACGAATAATAGACATACAGCGATGTGGACAATAGGCCACACAGCTTACACTAATGAGTTGTAGGCGCAAAACATATCCGCCTGCGTTATTCTGATTTTATTTACGAGTCAACGAGGAAGTCACTGAATGCCAGACCGCATTAAGACATAAGCCACAAACCACTACACTGCTGTGTTAGCTCTACATCTCACTGAGGCGAAAACTTACCATTATTTAGGGATAATTCACCGTTATATTGGGATTTCTGACAAAAAGATAAAGGCATATAATGTAACTTAAGATACAGCACATAAATCACCAACCACTCAGAACTGTGTTAGTTATACTTAGCACTTAATGCTGATGTACATTTATTTGGAGATATTTAGGACAGAAACCGCTCCAGTATTGTGTCATCTTAATTCTCCATGGAGCGCTATGTGCAATTATTACGGAATATTTAACAGCTATGACGGATTTATGGGAAGAGTTAAACGCTTATGATGCAACTTAACATACAACATTACCACTTACTTATTATAAGTTATATGTGTATAGCTGAAGCGTACTTCTAACTGAAACGCCAACGTTCTAATTACATGTACTTATTAATGTATTATTATAGGATATTCGACAGCTATATGGATTTCAGATTAGATAATTGCCTATTTATAATGCATACGTCTTAAGGGTTCGTGGAAACAATACGGTATATTGACGTTCCTGGTGATTCTACCATAATTCAGCTCAGCATCCATTGTACATAATCATAAACAAACGTGAAGCTACCAGTCTGAAAGCAACTACTGACTGGAGGAATTATACAACGACACAATCATTCTGCGGTGAGTAAAAAAAAGTTATTGTTCAACAGGATTGTGAAAAGTGAAAGTGATCATTAATTAATTGAACGAATGATTGATTGTTTGATTTATTTGTTTGATTGATTGATTGATTGATTGATTGATTGATTGATTGAATGATTGATTGATTGATTGATTGATTGATTGATTGATCGATTGATTGATTGATTGATTGATTGATTGATTGATTGATTGATTGATTGATTGATTGATTGATTGATTGATTGATTGATTGATTGATTGATTGATTGATTGATTGATTGATTGATTGATTGATTGATTGATTGATTGATTGATTGATTGATTGATTGATTGATTGATTGATTGATAGATTGATTGATTGATTAATTGATTCGCACCCCGACCAAATGGATCAAAATTGGTAACTTTTACCAGTAGTGGAAGGGTTAAAAATATATTCACTTTGTAATAGAAATTTAGGCTTTTATTGTCACAATAATATCATGAACACTTGTTATTTCAGAAGATCATATTATTATTAACACATATATCACCTTCTGTCATCATGATGAAGTGCAATATCGTCATCTGCGCGATTCTGATGACAACGTGTCACATCTCCATGGCAACTGGAAGTGAGTGTATACTAAACTAACGTATTTATTTGAGAGTTGACTCATAATATATTTCAATTAAATTGGTTAAGCAAATTACCTTCATTAAAAAAATTGAAACCAGAAATGGTGAAAATTACGGACGAAATTAATTAAATATTATATAATTTTGCTGTTGGTGCATTGACAGCACTGCCACAAACTCACGGGATTGCCATGCTGAATTGTTTGTTGTATTTTTCATTCATTTAAAGCTGGACTTGTAAGCATAATTTCCAGCGTCAATATTGACAATGTTGACAAAACGATATATTTATTAGGAAATATTCATGATATCACAAAATTGAGCAAATTGATGAACTGAGTATCTGTCACAAACCATGTTTTTATTTTCATTGCAATGTACTTTGTTGTAAACGTATATATAGAGGGCTAGAAGCACAAGGGTTAACCTTCTGTTGATGAATTATATCTTTCTATTTTTCATTCATTTAAAGCTGGAATTGCTCACGCAATGTCCAGATTTAAATGAATAAAAAATATGTTTATTTATGAAAAATAGACATCCCTTAAATTGAGTTATTTGATCAACTGAACATTTATCACAAACAATTTTATCATTTTCAGTGACATTTGATGAGGTTTGAATATAGCGCCTAGCTTGAAAAACGTATCTAAATATATATGGGCCTAGCAGTACAAGGGTTAAGTTATGTCGACAACAAATTATGATTTGGTAAAAATATGTGCATTGTAACGGGTACGCAAGTATTAACCCTTACAGCGCTGAAATATTTGTGTATAAACAATGGAGACCAAAGGGTGTCTTCAATTTGAATTCATCAAAAATATCTTAGATATTTTTTTTCTGCTTCATTTGAATGCCTATGTTTTCGGTCTACGTCCATTATATTTTTTCATTCTTTTAGTGCTGGGATCGATCCCCGCGCTGAAAGGGTCGACGCTTAGGACAACTGTCATAGCAGCTGTGTGATTTTGCATTAGCCTATTCAGCGTGGGTATCGATTTCAAACGTCATTGTGTGACGTCTATTGACGTCAGACTATGACGTCTAAAGTCGTTCCCCACACTAAAAGAATAACATATTTATAGTGGTCTCACACACTGGTAGATCCATAACATAGGTGTTCAAATGAACGGAAAGAGCTAATTCAGTCATTTATATGATTTTAAATTGAAATACACACTAAACTTGGACTCCATGGTTTATATAAAAAAAATTCAACGCTTAAGAGTTAACAAGATATTTACCATTCAGTCTTCTTTTAATAATATTATGTTTTTCACACTGACAGAAAGCAGAGGATATAAAGATAAATGTTCCATGGATCAGCAAACTTCCGTAAGTTTTAGAAATACTCATATCCCCGCACATAGGCTTAACGTGCATGCACTTATGCGTGGAAATAGTCAACAATGGTCTTTATTGATTTATTGAAATGGTTTGTCATAATCATATTTTTATTAAATATAATGACAAATGATGAGTAGGCTTATCTATAATGTATGATGAAACAAATAATGAAATTTCGCTAGCTGATCCCACATGAAATGATCCTGATTCAGATGAAATGATCCTGCTTATTTATTAAAATAAAATGGTATGTTTTGATAACTCTTATTGTTGTTCCTGAGTGGGCAATGGCGGGGCCACCTCACAACTCCCACGTCCATGTAGTTCCCATGAATTATTATCAGACGACTAGTGGCAGGTGTCCAGGTGATAGTAGTTACTGTTTTGGCCTGTGAATGACATAAGACTCTCTCAGGTACTAGACTTTTATATGCATTCATTCGGACACTTTACACATTAACATTCACCGACTTGATCTTGCCCCAACACAGATATATATATATAAGGACAAGGGGACCATCCCACTAAACATCTTAAAATTAAGATCATCTTAACTTTCTCTTATTTGCATTAGAAAAGTTAAGATCATCTTAACTTTTCTAATGCAAATAAGAGAAAGTAAGGATGATCTTAATTTCAAGATTCTTTGTGGGATGGGCCCATCCCACAAAAAATCTTAAAATTAAGATTATCTTAACGTTCTCTTGTTTTCATTAGAATAGTTAAGATTTATCTTAACTATTCTAATGAGAATGATAAAAAGTTAAGATAATCTTATTTTGAGGAACGGGCCCTTGGTGACATAAACTAGTACTATAGTAGCATAATCTAGTACTAGTTTATGTCAACAGGCCGCGCCCTGTGGGCTTGGCCTGGTGACATACACTAGTAGTATAATATCCTAATCTCCACATGGGATATTCTCTGGGACATTTATTCATTACCTGTATGTTGTAGTATGAGGGATATCAGAGATGTCTACATACGCCAGTGAGGAGCACTAGACACAGAAGGCGGGATCCCGGTAAGATGTGTGTGTAATTGGTACTTGTATATTGTATGTGCGTCTTTGAGTGCGCATACAATGTTTCTATAACTTGTGTGTGTGCAAAATGTTTAGTTAAATTCATATTCATATAGCCTAGCTGCGTAACAGGCTATGTGTTTGTCTAATGTGTTGTATGATGTTCTTATTTGTGTGCATACGTGTCTGTATGTGTGGGTGCACTATGTTTGTATTTGGTGTGTGTGGTTAATTCGGCCAGTTGCAATTTTGGCCAAAGTGATTTTATTCACTTTTTTGGAGTGATTTTGCTCATGGCGCTCTGTATGACGGGGCAGGGAAAGCCATTGTACCCTGTAGTAGATCCTCGATGATTGGTAGACTAGACTAGAGCTACAGGCGTGTGCCTCAGTGGCATATCAAGTGGGTTTAATTTTCAAATATGATTCCTCATCACATTAATTTCAGCCAAGCTCTCATATCTTCATTTTACAGTAAAGGCACCAGGGAAGCGCATCATTTGATGCCCTAATTAAAAAAAATATATAAGCCAGACGACTTTTCAAATATATAAAACACCCCCTTATTTTATTTCTGTATACACCTTTGTCCCAATCGGTCTGTCTGTTTCTATGGCATCCATGTCCCTTCCACGTCACTACATCAGGTCGTGGTGTTGTCCTATCCAACTGTCTGTCTGTTTCTAGGTCATCCATGTCCCATTCCACGTCACTACATCAGGCAAGTCGTGGCATTGTCTTATCTAGCTGTCTTTCTGCTTCTAGGTCATCCATGTCATCACTCAACGTCACTACTTCAGGCAGGTCGTGGGGTTGTCTCATCTAACTGTATGTCTGTTTCTAGGTCATCCATGTCACCAGTCCACGTCACTACATCAGGCAGAGTGTGGGGTTGTCTTATCTAAATGTCTGTTTCTAGGTCATCCATATCACCACTCCACCACGTCACTACATCAGGCAGGTCGTGGGGTTGTCTTATCTGTTTGTCTGTTTCTAGGTCCCCATGTTGTCCTATCTGTCTACCTGTCTGTTTCTAGGTCATCCATGTCACCACTCCACATCACTACACCAGGCAGGTCGTGGCGTTAGTAACCGCTTCACGCCCTCTGGGGAGGAGGTGTTGTGTGATATTGCCCTCAGGAGGCGCTGGTATCGGTTTGACGGCCCTGCAGGGGGCATCATGCCAGAGACATGCGTAGAGGAGTACAGCTGCGGTACGCATGCGCCGGTATGGATGAACGGTAAGATCTCAACTTTCCAGTAAACACAATATATCGTCACAATGCTGGTTTAGTGTTGGGCCAGCGTCGCAGACGATGGCCCAACATTAATCCGATATTGGGTGCGGGTATTTTGCTTGCTTGGGTAACTTCACCACACATTTTTTTCTTAAATCAAAACAATACATGGGGCCTACATGATTCACTTCAAGTATTCATTTCAAAAATTTCTAAACAAGACACCAGCCATTTGTTTTGGAGGGCTGACGTAACGTTACATAAAAACGCCAAACATCATCACAATGTCACTCACAATAAGGCATGTAACTGCAAGAGTGAAGTATGGGTGACTAGCTTAAACCCGTGTCTACGGGTCGGTTGGTTATTGGGGCCGCCTTTTTCACTCACAGTAAGGTCTGTAACAGCGAGAGTAAAGTATTGAGGACTAGCTTGAACCCGTGTTCACGGGTCGGTTGGCTATTCGGGGCTTTTTTTTCAATCAAGAGTAGGCCTAGGATCTGTAAAAGTTATAGTGAAGTATTGGTGACTAGCTTGAACCCATGTTCTCGGGTCAGTTGGTTATAAGGGGCGTTTTTCAATCCCAGTATGGTCTGTAACAGTGATCGAGAGTAAAGTTTTGATGACAAGCTAGAACCCAGTAGGATCTGTAAGGAGCCATCACAAAAGTTTGCAATGTCCTGCAATACGAACACGCTTCCTATTGGTGGGTGGGTGGTTGACTGCCCATTTCGTATTGACGATTCACAATTTTTTTGGAATTCATTTGTTCTATTAATAACTGTAGACTGTTATCTTTTTCTTTCTTGTAAATTAGAAGCATCAAGTTAGCTACCTTATATACCTCATTATATTTTCAGGTAAACACCCCACTGAGTACGGGGAGATAGTAGACAGGGAGGTGTGTGCCTCTCTCTCGGGGAGATGCTGTCACAGACGTTGGATGATAAAGGTGGCATTCTGTGGGGACCACTACAGCTACCTCCTCACAGATACACCTGGATGCTTCATGGCTTACTGTGCAGGTAACACAACTACCAATGTAACACTGAACCCTTAGCCCTGGAGACCGAAGGTTTTTTTATGTTTGGACCTTGTGGTCCATACATATTGAGTTTTCTTTGGATCTCTATGTTTTTATTATTCTATGTCCGTGCGCTATTTCTCCCCGAGTTTTTATCAAATCGACTTCAAACCTTGGCACAATGATCACTAGGTATGTAGTGTTATTGCTATGACTTTTCTAAGACTTCCCATTTGTTCTTGCAGATTTATTCAGGATTTTCTGGATCACTAAGTGTTAATCGATGTTGGGCCATTGATGTCATGTGGGGGGCTTATAATGTGCTATTTCTCTCTATTTTTATCTAATCGACTTTAAACCTTGGCAATATGATCCTTAGGTATTGAGGTTTATTGGTATGACTTTTTTTTAAAGAATTCCCAGTTGTTCTTCCGAAATTATTCTGGATTTTCTGGATCCCTATTTTTGGATCGATGTCAGTTTAATGATGTACCCGTCGAGTGAATCCCCATTCATTGCAAGAGTAGACTGATGCTTTAATGGGGGTAGTGTGTTCAGGTTCGGTCGCCCTATTAACCCTTTAAATGCTAGATTTGATAAATGAAATGCCTTTGTCTAACGCTGTTTTAATGCTGGGCCAGTCTTGCAGACTGATGCCCATCATTGAAACAAACTTGAGTGTTTACTATGGACAGTTGTGACTTTTCAAGTAACTATATTGTTTGGACTTGGTTTGTTTGGATTTTGTTTTTTGGCAGCCATTTTGAATTTAGTTGGGTTAATCAAAAACTGCCACGGAGGAGTGTACATCCATAATTGTTGCATACATGCCTAATTTTAGGAAGGGTATGGTTGCATGTTAAATTGGTGTACGGTTGCATGCAACTTAAAAATATTGTAATATTCATTCATTCATTCATTCATTCATTTATTTTTTTATTCATTCATTCTTTAATTCATTCATTCATTCATTCATTCATTCATTCATTCATTCATTCATTCATTCATTCATTCAAACATTCATTCATTCATTCATTCATTCATTAATTTATTCATCCATTCATCCATTCATTCGTTCATTCATTCATCCATCCATCCATCTATTCATTCATTCATTCATTCATTCATTCATTCATTCATTTATTCATTCATTTATTCATTCATTCATTCATTCATTCATTCATTCATTCATTCATTCATTCATTCATTCATTCATTCATTCATTCATTTCTTCATTCATTCATTCATTTATTCATTCATTCATTCATTCATTCATTCATTCATTCATTCATTCATTCATTCATTCATTCATTCATTCATTCGTTCATTCATTCATTCATTCATTCATTCATTCATTCATTCATTCATTCATTCATTCATTCATTCATTCATTCATTCATTCATTCATTTATTCATTCATTCATTCATTCATTCATTCATTCATTCATTCATTCATTCATTTATTCATTCATTCATTCATTCATTCATTCATTCAATCATTCATTCATTCATATATTCACTCATTCATTCATTCATTCATTCATTCATTCATTCATTCATTCATTCATTCATTCATTCATTCATTCAGTCATTCATTCATTCATTCATTCATTCATTCATTCATTCATTTATTTATTTATTTATTTATTCATTCATATTTTAACCTAACGTTTATCTTGTACCAGGCGACCAGGAGCCTTGTCCAGAAGGAGAAAGTTCTCACACTGGTTACGGACCAGATTGTAGCGGTAAGTAAATTCTCAACTACTACGAAACTTCTCACATTGGCCATGTCCCTGATTGTAGCAGTAAGTAATTTCTCAACTACGTCAGTTCTCAAATTCGCAAATATTGGATGCTAGGTCACTACAGATCACTTGTTAACAGGCTGATTATCACCCAGGTGGGGTCCCTAGATAACATTATACTATTATGAGGGAATATATAACACTCCAAAACAAGATGCTGAAATAATAATATATTAGCGAAATATGCAACGTTATTTTTTTATATTTATACATTTCAAGTAGGCTACACTATTTAGTTGGCGATATTATAATCTGTAATTATTATGTTATGCCAACAGTAAAAGCTCTTTTTTAACTCTTAAAGCGCTGAATTATTTATGTTTAAAACATGGAGACTAACGGGTTTTTCAATTTGAAATCATCATAAATGTTTTATTTAGTTCTTTCCGGTTCATTTGATTAATTATCATGCCTATGTTATGGGAACAATATAATATTTAAATTCTTTCAGTGCTGTGATCTTCTTTGTACGTCATAATCTGACGTCTACAGACGTCAGATTATGACGTATTAAGACGGTCCCCGCACTGAAAGGGTTAATACAATTTATTTTTATTATAATAGGTAGTTTTAATTATGTCACGTCAATTTTTTTTTTTACTTACAGATAATTACCCTGTTTTGGCTGGTCGCGCGGTGCTCTACCCAGGTGAAGGGGGCTCCCCGGTGCTCTTTCATTGTGATTTGGAGGATGGCCCCATACCTGTTGGAGCTGATCTCGAAGTTGACTGGTTTATCGAAGGTAAATCGTAAAAGTCTCAACACGCCACAAAGGCAAAATTAAAAAAAATATGTTACAAATGTTTCTTATTATAAATTGACATTTTCATTTACTGTCTCACTTGGACAGTTTTTTTATTAAATATTTCAATGCGTCTACTTTAAATCTTTATGATTCGTGTGTCTGTGGATATTTGCCACATAATGTATGCTTTATACCTATGTTTGGTCAGGGAAGATTTCTGAAAACAACCCAGTCTGAAATAAGGGGGGGGGGGGGAGAAGTCGACCAACCAGGAAATGGCTCAAAGCCTAAAACGCTGAATGAGTTTACTGACCAGTGTACTCAAGGAAAATAAATTATATTTACTTGGTGTACTCGATGCGCCAAACAGGATGCAGTGACCGTTATATGGACCATCAGGTGGAAGGGGAGAAATATAAAAAAAATTGTCGCCACAAAAGTTGGAGATAAAATGTTGTTGAGAATGTAGGCAGAAAAAAAATTGTTGATGGAATTGCTGAAAATATGTTGACCAGAATAAACCAGTAAATGGTAACGTACAGCATGGGAAGGCACACAACAAAATCTGATATTTCCGTTCATCAACGAAACATAAAAAAACGTTTGTATGAAGTTCACCACAAAGGAAAGAATTATTCCCATGCAAAAGTACAATAAACTGCATTCAAATAAAATTAAATCCCCTAGATATCTAATGGTGGTTCCCATATAGTCTTGGGGAGCCCCAATCTGGGCAGTGTCTGTGGGAGTGAACGTAAAGCTAGTTTCCACACCTAAATGATTAAAATATTACAAATACTTTTATCTAATTCACCTTGAGATATGACTTTCTATTGCAATTCCCACTCGATAAACACGTTCAGAGTTCATATTAATTTAATCCTATTTATGACCCTGTTTTCTATGGCAGATGGAGACACGGAGGGTTTTTACGGCGGTAAGATGGTGGTGTTTCATGATAAGTTGGTTGGTAGGAGGAGATCTACGATGGATGAAGGCTGGTGGAGAGGAAAGGCCGGATCCACTGTAAGTATATTAACCATCAACTCTTCAGGCGCTGAAATATTTTTGTAAAACCCATGGAGATAAAATCCATGGAGATCGAATGGTTTTGGTCCAATTGAAATCATCATAATTGTCTTAGTTAGGCTTGCTCTTTCTGATTCATTTGAATAACTATGTTATGGGTCTACGGTCATTAGAAATATTTTTGCTCTTGCAGTGAGGAGATAGACTTTAGTTGTCAGAATCTGACGTCTACAGACGTCAGATTCTGACGACTAAAGTCGATCGTTGCGCTGTAATGGTTAAAGTGCTAATCGCTTCTATAATCGTTTCAGCCTTGTTCATTAAACCTTCAAACAAAAAAATTGACGAAGAAATCAACATGAAAATTGTTAGATCGGCACATGATTTGCTTCCATTAAGGAGTAACACTGCATTCTGACCTCAGAGATTAAGAGGTTGACCTGAGCGACATCTCTGTGTGGGGAATGGTAACACCGGTGACATTCAATTTGCTTTTATGAAGCTGTTCTTGTTGCGAATTCGCTAGTGTCCAGTTATAATGACTATGACGTTGGCTAGTATTCGGCTACAGGAATGATTTGGTGCTCTTCAATTATTACTTCTTACTTTCTTGAAATGTCTCTTAAAAAGCTATGTACTCTACTCCTAGTTCAATTATACTCTTTCTGAACAAATCCTTATCATCTTGTTTATTGTTTTTTAATCCCATCTTTTTTATTGTGTTTATTAGGTTTACTGCGAGATGCGGGCGTCATGGAGTAACAGGACCGGGGTACCAAGTCCAAAGCTGACCACCGATAAACACTTCGCTGGAATAAAGGTAGATAATACACCAGCGAACACGAGATATTAAACAAATGTAAGGTCAGTGTTGAACCAACATCGTAGGCAGTGCTCGTCTTCTTATAGGAGAGCAGAGTCATTCTGCCTTACAACGATTAGTGTGTTAGAGTTTGGAGGACACACAATGACAGGTTCTTCCCAGAGTGTCTGTCTCAAAACCAGAAAAACCTCACCCGATCCGTCATGGTGTGGGGGTGCTTCGGGCGGGAGGGGGAATGGTGACTTTATTTTTTGTGTTTACTTTATTATATTATCACCATCAAAACATTGCCTTAGGCGAACTATAGCTCAGTAAACCGTGGTTAATGGCATATGAAAAGCAGCAAGACTGTAACAACTAGTTTGGTGGTGCCTAGAATGCATATCAATATTAAAACTAAGAAAATGAGTAGTTTTTTCTTAGTTTATTCCATAGCAGTGTCTGGCTTTTTCGGGTCAGTTTGTATATATACTAACTTACCTAGTGATATGGTATTGCGGATATACAATTGATTGTTGAAATAGTTTCAATACATTCACTGTATATCATGAATGGTCAGATTTGGGCGTGGACGCAAATTTGAGGTATGTTTGTGTAATAGAACACATGATAACAAAATCTAATATCTTCTTCGAGATGGATATTTTTTTTAAATACTTGTATCACACAATGTTCTTGTTGATGTTTTATACAGATAGTTAACAGAGTTGTGACGGTTGATGAGTCAGGACCTGAGGCGAATATACAGGTACAGGCCACCATGCCCGTAGGCTGCCTACCCCAGTACGCCGATGTTTGTGAGCTCACCCTGGAGCTAGCCTACAGCAAAGACATGTACCAGGCAAAGCAGTGTGTAGGTAGGTTTGTAGGTGGACTTAGGTTTTGATTAACTTAGTTTTCAATTAATTCCTTAGCACAACCTGTGTCCATGAGGTGCGGCCATTAAATACGCGTACATCAGTGTGTGGATGAACCCGCTCATGTGATTGTCCAAACTAGGCCTATTCACGGAGGTGTGGCAGGCTTGACTGCGAAGGTTTAAAGCCTAATAATTGGAAGCTATCATACTTCAAGCTAACAAAAACGTGTTGACCTCAAGCCATCATAATTAAAATAACACACAGTTTACGGGCAAAACACACGCGTCCTGTGAGTCCCTATAACTATTAACGCTATACTATTGATACGTAGGTGTGATTTCATTTAAGTGGTATGATATGTTGTTCTACGGTGTAATGTTCAAAAGTTCATGAAATTAATACATCAATGAAAGAGGACCACCAAAAGACACCCATGGAAGTGTATTTAGCTTTTTTAGCAATAGTTTTTACTTGCTATGGAGTGCAAAAAGAGGTTTTGTCAATATATGGGGAGGGGGGGGGGAGGACGGGTTACAAATGGTCCATAAATCGACTATACTGTTGTTTATACTGCAGACTTATGCAGGTGTGAGTGATTATTTTTTCCCTTTCTCCTATCAGATGGGGCGATAGAGCAGGTTGTCTTAGGCCACTGTACGCTTCGCATCACCTCTCAAAACTGGAAAGACGTTCATAACGTCTCCGTCAAAGCGGTGCGGGATTTCTACAGCGACGGTAACAAGAAAATGTATGTCAACTTCAAACCGATCTACTCAACCACTGTCAGCAACATATGGAACGAATATCAACTTCCAGATATACAGGTATACCCTAGATAGATAACTGCCAGACAGGCATACCCTATATATAATTATTGTAAAAGTCACTTCTCAGTCAATTATCTATCAATTTTCTGTTCTTACTGCAAATCGTAGTATTTCAAAACTTTTGACATTTAATTAAATTTAAAATTACTTAAAGATGAATGAAATGAATGGGTTCAAAAGGGAGCGTCCTTATTAATGATTTACTATACTAGTATGTTCTATAGACTAACAATATTTTGTTCATGACAATTTCAGGGCAGTTGCGGTAGGATTAGAAAAAAAACGAAATCGGACGATAATTACTTGAACAATCATGCGTCGCTACAAAACTAATCTGTCGATGCCATTAACATAATTATTACATAATAAATTAATAGTATGTGTCTGTGTACTTCTTTCCATTTTCGACACTGATACAAAAGTGTTTTTTTTCAAGATGTCCGCCAAATATGCTTGTAGATTCAATATCTTCTGAAGCGTTCGTTGTATTGCACTCAAATTTGATGTCCGTCAAAATAGACGTGGACGCAATATCCTCCGGGATGTTTGTTGGAGTTAATTCAAATTTGATATGAACTTGATGACGGTAATTTAACAGTTTCTCATAATTTCACGGATACAACAAGTGGGTGTTGAAATCCACCATTAAAACAACGATATACAGTACAGTAATCACTTTTTTTTATATTCCAGGTTATTGCCACTGACGCACCCACAGGTATCTGTTCATCTGTAGGCGATCCCCATATAACCACATTTGACGGACTGTGAGTATTATCAGAAATGCATTTCTGGTATTATGCCTATATATACGAAATTTTGTGAAACCATTATTTTAATAACCAGGGACTGGTCTATCAGAGTTCTTTGTACATAATTTCAGATCCATTGTGAACCAATATTCAGGGCTTTGTAGTCAAATAATATTGTGTTATAAAAATTGTTTTCGTATGTCTATGTTTTATTGTCAAACTACATTTATTATCAATTTTGACCATGTTGTCGCATTCAAAATACAAAAAATATCATAAAAATTGGATACCTCAGACCGAAATGAGCTGTAAAAATGGTATCACTCGTCATTCTAAGCCTGAAATAGTCAAAAAGTAAATCTTCACTATGCGCTTCGGCAGCCATCTTACATTTTGTCATTTTTCTCAGAACGCGCAAGGATATTATCTTGATATCCAGCGGATATGCTTCATAGACACGTGATGAGTTATAATCCATAAACAAACAACTTTAACAGCCGATGGAAGTTTAGGCCAAAAACAGCTTTGGCTGACTGACCAATAGGTTGTGTTTGGAGAGCAATGTGTTGACACAATTTGGTAATTTGTAGAATCTGTTAATTTGATGCCCTTGCTGTACAATTTGAACCCTCGCAGCAGGGCTCAAATTGTACAGCAAGGGCATCAAATTAACAAATTCTACAATATTGGATCCTTGGTTCTTATTTTCAGTTATTACCATGTGTATCTGGAGGGTGAATTTGTCCTCTACAAAAACCCAATGATGTACACAGAGGTAAGGTATGCTATTTTCATCCCGTGGTGACTTGATCATGATATAAGAATTATTTGTCCTTATACAGATTTGTCAATTACTAAGCTAATAAAGCCTATGAACACTTTTCAAAGCGCATGTGCCAAAGTGTACCACTGTGAATTCATCTGATCGTATGGCTCTTCATCTGTGAGATTATTTCGCTGCCATGTCTATTATAACGGATTATTTAGTCTGGTAAAACAGCGTAAATGTCCTCGGGACGACCTATCAGATAATGATTTAATACGAGTAGTAGGCCTATCTGCTTCGTTTTATGTTGTAATATTTATCAAAACCCCAGTGTGTTAGCTATCACTTACGGATCGAAAACGGACAACAAATATCCAAATCAAAAAGTAAGTATATTGTAAAGGTTGAAAGATGTTTTGGCTCCACCAGGTATCTTTTTGACGTTTTATCTTGTTTTTTTTCAGATACACACTCGTCTTGAGAAATGTGGTAAGACCGTCAGCTGCAACTGTGGAGTCGCCGTGATGGCCGGCGATGATGTCATTGTCATTGACAGGTACGGTAATGTATACATTTTTTAGCTATTACAGTGCATGAAGTGACATTAATTAGACCGCCATTAATGTTATATAGTTTATGAAATATTATCTTGTATATGTAGATGAGCATATCACTATCATAAATGTTTTATGTCCCGTAACATCTTCAAACATGGGAAAATCGAATTACAATTTCCTGTGGGAAATGATCCCATGTATTTTGCAAACGTTTTCTATTTTACGTTCTTGAAGTTCCAGCTTTTAATGGGGAATGTGCAGCATGAAAAAACATATTCCTAAGGTTAATAATTGTAAAAAGCCTAATTTAAAAAATTCAAATCACGTCCTTATTTTAGACATTTGAGCATTATTTTTTGGGACGCCGTTTTGCTTTTTCCTTTGCCAGATGCATGAGACGCAAGCGTAACTATGCTTTTGGGGAGAGTTTTCCTGAGGGTTGGCGTACGTTACACCGCCACGCCCTCGAGCAGGGCGACTCATTCACAGAGGGACTAGTTATATACGAGTACGACGACGGACGAAAATATAGTGTAAGTTTATTTTTACCAGCCTCAGGCTGCTGATTTGTTTTATTTCTATTTTAATTAATTTGAAGCTGGAATTGCTGCCGCAATTTCCAGCTTCAAATGAATGAAACTGTGTTTATTTATGAGAATAGACATATCACAAATTTAGTTATTTCATGAACAGAACATCCATTACAAACAAACTGATCATTATACGTGACATTTTATTTGGTTTGTGATGTCACACCTCCTCTTCTGTTAAAGTCAAACTATGAGGCTAACCAGTTTTTAATGTTTTAGATCCACCTGCCGACAGGGGCTTTCCTGGAGTTCACCATAGGAGATCGCTGGGTTAACGTGCATCTCCACGCGTCTAGTGATGATTGGCGGCACTCTCTAGGGCTCTGTGGCACGTTTGACGGCGACAAGGCTAACGATCTGACGTATCGTGACGGGCAGACGGTGGGCGAGGCTCGTGACGGAGAGGCCTGTGGTGACAACGAGGATGTCTGCCAGTTTGCCGAGTCATGGAGGTAAGGAGTCAACATAAAACATCAAGTGAAACAGAGTCATTGGGGTGATGGGTCATCTTATAAACATCATGTAATACAGAGTCATTGGGGTGATGGGTCATCTTAACCCTTAGAGCACTTAGCTGAGAAATTTCAATTTTCAGCCACTTGAAATTGTGTCTCGCTACCGCGATCCACAACTTCAAGTGACTGAAAATTTGTGTTACTTGTGAAATTTAAGTCCCAACATCTATCAGTGTTTCAAGATTGGAAGCATATTTTACGTTTAACAACTGGTTATGCAAGTGCAAATAAAAACACAGAATGTCTACTGTAGTCGACATCAGTGTGCTAAGGGTTAAAACATCATGTAAATTGTTAGCTTGAGTCATGGTAAGAGGTCATTATAAAACCCGAATACAAGTCATGGAGTTAAAGGGTTATCATAAAACATCATATAAACAGAGTCATGGGATTAAGAGGTCGCCAAAAACATCATGTAATGCAGAGTCATTCAGGTAAGGGGGTCATCATTAGACCGGATAACTTCTGTAGTAGGAAGTCATGATCATTGTCCTTTTTCTCTAATGTAGAAAACAGACAATTAACCCTAGTTATTGTATGTAAAATGTACAAAATAAATCCCTGAACATCTATACCCCTATTCTATTATATGGTTTAGAGTGCCTTTTTAAACCCATTTCCCACTAAGATATCTTATTTAAATTTTGACCCACTTGAAGTTGCGTCTTGCTATCTCGACCCACAACTTCAAGTGGGTTGAAATTAGTCATATTTCTTTAATTTTAGACCAACAATTGGCAAATCCTGATGTTTAAACACTTATTTAATTCCTAATTAAATACTTAGATTATGAATTATATTAAGACGAATTAAAATAGAGCCTCAGTGGTTAATATGTCGTCGGCTTGGAAGTTGAAGGTGGCATAGATCTGTTCTATGGAACATAATTATGCTACCACATTTGAAAATATTAAGCAATAATGAGCTCCATTTATAACCAAAAAACGACATTTTATGGTGGAATTTTTGGTCATTTTTTCACAAATCATTTATTATGTTACACCACATACTTACAACTGGATTTGAAGAAAACAGAAATAATATGAAACTCCAGTTAGCTTCTTTCAGCTGTCAAACAGAGTTAGCAGTTTTATTTTCTCAACGCTATGGTGTATGCTTCAAAAGTAGCAGTGGAGAAAAGAGCTAACTGGATTTGCTTCTAATTTAAAATGTTATTTAGCCATGGTGAAAGCAGTTAACTGGAATAGTATGTTTCTGTAAGTAAAACTTATCAGTAAAAATGTTTATTGTTACAGTGTGATATGACAAATACAGTTGGCGTTTTGCATTGCTGAACATATAAGGGAAATATTTTATTATCTTGGTGTTGAACATGTTGAGAGGGGATAACTAAATTTAACCTTTCGCATTGTTTTTCAACGAGTTTAGTTTCAACTGCTGACAACAATTGAAGTTTAATTCAATTAAAGTTGATATTTTCACAAAAAAGCTTTGTTCTGTAGTATATTATTATTTTTATCTATTAAATAAAATACATGGTCTCTAGTTTTAGTGACACAAAATATATAACCCAGTTGAATTTTCAGAAAACTAAACACGTTCACTAACATCCTGTTTTCTCAAAACACATTTTAATAGTTAGCACCTTTCCCCTTTAAGCCGACGATGTGTATTCTATGTGTTAGGGTTCCCATGGAGAAGTCATTTTTCGCACGGCTCATAGAGATCGAGCTGAAAGAAAACCCGACACTAAAGAAAAAGGAGTATTGTAAATGTGAAGACATGGGAGGTGAATCCAAGGTCGTATGTAATTTCAACTCTGACGTCAACAACTGTGCAGGGACCCGGCAGCAGATGAGTGGGAAGGATAAAACACCTGACCTTCTGATAAAGTCAAGGACGGTCAGGTCGGCAGACAGACATGACGAAGAGGTGGATTATTTTGACACTGAATTTATTTACGACGGTGATTTCAAAGGAAAGGTGAAGTTACAAACTGACAATTTTTAATGGTATTTATTGCAGCCGGGAGTACTCTCCCACTTTTCAAAAATAAACGGCCGAACATTGTTATTTCAAAGTGAAAACTTACTGGTGCGGTGCCCAAAACCGTCATTTATTATGTTCATTAGACGATAAGAATCAACGTTTTACACACAACTTTATATTTTTTCGGCGGGACAAATTTTTTCGACCCAACCCCCCCCCCCCACCCTTCAAAACTTTTGGATCTGTCTTTCCTTAACATTTCATATCGTCATTTTGTTCTTATAGAGTCGTTCTATTACTTTTAAAATGACAAATCGCTCTTTTATATCAGGTGGTGGGAATTTTATTACAAATATTTTATATTAAAAATACGGATCTCTATACTCTCTACATCCCTAATAAATGTATGATCATGTAGGCCTAGTCTCCGAGCAAATGTTGTTTGCATGGTTTGTGTGAAGCCTACTCTGTACTGTGTACATTAGTCTATATGTTGGTAGTCCTGGACTGTACGTTTATCAATCGAATTATTTCGACTGATTTTAAACTCGCTAGACTACCAACGTCAGGTCAATCATGGAGAATGATTGAATTCACAATGAATTTGATAATAATTTTACCTTTAGAAACGCATCAATTCAGAAACGATTTCGATGATAAAGCTGACATATGTTTTTTTAGGCGCCGAAATGGCCGACACCTAGTGGTATAACGGAGCAGGAGGCCCGTAAATACTGTGTTGACCTTCTGGTGTGGTCAACGACAGGTACAACGTGTCTCAAGGTCATATCCGCGGATATACGCAGACACATAGACACATGTACAGAGGACATCAAGGTCAGTATCAACGTCAAGATCACATACTTCCTCATAAATCAAAGACAACATTGGTTTGTCCATAATGCTAATTCAGTAATTATATAAGCCCTGTCAAGAATATCTGTTGAATGAAGGGATGGATGAATGAGTGAATAATTGAATGAATGAATGAATAAATGAATGAATGAATGAATGAATGAATGAATGAATGAATGAATGAATGAATGAATGAATGAATGTATCAACGAATGAACAAAATTAATGAATGATTAAACGAATGAATGAATGAATGAATGAATGAATGAATGAATGAATGAATGAATGAATGAATGAATGAATGAATGAATGAATGAATGAATGAATGAATGAATGAATGAATGAGAGAATGAATGAATGAATGAATGAATGAATGAATGAATGAATGAATGAATGAATAAATGAATGAACGAATGAATGAATGAATAAATGAATGAATGAATGAATGAATGAATGAATGAATGAATGAATGAATGAATGAATGAATGAATGAATGAATAAATAAATAAATGGAGATTTAGGGCACTTTTGTGCGCATACATGACACAGCCCAAACTTGGCCAGGAGAACCTTTATGGGATGGTGTGACAAATGCGACGACCCTATTCTCCAGAAATCTAACCCCCAGCTTGGCATGTTACAGTGTGACCCGTGAGTGTGACCCATACTACATGAGTTTGGAATGTGACGTTACTTATTCATTTTCAATACGCGTGATACACAATTGGTGGTTTCTATTTTCTTCAGCCAGCTAGTAGGCCTATCGCTAACGCAATAAGCAGCTATTAATGATGAAAAATGGTATGATGGACATCTCCCGGATTGAATTATTTTATTTGATGAACTGATCACTCTCCACAAGCAATTTTTTCAATTTTGTTTGGATCCAGCTCGAAACTGTATATAATAGATATTTATATTGCAATTGTTCAGCTTAGAATTAGTGGGCAATCTTAGCTTTTTGCTTCTAGAAGTAGCACAAAGTTTGAGATTGCCCCTAATTCTAAGCTGAGCGATTAAGCTGTTCTAGCTTTAAGATTGTCCACTAATTCTGTGTATCGGAATATGTGAATCCCGGATGAGATTATGTGGGCCAAGGCCTCGCTCAACAGTTTTATCGCATTCATTCATTCATTCATTCATTCATTCATTCATTCATTCATTCATTCATTCATTCATTCATTCATTCATTCATTCATTTATTCATTCATTCATTCATTCATTCATTCATTCATTCATTCATTCATTCATTATTTCATTCATTTATTCATTCATTTATTTATTCGTCCATTCATTCATTTATTTATTCCTTTATTCATTTCTTCATTGATTCATCTGCTCATTAATTCATTTCTCCATCCATTTATTTATCTATTTATCCATTCATTCATTCATTCATTTATTCATTCAGGTTTTTTTTCGTTCATTCATTCATTCATTTATTCATTCATTCATTCATTCATTCATTCATTCATTCATTCATTCATTCATTCTTTCATTCATTCATTCATTCATTCATTCATTTATTCATTCATGCTCTCATCCATATATCCATTCATTCGTTCATATGTCCATTCATTCACCCATTTATTAATTCTTGCAATTATCTTTTGATTAATTATTTAATTATGAATTAATCAAGCGATAATTTTACTCATTCATTAATACATTCTTTTGTCCATTCATTCATTCATTCATTCATTCATTCATTCATTCATTCATTCATTCATTCATTCATTCATTCATTCATTCATTCATTCATTCATTCATTCATGTATCCACCCATTCTTTCATTTACTTCTCCAATCATTCATTTGTTCATTACATTATTCATTTATGCATTTATTCATTTATTCATGTATTTGTTCAATAATTAATTTATTCATTTATTCAACTATTCATTTATTAATTTATGCATTTATTCATTTAATCATTTATTCATGTACTCATCTATTCATTCGTCTGTCGATTTATTGATTCATTCATTCATCCACTTGTTCGCTCATGCCATTAATCATTAATTTATTCATCCATCTTTTCATTCATTTATTTATTCGTTCATTTATTCATTGATTTATTTATCCATCCCTTCTCTGATTCGTTTATTTATTCATCCATGAATTTATTCCATTCATCCACGCATTCATGCCTTCATTCATTTATTTATTTAACCAACCATCATACAGACATTCATGCATTCACTTGTTCATTCATTCTTGTCATTCATTCATTCATTCATTCATTCATTCATTCATTCATTCATTCATTCATTCGTTCATTTATCCACTTATTCATTAATTCATTAATTCATTAATTCATTAATTCATTCATTCATTCATTCATTCATTCATTCATTGTTATTATTTAGATCACAGATGAGATGAGTTGGGCCATAGCTTCGCTGAACGGTTACGCCGCTCAATGTAAGGCTGAAGTGGAGCGGGACCCGCATTTCTGGCTGACGGGTGCCGGTAACCATGGTGACGATAACTCCACCCGTTCAGCATCACTGGGGGAGAGACTTCTAAATGTAAGTTCATCGATAGCAGTTGTGTATCCAGAAATAATGTAAGGGGGAGGCTTAGATATTAATGAAGTAATTTGACAGCCACCCCCCCCCCTAAATTGTGTACAAATGAACATCAAATCGTCCGATTTTGAGGTGTCATTGCTTTAAACAAATATATGACTGTCTGACTATCTTCACTGAAATTAAGGTGGGTGCTTGGTGGGTACTTGAGTACACTAAACCCCTCAACCCTCCCTCTAGATACGTTCCACATTGGGTCATTGTTGCGTCGCTTTGATGTAGCAAGTTCAAATGTCGTTGTTTCTCTACTTGACATTTGAATAGCGTTAAATGTTCCTAGAGAAAAAAATTCCAAATTTAAGGACGAAAAAATCAACTGTTGGCCTATTTAATGAGGGCGATTCGTACCTGTATTTGAAAAAGTTAATGAGGGCAATAAAAAAAAGCAATAAAGAACAAAGCCAGATCATGTTTTATCTGTAATGAGCTTTTCTTCGAAAATTGCCACCATCTAATGCGCGCGGACTCAATCTTAATATGTGATCAATCTTAAAAATAGTGGCCTTACTTGTCGTTATGTTTCCTTGTTATACGTGTAGTAGCGTTAACTTTGACTATGTTCTCCTTACAGAATCTTTGTCCGAATGACTGCTCTGATCATGGCGTTTGTCGAGACAGTCGCTGTCTATGTGAGGACGGCTACACGGGGTCCGACTGTAGCCATCATCTCACACAACCAATCAATGTGAGTTTAACCCTTACAACGCTGACATATTTTTGTATAAGCTATGGAGACTAAAGGGATTTTTCAATTTGAAGTCATCAAAAATATCTAAGCTAGCTATTTCTACTTCATTTGAATACCCATGTTAAGGGTATACGACCATTAGAAATGTGTTACTCTTTCAGTGCGGGGATCGACTTCAGACATCAGACACTCCCCTCAGTGCTGGGATCGACTTTAGACTTCAGATTATAGACGTCAGATTCTGACGTCTATAATCTGACGTTTAAAATCGGTCCCGCACTGAATGGGCTAATCATTGAGCTATCAGGGCCTTAACAAACACGAGATGTAAACCAGATGTTGTTTTAATGCTGGGCGACGTTGTATACAGTTGGTCAAAATTAAAACAGCACTGAGTGAAGATTGCATGTTTGTAGGGATAATTCACAGATTGATATTTATAGGCAAATCTGAAGCTACACTATATACTGCACTGGGCAACAGTGATATCAATCACTGTGGTGGTTAGGACCATTTCCGAATAATGGCAACGTGCAAACTGCGGGTATCACATGATACACTGCGTTACAGTGATCTCACTCAGAGCAATCACTGTGGTTGTTAGGACTATTTCTGGATAATGGTAACCCCAGAGTGTAGGTCACTCAATGCTCAGCTTTTGCAGGAATTCAAAACTGTTAAAGACGACCGCCACAATTTTGGTTGGATTGAATTTTCAACTAACCTTTATTTAAGTGTGAAGGCCAAAGATAAGTAGTGTCTTATATAGTAGGACGGGGGACACCAATGAAGGAGTGTACACGATATACTTGATGTGTAAGTTATATGTGCAATAATCCAGTAGAACTTGCTATAAACAGCCACTTTAACGGCACCAACCTAGGCCTGTATTCTTGTATAAATTACGATGTATAGTAACCTTCAGATTGGTCGAGATGGCCACCTCAGCCACTCCGAAGCCTGCGATATATTGTGACTTGTACGAGAATATCATCTTCCTACACAAGGCCCGGCTTCTCCTGAGGTCTGCATCTGCGATCTCTGGAGAAACGGAGCCTTGCGATGGGAAGATGGAGAATAAGTGCTCTGGTTAACACTATGCATGTTTTTTTTAGATAAGTCACCTGTCCTGGGGAGGGCTTTGTGACGTCACATACAGGAGATGCCAAGCTGTCAGAGTGTATGGTGGAGGATTCACCAACAGACCTGATCTCACGTGTGACTTCATTCAGGTACCGGTACTTGTAAAATAGTATTATATATTAAAACCCTAGTATAATATATTGTACGTGACGTCACAAAGACCTTGTGAGGTCACGTACAGGACATGGGGAGTGTATGGTGGAGGATTCACCAACAGGCCTGATCTCACGTGTGACTCCATTCAGGTAATTATACAATTGTACTATTAATAATCCATTTATTCAGTCAGTCATTAATTTGCCCATTTATTTATTCATTCACTCAGTAATCTATTCATTCATTCATTCACATTTCCATTCATTTATTCATTCACAAAATGTTGATTAAACATGTTAAATGTAACACAATCCTAATAAAATGCAACAAAGTCTTTAAGCAATAAACCAAAATTAGCTGAATGTATCTGGTGTGTTGCAATTTTTCAGATCTTTTCCAGCACTTCTTACGGCGCAGTTAACAGTACGGTGGCGATGTTTGACACATTTGAAGAAATCGTGTGTCCCCTCCCAGGAAGTGAAGTCATAGATTACTACCCAGAAGTCCCCAGTGCTTATATTCTCGCCGTTTCACATTCAGATGCTGGATCAGACGAGAGTACACTTGTACTGTTTGATTCCACCTGCCTTAACTGCTCTGTGTCACCAGAGCATCAACTTGGCTACAATTGTGAACAAAAGGTAAGTAGGACCACATGATATAATCGCTTCCCTTGGTTGGTTTATTATAATGACATTGTACATAGTGACATCTACATTTTACAGTCATAACATATCATGCTACGGTATATATTTATATATACATGTATTTAATTATATACTGTAACCAGTCCATAAGGCGTATAAGTCAGACAAAAAAAAAAAAAGTAAATTATAATAAACGGTTTTTTTTAAATACGCGGTACTGATTACATCATGATCTATACCCTACATAATACCTTCATTGACAAAATTCATTCATTCATTTATTAGCCTTCACAAGAAAAGAACATACAGAAGTACAAGGAATACAAAATGATGTGTCTGTCAATGACGAAACAAAATAATCAGTCTTTCTCTGCATGCTTGTTGTTCAAACGACGCTAATTTTACTTGATATAAGAAACACATTCAGCCAATGCCGATTTGATGATGGGTTTTTGTATAAACCACGGAGACCAAACGTGGTTTTTTTCATCATAAATGGCGTTTTACATCTGTTTTTTAGTTGACGAAATCACAGTTAGTGGGAGCGAAATGCGTGTTTAAACATAAATATTTGCAAATGTTTGTTGTCAAATCAAACAAATTCGAGTAATTTTTACCCACTTGGAATTGTATCTCGCGACCCTCAACTTGAACTGGAATGAAAATTACTGATATTTGTTTGATAATTTCAATAAGATAACTCAACCCTTTCAGTCCGGGGACCGTCTTTAGACATCAGATTCTGACGTCTAAGGACTATCACTGCAAGGAGAGAATAAAATAAAAATTAGAATGGCCGTAGACCCATAATATAGGTATTCAAATGAAGCAGATAGAGCTAACTAAGATATTTATGATGATTTCAAATTGAAAAAACCTTTTGGTCTCCATGGTTTAAACAAAAATAATTCAGCGCTGTAAGGGTTAGGGGTTAACATAGATGAACAGCTAAATCAACTCGTTGTACTTGTAGGAGCTGACTTGTTTAATAGGAGGGCGATGCTACATGGCGGGATCTAAGAAGCCCGCACATTGCAGCAGCAGCTGTCAGCCTGATGTATCAACAGACAGGTTCACTGAGGCCACAGGTATGATAGTCTTGCTCCAAAAAGCTTTATACCTTAAACTGAACAGAGATATCACTGGTAAGTTATTAGCCCTTACGCACTTATACTTCTGACACCTGCTGCTGCATTATGAATGATTCTTAGATCCTGTCATGTTACATGGCAGGATCTAAGAAGCCTTCAGATTTCAGCAGCAGCTGTCAGCCTTATAATATCAACAGATAAGTTCACTGACGTCACAGGTATAATATCTTAGCCCAAAAGGCCTTACTATACCACTAAAACCCTTTCAAGCCTGAATAGACCATTGTAATCTTCATCCACTACAAGCCGTGAATTGCTGTCGAAATTTCCGACTGGTAGTGGACGATGATGATTTGAAGAGGGTGGAAAATAATATACAACTGCCATGTATTGGTAAACCAGGTTCATGGAAATTGTCCTTCTACAACCCCTTAGTTGTAGAAAAATTAAGTCTGTTTTCAGCGATAAAAATGATGCTTTAGTTTAATGCATCGTGAGGGCTTAGCGGGATAAACTGAACAGACATGTTCACTTACATCACTGGTAAGATCTTAGCCCTTGCGCACTTACACTTTTGACAGCTGCTGCTGCTGCATTATGAATGATTCTTAGATCCTGCCATGTTACGTGGCAGGATCTAAGAATCATTCATATTGCAGCAGCAGCTGTCAGTCATATGTATCAATAGACAGGTTCACTGATATAACAGGTATTGTCTGAACCCACAAGCCCGTATAATGCTGAAATAGTTTGATAAATATTAGGGATAAAAGCCTAGGTTATTCATTTTTAACACGTTATAAACGCCTTAGATGAATGCATGGTGAATTAGTGGACAGATGGGTTTATGGATAAATAAATGGATGGATGGTTGGATGGACGGATCCATGGATGAATGGATGGATAGTGGGATCAATTGATGGATGGATTGTGGATGAATCAATGAATAAGGGGATAGATGAGTAGATGTATGGATAGATAGATTGATGGCTGAAAGAATGGTTGGATGGATGGATAGATGGATGAGCGGATGAATGGATAGATGGGCGGAGGGATAAATGGATGGATGAATGAATCGATGTATGAAAGGACGAATGAATGAATGGATTGATGGGTAGCTGGATGAGTGGATGGACAGACGTATAATTGATCGATAGATGGATGGAAAGATGGATGAGTGAATGGATGAATGCGACGAAATTGTTCAGTGAGGCCTTGACGGGAAACACGAGATGTTGAGCCCATGTTGTTTCAATGTTGGGCTAGGTCTGGTGTTGTTGGGTAATCCTGCTCATTTCATTGATTTAGACATAATAATGAATACATGAATGGATGGATGGATCGATGGATGAGTGAATGAATGGATGAATTTATGGATGGATGAACGAATAAATGAATGGATGAATTTATGGATGGATGGATGGATGGATGGATGGATGGATGGATGGATGAATGGATGGATGGGTGGATGGATGGATGGATGGATGGATGGATGGATGGATGGATGGATGGATGGATGGATGGATGGATGGATGGATGGCTTGGTGGATGGGTGGATTTATGGATGGAAGTGGATGGATTTATGGAATATACTGAACCTCCTCACTGCCCACGAGCCTATATTTACAGGACTATATTATGTTTAATTTTTCAATTCAGCGCCATTGATTCGCGTGGCTCACACGAATCACACGTTGCATATCAACGAGAGTCACGTGATCGATGTGCATGTGGGGAAAACAGAAAGCCGTGACCTCACCACCCCTGGCATCATCGTCTCACATATGAACCCCGCTAATTGGCTGGATGTGATCACGTTACAGGCTGATCACGTGATGTTGAACTTCAGTGGTCTTGTGGCGGGTGAGATAATTATTATTTCAAGGAGAAAGAACGAACATTGATAGATTAGTAGATTCGAATGTACGAGGCGCGCAGCGCCAAGTATATTCAGATCTATGAATCTATCGTAATGTCGTTCTTTGTTCGACTTCAAATACACACACCTGACACATGCATGCCTCCAAAACTGCGTAGACAAAACCTATTTCCTGACCAGCACGGTAAATCCCTATATCGTGACCAACATGAACATTATGAACAATAACTGTAAATTGGCAAAGAAATATATGGATTCGTAGATCCGAACTTACTGTTTTAACAATAGAATGTTCGATGGCAGACACGGAATTCATTTATTCGACACGAAATTAAAAATACAATTTAAAAACGATCCATTAAACACACGACATTGAACTGGTTGGTCAATGTTGGGACAGCATCAGATACGGTGGAAGCCGTGAGAGAGTCCACCACCATCAAATATTAGCCTCCTGTACAAAATTCTAGGAACATGGGCCAATTCCATTAAATACTAGAGTCAGGGGCCTTTTCCACAAAATGCTAAGCTTGATCCTATCTTACCTTTTCTCACTTCCTTTAGACAAGACAAAAGAATAGTATTTTTCAAATTAAGATTATCCTAACTTTCTCTCATTTCCCTTAGAATAATTAAGAACATCTTAATTTAAGATAATTTTAACATTCTGAGGGGAATAGACCCCAAGTCCAAAAACATATGATTTCTCTATTATGTTATCTTTTGAGTAGCCTACAGCTTATGATACATTGACCTAAACTAAACCTTAAGACTCTGCAAACCCGATGCGTTGACCTAATGCTGGTCTGCGACGCTGACCCAACATTAGGTAAACATCCCAGCAAACATGAGACGTTGGCCCGACGTTGGTTTACTGTTTGTCCACCGTCTACGACAATGGCCCAACAGTAAACCAACGTCTATGTTTTCTGGGATTGGTTCAACGCGCATCGTGTTTGCGGGGTATGCTTCATACTGAAAACTTTCTGTTTTACATGCAGGTTATGACACATTGACAATAGAGGTACGAGATGAATGTGGAGAAGTTACAACACGAGATATCCATGTCGAGGTAGTGAATCCCGAATTAACCACTGCCTCATCTACCCCCTCTTCTACACCCCCTGAGCCATCTACAGACCCCGCACCTTCTAGACCCCCTCTGTCGTCTACGTTTTACACCCCACCCCCTGAGCCCCAAGAGTCAATCACGTCTCCAGTGTCGTCCACAGAATTCACAGATGTATGTCAAGGTAAGTCGCATTTACCAGCAAACATGAAACATTAAAACAATGTTGTTTTAATATGATTAATCCTTACACCACTAATTAAAATGATAAAAAAAATCTTCCACTTGAAGTTGTGTTTCGCTACAGCGACCCACAACTTCGAGTGGGTGAAAAAGAGTTATATTCGCTTAATTTGAGATAAAACCTTTGCAAATCTTGGTGTGTAAATGCTCATTTCGTCCCCAATAACATTGATTTGATCGGTTAATAAAAGGGATTAAAAACGACTATTGTCGCGGTTATCAGGTTAAGGTCCAAACGAAATTGGTCCAATGTCGCATCTTAGCTGGTTTAGCACCCATACATATAGTATGCATAGAATAAAAACGCCATCAAAGATGAGAATAGGCATCAGCGAATAAAGAATTGCGCTTACAAGGGAGCACGTACAGAAGGACGGACATACGTCATGGGGACAACGATAGCCTTCAGCAAAATTGGCTGAAGGCTAAAATCAGTCTGATCCATAAGAATAAGAAAGTTTTATTTTGTGTATTATAATTTAAACTCGACAACTTAAGCTCCACAACTCTTACTGAGTTCAGACACTGGAATGTTCATAGTCGTCTGTGGATAATGGCAGCGTGCCAACTCCAAGTGTTGGCATGTTGCCAGGTCCACTCAGCATTCAGCTTTGGCTGCATTTGAAAAACTCCGCCATGGTTTTGGTGGGGGGGGGGGAATTTCCCACTGACCTGGAATTAGACCTCCCCATTTTTATCCTACCGACAGACGAAGGTTAGCAGTGTCTGCATAGAAACAGGCCACACTGCTGAAGGAGTGTAATCATTATACCGCTAAATTAGTGGGGACGTCTACAGATGTCAGATTTGCGATATAAGTTATATCATTAGGCCCTACAATTTTCACCCATTGAAGTTGTGTCTCGCTGCCACGGCGCACAACTTCAAGTGAGTGAAAATTACTCATATTTGTTTAATTTGAGACCAAATATTTCCAAATCTGGATGTTTAAACACACATTTTCTTCTCAATAACTATGATTTGATAGGCTACTGAAACGGGCAAAAAATGACTATAGTCATGCTCAGCAGTGTAAGGGTTAATTATAATTGAGAATTTATATAATCAGGTAGAGGCCGGAGGAACAGCTCCGGCTGGTCAGGTTTTGGCCGGACCAATTTTATGCCAAAGAGAATATTTTCTCTCGATTGTTCCTATTTCTTTCAGTGAGATGGGGGTAACCCCCTAATTCCGGTTCAGTGGCCACCAGACCAGTTGAAAATTGTTTCCCGTCGGGCCTTAGGTAGATTGATTGACATCAAGGTGGGAATCACAGGCGCGGCTACAGGGGTGGGGTCTCACGCCCCCCCCCCCCCATCCTTTTTGGGGCCAAATTCTTTATAAATACCGCTAAATTGGCCTAAATATGCCCCAAAAAATGTTGGGGCGAGACTCACCGCCCCCTCCACTGGGCACACGAATTTGTTACGATGTTGAATCAACGTCAATGGCGTTGATTCAACGCCGGAATAAGGTCGTGTGCCCCCCACGCTCTCTCCTTTTTTGACCTGGATCCGCCCCTAAAAAAAATGGAATATTGAAGTCCCCTACATGTATCATTTCAGGTAACACAGCGCCATATTTTGAAGAAGAAGAACTGAGATTATCAGTGGCACACAACAAACTAATACACATCCAAATGAAAGCAGTCGATGCAGAAGGACAACCCCTGCTGTATTTTCTGGAAACAGTCCCACATCGCACGTCAGTTTACCTCGATGCAGATTCAGGCCAGTTCAGGTAAGAATCAGGTCAAGTTGCAAAACCAGAAAAATTATTTGTGGTCTCACCACCCTAAATGAGCCGAAATTCAAGGAGGACTGTTCATTAAACACATATTAATTCCTTTATTCAGGACATGAGGTATGACAAAGGTGAATTCTCAACTTAACAATATGTTTAATCTACTGGTAGGCTAATGACAAAATTTATAGAAATACATTAACCATTTGTTACTGTGGTGATTTCTCTGCCCCTGTCATTATATTGAAAGGTAGGTGGGTGGATGGTAAAATCTAAATCAAATATAAAAAGTGTTAATCCAATATAAAAAGTGTTCGAATTGTGTAACATGGCGAACTTGTGTGGCTTGGCTAGCTTTGTGACATGGATAACTTGTGCGCTCATTGAATCTTTGGAGGTGGGGGTGGAAAATGTTCTATACAAATAATCTAGCTCTCAAATATCTGGCAGAGCATGCTGCTTTGAAATAATAATTTAGCTTGGGTAGCTCTAGTAGGCCTATCGTACAATACTGTGCAATAATAAAAATGGCTGAAGAAAGCGCAAAATAATTGGGAGCAAACAAACAATGAAAAAAATCTTTAAAAATCTTAAAAAATCTTCCAGACCCCTCTCCAAAAGATTCAATGGTCGTCCCTTAAATATTGTTGTTTTTTTGCTTACAGGTATTTTGCTTCTCATGCTGGGCGCACCCAGACACTCGTGGTGACGGCGATGGACGAGTGTTATGCGGAGGGACAAATGGTGGTAGTCATAACAACCTCTGCAGTCTGTCCATGTTATCATGGAGAGTGTATGCCCTATCAGTACACACCCAAAGGTCAAACGTACTACTGGTGTAAGTGTCACTATGGTTACTCAGGACAGGTATGTGATACAAGGAATTGGCAGCAAGATATCAACTATAGCTGGGACCCCTGAAACTACTAATGAAACTAATAGCTTCAACCCGTGAAATAATAAAGAACTGGCAGATATCAACTATGGTTGCTCTGATAACTAGCAAGATCAGCTGAAAGCTTGAACCCATGACATTAAACTATACTGAACCTGTATTCCAGTTACGATATATAGTATTCGAAACAATATATCGACAAGGTAGTTGTTGTCACGTTCGTTGCTCGATCACGCTGCGTTTTCATCCCATTTAACGCCAACCGCAAGACCTCGCCGTTTGTTTTGAACATGCATGTCCAAGGCAATCTGCGGCGTTTGCCATTCTGTCAGGATCTTCCCGAGCCTCTCAATTTCTATGACGTACCCCATACGCCCCATACACAAGGCCCGTACAGGTTCATAGTAGATTGCGTCAAGACCATGTCCTATTTTGACAAATATTCCGGGTCGTGAGGGAATCTACCTGACAGATCGTGACAGTGTGACAGTCCAATATAGACAGTCGACCGCGATTGGTAACAAATTCGATCTATCAGTGATTCACTAAAATGCCTATCCAGGGGTCACTCAGACCAAAGAGGTCATTGGCGAATGATATTTTTTGTGTTGTCCCCTGCTCCCTTCAAACACTTAGCTGCGGAAATGTTGAGGTTTCAACCGGGCCTTAAAGTTGTACATTCATGTAATATGTTTTGATTGAGAGCTATATATTGCAATGCTAAAGTGTGCATATAATTTTTTTTGAAAAAAATGAACACAATTTTTATGAAACATATAGAAATAAAATTAGTTCATCTCGTAAATTGTTTTTTTTTTGCTACTGCAACTGACTGATGAGTGTGAATGATTGATAAATATTTATTAAGTGTGCTTTTAGAAGTATACCACAGAACATAATTTTCTACAATCGATACATAGATTGTGTCGCGGGTATGGCCCTGTAAATCAGTGGCGGATCCAGGGGAAGGCACAAGAAACGCCGCCTTAGTTTTTGAAAAAACGTTTTCAAAAGTCAGCTACATCGGCCTAAATATACAAAACATTCTGGGCAAGCCCCAAAACCCCTAAACTTCTTTCTTCAGATCCTCCCTTGGATCACTCTAAACAACACCAATCAAACAATCATTTGATCAAAACAATCAGCCAGAAAAAAAAAACATATTTAATTAATGATGAAACAACGTTATTTCTGATATTAGCCATATTGCATAAAGCACAGGAGTAAAACAATAAAATATTTTGAGAATTCATGTATTTTTTAACCTTATGATATTCAATTAGGAGTAATTGATAATTACACACATATATATACAAATTATTACATAGACACAATAGCTTAAACCCGGGCTAGAAAATGAGCTATTCAATTTAATTTTTCTGTCAATTGGTGCCGTGCATGCTGACAAACAGATTTTCAAGGTGAAAAATGTTTCTCCTCTGTCAGGCCGCAGAGATTTAGTATTGTGGCGAGCCTTCGTGACTGAGAATCAGCATGCTCGACCTCGGATCCCCAGGGTTCCGATTTTTAATCCTGTATTTCAGTGTCGTCTGATTCATCCTCGGACTCGGAGGATCTTATAGCCCAGTTTAGTCTAAAAGTGAAAAACGCGGCATTCATTCCCAGCGTGAAATCATTTCAATGTTAACTGCTGCGTTGCAATTGTCTTGTTTTTCAAACAATACAAAAACGTATACGAAAAATATTTTATATAGGCCCTCTATGTTTAATTTACGGTTGCAATTTTGATCTCAAATTGTATGGTATGTTTTATCTGTACATTCACATTTCTCCTCTTCGAGGAATATCAAATACTCGCACGTCAGAATAGTTGATCTGCATAGCTAGCTCTGGTACTCAAAGTGTCCTTGTACCAAATCCGGATTTGGTTTTATACATGCCAACCATATGTCAGCCATGTAAAGATCTGGTGCTGAATGCATCATTGTGCCATAGCTGGATTTGGATTTTATACATGCCAGCCTTGTGTATAGCACAACACATAGATCAATGAGCAGTTAATTATTAATCCGCTGATTATGTGTTTTTAATTTCTAGGGGCTGAGAAAATTCAGTACAGATACTATGTTTCCTCCCACGACACCTTTACCAGACGTCGGCCCAACATTAACTAACCCTTTCAATCCTGACTTTAAATTATCATCTTCATCCACTACAAGCCGCGAATTGCTGTCGCAATTCTCGACTTGTAGTGGATGAAGATGATTAGAAGTGGGTGAAAAGAATTGAAGATAATTACCATGTATTAGTAAGCCAGTTTCACGGAAATTTCCGTTCTAAAACCCTTGGTTGTAGGAAAATTAAGTATATTTTCAGGGATGTAAAACGATGCTTTAATGCATCGTGAGGGCTTAAAGGGTTAAACCAGAGAGGTGTAGTGGGATTGACGATTTGATGTTGATTAACCTTTAAACCGCTAATCACGACTATAGTCGTTTTTAATCCGTCTTATCACCCGCTTAAATCACTGTTATTGAAAACGAAATGTGTACTTCAACATCAGAATTTGCAAATGTTTGGTTTCAAATTAGATATATATGGGTATTTTTTACTCACTTGAAGTTGTTGGTCGCGGCAGCGGGACACAACTTTAAGTGGGTGAAAATTTAAATTATTAAATTTAGCGGTTTAAAGATAAGGATAGGAAGTCGCCGCACTGAAACAGTCAAATATTTATAATAGCCGAAGACACAAATGAAGCGAAAATAGCTATAGGATTTCCTTTTTCAAGGATTTAAGATGAGGACAGAAGGAGTACAATAACCTATGCCAAAAACTATGCCAATATAGGAAATCTAATGCTCATTTCTCAAAAAAATTGTCTTGTTTGATAAACAAATATTATTTTTTAAATATTGTACCATTGCCGTTTTTGTCACACTTCTCGGTTGATATTTGTCATATCCCTTATGTTTGAAACACACAACTCTGCATTTGATTATTTGTATGCACGCAGATTGTAAATATATTGCTGAATAAACACACTATAGTATAATAATGTATGATCAGCTCCGAACATATAATGTATATGACTGTATGAGTGCATTTGGTGGGTAACTGTATATGATAAACAAAACATTAACCCTTACAGCGCTGAAATATTTTTGTATAAACAATAAGCGATCCAAAGGTTTTTTCAATTTGAAATCAAAATAAATGTCTTAGTTAGCCTTTTCTGCTCACATTTGAATACCTATGTTATAGGTCTACGGCCATTAAAAATGTATTACTCTTTCAGTGTTGGGACCGACCTTAGATGTCAAATTCTGACGTCTGTAGACGTCTAAAGTCGATCCCCGCGCTGAAAGGGTTAATGCATGTGGTTATAGTGATTTATATTGGAGTTTATGATATCACAGATAGAAGTGAAGAGCCAGTACTTATCCACAATTTGTTACGGGAATCATTCATGTGTACCATAAGCAATATAAGGGATTTGACAAGTTTGGAACACTGGTATGTAAGATAAGAAGGGATTATTTGTGCTATTATTAGATTAATAATCCAAGCTGATGTTGAAATCACCCAGGTATAAATCTTCTCTGCCAGAAAGACGTAACACATTGTAAATTGTTAAATAATATATTTCACATGTGTCACGTGAATGAAAGAATGAATGAATGAATGAATGAATGAATGAATGAATGAATGAATGAATGAATGAATGAATGAATGAATGAATGATTGAATGAATGAATGAATGAATGAATGAATGAATGAATGAATGAATGAATGAATGAATGAATGAATGAATAGATGACTAAATTAATGGATAAATGAGGAATGAATGAATGAATGAATGAATGAATGAATGAATGAATGAATGAATGGATGAATGAATGAATGAATGAATGAATGAATGAATGAATGAATGAATGAATGAATAAATAAATGAATGAATGAATGAATGAATGAATGAATGAATGAATGAATGAATGAATGAATGAATTAATGAATGAATGAATGAATGAATGAATGAATGAATGAATGAATAAATGGTGAATGAATGAATGAATGAATGAATGAATGAATGAATGAATGAATGAATGAATGAATGAATGAATGAATGAATGAATGAATGAATGAATGAATGAATAAATGGATGAATGAATGAATGAATTAATTAATGAATGAATGAATGAATAAATGAATGAATGAATGAATAAATGAATGGATGAATGAATGAATGAACGAATGACTGAATGAATGAATGAATGAATGATAAATACACAAATGGATGAATGAATGAATGAATGAATGAATGAATGAATGAATGAATGAATGAATGAATGAATGAATGAATGAATGAATGAATGAATAAATGAACGAATGAATGAATGAATGAATGAATGAATGAATGAATGAATGAATGAATGAATGAATGAATGAATGAATGAATGAATGAAGGAATGAATGAATGAATGAATGAATAAAATGATAAAGAATGAATGAATCAATGAATGAATGAAATGATGAAAGAAAGAACGAATGCATGAATAAAATGATGAATGAATCAATGAATCAATGAATGATGAAATAATTGAATGTATGTATGTATGAATGAACGAACAAACGAACGAGCGAACGAACGAACGAACGCACGAACGAACGAACGAACGAACGAACGAACGAACGAACGAACGAACGAACGAATGAATGAATGAATGAATGAATGAATGAATGAATGAATGAATGAATGAATGAATGAATGAATGAATGAATGAATGAATGAATGAATGAATGAATGAATGAATGAATGAATAAATGAATGAATGATGAGTTCGGTTCCAATTTCACAACGAAGGATGTTCCACAACTTCGGTGCCGCCAGAGGCAAAGATCCTTCATCCATCTCGATCATAATCCGATGAACAATATACAGGAAGTCGGAGGACATATTATTCACATTGAGGCTGAAATTGCGGCAGCAATTCCAATCTCAAAGTTAAAATGAGCAGAAATAACTTCTTCATTTACCATCATGTTTGCATTTTTGCGTGACATTTATAGATACATAAATAGGCCGCTATTTGGATATTTTATACAATCTGGTAGTGATTTTATTATCGGTACATACATTTAGTCAATGGATATAGGCCTATTGGACCACAGATAGCTCATGATACTGGTAATTCGCATGCCCTGTGTCTGCAGTAAACTAGATCCACGATGATTACATGTGTTCAGATTATACGATATTAACCACACAAGGGTCCAACACGCATCACATACTTCCCGTGTACTTTGCCTGGGGTCCTGGTTGTCTACGCGGATTGAACCTGTCGGTCAGTCAGTCAGTCAATCAATAATCCATAGCTAATCCTGGCAAGGTGTCAACACTCAGTCTACAATACTGCCAGGCAAAGCCAAAAGGCAGTATCTATTTTTCAATTAAACATTTCCCATCAAGTAATCTTCTTTAAATTTTCACCCACTTGAAGTTATGTCTCGCTACCGCGACCCACAACTTCAAGTGGGTGAAAATTACTCATTTTGGTTTAATTTAAGACTAAATATTTGCAAATTTCGATATATTTAAGCGCTCATTTCTTTCCCAATAACTGTGATTTAGTCTGCTGATAAAACAGATTAAAACGATTATACTCGTGGGCCCTACTTGAGGGTTAACCGTATCACCTCTGCGCGTATTTCAAGTTGTGTTTCGCTGTCGCGATCCCCAAACTTTGATTATAGTCGCGCTTAGCTCTTAAAGGGTTGAGCCGTTACTGCCTTACAGATAGCAGACTAACAGACATGTATAGTATAAACCACGCTATACATTACACAACAGTCATATAGTGACGTCGCAACCGACTGTCGTGGTTGCCAGGGACGACCAGAATCCATGTGAGCGATAATCCCAGTGAATCCTGTTGATCCGGTGAGCTGGTGAGGGGATTTTATGAATCGTGCAGTTGGTCTGTTCTGAGATCAACAGGGGAGCCCGGACAGTCAACACTTGTGATTTCACTCACTCAGTCTACTGCTTAATTAGGTGGGTACAAGGAAAGTTATACAGGGCTTAGAATAGATCTAGAGTTAAGAGTAGTCTAGTGACTTTGTGGTTATAAAGAATAAAAGCTTTAACCACTTGTGTTTCTGAATTGTTTCCAACGTTATTATTTTTTTCGTAATTTGAAGCTGCAATTGCTAACGCAATTCCCAGCTTCTGATGACGGAAAATATATAAACTTTTTTTATATAGCCTACACCTTCTCACTCGAATAAGATATCTATTTGATTAACTGTGTATCTACCCACACAACTAATATTAATCACTTCATTTTTTAGTGCTGGACGTACATGTAGATTGACTTGAGGAGTTGAGCGCAACGCCGTTTATTGCTTGAGTCGAAGACTTTGACTGGGCTATCTGGTTACTGACAAACAGTTAGTTAGATCTAGATAAATAAAAAGTTAGCTGATCTATATTATTTTTGACATAGCACATAAAATTAAAAAAAAATGAATTGTAGAGAATAGTGAATACAAATTCAAATAAATAGGGACCGAGCCGGAGCGGATGTGCTATCTTTAGGCGGGTTAACCTCTTCCCTGCTAGGATCTAAATTACGTCCATCATTTTTTTAAATTTTTATATTTTATTTAGGGTGATGTCATTTTTTCTAGGATTTGTGTCTGTAATGGCTGTGATATGTTTTATATTCTGGTGTGTTGCCACTAATTGGTTGTTAGTTAATTTAATGAATTATATCTTGCCCCTGCTATCGTGGATCACAATAATTGAACCACTGTGAAAATATTAGTATCATATCAGATAGACTTACCATGATTGGCGGCCCGCGAATTTTTGTTTGTAACTATTGATCATGTATCTATATATATATTTCAATCAATAAATCGTATCTAAAACATAATCTTTCGTAAACTGAATTTGAAAATTACACGGGCAATTCATATTATGCTTAGAAATACCAACATAGAAAAATACAAGAGCGCTGTGATGATTGTGTTTATAATGCTCTGGCCTCCCACATGATCACCTACCACACAGCTTTGTAATGATCTTAACTCTTTACTTAAATCGCTGAAATATTTGTATATAAACCATGAGACCAGAGGGTTTTTTCAATTTTAAATCATCGTAAATGTCTTAGACTTAGTTATATATTTCCGCTTCATTTGAATACATATGTCATGGGTCTACGGCCATTAGAAATATTTTAACTCTTTCAGGGCGGGGACGGACTTTAGGTGTCATATGCTGACGACTAGAGTCGGTCCCTGCACTGAAAGTGTGAAACTGGTATTTAATTTGCTAATAAAGAATGCTAAACCTCGAATATAATCGGGACCGGCGGTTAAATGATTTAGAGAAAATATCGGCTTGGTATCTGATGTGTTATTACACCTAGATATATTTTGAAAAGATCAATAATTTAACGTGAGTTTACATTATTAAATTAAAAATGTATCTATTAATGGCTGGCTCGAGGCTGCGCCGTAGCCATGAGCTGAGCTGTACGATAATGTGACGAGAGCTGAGATCTGCCCATCGATGACGCGAGAAAGGACTAATGTAGCAGTGCTGCTTGCTTTTAAAGCCTTAAAGCGCTAAATATATTGCTTATATAAACCATGGAGACCAAAGTGTTTTATTCAATTCGAAATCATCATAAATGTCTTAGTTGGCTCTTTCCGATTCATTTGAATACCTATGTTATGGGTCTACGATCATTATAACTATTTTTACTCTTGCAGCGTGGGGGTCGACTTTAGTCGTTAGAATCTGACGTCTACATACGTCAGATTCTGACGAATAAAGTCTCTCCCCGCACTGTAAGGGTAAAGAACACATTTAACTACAAGGGGTCAGAGATGCGGTTCGTGGCGCGAGGAAGGGCTATATAACAGTGCTGCTGGCTTTTAAGAACACGTAACTACTATGGCCAATAGGGGTCAGAGAGTGAATAGGTACTTGATGAGTAGGGCCTACTCTACTGTGATTGACAGATCTATTCATGTTGAGTACCTCTCAGACACAGTATAAAGCATTGCATGTAGATCAGGCGTAGTTTTGAAGTACCTAGTGATAAAGATGTCATTGAAATCGATCTCTTGTCAATGGTGATTTAACCACTAGAGCTCACAGAATAAAAAAATACTCGGATTTTTTAAATTTAATCCTTTTACTGCTAAATTTGACGTCTTTAGACGTCAGATTCTGACGTCTAAAGACGATCCCTGCACTGAAAGAATTTTATTTTTATAAAGGCTATAGAGTGTAGACCCATAACCCATAGGTAGTCAAATGAAGCGGAAAGAGCTAACTAAGACATTTATGATGATTTCAAATTGAAAAAAACATATTTCAGCGTTGCAAGGGTTAACCCTTGTAGGCTACTGTTCCCAGCATGTTTCAAAGAAAAGAAAATGTCACTGAAGTTGATAAAATTGTTTGTGGTCGATGTTCAGTTATTCAAATGATTCAATTTGGGAGATGTCTATTTTTCATAAATGGGGAAGACTTTTCGTCATTTGAAGCTGGATCTTGCTTTAGCAATTCTAGCTTCAAATGACAAAAAATAATTACAAACAATATAGCGGCTCAAGTGTTAACCTTTTAAACACTCATGATGCCTTAAAGCATGATTCTGAAAACTAACAGAATGTCACACATCTAAGGGTTTTAGAACGAAAATTGTCGTGAATTTTTTAAAACAATTTCTGGCAATGTCCTTTAATTTGTCACCTATACTTCAAGTCATTCAACACAAGCCAAGAACTGTGAGAGCAATTCATGGCTTGGAAGTGGATGGAGATTAAAATGGTAAATTCAAGATGGAAAGGGTTAAATGATTCATAGGAAACGATAAATAATATGACGTGTAAATACTTTTAACCCTTCTAGACCCATACAATTACAATCTCACAAAAAATCGCACAATTTTCCCGAGCAGGTGTCAAAAAATATATTGTGCACAAATTAACGGGTTAAATCCCGACGAGACTGACTGGATAAGATTATTTAACTTATATATCGCTAACGAGGATATAAATTGTCAGCATTTTAAACTATTTAACCCCTAGAGCTGCACTGACGTCGACTATGCTAACTATCCTGATGTTTTAGTGGTTTTACACAAATTTGCGTGACTGTAACTTTCAATTGAATAACTCAAGGTTTATAGCTCTATCTTCGCACTTATGAACCACATGGCATATTTTGAATAAAATTCATAATACCCAGGGGGGCATACTGGTTTACCAGACACGGTCTGCTGTAAAAAAGTTTGCTTTTGAAAATCATATCTATAATGTACACAGGATCACAACCAAGTGGACTACCTCGTGAACAAGCTGCTGAAAACTTGTGAGGAGCGGAATTTAAAATGGCCGCCGGGGGCCCATTCTGAGTTTTAATACTTGCTAACTTTTGAAATAAAAATCCGATCTTTTTATGAAAATGCCTCATTTTCGTCTAAACATATCTAGATATTATTTCCATTGGTCAACCTCTTACAGCACGCCATGGGTATAAAATGAAAATTTAAAAAACCCGTATAATTCATCATAATAATGACTATCTGAGTCTGTCTGGCTGTCTGTATTATCTGTTGAAAATAATCTAGTGTTTTAATTTCCCACCACTGCAGGTAATAGAGGATGACGACCATTGGTGTACGTCCGGCACCGGGTGAGCGGGTACTACCCGTTAACGTACCCAGCTATGCGTACCACTACCCCAGCATGCAGACTGTCCAGCTGGCTGCCGTGAAGGAGGGGTTGTACCACCCCCGCCTCCCTACCTTCAGACGCATGGATATGGACACGGCCACCCATAAGCTACCGTCACAGCACTGCAGGACTACCACATCATGTGGACCAGGTAAGACATAGCATCTCCCGATCCACATCTTAAAGCTATATACCTCTGTATTTTTATGTTTCTGGTTTTAGTTGTACCCCAGTACCCTCTATCTCTGTAATCAGCGTGGTGCTTCTTGAGTACACATGTGTTCCGCTGTTCGTACACAGTGACTACTCCTTTAATTCTGTCATTGCGTGGGGCCGACTTTAGACTTCTGTAGACGTCAGATTCTGACGCCTTAAGTCGATCCCCGCACTGATATTTTTAATGGTCGTAGACCCATAACATATGCATTCAAATGCAGCGAAAAGAGCTAACTGAGACATTTATAATGATTTCATATTTAAAACAAACACTTTAGTTTCCATGGTTTAAACAAAAACAATTCAGCGTTGTGTTAACCCTTTGACTTCCAGGCCGGGGTGCATACCAGGATCTAGATATACTGGTGTAGGAGTTCTATTTTTCGTAATTTGAAGCTGGAATTGCTAACGCAATTTCCAGCTTCAAATGACGAAAAATACATAAATGTAGTATATATTTGACGAAAATTTGTGTCATTTCATGGTTACGTTCATTGACGAATGACGACGGAAATTTCCGTCATGTATGGTAGTGAAAAGGTTAAAGTTATGTGTGGTATTATACCGCGTCCCGCAACTTTAATTAATGATACATTACACATATACAATTTGAATAATCAGGATGTATGTCAATCTCGCAAATGTGCATATTTCTCATACAAATTGTCTGTTTTATCCTGTGTACGCCCATGAAGTTTTTTTTATCCCGTGCGTGAATTATAGTAAAAATTAGAAGAAAAATTATCAGATCCACATAGTTTTTTGACAGCGCTTTAATCATATTGCGATATAAAAACTTTTAAAATACTTGTAATCTACTAGAGATTACAAATAAAGCAGCGAACGGACTTTTTGTAATACTAGGATGTTCTCACAACATGTTTAATTGAATAACCGAACATTACTATTTTTAAAATAAACACTGCATGTTCTAGTTGAGATGAGGATGCCTCCAAAACAAGGCAATGCAGGTGAGTAACCTTGACAACTCTAGTTCGTAACGGTCACACACACCAATCAATGGAAAGATATATATATTGTAAATTAATCACAATGCAAAAAATTGGCCGCGGGGATCAATATATAATTTTGATATGTCTGGCGTCAAAAATATGTACCGGGGAATTGAAGTGGATTCCCCCATATAGTATAATTTGATCGAATAGAGGTGGATGGTTACACTTCATATATTTAATCTGATGCTATTGATGTAGATGCACGCACTGCATATGCTGTATATAATCTCTGACCAGCATTGGTCGTGTTTATAGCTAGGTTTCATCTGAGAATCAGTCATTTGATTAATGAATGGGTCCCCAAGCTTTCCCTACATTTGAAGCTGGAATTGCTGACGCAATTTCCAGTTTCAAGCTGATTAAAAACTGTTATTAATGTTGACAGGTGTCCCTACAATGATATATCACTTCTGTCTTGCCTTGTACATCAGCTTAATATGTGAACATACGCTTATAAATCGACGTGCGAGAATAGACGCAATATAACGATAGCTATATCTTGTAACTAAAGGCGATTAAATCAATCAATCAATTAAGTCACCTAAACTTTTCATCTCGGGGACCGTTTTTATACGTCTGAATCTGACGTCTGTAGACGTCAGATTCAGACGTATAAAGACGGTCCTCACACACTGAAAGAATTAAGATATGTCTAATAGACCCATAACATAGGTATTCAAATGAAGCAAAAAGAGCTGACTAAAACATTTCTGATGATTTTAAATCGAAAAAACCCTTTGGTCTCTATAGTTTATACAAATAGATTTTATTGTAAGAGTTAAGCAGCGCCTAAATCGACCCGACAACACGTATCATATTCACGAAAGGATATGTAATCAGCAGAGTACGCATTAAGGTTATAAATTATTGAGGTTGTAAAGTATTGAGGTTGTAAAGTATTGAGGTTGTAAAGTACACCAGGCTTTATCTATATCATTGATGTCTATTTTCTTGGTGTTTAGTAGAGCAGACAGACGTGGGCTGATCAATACCGTATTGTATAAGTAATGATGTGTGACCAGTCTTTATGGATCTGTGACAGCTGTGTGTATACTGTGTGTCTACTCCTCCTATACTCTTCTTTACCGTAGCGTGTTAAAAATATGCCAACCAAACCATTTTAAAAATAAATTATTTTAATTTCGCATGCAGACAATAATAATATTAACGTATTTGTTTGAAATTCTAGCATTTTAATTGTTGTTGCGTATATTCAAATTAACTCGATTTTCTTCCCACAAAAGTACACTTTGGTGTCCGTAATCAAAACATTTGTATAGCATTTATACAACGTCGGCCCAAAATGTTTTGTGTTTTCTTGGTATAGAGATCTGCACTATGTTAGTGTAATTGGTCACTGAGAGTGTTACAGACTGTTCAGAGGCTTGGAGTGTACAGTGTTGGTTACAATACTGTGCATTAAAAATATTACCTTATTTTTACAAGAGTTCTGTATGACTGGTAAATGCTCTCCATTAACGTATGTTGTTGGTAGTAATATAGACCTGAAATATTGTGTTTTTATGTAGTCGATGGGAATTAGTATAACACAACAAATCCAAAAAAACAAGCTGTATAATGTATGGCAAACGCAACAAGAGATCAGTTTACCCTTAACAAATACGGGGCATTTACTAGTTTAACAAATATCGGTTTATTGTTGGACCATCGTCGTTAACGTTGGCCCAACATTAAACCAACACCGGAAAAAGGAAGCCTTGACTGGTAGTTGGGCCAAGGCTGATGCACTAAGGACATAATCTGGTTTATTATATTTGTCATGATTTGTCAATATGCCATGGGTCACACATCCACTAAGCCCTTGTACTGATAGGCCCTGGGTACTTTAACCTTTTCAGTGCGGGGAGCGACTTTAAACGTGAGAATCTGACGTCTATAAACATCTGATTCTGACGTCTAAAGTCGATCCACGCTCTGAAAAAATTAAAAAATATACTGTCTGTAGACCCACAACATAGGTATTTAAATGAAGCAGAAAGAGATAACTAAGATTTATGATAAATTGAAAAAAAAATATTTCAGCGTTGTAAGGGTTAAACCAAGTAAAATTTTATTGAGATTTGATAAATTTGTTTGTAGTAGAAGCTCACTTAGCTCGGTCAATTTAATAATTCAAATTAAGACATGTCTATTTTTCATAAATATTAATATTTTTCGTCATTTTAATTGGGAATTTACGTTAGTCACCTTAAAAGAGTTAACTTTACTATCCAAGAACTCAGCAGGACAAGGGTTAACCCTTTACCCGCTAAGTTATCCTATTTAAATTTTCACTCACTTGAATTTGTGTCTCGCTACCGCGACCCACAACTTCAAGTGGGTGAAAATTACTCACATTTGCATAATTTGAAAAGATTTGCAAATCTTGATGTTTAAATACACGTTTCATTCCCAATAACAGTGCTTTAATGTGCTAATAAGATAGATTAACCCTTTGCCTGCTGATCACGACAATAGTCGCTTTTAGTCGGTTTCATTAGCCGATTAAATCACTGTTATTGGGAATGAAATGACTGTTTAGAAATCAATATTTGTAAATGTTTGGTCACAAATTAAACAAATATGAGTAATTTTCAACCACTTGAGGTTTTGTATCGCGGTAGCGAGACACAACCTCAAGTGGTTGAAAAATTAAATAAATTAGCTTAGCAGGATAAGGGTTAAAACGATTATGGTGGCGCTTAGCGTTTAAAGGGTTAATTCCTTTATTTGTCGCCGCCTGGCTCTGTGTTTGACAAATACTCAAAGTAAGATATCATGCTCATATGGATGGCTTAACCCTTTGAGTGCCAATCACAACTATGGTCGTTTTAGACTTCTCTAAGTTGCGACATTTTATCGACAAGAATGACCCATTTTTAGTTACAAACTGATAAAATTTAAGTAATTTTCACCCTCTAGACGGCAGTGAAATTAGATCACTTATAAACGAGAATGACACATTTTTGGTCTCCAAGTGATCAAATATGAGTAATTTCCACCCTCCATAAGGCATTGAGACACAACTAATAGCAGTGGCTGACACAAGCTGCAGTGGTTGAAATTTTCAATAAAACTTCACAAGCAGATACTGTCTTTTGGCTTTGCTTAGCAGCCTAAGGCTTAACCTGTTGACTCCAATATAATACCCAGTGATGCACCATACTACTCCCAGCAAACACAAAACTTGTGTATAACATTTATATAAAGATCCCCCTTTTCAAGTCAGTAACGTTAGTTACCGCAGGTTGAAGCAATAACTACTGACTCTTTAACTGCTAATAAAACAACAAATTAATTGTCACGATTATTTTCGTTTTTAATCTGTTTTATTAGATGATTAAATCACTGTTACTATTGAAATACATGTAAGTGGGTATGGATTTTTGTTCTAATCAGAGCGTAATATTTTCAATCAAAATTATTTTTAACCCTAAAAATGTCAGATTTACTTGATTTACGTGTTAATAAAAAGTACCAAGAGAAGAGCGTTTATTATCTCCATTGGTATATAAAGGGTTAACTGAATAAGTCTAATAGGATCATCTACCCTGGAGGTACTGCCCTGCAAAGCCAATACAAAAGGAAGTATCTGCTTACTTGCACGGTAATAGAGGTGAATATCACAGACTAATAGTCTTATAGTGTGTTGTGGTTATGACATTCTGTGCCAGTAAGTCCGCTGTCTATTTATTATAATCAGATGCAGATTAGATGTCCGTAAAAATCCTGATATAAGCTGATTTTATAACATTTTTATCAATCTTGCAGACTCAAGACGGAAATCAACGGTTTTCTTGTCTGATTTCGCATAATAATGTTCTAAAAAAAACAGTAGTTACATCAGCACTTAAATATAACCTAATTATTTTATAAAACTGGAGTCAGCTGAATATGGCCTTGCAATAGTAATATTGGCATGGATTTGATCTTATGGAGGAAGGTGTGTGTCTGTTAATTGTGATATTATACTAAATCACAAACTAATTCATAATGACTCATAACAGTATTTTATATTTCTGTTCACAGCTGACTTTCGCCGAGCCACAACCACCCTGTTTAAGCCACCTGAGCAGCCTCTAGCGACAGCGGTGAGAATCATTTGTTTAAATCTATGTTGTATGAACTCTTACAGTGTTGAAATATTTTGATAAATGCTATGAACAGATTAACCCTTCTTCTGCTGGAACCGTGCATATACGGTTTCAAGCATATTTTGGATCAATAGAAATATTACTAAATTTGATCAAATATTTTTCGGTAGATGCTTTTTAGTTATTCCAATAATTCAATATTTATTTTTCATGAATATAAATATTTTCGTCATTTGAAGCTGGGAATTGCGTTAGCAATTCCAGCTTCAAATGACGAAAAATAGAAGCAAACAATTGAGCAAAGGGTTAAAAACAGCTTCATTTGAATACCTATGTTATAAAGGGGCAAATATTTCTCTCTGAATCATAACGCATTTATTATCATTTTAATTCCCATTCAGATGTGAAATGCTGCCGCAATTACGGCCTCAATGCGAATGCAATTATCGAAATTTTATGAAATATACCGAAGTATAATATCCGAAATGAGCGTCCTTATTGTGATGGGATATACTCTTTTTCATTCAATGAATTGTTTATGTCACGTGATGCTCACATGTGACGAGGAAGCTAATCTCTTATCTCTATATCTCGCTGAAATATTTTCATATAAACTATGAAGACTAAAAGTTTTTTTTCAATTTGAAGTCTTCATAAATGTCTTAATTAGCTCTTTCTGCTTCATTTGAATACATATGTTATGTATGTATTATCCCTTACGTCATCACAAGAAACGACATTAAAGAGTGGTTCAAATATTTATAATGGTCGTAGACATATATATTCATATGAAGTGGAAAGAGCTAACTAAGACATTTAGGCTGATTTCAAATTGAATAAACTCTTTGGTTTCCATGGTTTATACAAAAATATTTTAGCGTTGTAAGGGTTAAGGGGTCGAAAACTATACTTGAACCAATATAGAAATGATTTTATTCATGCATTGTTATTATTTTCAGAACATAACAGAAACTGGACGACAACTTCATCGTCACTATACCACACCTGAAGAGTTGAAGTAAGTGTGAATCCAAACTCTTTTGTTAGTATGGGGTGTAATAGTATCCGCGAGCCCATTATTCTCACACTCTGAGCAATTGTTTTTCCCTATGAGACGTATATCGGTATCAGCCCATATCACACTTTAGATATAATGTAGTTTGAGCTGCAATGTATGGCTGTTATGTCATGCGTGACTTGATCGTGTTAAGAAAATACGAACGTGCAATATTCGTGCGATATGGTTAAATACAGAGCTCGTCCAATGAATAAGGTGTTCGCCTAAAGGCTCACACATTATTCATTGGATTTTCCAATATCGCACAAATAATGAACCACGTTGGCATATCTTAGCGTTACGAATTTATCATTACTATAATTATTCAACGTCTGCATATCTTATCGTTACGAATATTATCATTACTATTATCATTTCAGGAAGACTCGTCTTGAGTGGTCAGAGTTCCTGAATCGATGCCCAGAACGCTACAATATCCGCCTACCGGAGATGCCCGGAAACAAAGGTAATGTGAATCGAAATGAGACATAATTATCCTGCTGAGGCGTATTTGTTGCCATGTCATGCTTCAGCTTACAACATTTTGAATAATGTCTTTTAAACATAAGTTTATAAAATTAAAAATATTTGGAGTAACGAGGACGAGTTTTTTTTTATTATCGTGTCTGTTTATTTATTTACGTTTACTCTCTCAGTACTAAACTGTTTACCAAATTTACCATCTATGTTTGTCGGTTTATTTCATTACATGGTGAGATATATCGTTTTTGGAATTGTCATTTTGAATAACTGTTTTACACATTTGTATTTATCTAGACTTCTCTTTAAAACCCTTTTAGCGCGGGACCGTCTTGACGTATAAAGACGGTCCTCGCACTGGAAGAAAAAAAATCCATTTCATTCACAATAATTGCGATATAACTTGCTAATAATGTAGATTAAAAAGATAATAGTCGTGCCTGGCGCTTAACCCTTTCAGCGCGGGGACCGACTTTAGACGTCAGAATCTGACGTCTGTAGATGTCAGATTCCGTCCCCGCACCTAAACAATTAAACAATTAAACATGTATAATGGCCGTAGACCCATAACATAGGTATTCAAATGAATCGGAAAAAACTGACTAAGACATAAAAACCCTTCGGTCTCCATGGTTATATAAAAGTATTTAAAGTAATTTATTTTTTTGTTTTCAGATTTGCATTTTTCTGGTTACGCTGTGAGGTACCTGAGACCGGAGTGCACGGAGTCCTGGAGGGTGAGTTACAACAGATATATAAACCCTTCAAGCCCTCACGATGCATTCAAGCATCACTTTAAATCCCTGAAAAACATACTTAATTTTCCAATAACTAGGTTTTAGAATGAACATTTCCATGAAACTGGTTTACCAATACATGGCAATTTTCTTTAATTTTTCACCCACTTCAAATCATCTTCATCCACTACAAGCTGAGAATAGCAACAACAATTCGCAGCTTGTAGTGATGTAAAATATGACAATGGTAAGTTCAGTCCTGAAAGGGCTAAACACATATGAGTAATTTTTACCCATTTGAAGTTGTGAAGCGCTGTGCCGAGACACAACTTCAATTGAGTTAAGCGTTTAATAAGATATCTTAGTGCTCTAAGTTGATGGTAAATGTATTTTTATTTATTTTGTTTCAGTACACACTGAGACAGGAGCCCACCATAGACCAGTACGGACAGCGACCCATCCCGGCTAACGTGTTGTGAGTAGTGGTATAATAATCCTCTTTCTCTCTGGTGAATATATATCGTAGATATTGTTTATAGTCATGGGTCCAGACTCTTGTACAATTTACGTATTGATTGATACTGTACTGGATTGATTGATCATCTCGACCAATCTGAAGGGTACGATATATCGTAAATTGTACAAGAATACGGTCTCCCAGACGCCCATCCCACTAAAATTCTTAGAAAAGTTAAGATAAATCTTAACTTTTCTAAGAATTTTAGTGGGATGGGCTAATGGAAATGAGAGAAAATTAAGATGATCTTAATTTTAGAATTATTTGTGACTTTTCTTTATGTCAATAAACTATCTGTTTGTCTGTCTGTCTGTGGAATGGGCCCCAGGCCACAATTACCATAGACCTGTGCAATTACTAAGATAAATTTTTAGGGCATGTTTTTAGCCGATTTCTCTGTCAATTATCAACCGATTTTTTATGAAATGTTTCGTGTAAAACCCAGACAGCCCTGAAAATTTAGCAAAATTATTATTTAGACTATTTGGCATGTAATTAATGAAATCCTGCGTTTCAAGCATTGATTTTATAGGTTTATAGGGGACGTCATGATTCGCATTTCACTATAATCAAATGGTCTAACCTTTAAAATAACGTACTCCATAACATACGAAATTTTCAGGACTGCTTCGATTGTTTTGCGAAATAGTCTACTTGCTAAATTTCATGAAAATCGGTTATATAGGTATATAGGTTTTATTAGCCGAATAAACCACTGTTATTGAGAATGAAAGATTTGCTTAATTATCACGATCTTTGACCTCAAATGAAACAAACATGCGTAATTTTCACTCATTTGAAGTTGTGGGCGCGGTAGCGAGACACAACTTAGTAGGTGAAAATGTAAATAAATTAATTTAGCGCAAAAAGGGTTTTTCCAGTGGTATATCTAATATTCCAGATTGATTCTTATCAGATGAATGTATAATACAGCAATAATATATATTTCAGCGAATTTGTCATATTTTAATGAAGTCAATACCGTGACACATTTTAATATATTGTTCAATCCACGCGGGCTAGTGACTGCACATGTCGCTAGATTTGTTTATGATGCTTTTATTTTAAGAAAATGAACATGCTAGATTTTAATCGATATTTTGTATTTATACGTATGCGTATGTCTATACGATATATACATAATGTATTTTTAATGTATATATCATCACTTTACAGTAATGTATAATATATATAGTTATGTACTTAATGTACAACCCTGAATCCTGTACGGATATAATGTGGTTAATACATTTGATTTGATTTGATTTGATCTAATTGTCCAGTCCCCTTCTGTTTACAGCGCACGTTACAGAGACACCTACCCCCAGTACAGCCGCAACATAGCAACCGAGGCATGGAGGAGCTAAATACAGGTGACGTCACACTGAATGATGACGTCACGAGGCGTCATGACGTCACGTGATAAGCCCGTGTGACGTGTGACAGAAACATGGTGAAACCTTGGTGTTTGGAGGCACAACGCGGCAAACACGAGATAGCCCAGTGTCGTTTTAATTCAAACAACACTAATTTAAGAGATATGTTTGCAGAGAAAGATGTACACTACAGCTTCAGCTATTGTGTAGGCCTACTGTCTGTCTGTGATATTTATTTTTGTTATGTATACATAAAATGCAAACTGTAAAATGACCAAAGATTTAGAATGACACAAGTAGAATGACGTTTTCGAAGACTGTGATTTTATTTGCTCACCTTTTCGAATTTGTTGAAATTTGCACAAGCAAAGTTTTCAAGTGAGAATTCAGGTGTAACCTTGAACTTAAAACCAAAGGTAATATGACCTGTACGTAACTCCAAGGTCGCGCGATTAGTAATTTCGCTGTAATTTTTCTCTATTTCATCGAACATGTATTATCTTCAACAAGATTACAAAATATAATGGTATGTATAAGAGATGATCCAGAAACACAAGACATCTGGCCAATGTTGTTTCAATTTTGTGCCATCATCTGCGACGCTGGCCCAACATTAAAACAACATAGATCTAACGTGTCGTTTTTGCTGAAGAGAAATCCCTAATATTTCCATCTCGTCAAGCCGATGCTAGACGCATGCGCAGAGCAGAGCTGCGTGCCCCACACGACTTGTTAATTGAGTATGAATATTTACAGCACGCTTGTTGCATTGTGATCCCTTGGATATGAAAGAGTGTATATGCCACTTTGTAAAGTGGCATATGACCCTTTCATCACCAAGGACACGAAATGTAGTTATACATTCCCGCACAGCACCGCGCCATGGTATTATTAACCCTTAAAGCGCTATATTATAAAATTTAAAATTTCACCCACTTGAAGTTGTGTCTCGCTACCGCGACCCACAACTTCAAGTGGGTAAAAATTGCTCATATTTGTTTAATTTGAGATCAAACATTTTCAAATCTTAATGTTTAAACAGTCATTTCATGCCAATAACTGTTCTTTTATCGGCTGATAAAACAAATTAAAAACGACTATAGTCGCCCTTAGCACTTTAAGGGTTACCTGTTTTACACCACAGCATTATTGTGATTTAACAGTATTATCTCTGTCGAGAAAGAGACGTGTTATAATTGAATATATTTAACCCTTTACGTACCAAGTATAATCAAGTACTGTATAATGCTACCCCCCCCCCCCCATTTGAGCTTGCATCTCTCTGACGCGATACGCAACTTCAAGACGTGGGAACAACTTTGATTGATCACCTCGGTGGAAGAATTAACCCTTTCAATCCATAATTAAACACAAGCTGAATTACTTTCACATTTCTCGACTTTTAGTGAATGAAGGTGAATTGAATTGGGTGACAAATTAATTAAATTGGCTATATATTGTTAAAACAGTTTCATGTAAGTGTTATGTCTAAAACGCCTGGATTTATGAAATTTATGAGTGATTAAAGTTCTAATAAATGGAATGAAAACAATTATAGCTGTGATTGGAGCTTAAGAGGTTAATATTTTCACAGCTGAAAATTAAATCCAGTGATACTAGCTGCATGGTTTGCCGTTTTGAAATTGAAAGCGTATTCCCACTTTACAACGTGAAAGATGTACCCTTTAATTTCAAGGTGGCGATTCAAACAATTTATTTACTACTGCTTTACAATGCTTCTTTTTATGGAAGCTTTTTTTTTAAATACGACTTATTATTATCTGATCACCTTATTTAATAACAAAATATGCATTGCTGTATTAGGATGATTTGAGCAATTGTTGAAAGGACAAGTCTGCTAGTATGAACTAATATATTTATATTTGAATATAATATCAACAACATTGAATGATAGAATGTTTATGGAGTGCTGAGTTCTGCTTATCACATTTGCTTTCGAGTTACTATATGCCTGTGTTTTGCCAGATTGTTTGAAGCGACTTTTATAGCCACATGTATGGATATATAATAGCATCATTTTAGCTATCAGATTTTTTTGTATATTTTCATTTTCTTTGGGATGTGAATTGCTGTTGCAATTCATATACAAAGAGAATGAGAACTGACTTCAACAAGACCAAATGTAGTGTGAAATGATAGCTTGAAATAATAACAATAAAAACATTAATATTATCTTATTTACTGATGGTTGCTGGTTGAGCAATGCTGGTCTGCCACAGACCACCATCAAAAGTACACCGCACACAAAGTATACATATGATTGCAGAAATGCATAATAAAATAAAAGTCATTGATGCCTTATTTGTGCTTCGAATGTAGCATTTTGTGTGGAATGGATGTTATTAAAAAGATGTAATTTCATACATTATGCTGCTGTTGTTAAGGGCCCCATACCACGCCAGTATTAGGATGCCGTATAGTACTTAACATCGTTAACAGTATTACTTTGCGGAGTTCTAGATTAACTCCATGTATTATTTTATGGAGTTATTTTATAAATAATACTCCATTTGTTGAATTTGTTTGCATATATTCTTCAAATAAACGTGATAAAGGTGGTTTTGTTGTCAGATTTTTTTAACGCTGGTAATGCCGTACGTTTGTATTCATTCATTCATTCATTCATTCATTCATTCATTCATTCATTCATTCATTCATTCATTCATTCATTCCAGTCAGTCAGTCAGTCAGTCAGTCAGTCAGTCAGTCAGTCAGTCAGTCAGTCAGTCAGTCAGTCAGTCAGTCAGTCAGTCAGTCAGTCAGTCAGTCAGTCAGTCAGTCAGTCAGTCAGTCAGTCAGTCAGTCAGTCAGTCAGTCAGTCAGTCAGTCAGTCAGTCAGTCAGTCAGTCAGTCAGTCAGTCAGTCAGTCAGTCAGTCAGTCAGTCAGTCAGTCAGTCAGTCAGTCAGTCAGTCAGTCAGTCAGTCAGTCAGTCAGTCAGTCAGTCAGTCAGCCAGCCAGCCAGCCAGCCAGCCAGCCAGCCAGCCAGCCAGCCAGCCAGCCAGTCAGTCAGTCAGTCAGTCAGTCAGACAGTCAGTCAGTCAGTCAGTCAGTCAGTCAGTCAGTCAGTCAGTCAGTCAGTCAGTCAGTCATCCAGCCAGTCAGTCAGTCAGTCAGTCAGTCAGTCAGTCAGTCTCCACGGATTGAGACTATATAATTTTTTACTTCAGGTACAAAGGAACAAGGAACAAAGTAATGTTTGCTTTAATATCTTTATTGTTTTTTTTCTTCATTTTTGCAACTTTGAAAAAATAAGGAGGCTTAGCAGTAATTTTACTATAAAAGCTATGTGGATTATGTATAATTATAGGATATGCATATACTACATGTACTCTCTTCAGGTGCTAAATTATATATTTTAAATAATAACTCACTTTAAGTTGTGTCTCCCATCACGACCCACAACTTCAAGTGAATATAATATATTCACATATACACAATTTATTGTTCATTTTTCATGTGGTTGCTCAGTTTAAAGAACACATATAATGCCACGAAATGGCCGTATGCACTTTATGGGTTAAAAACGGCTATGGGCGTGATTAACATGTTATGGGTAAAAATGGTTATCGACATGAATAATACTTTGTGTAATTTCCTATATTGATATCATTTATTTTGCAACACCGTATATGAGATATCAATAAACTTAAATAATTAACAGCTCATCTAATGTCATGCTATAAAATCTAACTCCAAATACTTGTAAAGAAAACGCTGCACATAAAAATTGATCAAAATGTGAATGTAGTCAGTTTGATCGTGATCAGCCGGTAGTCTTAGGGGTTTATCCGTTTAAAATGTCATCCTCGCTACCTAATTTTAGTCATGGTTTTTAATCATCAAAATCGAAACTTGCATCTGTTTCCAATTTTTAGTGTTTAAATACGTGACCGAGACTAGATGGTTGTCCAGTCACTTTAACCCTTGTCCTGCTGAACTGTTAGTATCTATTTTTCATTCATTTGAAGCTGGAATTGCTAACGCAATTTCCAACTTCAAATGACGAAAACATATGTATATTTATGAAACATATACATCCCCGATATTATTTGATTAACTTAGCATATATAACAAAAACTATTTTATCAAACTTAGTGATATTTCTATCGACCTAAAACATGCTTTAAACCGTATATATACGGGCCTAGCCGGACAAGGGTTAATCGAAATAGTGGGTACAGCACATGCAACAACATTATGTAGGATCAGAAACATCATTATACAACAGAAACAATATATTCCAGTGAATCACATTTCGACATGCTCTGGTGTGCTTTGTGAACTCTTCTTTTTCGTCGCACCCTTCTTGGCCTTCTTCTTCACCTGCACACCCTCATCAGGTGCCATCTGGGCGTACACAAAGGACGGGGATGTCGGGTCAAATGCTGAGAAGCCTGTCCCCTTGGGTTGCTGCATTACATAGTGAGCGGCCGCGTCAACAAAAGCATCCAATACCTTCCGTTTCTGCTGCAGTAAGTCCAGCTCATAATCGGCCTCAGCTGGAAACAGAAGATAACACATTAAAATAATCGTTTATAGACTACCGTTTGTGGTCTATACTCGACCACTTCAATGTGAGAAACTAAAATAGCTGGATCAGCTAATCGTCACATGTATGAAAACTGTGAAGGAAATGGGAAAATATGTTTTGACAAAGAGTAAATTTCTCAGAAGGAAAAGTGAAAATTTGTTTTGAAAAGTGTGCATTAGTTAGGAGTGCATGGGAAAATAAGTTTTGACAAGTGTACATTACCTAAAAGGGAATGAAGAAATATGATTTGACAAGTGTGCATTACTTAGAATGAAAAGGGAAAAAATGTTTTGACAAGTGTGCATTACTTAAGGGGTCTTGTCAAGTTAAAAAAAATCCAAAAATTTGAGAAAAACTCGGATTAATCTGAAAACCCCCTATCAAATTTAAAAAAAAAATTGAAATATTTGGAAACATGAAAACAACACAAAAAACACAAAAAACACAACATTTTCAAAACAAAATTATAATCCGAGCTGGGGCTTGACAAAACCCCTGAAAGGAAATGGAAGAATATGTTTTGACAAGTGTGCCCTACTTAAAAGGAAATGGAAGAATATGTTTTGACCAGAGTACATGTTGTAGAAGGAAAAGGGGATATGGAGCAGTGTAAGATCTCATAGGTTCATTATTATTAATTATACAAAACTCAGCGATTCTAAATTATTATTACTAGGTGTTTGAACATAAACTTGTATAGATATTCTGAAATCCTCAGTATTTGCTGCTCCACATCGCCTTATTGTAAAAGGGACTGGCCCAGGCTAAAATCATAAAAAATGGGTGATTTTATTTTGGCTTCTATATATGACCATATGATGTAAACATGTCCATAGACTAGAACTGCATAAGTTTTTT
>OZ024909.1:73549149-73644149 GCA_964017125.1 Flabesymbios commensalis | reverse complement strand
ATGTTTAAACACACATTTCGTTCCGAATAACTGCGATTCAAACGGCTATAGAACGGATTAAAAACGATTTCAGTCGCTCCTAGCTTTGTGAGGTTTGAGCTCCTTTGTGAGGGTGCACATGTGTCCTGGATTCTTCCTGGATTCTTCCCAGTTCACTTTTTACCCATTTTTTTGCCTCGCTTTTCGCTTTTTTTAAGGGGAAAATGATTTAAATATAGATAAAAATAGATATAATTTTTTTGGTTCCTTTTTTACACTATTTATAAGCTGAAATCCTCGATGTTCGGACCCTGAGAACAGGCGATTCGCCATTCGTTTGATTCGTTTTTTAACCCATGTGCACCCTTCATATGTATGAAACATATGTATGAAACATGTAATATAATTTGAATACAAAATATTTGAATAAAAAATTCTATTATCCATCACATGTCCTCAGCTTACACCTACAGCATATATATATAGATCACACATCCGAGTGATGTCCCCCCTGGCACACTTGAGCATTTTTTTTAAATAACGTTCATGCAAATGGGGTGTCGCCATTATTGAAAAAAATAGTTGTCTGCATAACTTTGTAACTATTCCCTGCAAAACTTTGTCTGATATCTCTATTACCATGTTTTCTGGGTCAAAGAACACGATGGAATCATTTAAAATGGCTAAAAATATGAATCCATGTCTTTGCATTTGGTAGACTAATTTTAAAAACCCTGCTTGTTTGTATTTATGGGTTGGAAATTGTGACAGCAATTCGAATCTCAAGGAGAAAAAAAATAAGAGGCAATACCTAGGTGTCATCAGACGTTGACGCAATTTGTTTAAAAGTTGGGCCATCGTCGTAAGCGGTGGGCCAACACTAATGCAACATTGGGTCAACATCTAGCACGAGTTACTGCAGGGGCGGAACCAGAATTTTGAAAAAGGGGGGGTTCCAATTAATCAAATTAAAAAATGACACTCTGAATTTACTAGGGTATCGCCTCAAGTTGAGACACAACCCCAGTAAATTTCGTGTGTCAAATACGTTATACTGATATTTTGAAGGATATTTAGATAACTTAGTTTTGGAAAAGGGGGGAACAGGACCCCCCCCCCCCTCTGGTTATGCAATGTTCACACTCAAATTATTTTAAAGAGATCTTGAGCGTAATGCCGAACTTTGATGTGCATTACACTTAGATCTAATCCGGAAAACACGTGTCGCTGAACCAATGTTGATTTAATGTTGGCCTATCGTTTTCGACTCTGGTCCAATATAAAACCAACATTGGCGCATAACCAAACTGCGGTGTGTATTAACCCTAACACCGCTAGTCACGACTATGTAGTCGTTTTTAATCAGTTTTATTAGCCGATCAAATCAGTGATATTGGGAATGAAATGTATGTTAAAACATCAAACATCAAAAAGCGTTTGTTCTTTAATTAAACAAATATGAGTAATTTTCACCCGCTTGAAGTTGTGGGTCGCGGTAGCATGTGGGTGAAAATTTATATTATTAAATATAGCGCTTTAACCCTTACAGTCCGAGGATCGACTTTAGACGTCAGAATCTGACGTCTACAGACGTCAGATTCTGACGTCTAAAATCGATCACCGCACTGTAAGAGAAACATATTTAGAATGAGCGTAGACGGATAACATAATTATGTATTCAAATGAAGCGGAAAGAGCTAACTAAGACATTTATGATGATTTCTAATGGAAAAAAACACCTTTTGGTCTCCATGGTTTATACAAGAATAATTCAGCGCATTAAGGGCTCAGGGTTACAGTTACATCCAATACTCACAGATTGTTCATGACTATACTTTTACAAGTCAGCTTGAATTCCTTCGCGAAATCATCCTGCGTAAAATAAACAAATAATCACATAATGTAAATTGGAGTATATTTGCATGTTTAATTTGTTTTTCACTAATTTGTCGTGTCAGCAAAGTAGGGAATTCACGAATTCCTTAATACATGTAGTTACTATCCGCTGCATGCATTTACAGTCGTCAGTACACACAAGGATGTGTTGTAGTATCCTTGGTACACACGTTGATTGATGGTAAAACCAGGCATGATCGGAGATAGTTTCAGGAATATTAACGTTTGAACCGCTAAGTATGGGACAAAGCTCGAGGAGCTCTACATTCTTAGCTGTGGAAAAGGTCCCTCATAATAAACAGCTCGGTCACACCTGACTGATTATAGTACCATAGGCGTTTACTTGATCAACAAAAACTCTCCATTCGCGGCTTAGAATGTAGTGGCCGGACAATGAAAATAATGTAGTGGTGTGTTTTAAGCTAGACAGAAATTCCGTCTCTATCGCGCTGGCTCAGTGTAAGAACCATGAGAGGACTGTTGCACAGGCTACCGCTAAGCACAACTATATTCTTTTTAATCCTTCTTAATAGTCGATTAAATCAGTGATATTGGGTGCGAAATGAGCGTTTAAACATCAAGATTTGCAAATGTTTGATCTCAAATTAATCAAATATGAGTCATTTTCACCCACTTGAAGTTGTGTGTCGCGGCCGCGAGACACAACTTCAAGTGGGTGAAAATTTAAATATAATTTAATTTAACGCTTCAATGGTTAAAATACCCAGCAAAACTGAGCCTTGAAATACCCCTACTGTTGAATTAATAAATGACAAAATAAAAACAGCGTATGGGCGATTTTTGGACATAGAAAATTAGTTTGTAATTATAGCATACTTTTAGAGACTTATGTAAAAAACGTGTCATGTTGATGTCAAACATGTTTAATCGATTGTTTGAAAGCATTGTTCAAATAAAAAACATGCACAATTTATTCAAATTTTCATTCACATAAATCGCCAATTATTTTATGGGACGCATTATAAGGATGGAGTGGTGTTCTTGAAAAGCAGATTGGCTTAAGAGTTACCATATCGATAACATCTCGATGTCCTATATCGTTAGTTTCATACCGAGGTATAATCATTATAAGGGATGACTCTTTATGTTTCCATGTTGCACAAGACACACCATACCACACCAAAATGAACCTCTTTTTCACTCACGAGATTGTGACACGTGGCCAGAGCTTCGCTGCTCTCATTCGTTTATTCATTCATTCATTCATTCATTCATTCATTCATTCATTCATTCATTCATTCATTCATTCATTCATTCATTCATTCATTCATTCATTCATTCATTCATTCATTCATTCATTTATTTACTCACCAGATTGTGTCCCGTGGCCAGAGCTTCGCTGTTCTCCTTCAGCATTTCATCAATAATGTCACTGCGCAGATCCTGAAAATATGATATGCAAACAGTGTTTATTTGAGTGCAATATGAAATAAATACAGCACTTGCGAACACCGTATTCATTGGAGTAGTGTAGGATCAAGGAGGCCATTTAAATCTCAGCTTTAAATTTTTTTGTCATAAACGGGTTTATTTAATATAATCAAGAAAATATAATTATAATAAAAATCTGCATGATCAGGTTCACTTACATTTAGCGCATCTTGTGTGATTGCTGCGCATTGTGATAAATAAAGCGCAACAAGAATCAAGCAGACGTGGCCAGGTCTCGTCATTATTATCCCACGATTGATGTGAATATCACATCATCAGATGATCCCAGATATAATATAATTCTGGAAGGTACGTATCCGCTGTGATCCCCCGTGTGGTGTGTCACAGAGTGAATGCACGCATGGCGTAGGAATTCTCAAAGTGACTGACCCAGATGCTAGGCGTGTGATTGGTCGAGATGGTCATCTCGACCAATCACAAGCCTAACATCTGGGTCACTCACAGTGAGAATGTCGGCCCAGCTGGCGCGCGTGTATTCATGAGGCAAAGTCAATTCATGCGTAATTTTTGCAGTTATTTATTTTAGCGAATTAAGGAGTAGCAACAGCGCAGAGCTTGAGAAAATTAATTCAAATTACTTCCACGGAGCACTTCTATAACTACTCAGAAGACCGAGCTCAGAGGCGCAATAATTCATAGGCCTATCACTGTTCAAAATGTTTCAATGAAAGGCATGGTCTACAACAGGGTCGTCAACAGAGAGCCGGACACGAAGGAGCTAGGGTGGGAATCCAAACATATTAAATATGGGTCTTTACTGATTTCCTTAAAGTCATAGAATCGCCAGTGGGTGGGCCTGCAACAGAAAATGCTCGGGAGATGTTCTTTGTTTTTACATAAAGTTTGTTGGTGTCAGAAGACTGGAATTAAGTGTTTTTTGTGGCACTAAGCAGATTGATGGGTATTCTGTTTGATTAGAAGTCAGTGGAAACAAAAGTACATATTTTAAACTGGATGCTTGAAAAAAGGGCCTCCCGGGGACTTAAATTAAAATAAAACATACTTCATGTTTTTAAATAAAGTATGTGTTCTTAAATTAAACAACACGTACTTCATTTAAAAGCACCTGTTTCATACTGACAACAAATAAAGACCACTACTAGAGTCTTGTGAAAACAGACTGAATTTTGTTTCATGCGTAGACCAATTGGATTTAAAACAGCTGGGTTGTCATGCTTCACTGTGGACGTTGACATTGGCTTCAGCTGCGTATGCGTTCTATTGTATTGTGCGCCCACAATGTTTACTCAGCGAATCACGACGACCTACCTACTTTAATCCTTTCAAGCCTGGCTTTACCATTGTCTTCTTCATTCACTACAAGCCGCGAATTGCTGTCGCAATTCTCGACTTGTAGTGGATGAAGACGACTTGAAGTAGGTGGTAAATAAAAAAAAAATCTCGTTATTATTAAAACAGTTCCATGAAAATTGTCGTTCCGAAACACCTAGAGTAAAAAAATCAGTCAATCTTCGGAGATACACAATGATGCCTTGATGCATCGTGAAGGCTTGAAGGGTTGAGTTGGGTCTTTTTTACTTGGTTTGCATATTAATGACACGTATATATTTATTTTTCCCATAAAATGACAAACAATAAGACAAAACGTCGGAAATTAATATTTGAGTAATTTTTTAATTTGTTCAGATCGTTAAAATTGCAAAATCTACTGCAGATCTGATGCCCATGCCAATTATTCAATTTTAATTTTGATTTAAGGTTGGTCCGACGTCGCAGACGGTGGCCCAACATTAAATCAACATTGGGCCAACGTCTCGCGTTCACAGTGACACGATAGCTCCCAGCAAACACTTTAACCGCTAATAGTGCTGCGGCCATTCTCTAAAAGAGGCCTAGAAATAGGAGTAACCCCTCCCCACAGTAGAACAAAGCACAACCATATTTTTTTGATTGCTTGATATGTCTGGACTAGGAAATGGATGGTTGTGAAAAAAAAAATCGGGGACGTTGCCATGGTAACGGCATTATAACCGTACAACCTCTAATCCTGAAAATGCACTAAATATATGCCCTTTGTGTGTGTAGTTCCTACAATTTAATCGATGTGTTGACGCTAACGATACGCATTTAATAAAACAAATACATTGTACAATCGATTTGGGAAGCGCCAAATATGTAATGAAGTTATCTTGAAGATGTATTTTCATGTTATTTTTATAATTTGATATAGTAGGAAGATTTAGTACGCATAAACGTTTAAACATCGTATTACGTTTATATAGGTCTTGTTAAATGATAGTGTGTTCACATACCATTAGGTTTTGTTTGCGTTATAATTATGGCGAGAAATCGCAAAAATAGATATTAGTCCATGTGATTTATAAATTACAGAGACGCTGTGCAACGTTTTATTGTTCATTTATAATATAATAATGACGTCATAATTAATTTGTTTACTGAACGTGTTCAAGGTTACACGTCACCAGCTCTGTTCAAAGCGGCCATTATAGCAGATCGTATTTGTGTCCTTAATTTAAAAACTAATCGTCGCAGATGTACAAATAAAGTGTCTAACCCTATGTTTTCGAGGTCAAGGAATACGATAAAATAGAGCTTATAACGATCCGGCTCATGGCTGTATTGCTATTTAAAAAATATTGTATGTTTTGTTATTTTGACATTGTTTATTGCTATTAACAGATTTTCGACATTTTTCCGAAATAAATTGGATAATGATTCACAGGTGGTTTCATTAAATTCACAAAAATATGTCTTATGGTGATGTATGACGTCATGGAAGTTTAAATAGTAACAAATTAACAATTGAATTCACTGAAATTAGATATCAAGCAAAGTAATCCGAGCTCGAAGGCTTTTATAAAAATGACCTAACCTTGTTTTGTTACATATACAATGTTTTTGATGTTTTTATGCTCAATTAAAATCCGATGAGTCTCGGCTTGAAAATTTTGCTTTGTGTACTCGACGCAGATGCACACGCAGGCGCACACACAGACACACACGCATAAAACAATCTGGTGAGGTTAGAATCGGGCCAGGCGAAAGGGGGGGGGGGTCATTATATCATTTATGGCAAGGCGGTTATAGGCCTATAACAAATGACTCTCGTTGTTTGAATACAATGTCGATCTTTGACGGAAAGGACGGGTGTTCTCATCCGTCATTTTCAAAGCAGACCTTCATGTTGGTTCCATTTTTATTTTGACAAAATGTTTTTTTTTTAAACTTGAGCCACCGACTACGAAACTGGAACAACAAACAACAAACATATATGCAATCATGAGTTTACTTAATTCTGATTCAGTAGCCTATATGCCAGCATCGCATCGCGGACGGTGGACCAACATTGAGTCAACATAGGATGAATGTTTTGCGCCATGAGGGATTCGTGACAACAACATCGGTTTGATCGAGTATGAGTTTCTATCTCCTTTATCATGTTTATCACCTTAACTTTAACGTAACTTATTAGAGTGATCAATAGCCGATATTTAGCATGCTATATAGTTAGGCCTAGACCTATATTCTGTGAAACTCAATGACCTTGACCTCCTTTGTTTTCACCGAGCTGGCTAATACAATGAAGTATGAGGGAGGGGTCTTATATATCTTTATTTTCACCGAGTAACGTCACTGCGTTTCACTGAATGAAGTATGGGGGAGGGGGTGTTATATAACCTTGTTTTCACCGGGTGACGTCACTGCGTTTCACAGAATATTCTGATATTGGCTGCCATCTGCGGCAGTGCCCAGAAACACAAAACGTGTGTATAATCTTGGGGGACATTTTTTTCAGAATTTTGGAGCTTGAAGCCGAAACAAACTGTTATGAGCGAAAACAAAATATTCAGCAATGGCCACCAAGTCGGAAAAATAAAAATTAGTGCTCAATGGTGAGCAAATTGCACCCGGTGGTTTTACAATCTAGACCTATCAATTATACGTCTGGAGCAAAAAACATACTTCATGAATTCAACTAAATATGGTGGCCTGGCAAACCAACTGAGGAACTTTATCATGGTTATCGGAACGTGGGAACTGCGGAACATGGGAACGTTCTTGTGCGTCTGATCGTGCGTCCGAGTGTGCGTCTGCGTGAGCGTCTGCGTCAAGTACACAAAGCCAACAGTTTGCCAGGCATTTTTGTCAATGTAATGTCAATTGCAAGGTCAAATGAAGCTAGGAACAACTGTAATACCTCATTTCCGTGTGATTTTGACTGGGCAATCCATTTCTGATATTATTTTCATGACTCTTCAAGGTCAAAAGGTAAATTTCAAAGTGAAACAAGGAACATGTGTAGGCCTAGGCCTAATACCTCTTTTCCATAGGATTTTGACTTGAAAGTCCATTTATGGTATTATTATGGTCATTCAAAGTCATATTCAATGTCGAAAGGTCAATTCCGAGATCCTTTGTGTGTAATGTTGACTGAATAACCTATTCTGGTACTGTTTTGATGACTAAAGGTCATCTTCAAGGTCAAAAAATCAATTTCAAGTAAAGAAAAATATGATTTTCAACACATAAAGCTAGGAGATTTTGATTGTGAAATCATTTTCTTTTTAAATATGATTTGTAACATATATGAGCTACATATTGGAGCACGTTATATAATACCTCGTTTGAGTATGCTTTTGACTGGATAATCTAATTCTGTTAGTTTTAAATGATTAAGCATGCTTAAGGTGAAATGATCAGGCGACGAGAAGGCGTTAAAGAGCAATGGAGAGGTGTTGAAGAGCGAAGAAAAAGCTTTAATGATCAATGAGGAGTTGTTAAAGGGCAATCAGAAGGTGTTAAAAGACAATGAGTAGGCATTAAAGGGCAGCGAGGAAGCATATTAAAGGGCAATGAGGAGGCGTTAAAGGGCGAAGAAGAAATGTTATAGTGCGTAGAATTATATAGCAATCGGTACCAAGAGGCCAGTCGGCCATTATTATTCCCTGTCCCACCCGCCCGCGTGTTAGACATTTCTAAGGGTACATCCTTCACTGAACTCTCACATTCTGTTTTACAGTAATGGTCTATCTGTTTAGCACAGTATGCCATGCATATTACAGATATTAAAGTCAATGATGATCACAAGTCAGCCATTTTTGAATTAGATAAAGTTGACATTTTTGAGGGCTTTTGACTCCATGAAACCACACATTTTGGTTTTACAGTAATGGTCTAGCTGTCTGGCACAGTTTTCCCGATATTACCCATATTAAGGTCAATAACGTCCTCAAGTCGATCATTTTAAACTTGATCGAGATTTTTCAGGGCATATCTCTACCTGAAACCACACAATCATTTTGTTTCCTACTTATAATGTCTGGGTTTGCCACATTTCGTGCCTATTGAAGTTAATTATGGCCGAGAAGCGGCCATTTTGAATTTGGTCGAATTAAAAATTGTCAGGGCATAACCTACCTGAAACCGCACATTTTCTATTGTAGTAATGCTTTAGCTAACTGGCATGATTTGCAAGATATCAAGCATATTAAAGCTAATATTATGGCCGATGGTCGGCCATTTAAATTTGATCGAGTTGAACTTTTTCAGTGCATATCCCTATCTGAAAACGCATATTTGGTTTTATAGTAATGGTCTGGCTATCTGGCACGGTTTGCAGGACATCAGGCATATGAAAGGTAATTTTGGCTCATGGTTGGCTATTTAAGTAGGTCAAAGTTTTTAAACCCCAAATAGCACATCTACACCACCTAACGGTAAGGAATGTGTGTGTGCAATATGACAGGTTTCTCAGAGTTGCTCCGGGAATGATAGCTGTCAGATATCAAGCATATTGCAGTTAATTATGGCTGATGGTCGGCTATTTAAGTAGGTCAAAGATCATATACCCAAAAAGGCGCTTGTATGCCCCCTAAGGGATGTGTGTGTGCAATATGAAAAACCTGAATTCGAAACGAAATGCAGACAGACGGCGGACGGACATCAGAGGTGACGTTAATACCCCGCCCAAACTTCGTCGGGCGGGGGATAACAATTGCAGACACTCTGACAGATTAAAGTTACACTCTCATATTATTATAGAGTTTCACAGGGCTCTGCAGTGGGACCACTTTTTGCCTTATACACCACTCCACTCAGCGCTATAATCTCCAGTTTAGATATAAACCACCACCCTTATGTCGATGATATCCAAATTTACATATCCCTATTCTCTAAGGAATCTCTAAGAGAAGTCACAACATTGTTTAATGTGTGTATCGGCTTGGATGGCAGGATCCAAGCTGTAGCTTAACACTGGCTTCTCATTGGGTCCTAACTTCAGCGAGAAAAATCCTAAACTAATTTCTCATGCTGAATTCTAGGTCAAGGCACAAATTTATCTGCATCATCCAGAGAGCACTGGTTAGTAGCACATTAGATTATTTGAAAATCGCTCTTTCACAACATTTTAGAAAAGGACATCGCTAGTGTGCAGAAAACTGCCTTGCTAGAGTGGTAACCAGAGCATCACGTTTTAATCTTTCTCTTCCTTTTCTAAAACAATTACACTGGCGTACTGTCAAATTTCGCATTCATTTTAAAATATGCATTATAATGTTCTGAACCCCAAGAGAAATGAAATGAAATGAATCGGGCTTCAGGCCACCTTTGTGCACATATAGGCTAAACTAGGCCAGGAGAACCTCCTGATGATGGTGAGATGACACTGTCCTCCAGACACAGGATTCGAAATTCGAGCCCTGGCGGTCTGAGGCCGAGCACGCTACCACTCGGTCACAGAGGCTCCCCACAATACTGACTTTCACACGTGGATGGGGAAGAAACTTTTTTGTTTCTTTCAAAACGCCGAGACCGGGAACTGAACCCCGAACTCTGGCGTGAAAGGCAGCGGTGCTAACCACTACCCTAGGGCCCCCGCCCGAGCCCCAAGAGAAAACCAGCCTGCATATCTTACTGACTTACTGTTTGGTAAAAATGCTCAAAATATTTATGCTCCACAAATTCAATACATTTTTTGTGTTCCCCTTAAAACTAAGACTGGGTCGAAAGCTTTCCCCATAGCTTTGGTTATCCTGTCATAGCCCCTTGGTGGCCCGCCCTTTAGCGACACTCCTTCGTCTTTAACGCTTTCTCCTCGCCTTTAGACCTCCACGCATCACCCTTTAACGCCTCTCCATAGACCGTTACCACACCTCCATTGTTATTTTACGCTTCCTGGTCGACGTGTATCTCCGTTCCATAGCCCTTTAATGCCTTCCCACCACCTTTTAATGCATCCGGTCGCACATTAACGCCTCTTCTTTGCCCCTTAACGCCTCGGCGCCGCGCTCTAACGCCCCCCATTCTTAATGCCTTAGTTTCACCTTTTAATGCCTCCCCATCGACCTATAATGCTTTTCCGTTGCCTGACAATTTCACTTCGATGATGTTAAATCAAAAAAACTCTGCCAAAATTTGATCATCCAGTCAAAATCACACCAAAACAATGTATTATGTGTGTTCCAATTTGTTGCAAATACATCACAGTGCATAATAGACTTCCTCCAAAATTTGTGAAGAATTGTCGTGTTTTTTTTCGTGAAAAGAAAATTCGTAAAAAATATTTAAAAAGAATTCTTTATTTTTCTTTTTCGAGAATTCTTAGTTGCACGAATTGTCATTTTAACGAATTTTCTAGGATGAGATGATGTGGATATGTGTGACTGAGTGACCGTTGGCAGTCGTTTGCGGTCGCTGCATATTTGTATCTTCCGGTTGTGTTCTCATTTTTCCACTTTATGTTACCAACAACGAAAATTATTTTCTCAGAAAAGAATATTGAAGAATTATTTTTCTTTTCGTTATCAAAAACGAAAATTATTTTCTTTAAAGCAAAAACATTTTTGTTTGTTTTTTCTATTCTGAAGAAAAAAAGAAGATAAAGCAATTTCGTTTTATTTCGAAAAAGGAAATAATTATTTTTATTTATTTACTAATTTTCGAAGCGGAAGTTTATTATGCACTGTATTCTATTTGTTAAAAATCATATTTTCGATTACCTTACCTAGAAATTGACACATTGGCCTTTTGAAAAAGACCTCTTTAATCAGCAAAATAGTAGCAGAAGTAGATTGATTATTCAGTCAAGATGATATCAAAACGACGTACTGCACGTCTTTTGCTATTTGTTTTTGTTAAAAATGATACTTTTACATTTTTGACCTCGGAATTGACATTTTCATGACCTTGAATTGAAATTGCCCTCGCAGATGACCTTGAAGATGACCTTAAATCACAAAAATAAGGGCATAAATAGATTTTTCCACTCAAAATCACACGAAAAAGAGGTATTACACATGCTCCCAGCTTTATTTGTTCAAAAATGATATTTTTACTCACTTGACCCTAAAATTGACCTTTTGACCTTGAAGATGACCTTGAATAATCCAATTAATTTCAGAAATGGGAGGTCGTTTTCTGTGATATTTGTACGACCTTAGAAATAGTTCCATTAAAGATAAGGTCCAAATTGAACTAATCAGAAAGATATACTCCATAACAATCTGGTCGTACGATTTCAGAACGCTGAAATTTATAATATTTCACTGATTCCGGATGCAGTCATTTTGTTATTTAACCTTGGACGACCTTGCAAATTAAAATTATATTTTAACTACCTTTTGTCAGGTATTCAATCAAGTGATATACGGCAATGTACATTGTGATATTTAACTCAGTATTATTTAACCTATTTTCTAAATATTGGTCAGCATATTCTTCAATTTCCACCAGATATAAGATAAAACTTTTAAACAAAAACACACTGGATATTCCACACAGGATGCTAAATAAGAGCGTAATAAAATATAATCATGCTTAAGTAAAATATATTTTTCAATGAAGAAATGTATTAATGATCATAACTGCTACATATTTAGCTCGTCCCAAATCGCTGATGCCACTTACATGTCTTTTATCACTTCAGCTTCATTCATAGCCTTGGAAAATATGTGCGCGAAATGGCGTCAATGTCGCAAAAGAGACTGTGTTGGAATAAAGCCGTAACCATGGCAACGCCTCAAATATTTTTTTCACAACCATCCATTTTGTACCCCCGACATATCACTGAATAAAAAAAATATGGTTTTGCTTTGTTCTACCGTGGGGAGGGGTTCACTTTTTTTTCACCCTCCTGGCCGCTGCACTATAAGCGCGACTATAGTCGTTTTTAATCCATTTTATTAACCATTGAAATCACAGTTATTTGGAACGAAATGTGTGTTTAAACATCAAGATTTGCAGATGTCTGGTCTGTAATTAAACAAATCTGACAAATTTTCACCCACTTGAAGTTGTGGCTCGCTGTAGCGAGACACAACTTCAAGTGGGTGAGAATTTAAATTATTTCAGCGCTTTAAAGGTTTAGCCACCGCTGTTTTAATGTACGCGCAACGTCTACGACGCTGGCCCAACATTACACCAGCATTGGGTGAACGTCTTGTGTTGGCTTTGCTGGATTGTATGATGCCACGTGTTGGTATCGACGACATTTGTGTGTGTCAGCTGTGCACAATATTGATGTCATTACGACAGCCACTTGAATCTGCGGCTGGCTACCTCAAGAGGATGGAAATTACCTAGAGGCGAAGGCTTCAGATGTCTAGTCCGAGTATGACGCAATGACATAGGTTAGCGTCAGAGTCGAAGAGCATTAGAAAGCTGTGTTTCTGTATTCATGTACGTGGAGATAACAATTTCATGAAAAATGTGAGGGTAACCCTACTGAAATGTAAATTCATCTATACATACTGGCTTTTAAATCCCCATATTAAGGCATATTAAGACAATGGGATGTAAATCTGTCATTAAAAAAAATGACGCAATAATTCATTGCGCAATCGGAAGGAAGGAAGAAAGGAAGAAAAAAAGGAAGTAAGGAAGAAAGAAATGAAAGAAGGTAGAAAAAGGAAATAAGGAAGGAAAAAAGAAAGGAAGGACGGAAGCAAAGAAGAAAGGAATGAAGTAGGGAAGGAAGGGAGGGGGAAAAAAGGAAGGAAGGACGGAAGAAAGGAAGTAAGGGGGAAAGGAAGGAAGGTAGGAAAGAAGTAAGGAATGAAGGAAGAAGAAAAGAAGGAAGGATGGAAGAAAGGAAGGGAGGAAGGAAGGAAGGAAGGAAGGAAGGAAGGAAGGAAGGAAGGAAGGAAGGAAGGAAGGAAGGAAGGAAGGAAGGAAGGAAGGAAGGAAGGAAGGAAGGAAAGAAGGAAGGAAGGAAGGAAGGAAGGAAGGAAGGAAGGAAGGAAGGAAGGAAGGAAGGAAGGAAGGAAGGGAGGGAGGGAGGGAGGGAGGGAGGGAGGGAGGGAGGGAGGGAGGGAGGAAGGAAGGAAGGAAGGAAGGAAGGAAGGAAGGAAGGAAGGAAGGAAGGAAGGAAGGAAGGAAGGAAGGAAGGAAGGAAGGAAGGAAGGAAGGAAGGAAGGAAGGAAGGAAGGAAGGAAGGAAGGAAGGAAGGAAGGAAGGAAGGAAGGAAGGAAGGAAGGAAGGAAGGAAGGAAGGAAGGAAGGAAGGAAGGAAGGAAGGAAGGAAGGAAGGAAGGAAGGAAGGAAGGAAGGAAGGAAGGAAGGAAGGAAGGAAGGAAGGAAGGAAGGAAGGAAGGAAGGAAGGAAGGAAGGAAGGAAGGAAGGAAGGAAGGAAGGAAGGAAGGAAGGAAGGAAGGAAGGAAGGGAGATTAATTAAGAAAGAAAGGAAAAAAAGAAGGAGAAAGGAATGAAGAAAGGAAAGAAAGAATGAATGAAGGGAGGGAAGGAGGGAGAAAGGGAGGGAGGGATCGGTGGCTTTAGACCACCTGTGTGCACATACAGGCTAAACTGGACCAGAGAATCACCTGAGGATGGTGAGATGAATCAGATGACACTCCCCCAGACATAGGATTCGAAAGCCAAAACCTTGGCGGTCTTAGGCCGAGCATATGCTACCTTCGCTCACTGGGGCTCCCATAATACTGAATAATCACGAGTGAGGGGGAACAAACCTGACACCTAGAGTGTACGGTTTGTACGGATTTGTTCTGACCATTGCGCAATCCTGTCTTAACCCTTTAAGCCCTCACGATGCATTAAAGCATCATTTTAAATCCCTGAAAACAGACTCGATTTTACTACAACCAAGGGTTTTAGAATGAAAATTTCCATGGAACTGGTTGCATTAAAGCATCACTTTAAACAGACCTCATTTTCCTACAACTGACGGTTTTATAATTAAAATTTCCATGAAACTGGTTTACCAATACATGGCAATTTTCTTTACTTTTTCACCCACATCGCAATTAATCATCTTTATCCACGACAAGTCGAGAATTGCGACAGCAATTCGCGGCTTGTAGTGGATGAAGATGGCAATGATAAAATCAGGCTTGAAAGTCTTAACCCTTTCGGCGCTAAACACGACCATAGTAGTTTAATCTGTTTTATTAGCCGATTAAATAACTGTTATTGGGAAGGAAATGTGTGCTTAAACATCATGACTTGCAAATGTTTAATCTCGAATTAAACAATTGAGAGTAATTTTTACCAACTTGAAGTTGTGGGTCGCTGAAGCGAGACCCACAACTTCAAGCGGGTGAAAATTTAAATGATATAACTTAGCGGAAAAGGTTAACCCTCTCAGTATGCAGTTCCTGGCAGATAATTCCATTCCCAGTGCGGATCATAAATTGTATTACATAGTTGAAATTTCCTGAGCGAGTGTTTCATTATAGTGGGGGAAATGAAATGAATCGGGCTTTGGGCCACCTTTGTGCACATATAGGCTAAACTGGGCCAGGAGAACCTCCTGAGGATGGTGAGATGATTGAGATGACATTGTGCTCCGGACACATGATTCGAAATTCGATCCCTGGTGGTCTGAGGCTGAGCACGCTACCTCTCGGTCACGGAGGCTCCCCACAATACTGGCTTTCACAAGTGGATGGGGAAGAAACAGTTTCTGTTTCTTTAAAACCGCCGAGACCAGGAACCGGACCCCGAGCTCTGGCGTGAAAGGCAGCGGTGCTATCCACTACCCCAGGGCTCCCGCCCATTATTATTATTTCCTGAGCGAGTGTTTCATTATAGTAGGGAGAACAGTGGGCGAGCTCAAATTTTGCGTGCTATCAAAGTTGAAAAAATATTCCTAACTAGCATTCATCAGGTGGTTCTACGCGTTAGTTATGTTACTGTTAGTAGCACATAAATGATCACCAGGAGACGAAACGTGTCAGATTTATAGCTATTATATTAATAAGAATCAAAGTTGAAAAAGTTGAAAAGTTATATGCAGACCGAGTTTGTATTAGTTTAATGAGCATTGTACTATACATCAAACAAAAAATAAGTCTTATCTGTTCTTATTAAATCATTATATATTATAACAAACTAAGATAGGTCCGGAATCCCAGTAAACACAAAACATTAGTATACAACGTCGGTACAAAGTTGGTCCAACATTGCAGAATAAAACCCGGATGTTGTAAGTTAATATTGAATCAGCGTGTTCATTTACGCTGGATTTAAAAATATACTGTAGATCTGGTAATATTCGCAAATTTTGCGAGAGGGACAAATTCGCGAATTTAGGAATCTCGCGAAAATCATTATTATGAGCGCTACCTATCATCATAATCGATATTTCGCGAGCTCTAGAATTCGTAAAAATTTCCTAAATTCCAAATTCACGAAAATCACAACACGCGAAAATTACCAGATCTACAATCTTCAAAATCACCTGCAATCGGCAGGTTTAGGCTACAGGCCGCGAAAACTGTCAACAGTGGCCTGATTAGGCCTACCTGAGTGAGTAACCTCATGTGAGGCTGACACTCCGCTGCAGCCATGTTAACCCAGCAAACACAAAACATTTGTACAATGTTGGGCCAACGTCGCAGACGTTGTCCGACGTTGTACAAATGTTATACAAATGTTTTGTTTTGACTGGGAAGATAACAGGGATGTGGCCTACATGCACCATTTACAACCCAATGCCTTGTGACAGCACAGCCTGAACCATATTATCGGATTTTAGCTGACTGTTGTTAGAATAATTATCCATGGATGTCGCTCATGTATATGGGTCTAGTCACACTAAACTAGACCAGTGGCTGATTTTGAGGGTTGTCGTGTTTGAACACATTTTATCGATATTTATATTTATTTCACCACAGTAATAATTGGTGGGTAGGAAATAGACACTATGGAGAGTACTACTTCATAAACTGATAAAGAATGTCTCATATTGGCTCATTCTTTATGACTTTGTTGTTAAATTATGTCCATGACAAGTGCGTTTTTCCCTATGTCAAACGTTACATCGCCAAACATCACATTTTGAGAGGATGAATAAAGGTCTCTGTTTACCGCATACTGTTTTTCATCAAATTATGTACAATAATGATCAGAGTTGAATTTAGGACCACAATTGGGGGTAATTTACTGTTTCTTACATAGTTTTTATGCGTTCTGAACACAAAGGTAACGTACGTGACTTCCAGTCAAAGATTTTTGATCTCCCAAGAAAGTACTCATCATTTTGTGTAATTTCTCTGAAATAAGATAACAGATATAAAAACTTGTACTCTGAAGTCTCAAGTTTTATTTCGATGGAAGGTCATCTGTAGTATATAAGCCTTGGCTTTTCAATAATCATTTGTTTCTGAAGGGATGCAAACCATTTTGAGCATCACGTACGTTACCACGATCTTTAACCACACATCACCATTTCTTATATGAGTCAGTTGCTATGCAAGGGTGTGCGAAAATTACTTGGCGAATTTTTCTTTGAAGCAGCCTTGCTGCCAAATCAAAACATGCTGCCATGTGTCAGATATGTAGGTTTCAAGTTGTGGGTGGCAATAAATCACGTACGTTACCGAAAAAACGTACTTTTACTTTTTGTTCAAGTACTGCTTGGTACGTCTAAGGTGGAGGTACAGATTTGATATATCAGTTCAAGGACAAACAACCTAATGACAGGTAAATTGTTATTATGCCCTAGCAATAATTGTTGCTTTTATGAAAGTCCAGGAAGGTCAAAAACGTATGTGACATTTGACATAACAGAAGAGTCTTGTACGTGATCTTAGACTGCTAGCAACGTATGTGATTATTGACATTTTCAATCACTTGGCGAGAGTAAATGTATAGCTCTGATACTGACGCTCACAATCATGTCAACAGTCACGTATTAGAAGAATCACGTACATGACTTGTTAAACATCACATACGTACAATACACTCCCTGTTTTATTCAGTAATCTGCTTCACCTGTGGTCGCCCAGATCAGCTCCCCACTGGCAACATTATTATATAAAAACCAACAATATATCATTCACGTACTGAGAAGAATCACGTACGTGACTTGTCAAACATCACATACGTACAAAACCATGAATACACTCCCTGTTTTATTCAGTAATTTGCTTCACCTGTGGTCGCCCATATCAGCTCACTACTGGCAACATTATTATATGAAAACCAACAATATATCAAAGGTAACATAGCATTCATGTAAAAAAAAAGTTTATGTCCCACTTTGAGTACAGTTGGGGTAGAGGTGTCAAAGGTATGTTTCTCCTCTTGGTGTCTCGTTCTGTCGACCCTGTTTGTTTTAACATATCACTCTTATATCAGATGATCTCTTCACATCAATTTCACCAGCTTAGCTATTATATCCCCCATTTAAAACAAGAATTATGTAAGCATCACGTACGTGACCCTGAAAGCACCAGCTCCACATCGAGCGAATTGACTTGCAACTTCTCAACAACAAACTACAGATATTGCACTATCAGGAAATGCAAAAAATATATTATATAATGTGTCTTAATTTGGTCTTATCATGTAACACTTTTGGCCTAGTTTAGTGTGACCAGACCCATATATAGTCTCACTGTGATTTAGGAGCCTGTTCTCAATTGATGCTGCACTCTATATGATCTTGTTTTATGAATATTGGTAGGGGTTGCGGCTTCATTGGGGGAATTCCCAAGGGTCACTTTTATTTGGGAGACCGAAGTGTCCCGCCTGTAATTGACAGCGACTATGCCTTTAAAGTTAAAGTTGTTTTCAGATTTTGCAGGAGCGGCTTAAAATCCATTGACAGTAAAAAAGATACACAGATACACAGATTTTATTTGCAAATGTAAATATTTAGCGTAAAAAAACAAATAACATACATCTATATGAATTATAGTTCAAAAACTCTTTATGTATTAGCCCTTTAAGTCCTCACGATGCATTAAAGCATCATTTTACATCCCTGAAAACAGACTACATTTTCCAAAAACTAGGGGTTTTTGAATGAATATTTCCATAAACTGGTTTACCCATTCATGGCAATTTTTTTATTTATTTTTAAACAACATCAAATCATCTTCATCCACTACAAGTCGTGAATTGCGACAACCATTCGCGGCTTGTAGTGGATGACGATGACAATAGTAAATTCAGGCCTGAAAAGGTTAATGATATAGCAATCAGGAAAAAACTCATGGGACATCGCTGGCCCCAACAAATACAAAAAGCAGCTGAATTAAAATACCCCAAAATTCGAAAAAAAACTGGTCAAGTTGGTGACAGGAATAAAGCTATGTTCACACAGTCATATACGAATACAAACACAAAAAAGAAAGGAAAAAATCTCTATTTGGTTATTTCGGTATAGGTGTACACACATGTACAGATACGAACATGAACACGAATAAGTTTGAATATTTGAATCGCACCATCTAGCGATCGATGCCGTATTTGTATGCGATGGCGTACTAGGAATTCCACATAATTATAGAAAAGATGATGTCATTATTTTAAAAATAAAAAGACGAAAAAAATCCGTTCTTTTTTGTTATTTTCTGTTATTTTAAAATAATCTTAAAATAGCTAAATTCATTTCCTAAAATTATAAAATATTTTGGAATTTAACTTGTTTATAAAGAAGTTAAATACCAAAATAATTAATAATTAATAAATAAATTCTCAATTTAAAATTAATTGTATTTTAATTCTTGATTTTTTAAAACTAATAAATAGTTGTTTTTAATTAATAATTATTATTTTTAAATGGTTTCCAGAGTAACTATATTGCCTTATGCGGTATCATAATCGTATGCCGATTACGTTGTCGTTTTCATATCTGTATATGCGTGAACGTAGCGTTTAACAATGATACATAAAAACGATCTATATATAAACTAGACAAGTCCCGTAAGGGAGATCCATATAATGACATGCTAATTGTTTAAAAAATTGCTAATTTCATTTTTGAGTTTACATTTCTGGAAGTGGACAACAAAACATTCGTTTTAATATTAAAATCAGCAGTAGCTGTAATAACACGTTTTTCACTCTGTTTACTACCAACCGTACTACCTAAGTGTCTGCAATTAGTTTGGCTTTGGATTATTTTATTCATAAAGTATATTTCATCATGGTGAATTTCATAGTTATGGCTTTTAGTTGCATTAAAATCAAACTGATATAACTTAGAACTTAGAGAACACTGTTTCAACAACCTGCTCAATGCAAAACGTGAGGGCGCCAATAGCACAATATCATCTGCGTATGCTAAAGCACCGACAAAAACATTACCGATATAACAACTAAATCCTGATGATTTTAACATATCCATAAATACATCTAAGTATAAAGTAAATAAAATAGGAGACAAAACTCCACCTTGTTTAACACCGTTACCTGCTTTAAAAGGCTGGGATACTACTTTGTTCCATCTAACAGACATTGTCTGTTGACTATACATATTAAACAAAAGTTTTAGCAATGCCGGGCACACGCCCTTCTTGCTAAGTATTTTAAATAATTTGATATGATCTACTCTGTCGAATGCCTTACTCGCATCCAACATCATCATGTAAACATCAGTCTTACTATTATTGTTATATTTTATAACTTCGTCTAGAACAAACATACACGTAGCTGTAGAACTACGCGGTTTAAAACCGAACTGTAAATCAGAAGAAGATAGTTTATGTGTGTGTTTCATTAAAATAATTTTATCTAATAACTTACCAAGCACATTACTTAAAGCTATTGATCTATAATTATTGCTGTCGTGTAATGACTTCCGTTTATTCTTGGGTATTGCTATTAATATGGAAGTACAAAATTGAATAGGACTAAAGGCATGACTTAGCATTGAGCTGTACAGAAGTGCCAAGTGTACATGTAAATGCTTAGAGCCGTTATAATTGAATGATCAGTATACATATTACAGGTTCCGTCACGTTTGGCACTCTTTATTCCTTTAACTGCCATACTAACATGAGAAACATTTATTTTATGTGTATCATAACAGTCATTATTATTATTTTCATGACAGTCACATTCCAGTTTAACCATAAGTTCAAGTTGTTCCTCTGCAATGGAGGGGACAGAAGTATACAATTTTTTATGGTAACCAAAATCGATATTGTTTTTTTTATATGAAACTAATGTGTTTCACCATAATGTATTATATTAAATTAACACGGGACATGGCCCTCGCACAAAAACATTATAGCTTATTTTAATTAACTATATTGTTTAATTCATACCGTTTCAATCACGACCCAGTTAGTACCCAGTTAGTACCACATTTACTGCTATCGAAGAAAAACATTCCCGACCCCATAGAGAAAGTCAACGGCCTTAAACGTCCAAATAAAAAATCCGAGAGCAAAAGCCGTCTAGCTGATAAGAAGTCACGAAAGCATGATAATATGGATGATATATAGCGACTGGTGACTTATGATATTCCAGATAGAAATGTAACGTTATAACATTAATAATGACACATAAGCATGATAATAATTATTTAAGTCAGTCACGCAAGACACGACACTGATACAAAATAGTTCAGCTTATTTTATTTAATAATTTAAGTCACATAATTTTCAGTAAATGTTGATTTATTGATGTAGGCCTACCAGCGTCCCAACCTAACGGGCTCAGCAAACACGATAGGAGGGAACGTGATAACGGTACGTAGGCTACACGCTACGAAAGGCGTGAACATATTGTGAGCGACGGATTATCTAGTTTTAGGAAACGAAAAACTATTGGTATTGCATTTCCCCAGATATGAAACATTTTATTCATATTTTATTCTATCCACACGCCAAGTTTGAATTTTATCTATGTGCATTTTGGATTTGAAATATCCTGATGACTCCATAGATTCACAATCACCTAATGCGTCTAAAATTGCAGCTAATTTGTATTCATAACTGATGCTTAAATGACGCACAAATGGATTCAGAGCCACATTGTATAAATGTTATACAAATATTTTGTGTTTCTTGGGTTGGACTACTTTGTATACACATATTTTATTGAGCAATTGAAACAGATACAAAATAGAAATACGAGGTTTCGTTCGCTAAACTTTGTTGGACTACTTATGAAAAAGTTTTATTTTTGCCTATGACCACTGTTGGCTGCTGGTCATTTCGGACCTTCATACGGATGTTGAATGTCATATAGAATAACGTTTTCACTGATGCCTAGCATGACAACTTTTATACCAGAAATGAATTCTGCACCCAAAACTAGACAGAAATGACAAATCACAGGAAACTATTGGACCACTTATGTAAAAGTTGTATTTCCACTATGACAACTACTGGTTATTTTTTTTATTTTGATATGTTATTTGAAGGTCACATAATAAAGTTGAAGGTCAAATAGCATTGTTGAGGTCACTGATACCTAATATGACATCATCATTGATACCATAAATAGATTATGTGCCACACAGTTAGCCAGAAGGGACATATCACATGTAACTACTGGACCACTGTATTTCAGTATAGTGATCAGGTTTAGACCCTCATGTGGTGCTTGAAGGTAAAAAAAGCGTATACTTGTAATCGGAGGTCCAGAAATAGGTTCCACGCCCAAAAATTAGTCAGAAATGACATATCACACTTGATTATATTGTTTTTTTCAAAATGTCTGCTGACGGGCATCTTGGATTTTTGCCGTTTTCTGTCAAACGCGACATAGGATTCAAAGCCAAAGTAAATATATATTACATATATTACAGCCCTATTGATTCTGGTCATTTTGGTATATCATATGTGTGTTTTGTACATAGAGAGCTCTATTTATGATAATTGTTAGATTAGTACGCCAGCGACAAAAAAACATTTTTAACGTATAAAATCAATATACCCCTGTGTCCAACTATGGCTCATAAAGAAAAACTGATACCACAATTCTACTTTACGCCCACCTTAGAAATGATCAGGGAGGTTTGCTCTAAAATAATATACAATCAGATTTTGTCAGTATGATGGGTTGTACCAACTCCTTAAATAAGGGTCCTACAGGAACTAGCTCTTCTACTAATAAATGGTATTTATCAGCCAATTTTCGCACACGATGTTCATAAAATTCTCTCATCTGCTTATAAACTCGCTCACTTTGTTATTTCATGTTTATGAGCTACACCGAACAATGCTATTTCAATCTTGGGCCAGCGTCGTAGCCCTCTTCTTCACATCATTAGATAAGGGCGCCAACACATACTCAGTGGGCACAGTAATAGGGGAGGTAATATTTTTCAAATGTTGGTTTAATGTCGGTAACTCTATACAACGCTTGCCAACATTAAAACACCATTGTTTGAACACTGCTGCTGTGCAGTGTATAGGAAATAGCTTGTATAGGCATTCACCCGGGTAAAGTGATTAGAGCTTTCTGATGAATATTTCTTGACACAAAAATCATGAATTTGATTGGCATTGGGGGCAATACATGTAACCATTACATTTCCTTCTGTATAGCTCGTAAACAATTGAAGTGAGCGAGTTTGTAGGATCCCTACTTCGCTTGTTTACTGTGGCAGTCGTTCCCACCCTCTCGGACGCGGTGAGTCTGTGGATGACTGCCTCGTTTTGGTACTTTGGTGCCGTGTGCATGGGGCCGAATCCCATGCGGCTGTGGTACTTTTCCTGCCCTTACCATAGAACTCTCAGCGACTGCGGACGTGCCGCGAGTCGCCCGCTCGGAGTTTAGCTAGACGTCTCGTGCGCGGGGTTGTACGTTGCTATTATCCAATGTTTAGACAAATAAATATGATAAGCAGAAGAGGAGTTTTTGATCCGACGGGGAGATGAAGTTTACGATATGATGGAGAGTGTTAGGCGGTTTCTCCCGTTCACCCTTACTAGACAGGGATATATCCTAACCAATCTAATAAACATGTCTGTCAAACTTTTCTCAACGGTTTCTATTGTATTTTTTCCCGTAGATTTCAAATCTGCCAGATACCATTTGAGATTTTGCATATTTAATTAGCTAATTTGCATATTTCCAAAATGGCCGCCGAAAAAAAGTAATCGGCTATCAATACAGTTCCGGCAATCCTAGAAATGTGTTTTTTGGCCCTAAGTTCAGGTTTTGAGATCCCATAATGCAATTTTGACGACAATATTAATTTTGGGGTCTTCGGAAGGTCATAGATCACGTGACCATTGAAATACAATATCCAACATTCACGTTTTAGCAAAAAGTGCACAACTTGACCTTTTAGGGGTAAAATGATGGTTTGAATGCCTGATAATATATATTTAATTTCAGAGAGTTACACAATACTATATTTATGAATACAAGATGGCCGCCATAATTCAAAATGGCCGCCAGCCGAATCCAAAATCAAGATATCTTAGTTTCTGGATATCATATCTAAGCGATCTTAGTGGCTTGATTAAGGTTTTTTGGACCAAGGAATACAATGCCAAACATCATTATACTGTCAAATGATTTTTTAGAGGTTTTTGAAGTGTTTTTGATCTCTATAGTTTGATATTTTGGCAAAATTGTGTGATCCATCTACGCCACCAAAGTTTTATTAGAATGACTTCCTCCAAGAATGAGTTTATCATCCGCACACTGTTCTGAATTCACATACTAACATGATATAAAGTTAAACTATATAAATTACATGTGTACAACAGCGACAAAATAGGTAAATAAACATCATTTACATTATAATACGGCACTGTTATGTTGTAGAGTATGTAAAACTACTACCCAGGGGGTTAACATCATATTTTCTGGAAAACGGACAGTCTGACACGGCGTGTTGTAAAAGGTCGGGCACCTGAAATGATATCTACATATATTTAGGATCACTACCTAGGTGCACAACCTTGCAAATCGACTACTAGAATATCCGAAATTGACAGGAGGCCAATAATGGCGGCCATTACCGAGAAACCTTAATTTGTCAATATCTCGGTCATTATTTAAGATAATTTGATTTTAAAGTTGTCTAAACCTATCTTTTTAGGGTCAAGGATCAATATAGAGCCAACCCTGAAGTGATTGTATGTCTTCTTAACACGATAGTACACAAAGCCATGCATTTGATAGTGTGAAATTAATGTTTTGCGCTAGATACATGTATTATTAATCTCGTTTGATAAGAAAACATTTGATGTGATAACAATGGTAAGTTTATTGATTATAAGCTAACATAAGTATTAATCCTTGTTGTGTTACATCACTTGTTACAATAATCACTTCAAAACATAATTAGCCTAATGTTATATAAACATAAATTAAGAGTGCTGAAAATAATACTGTCGAAGGAACTAGTGTTTACAGAAAGCAACATGCAAACAACTACATTGTAGGCCTATATCGATTATAAGATTATTAAAAGTGAGTGTGCTTAAAAAGTATATGATGCAGTTATGCTATTTAATTATAAGGATTATGTGTTGTGTTTTGCAAAGCTGCATTTGCTTGGGGATCACCGACAGTCACATCATAATTAACAGGTATTTCCCTTTTCTCACACTAGCAGTTCTTGTTGCAACCCTTCTTGTAGGGATGAAATTTTGTGAATCATATGTGGTGGCGACGGTGGGTTTGTACATGTAGACTGAACAGGAATCATCTTGCCATTTTCTACAACCCATCCATAGTCCTAAGGCTTGTGGATGGCTTGGCTGCATGCTTTATATGCTGTTGGGATGCATATTCATTGGGTGGCAACAACTTCAGCAGTGTTGACTTATTAATATCATTTACGAACGTTTTGTCTCTGAGCGTATCTATATCACAGCCTTCTCTTGTTGATGAGTTCACAAAAAGCTGCTGTGACTGGTCACACACATATATCGTGATTTCAATGGGAGCACCATCATCAGCAAAGTCTACCAGTGTAGTTATATCATTCAGCCAACTTTAACATGCCAGTAGAGAATGAATAGCCAATGGTATCTCGTCCGTTGATAATGTACCGTCTAATTTTAATGGATAATAGCCGACTGGCAAAGAAAATATTTTTGTGCAATTACTCAAATCCCAAGGTAAATGATTGGCCCACACAGGTTCGCCGTATATTTGAATCTATGGGGGAGCTCGATATTTATAATAATGTTCAAGTGTGTGATATTAGTTACGCTAGGAATATTCTGTTTAATAATTATGCAGAAACCTGGCATGCAAGTGTGATGAGTAAACCAAAACTACGTATTTACAGGGAATTTAAAACTAATTACGGGCTTGAGAATTACATAGCTTTTAATCTTTCACGTCAGGAAAGATCTTATTTAGCCCAATTTAGGTGTGGTATTCTTCCTCTAAGAGTCGAGACAGGTCGTTTCAAAAATAAGCCACTCAGTGAGAGAAAATGTATGTTTTGTGACCAAGAGTCTGTAGAAGATGAGTTTCATTTTATTTTACATTGCCCGAAATACAATATAGAGAGGCAGAATTTATTAGAGATATATTTGTCCAATTTAGTAGGTGATAATGTAGCAAAGCTGAATGCTCTTATGCAGCAGGCCGTCCGTCCACTGGCTAAATATATACATAAAGCATTTCAAAAACGCCGAGAAGCACTGTATGTTTCATGAAATGTTCAACAGATTATATTGATTACGAATTTTCATGTTTATAAAATTTATAATAGCAATGTAATATTGTATATATATATACTATATATATGTCTATATGAAATATTATATCAATACGCTGAGGCGCGGGGTATTGAATTTTTTTTCTTCAGGTTGGCCAACTTGGGAATGGTTCCAGTGCTACTGCGTCTCAGTGTGTTGCCAAATCTGTATTTTTTACAAGTACACAAAGTTATAATTATATTTTAAAGTGACTTATAAGCACATTGGGCTGGGTGTTAAAACTGTTTAATTTATGTTTGATGTGACAAAATCATTGTAACACAGGTCACTATAATAAAAAAGATCGTTATCGTTATCGTTATCGTTAATGGCATTTCTACTCTTCGGCAAATAACACACAAAAAGTAAGTGGTGGAGACATTAACATTAATAACTTTATTGGTTATCATGAATGTAGCAATATGCCTCCATCATTGTTCGCAGAAAACGGAAATAGCATGATAGCAGATGATGCCATGGTGCTCACATTGAAATAACGGTAGATGTGTATGACCAGGCAAAGTAGCTTCTTGTGAAGACATAATCCAACTTCGAAGGCTGTGATATAGCTTTATATACTTCGATTCATCAAGTTTTTTAATAACAAATCACTGCTGAAATTACTGCCACCGTCTTGCTTTAGAACATCATCTAAAGCGGGCAGCATTGGCAACAGCACTTGACAAGTCAGCTTACAACGCCAAGCTTACCTGCAAGCCTGAGGACTATGGTCACGGGTTGTATAAAATGATAAACTGATCCCAGGTAAATCTACCATATATGACACACACAATGACACGTGGCTGCAAGAAGGGTTGCAACAAAAACTGCTGGAGTAAGAGAAGAAAAAAACCCTGCTATGTAGAAGACTGTCAGAGATATCTAAGCAAAGGTAGCTGCGTACAACACCTTGAGACCTTGATGTCGTGAGCGTGAGGTGATAGGGCATGGTGGGTTACTGCCCGATGTTATGGGCATGTCTAGGGGATTTACCCTCAGACATGCCCAGACGATCAAAGACTTAGGTTTTGATATGCAATTTAATGCTGGAACACGGAGGCCTTTAGCACAGCTCCGCTATACTCTGGTCGGATAGTCCTCAAGAGTCACAATAGTTGAGGGTAACTCCATTCATCCCACATGAGAGACCTAATGTCAAACACTATTGCCTGTAGTTTAGGCTCTAGCATGGCCAACATCAGTGCCTGTACTGAGGCGGGAGCTGCATTGGTACCACTATTGAGTGGAGAAAACAGGCTATCCCGCTGGCAATCCACCACAATATTATAGCCAGCCACGTGTAGGCTGCAGCTTCCCCAACATGCAACAGACGGGACAGATCCCAAATGACCCTCCCCAGGTGGGTGCGAAAAGTACTACTACTAGCAGTCATCCCAGTACCCCTTAGACTGACTATGTTATGAAGTGATTATAATACCAAATGCTAAATCACTGCAAGGGCTAATACTTATTCTATTATTAAGTTTTTGATCAATAAACATTATCATTGTTATGACATCGAACGCGCATTATGTTTTCTTATCAAAAGTGATTATTAATATACAGTGTGAAACATTATTTCCAAAAAAAGCAGAGTTGTGTGTATATAGGACTACTAGTATAGATATTTACAAGACATAACATCACTTCAGGACTGGTTTTATATTGATCCTTGACCCTGAAAATATTGGTCTAGACAACTTTAAAAGCAAATTATCTTAAATATTGACCAAGATATTGACAAATTCAAGTTTTTCGGTAATGGCCGCCATTATTGGCTTCCTGCCAATTTCCAATAGTCGATTTGCAAAGTTGTGCACCGAGGTTGTGATCCTTAATATATGTAGATATCATTTCAGGTGCCCAAACTTTTACAACACGCCGTGTCAGTTTTCCAGAAAATATGATGTTCACACCTTGGGTAGTAGTTCTGGGTAGAAGTTCTACATACGCTACAAAATAACAGTGCCGTATTATAATTTAAATGATATGTCTATTTATCTCTTTTATCGCTGTCATATACATGTGATGTATATGGTTTTACTTTAAATCATGTTAGCATGTGAATTCAGAACAGTGTGCGGATGATAACCTCATTCTGGGAGGAAGTTATTCAAATATAACTATGATATAACACAATTTTGCCAAAATATTAAACTATAGAGATCAAAAAGACATCAAAAATCATTTGACAGTACAATGATGTCTGACATTGTATTCCTTGATCCACAACACCCCAATCTAGACACTAAGATGGCTTAAATATGATATCTAGAAGCTCAGATATCTTGATTTCAGATTCGGCTGGCGGCCATTTTGAATTATGGCGGCCATCTTGTATTAATAAATATAGTCTTGTGTATGTGATATGTAACTGTCTGAAATTAAATATATATATATCAGGCATCATTTTATCCGCAAAAAGTCCATTTGTGCACTTTTTGCTAAAAACGTAAAGGTGGGATATTGTATTTCAATGGTCACGTGACCTATGACCTTCCAATGACCCCAAAAATAACATTGTCGTCAGAATGGCATTATGGGATCTCAAAACCCGAACTTAGGGCCAAAAAACACATTTCTATGATTGCCGTGACTGTATTCATAGCCGATTATTTTTTTTTTGCGTCTATTTTGGAAATATGCAAATTAACTAATTAAATATGCAAAATTTCGAATGGTATCTGGCAGATTTGACATCTACGGGGAAAAACACAATAGAAACCGTTGAGAAAAGTTCGACAGACATATTTATTAGATTGGTTAGGATATATCCCTGTCTATACACTCCCATACTGGAGACCCCAACATTCCCATACTGGTGACCCCAACATTCCCATACTGGTGACCCTGACAACTGATAGAGAACGCAACAGTGTTTTCACCAAGAATCAAGTTGAAAACCGCTGTTTTCAAGGATAGTTTTATTTAAATATTAAGAGATTTTTGAAAAAAATCATGAGCATTTTTTTCACCAAGGTACGTGAAAGCTGTAGGTCATATTAATCTACCAGTTTAAACTAGATAGAAAGAGTTATCAGAGGAGAAGTACGTATTTTTACGTCGAAAACGGCGTAATTTTCCTATTTTTGACGAAATCCCACGTGTTTGGCGCTTTTTCCAGATGGCGACCATGTCGGTTTTTCTAGAAGAACCCTGAATATTTTTCTCATAGACTTAGTCTATATCATTTTAATAGTAAGAGTTTTTAAATGCTTTCATCCTATTAATGCCACTGTAGGCGAGTAGGAGGTGGGTGTTTTCGAAAACTCCTTATTATCGTTGATCGCCATAATTGGGTGACTCGATTTTAAAGTCCATAGACAAAGCCTCGTCATTTTTCGATTTTTCAGTAAAAATCGACAAAAAATTATAAAAATATCGCTTCGACTCAGATAACCTTTATTAGGATTAGGGCCAAATAAAATTGTTCGCCTAAATAAATGTCAATAAACGGTCCTACTTGGTCTGTTAAATATATTTCCAGGACCGTAGGTCAATATTTTATTATTATTACAATATGTTATTTGCTGATACTGATTGTTACAAATGTATTTGGTAAGTGAGCGCCATATTGGACGCTGGCTCCCCTTGTTTAGCTAATCGCTCGCCGTGGGCAAACACGTGTCCCGCCATAACCGGCATGCACTTGGACAGTGGACCTGTGTCGCCTCATCACATTAGCATAAATTAGGCCGCCATTTTGATTTGGTGGAGCAGACTATTCACGTGTGCAAATTATAGACGGTCTAGTCTCAAATAATAATTTTTTTTTTAATACTTATAAATTTTCTTTTTCAAAACTGTTAAAAGAGAAGAAATGTAAATAAGCATTTTCGGAAGGGAAATTATAGCACAAGTTGTGCAAGATTTTGATAAAGTCATAGTATATGTTTTTCACGTCGAAACGCCCCCTGGTGTTTGGCGTTGCTCTAGCCTTCTTTTAGCGCCCTATTTGGGCACAGAGTAGATCATGAATATGCTAATGTGAGGCGAGACGCGGCTGCTGTTCAGTTTTATATGTACACACCGATACATGCACGCTGGCACAGGCACACAGCAACGAGCTGCCTGCCGCACATGTTAGCAGTAACCGATCATACACCATACAAACACCCGCCACAGACCAAATAAACGCAACCGCTACGACGACAGCCGATTTATATGTCAGTCAACGAAACGAAGCGAGCGATTGATTCGGACGTCATTAAGAATGACTCGGTGATGAACGTACCATATATTAAAAAAAAGTGGAATGTTCACTGCAGAAATCATTTTTCAGCAAAATTATATACTATATCATCAATCCGCATAGACTACTGTCAGTCACATTTTAAAATATTTTTCTAAAATAAATGTAGCTGTTTTTTATCGCAGTCACATTTAGCCTATCAGTTTGAGAACGAAATTTTCTCATGATAGTCGATTTCTGTAGAATAAAATCTTATATAAATAAAGAAATATTCGACTTGACAGTTGCGCTATTGCGAAACATTGCCAATATTTGCATGTGTTTTTCGACTTGTGTGAAATTATTTTTTTTCACCCAGGTCGATTTACTACATACTATTATCATAGCTTAGCATAGCATGTCGTAATTATTTCTGGCATTTTATATACAATTTTGACCTACAGTTTTCACTAAACAATTATATATGTGTGTGAATAAGTGCAAAGAAATAATGTGCAATCTCAGTGACGAATATTCAAAATATATCAGCAACCCCTGTTTCTCGCAACATGCGACATAGCATGGACAATTTCTACAGCCTACATTTCTAAGATTCAACATATACAGACATTTTTTCATCTGGTCTAGGCGGCAACGTACAACTAACCCGCGCACGGCACGTCACAAATAGTTGGTATGTGTTAATATGACATACCATTTTAAACACGTTTGAGATAGGCATAGAGCCAATAGGCGCTTTACTAGTTAACTAATTTTACAAACATTTCATAATGTCGACACAACACGATAGTGAAGGCTTCATGTCTACGCCTCTAGAAGGTGAGGGTGCTCGACGCGAGGATAACTATTATCAGGACAGCAAGGAAAACGAAGTTCGCTTCCGCGAGGCAGACGACGAGTATCAACGACTCAAAAAAGATTTTGTTCGAATTGCTCGAAATAGACGCACGAGACATCACTCTAGGAGCGATTCGTCTAAGAGTCCGTCACCACGAAGAAGACAGCCTCCGAGACGTTCAACGAACTTGCTTAAGTTTAAAATAGCAACGTTTTATGCTACGGACGTTGAACTTTGGTTTAACCAGATTGAAACTCAGTTCGATCTTCATCAGATGCACGACGATGACGAGCGATATAGTTTAACCTGCGCAGCACTCTCGGGCGAGGTCGCATCAGACGTGAGGGACGTTCTACTTCAGCCTTTCAGATCGCATAAATATGAAAGCTTGAAAACCATTTTGATCGAGAGACGTGGTTTGACAACACCCGAACGAGTCAATAAAGTGATTTCAGGAGAAAAGATGGGCTCAGACATTCCCTCACGCTTCCTAATTAGGCGTCTACAGAAGACAGCAGGCTTTGGAACGAAAGCAGTTGTTGGAAAGGCGGTCATACGCCAAGCATTCATTCGGCAGATGCCTGCTTCAATCCGCGCTCATTTGGCAACACAACCAGACAGTGCCACACTAGAAAGTTTGGCCATGTTGGCCGACAGGGCACTTGCCTCCGAAGCAGACGTAGAAGAGAGTAAGCCGGGGGTTGCGGAGATAAAAGTTGACGAAACCACTAAGTTAGTTGGTTTGCTTGAGGACTTATCAAAGAGACTCAAAAAGTTAGAAACCGCGACTGCAGCCGAGAAGAAGAGAAATCAAGGACGTGGACGTGTAAATAACCACTATACTCCTAGGCCTACATTTTCCCAATGTACAGGCCACAGAGTTTGTTCCTAACAAACCTGGTAATTATAATAATGCACAGCAAAACGCTCGCCCTTTCATTCCGCCGCCGAATGTACAGCAAAATAATGCCGCTAAAGTTATTTCACTCTAAGTTATTGTATGTCGCAGACAAAAGACATAAATGTAAGTACTTGATTGACACAGGTGCAGCTGTCAGCGTTTTGTCAAAATCTTGCGCTAACAGGATTTCGGACGCAGACTGCCTCCCCCTGGTGGCAGCGAATAACACTACTATAGATACATACGGCAGCTGTAAACGCGTCGTCGATGTCGGCTTAAAGCGCGAATATCCGTGGACATTTATAGTAGCGGATATGAAGCAACCCATAATTGGGGCTGACTTTTTGATTCATTATAATTTACTAGTAGATTTGAGAAGTCGATGTCTTTGGGACATGAGAACAGGTCTAGCTATTGCCGCTTCACTGTCATCGATCAGACCACTGTCGTTGAACAGAGTAGACACTGTTCAGAATGAGTATACTAAACTTCTCGGTCAGTTCCCGGAACTGACTTGCCCTACGACAAAGGATGGGACCGTTAAACACGGTATAACGCACAAAATAGTCACCAAAGGACACCCGGTGTTCGCGCGCCCACGACGATCGGCACCCGATAAGCTCGTTACCGTGAAACGCGAGTTCGACGAAATGATAAAATTAGGGGTCATTGAACCCAGCGACAGTGAGTGGTACTCAGCGCTACACATGGAACCGAAGAAAAATGGCGATTGGAGACCATGTGGAGACTACCGCAGCTTAAACGCTCAGACTGTACCCGACCGTTATCCGATTCCACATATTCAGGATTTCACGCAGCGTTTAGCTGGCTCGAAGATTTTTTCAAAGATCGATTTGGTTAGAGCTTATTACCAAATTCCGGTGGAACCGTCTAATGTACATAAGACAGCCGTTACTACACCTTTTGGTCTATTTAATTTCACAAGGACACCGTTTGGTCTACGAAATTCCGGTCAAACGCTTCAGCGTTTTATAGACCACGTTACACGAGGACTTGATTTTGTTTTTGTATATTTGGATGACCTACTGGTAACCAGCCCAGATCATAAAACGCATAAAAAACATCTACGAATTCATTTTGCCCGACTGGCCGAATACGGAATAATAATTGGTCCTGAGAAGTGTCAGTTCGGTACAACTGAATTAAGTTTTTTAGGCCACCACGTTTGTGCCAAAGGAATTTCGCCGTTACCCAGCGCCGTTGACGCAATTGTAAATTTCGTAAAGCCCGAAAAGCAACGAGCAGTGCGTGGATATTTAGGAATGGTAAATTATTACCATCGTTTCATACCGCAATGCGCTGCGAAGTTGACACCACTAAATAATTTATTGACAGCTGCCAACGAAGGCCATACAAGACTGTCACCGAAGTCAAATTTCGACTTGCAGTGGGATCAAAATGCAGAGTCTGCATTTACAGAGTCCAAACAAATATTGACAAACGCTACTCTTCTGGTACACCCAGACCCTATGGCTCAGATAAACATCACGTGTGACGCTAGTGATGTCGCCGTCGGTGGCGTGTTGCAGCAGTATTTGAATGGTATGTGGCAGCCACTTTCGTTTTTCAGCAAGAAGCAGAACCCAGCCGAGACACGTTATAGCGCGTTCGACCGTGAGTTTTTGGCAGTATATGCCACCATTAAACATTTTAGACATAATTTAGAAGGACGAAATTTTTTCGTAAACACCGATCATAAACCTTTGACGTTTGTAATGTCATCTGTCACCGATCGCGCGTCCCTACGCCAAACACGACATAGGCCTATAGCTTTCATAGCTGAATTTACAACCGACATTAGATATGTTAAAGGTGAGACAAATTTCGTCGCCGATGCGCTGTCACGACCATCAGTGTCCGCGATAGATGATGGACCAGTGATAAACTATAAGGAGTTAAGTATCGACCAAGCTAAGGACGCGGAATTCACGAGATTGAGACACTCGACTACATCCACTATGAATTTCAAACTACTCAAATCATTCGATAATCAATTGATCTGGTGTGATGACATAACCGGCCGTACCTTACCGCGAAATTTCGCAGAAAAGTTTTTTCAAGCTTACACGGTTTAGGCCACCCATCTCATAGAGCTACAAAACCTTTGATTAATACACAATTTGTTTGGCATGGCATGAATATTGACATTGCTAGATGGTGTCGTTCCTGTAAGGGTTGTCAGACTGCCAAAGTTTCACGTCACAACACACCAGATATCTACTGACTTGCTTCGATCGTTTTACACGTTGGCCGGAAGCCATACCTATTGTATATTCGGGCCGAAACGGTCGCCGATGCCTTCTTCAGCGGGTGGATAGCACGTTATGGTACTCCAGCCACTATCACCACAGATAGGGGCGTTCAGTTCGAGTCCGAATTGTGGGATAATTTATGTAATCAATTCGGGATTATACGGAATCGTACCACGAGTTATCACCCCCAGTCGAATGACATGGTCGAATGTTTCCACTGTCAATTGAAAACCGCCATTATGGCGCACGAATCACCGAGCCCGTGGACTATTACTCTACCCGCTGTACTTTTAGGAGTTTGTTCCGCAGTTAAGGAGAGACTAGGCAGGTCGGCTGCCGAGATGATATACGGGACAACACTTAGACTCCCAGGAGAGTTTACGAAACAGTACACCGTCGACGCTAACACTGATTTGGAGAACTACTTAGACAAGCCACGCGTAGCCATGTCACGTCTCCGTCTATGTCCGCCACGTGACACACAACAGAATAACATTTTCCAATATAAGGAAATACACATGTTTTCTTGCGCCGAATCGCAATTGCGGCGCCTCTGACCGCCCCTTACGACGGACCATATAAGGTTGTCGCGAGGAGTGGCAGAGTCATGAAAATCCTGATGAAAGGCAAGGCTGAGAAGGTCTCCTTAGATCGAGTTAAACCCGCACATCTCGAGTGCGAGCCTACGACAGGTACGAACACACAGCGTACTACGCCAAACAAACAACAGATCTCGAAGACTACCAGGATCTCTAGTGGGAATCCACAGGACCCACCTAGACCTAGTAGTGCGAACACTCAGACGTCCAACAGGACGAGTGTTAAAAAGACACAGTCCACGGCAGTCAGAAGCAGTACCAAATTGGCCACGGTCCCACAGCAACTAGATGAAAAAGTTAAATTGTCTAACAAAGACAAAACTTATATAGCGCCGCATTCGCGAGCCCCCGCCATATCCCGCGCTAACGGGAACGGCGGCGGTTTACGAATGTATTCACTCATACCTTTACATCTATGGGGTAAAACTTTGGGTGCAGCTGACGCCGTAATCGACTCGAATAAAAGAAATCGTTCGAATATCGTTAATCGAGACAAAATTTCGACGGACGCAACTGTGAGAAAAACTAGAGTCAGACGAAAAATCCAGACTCCTGCCCGGTTCGTGCAGATGGTCCACACCATAGTGGCGCCTAACGACATCTATGGCGGGCCCAACCGCATGTACCGTAATAATAATGTTTTTAAATTGTAAATGAATGCGCCAGGCCTGGCAACATTGTGTAAAATATGTAAATTGTAATTACATTCTTCAGCAAGATATTTGCTAAATTATAATGGAAATGCTAAACAAATGAATCGGTTGGTCGCAGCTAGCAGCATATGTAATTATAGGACAATTGGTGTTACGAGGATAGGACAATTGGTGTTAAGAGGATGGGACAATGTTTTAATTATGGATGCTGCGACGACAACCACCCACGCTGTATTAACGATAACCACCCACGCTGTAATTTTTCACACCCTGGTTAGTTATAAGAGGTTACGTTATATACCACCCCCGCTACTTGCATGAAGCAGTCTCCTACACGTCAGTTGGGTCCTACGTTGTCACTAACCCGGGGGTAATGTAGGATCCCTACTTCGCTTGTTTACTGTGGCAGTCGTCCCCACCCTCCCGGACGCGGTGAGTCTGTGGATGACTGCCTCGTTTTGGTACTTCGGTGCCGTGTGCATGGGGCTGAATCCCATGTGGCCGTGGTACTTTTCCCGCACTTATGATAGAACTCTCAGCGACTGCGGACGTGCAGAGAGTCGCCCGCTCGGAGTTTAGCTAGACGTGTCGTGGGCGGGGTTGTACGTTGCTATTATCCAATGTCTAGACAAATAAATATGATAAGCAGAAGAGGAGTTTTACGAGTTAATCAGAACCGTCGATCCGACGGGGAGATGAAGTTTATGATATGATGGAGAGTGTTAGGTGGTTTCTCCCGTTCACCCTTACACTCCCATACTGGAGACCCCAACATTCCCATAAGTTTATAAGCAGATGAGAGAATTATATGAGCATCGTGTGCGAAAATTGACTTATAAATACTATCAATGAAGTCAAATCATTACAATATGATTGCTATACCCAACTAGGATTACTAATTCTCACGAAGACATCTTTAATGGTAAGATTTGATTTTCATGCTGTTTTGGATGTCCGCTTTGAAATTCGGGATGAACACTATGGAGGAAGCTTAGGCCCTACCCTAACAGTACGGCCTAATGTTGAGCTAATCCCAACTCGCCTTTCTGTTATTTTTATAGCATTATGCCCTACTTGGTTGGAACTGGTTGGAATTGGTTGGAACTGATATAATTTGCCCAATACCGCAGTCAATGTATCTACTTAATAGTCAGCTGCTTTATTGTGATATTTTAGAAAACCCCTCACATTTTTTAGCCAATTGCTTAGTGTTTTGGGGGAAGATATGGTTACCATGGCAATCACCAACAGTATGAGAAATGCAGTCATCTTCAACATTCATTCCATAACATATTTGTCATCAGTGATTATAACTAGGAGACTTCAACTAACAAAATCAAGATCAGCTAGATTTGCCGGAGGGGCAAAGCTTGCGTCTCAACCCGCCCCATATAGATTTAGCAATCAAATTACATTAATTATAGAGAAATACAGTATGTCACCAATTTTTTATGTAAGCCACGTAAAAATGTGATGTCAGAATCATACCAACATCTAATCAACATATGGCCAGAGTAAATTTCTTCCTTGGAACAAATTGGTGAAGCAGTACAAGCTCTTGAGAGTAACATGTGATTCGTCGTTTTGTTAAAAAAAGAAAAACAAAAAAACAATTCACCTGACAATTTTCTCAGGGCCAGTGAGCATACCCAAAAGATGAAATTTGAGCTGTATAACTATATTACCAAATTTTTATGATAGCCAAATTAACAAAACTAAAATATCTGATAAAATTCCGAAATGTAACAAAATCAAAGTTTTTATTATCAGAATCACACCAAAAAACTGATCAGCACACGGTCACGGTGAAGTTTTTTCCTTTGAACCAAACGTGAAACAAATCCATGAAGCAGTTCAAGTTATAGAGAGTGACATATAATTTTTGCGTCCATCTTGGCTTTTGTTGAAGCTGAAAAACTATCAAAAAATTACCGGGCAATTCCCTTAGGGCCAATATGGATACTGCAAAGATTGAGAAAGAGTTCGAGCAGGGGTGTATAGCTATATTATCAAATTTTAATGATAGCCAAAATGAACAAAAAAGAAATATCTGCTAAAATTCTGAAACGTAAAAAAAATATAAGTTATGATTATCAGAATCAAACAAAAAACTAATCAGCACATTGCAGGGTAAGGTCTTGCCCTTAAACTAAACATAAAACAAATCCTGAAAGCGGTTCAAGATCTAAAGAGCGAAATAGAATTTTGGAGGCTATCCTGGATTTTGTTGAAGAAACGGAAAAGCGAAAAAGAATTACCAGGCAAATTCCCTAGGGCCAAATATGCATACTGCAAATATTTGGAAATAATACGACAGGGGTTTTCGAGTGAGAGCAGAAACAAAATGCGGTGGGCTGAATCAGCAAAAACAATAAGTCTCCAACACCACATAGTGGGTGGAGACTTAATAAAAATATCAAATTTAAAAGTCATGCTTCAATGAACCGTGAATGATAACATTTATATTGCGACAGATTCTAGTTCTGTGGAGGTTAAATATGCTGCGCATGTCTGCAATGGTATTTTTAGTGAGAGAAGACAACACATTGCTATTTTCTTTGTTAAGGTTTATTCCGACATGTTTCGCTTATAGCTTCATCAGGGTATGACATTGACACACACAACAACTTGGTTTTGTTAGGCCTAAAGTATTATGACATCATAATTTGTTGCTAGGATACCACTTTACGGTGAGTGTGAACAGTGAAACAGATATCTTTTGTGACGTTATACATGTAGTAGAGGTAGTCAAGCAAAATGTTTAGTCTAAACGAATCAACATGATATTAATTTAAATTAAAAGTTTTTTAATAGTATAAATGTTTTGTCTAATCGAATAGTAAATGATTGTCGTTTTATTGATTCCAGGTGTGCTGACGAGTATGCGGAGTTACAGCGTTGGTGCGGATGAAATACAAATATATGGACAAAAATAGTCGGGCTTCTCTATGTAGTTTTGAAGTTGGTCTATGGTGGCAATTTTTACGTTATGGGTAACTGGTGTCCGCTCCGCACGCGGCGGTGCGGCAGCGCACACCCGTAGTGGGTCCGCGTCGCCGCCCCGCCGCATGCCGACCAGGCACCACGACCACTGGCAGGGTACATCAGTTTATGTTGTTTATTCTTTGAGTTTAATAAAACATTTACATTTTATGTTCTTCATTTTTCCATTATTCCACATTCTATTTCTTTATTTTGATACAAAAAACACAGCAATAAGCGGGGTGGGGTGTCAGTGTCTGACTAGGTGACTTGCGGATTACATCATCATGTGCGGATGGCCTGCCCGCGGAGCAGAGGGGTGGGTAGGGTGTTTCATCCGCCCCCCCCCCCACTCCGCCGACAGGTCCTCCGCACACACTTGATTACGCAGAGGTCATAATGTGAGTGTGAAATGTGAAAAACAAAATAATATCATATTTAATCTAAAAACAAAAGCGAAACGCTCGATAACGAGATCACAAGAGCTTTACTTAGTGAGCGGGGGTGATCAGGCCGGGTGCGTCCGCGCGGGTTGCACCGGCGCGGAGGAGGATGAGTCCTCCGCACCAATGCAAACCAAGCCAACGCTTCCTGCCGTCATGAGTATAAGGCACAGCTTCAAGCTTTAATGTTCATCTCTTTGCCAGAGTTACAGTCTGTGCGGTATCACATGGGCCTGTGATGCGGAGTGGTCACAGGTTGATATTTTTTAAGAAATGTATCTACAGACAAGTCTGTTTGTGACGGCGGGAGTCATGTTATAAATTTTATTTACACAGTCAAAAGGGTAGGTAGGCGGGGAAAAGTTCGTTTAGAGGGTTGCGTCTTCTTCGGGTAGACTTCTTGTTAGCCCTGGCAGTTGTGATCGTACAGGATCTCTTCCTCAGGTGCTGGGTCTGCGGCAGGTGCGAGGGGTGAGACATTCATGGCTTCATCCGGGTGGACACCAAGGGTTCCGTAACCCGCACTGCTTCCAAGTCGTTGTTAGTCCGAGAAGATTGTTTGTCACTGAACCATATATGGTTGATTATTTTATCCAGTATTGTATCTACTTCCGATGTCCATTTGTGGTGGTCCCAGGCGTTCGGTGTTGGTATAAATTTGAGTCCTCTTTCCAGGAGTTTGAGCCAGGTGTCAGGTGCTTTCGAGTTCCCGATTATAAATGAGTTTTCAATCCTTCCTCCTTGACTGTCCATTTTTGTTTATATTAGTTCTCCGTTGTCTCAGGTTGTTTTTCTGGCTCGTTCTGTTTAGGTTTTTGTTTGGTTTTGTTTCTCCGCATCCGTGATTGTTCTGTGCGGTTTTCCCTTCTGTTTATTTCTGCCTTCTCAATGTTTTTCTTCCTTAAGCTCTGGGCTAATTCTTCTGTTTCTAATATGATTCTGCATTTCACGTTTATCACATATTGGGATGTGCTTTTAGACAGTACTTTTTCAAGTCCTTCTAGTTCCCCGATTGATGCTATACTGAGTTCACTATAGTGGAAAAGTAATGTTTCTAAGATTGATTTTTCTGCCTTGAATTGGATCTCTCTGATTGTGATTTCTAGTTGTGCATTGCCTCCTATCGGGTTGATTCGTCGTTGTAGTGATAGGCCCTTCGGTGTCCATTCATATGTTTTCAGTATCTCCTGTTGAACTTCCGTCAGTGTTGATCCTGTTGGAATCCATAGTGTTATTAGTCTCTATTCCTTTCAAGATTATTGGTTCATTTATACTGTCCTTTCTTGTATTTTCAATATTGTTTGGCATAGGTTTTAGTATTTTACTTGATTTCTTTCCTACGGAGCTGTGTGAGGAATTACTACTTAGCGATGCTATTGATCTCCCTCTTTTAGTGCTCAATGGGTTTGTATCATAGTTAATGTCAACTTTTTGGTTAGAACCTGTTTCACCGTTCATTGTACTCACATCATCACAGCCAGTATTCAGTGCGATCAGCTTGGTGGCCAGCTTGTAATTTTCTCATTTTCGGCCTCATTTGTGTAAGTTGTTGGAGGTGGTCTGTCTAATGTTGACGCCTTTTGTGTTTATTCATTGAAGCTTTGTGTATCTCTTCGGGTTGCCCCGGTTTATTCGGATAAATTTAGTGAGAGAAGACAACACATTGCTATTTTCTTTGTTAAGGTTTATTCCGACATGTTTCGCTTATAGCTTCATCAGGGTATGACATTGACACACACAACAACTTGGTTTTGTTAGGCCTAAAGTATTATGACATCATAATTTGTTGCTAGGATACCACTTTACGGTGAGTGTGAACAGTGAAACAGATATCTTTTGTGACGTTATACATGTAGTAGAGGTAGTCAAGCAAAATGTTTAGTCTAAACGAATCAACATGATATTAATTTAAATTAAAAGTTTTTTAATAGTATAAATGTTTTGTCTAATCGAATAGTAAATGATTGTCGTTTTATTGATTCCAGGTGTGCGGACGAGTATGCGGAGTTACAGCGTTGGTGCGGATGAAATACAAATATATGGACAAAAATAGTCGGGCTTCTCTATGTAGTTTTGAAGTTGGTCTATGGTGGCAATTTTTACGTTATGGGTAACTGGTGTCCGCTCCGCACGCGGCGGTGCGGCAGCGCACACCCGTAGTGGGTCCGCGTCGCCGCCCCGCCGCATGCCGACCAGGCACCACGACCACTGGCAGGGTACATCAGTTTATGTTGTTTATTCTTTGAGTTTAATAAAACATTTACATTTTATGTTCTTCATTTTTCCATTATTCCACATTCTATTTCTTTATTTTGATACAAAAAACACAGCAATAAGCGGGGTGGGGTGTCAGTGTCTGACTAGGTGACTTGCGGATTACATCATCATGTGCGGATGGCCTGCCCGCGGAGCAGAGGGGTGGGTAGGGTGTTTCATCCGCCCCCCCCCCCACTCCGCCGACAGGTCCTCCGCACACACTTGATTACGCAGAGGTCATAATGTGAGTGTGAAATGTGAAAAACAAAATAATATCATATTTAATCTAAAAACAAAAGCGAAACGCTCGATAACGAGATCACAAGAGCTTTACTTAGTGAGCGGGGGTGATCAGGCCGGGTGCGTCCGCGCGGGTTGCACCGGCGCGGAGGAGGATGAGTCCTCCGCACCAATGCAAACCAAGCCAACGCTTCCTGCCGTCATGAGTATAAGGCACAGCTTCAAGCTTTAATGTTCATCTCTTTGCCAGAGTTACAGTCTGTGCGGTATCACATGGGCCTGTGATGCGGAGTGGTCACAGGTTGATATTTTTTAAGAAATGTATCTACAGACAAGTCTGTTTGTGACGGCGGGAGTCATGTTATAAATTTTATTTACACAGTCAAAAGGGTAGGTAGGCGGGGAAAAGTTCGTTTAGAGGGTTGCGTCTTCTTCGGGTAGACTTCTTGTTAGCCCTGGCAGTTGTGATCGTACAGGATCTCTTCCTCAGGTGCTGGGTCTGCGGCAGGTGCGAGGGGTGAGACATTCATGGCTTCATCCGGGTGGACACCAAGGGTTCCGTAACCCGCACTGCTTCCAAGTCGTTGTTAGTCCGAGAAGATTGTTTGTCACTGAACCATATATGGTTGATTATTTTATCCAGTATTGTATCTACTTCCGATGTCCATTTGTGGTGGTCCCAGGCGTTCGGTGTTGGTATAAATTTGAGTCCTCTTTCCAGGAGTTTGAGCCAGGTGTCAGGTGCTTTCGAGTTCCCGATTATAAATGAGTTTTCAATCCTTCCTCCTTGACTGTCCATTTTTGTTTATATTAGTTCTCCGTTGTCTCAGGTTGTTTTTCTGGCTCGTTCTGTTTAGGTTTTTGTTTGGTTTTGTTTCTCCGCATCCGTGATTGTTCTGTGCGGTTTTCCCTTCTGTTTATTTCTGCCTTCTCAATGTTTTTCTTCCTTAAGCTCTGGGCTAATTCTTCTGTTTCTAATATGATTCTGCATTTCACGTTTATCACATATTGGGATGTGCTTTTAGACAGTACTTTTTCAAGTCCTTCTAGTTCCCCGATTGATGCTATACTGAGTTCACTATAGTGGAAAAGTAATGTTTCTAAGATTGATTTTTCTGCCTTGAATTGGATCTCTCTGATTGTGATTTCTAGTTGTGCATTGCCTCCTATCGGGTTGATTCGTCGTTGTAGTGATAGGCCCTTCGGTGTCCATTCATATGTTTTCAGTATCTCCTGTTGAACTTCCGTCAGTGTTGATCCTGTTGGAATCCATAGTGTTATTAGTCTCTATTCCTTTCAAGATTATTGGTTCATTTATACTGTCCTTTCTTGTATTTTCAATATTGTTTGGCATAGGTTTTAGTATTTTACTTGATTTCTTTCCTACGGAGCTGTGTGAGGAATTACTACTTAGCGATGCTATTGATCTCCCTCTTTTAGTGCTCAATGGGTTTGTATCATAGTTAATGTCAACTTTTTGGTTAGAACCTGTTTCACCGTTCATTGTACTCACATCATCACAGCCAGTATTCAGTGCGATCAGCTTGGTGGCCAGCTTGTAATTTTCTCATTTTCGGCCTCATTTGTGTAAGTTGTTGGAGGTGGTCTGTCTAATGTTGACGCCTTTTGTGTTTATTCATTGAAGCTTTGTGTATCTCTTCGGGTTGCCCCGGTTTATTCGGATAAATTTAGTGAGAGAAGACAACACATTGCTATTTTCTTTGTTAAGGTTTATTCCGACATGTTTCGCTTATAGCTTCATCAGGGTATGACATTGACACACACAACAACTTGGTTTTGTTAGGCCTAAAGTATTATGACATCATAATTTGTTGCTAGGATACCACTTTACGGTGAGTGTGAACAGTGAAACAGATATCTTTTGTGACGTTATACATGTAGTAGAGGTAGTCAAGCAAAATGTTTAGTCTAAACGAATCAACATGATATTAATTTAAATTAAAAGTTTTTTAATAGTATAAATGTTTTGTCTAATCGAATAGTAAATGATTGTCGTTTTATTGATTCCAGGTGTGCGGACGAGTATGCGGAGTTACAGCGTTGGTGCGGATGAAATACAAATATATGGACAAAAATAGTCGGGCTTCTCTATGTAGTTTTGAAGTTGGTCTATGGTGGCAATTTTTACGTTATGGGTAACTGGTGTCCGCTCCGCACGCGGCGGTGCGGCAGCGCACACCCGTAGTGGGTCCGCGTCGCCGCCCCGCCGCATGCCGACCAGGCACCACGACCACTGGCAGGGTACATCAGTTTATGTTGTTTATTCTTTGAGTTTAATAAAACATTTACATTTTGTGTTCTTCATTTTTCCATTATTCCACATTCTATTTCTTTATTTTGATACAAAAAACACAGCAATAAGCGGGCTGGGGTGTCAGTGTCTGACTAGGTGACTTGTGGATTACATCATCATGTGCGGATGGCCTGCCCGCGGAGCAGAGGGGTGGGTAGGGTGTTTCATCCGCCCCCCCCCCACTCCGCCGACAGGTCCTCCGCACACACTTGATTACGCAGAGGTCATAATGTGAGTGTGAAATGTGAAAAACAAAATAATATCATATTTAATCTAAAAACAAAAGCGAAACGCTCGATAACGAGATCACAAGAGCTTTACTTAGTGAGCGGGGGTGATCAGGCCGGGTGCGTCCGCGCGGGTTGCACCGGCGCGGAGGAGGATGAGTCCTCCGCACCAATGCAAACCAAGCCAACGCTTCCTGCCGTCATGAGTATAAGGCACAGCTTCAAGCTTTAATGTTCATCTCTTTGCCAGAGTTACAGTCTGTGCGGTATCACATGGGCCTGTGATGCGGAGTGGTCACAGGTTGATATTTTTTAAGAAATGTATCTACAGACAAGTCTGTTTGTGACGGCGGGAGTCATGTTATAAATTTTATTTACACAGTCAAAAGGGTAGGTAGGCGGGGAAAAGTTCGTTTAGAGGGTTGCGTCTTCTTCGGGTAGACTTCTTGTTAGCCCTGGCAGTTGTGATCGTACAGGATCTCTTCCTCAGGTGCTGGGTCTGCGGCAGGTGCGAGGGGTGAGACATTCATGGCTTCATCCGGGTGGACATCAAGGGTTCCGTAACCCGCACTGCTTCCAAGTCGTTGTTAGTCCGAGAAGATTGTTTGTCACTGAACCATATATGGTTGATTATTTTATCCAGTATTGTATCTACTTCCGATGTCCATTTGTGGTGGTCCCAGGCGTTCGGTGTTGGTATAAATTTGAGTCCTCTTTCCAGGAGTTTGAGCCAGGTGTCAGGTGCTTTCGAGTTCCCGATTATAAATGAGTTTTCAATCCTTCCTCCTTGACTGTCCATTTTTGTTTATATTAGTTCTCCGTTGTCTCAGGTTGTTTTTCTGGCTCGTTCTGTTTAGGTTTTTGTTTGGTTTTGTTTCTCCGCATCCGTGATTGTTCTGTGCGGTTTTCCCTTCTGTTTATTTCTGCCTTCTCAATGTTTTTCTTCCTTAAGCTGTGGGCTAATTCTTCTGTAAGTTATGTCAAGGTGTTCATGGAATGTCATAACTGACTAGTCACATATAGGTAAACTTTAAACATATAGGTTTAACTTTACGGCGAATCTTGACGACCTACCTACATTAATTATAAGTCAGCATTATTGGGTATTAATTATAACATATAACTTAGCACGTAAACAGTCAATAAGTGCAAGCATTGTTTTCTTCATGCAGGATATCAGATAAACAACTATTAACAAAAACAACCATAATACATATATAAATTACATTTTATTACATTATTACATGGCAATATGTATACTAATACATTATTAAAATAGTGAGCTATATAACTTTATTGCTACATTATCGTATGGCAATTCTGTGAAACGACTCTCCCGCTATATTTTATAAATTGTCACCTCATTCTAGAACTAAATTGCAATTTATGATCGGACTGTGCAAGACATCACTTTTTAGTTAGAGGGTGCTACCTGGCAGAGAAGTGGCAGATACACCCTCTAATTGCAAGGTGAAGTCAACAAAACAATGAATAGCACCTAATAAGTTGAGTATATATTATTAACAGTCACCTTGACCACTAATGCACTGACAAAGTCACATTTTACATAATATCTCTCAGCTGAATATTTTCAGGGAGTGCAGGTTTTTACAAAAAATATTTTCAATTAAATCTGGGGCTGTGTTCGGAGACGATATTTAAAGTTGAGCTATCCTGATGAGTCATTACACAAATGAACTGGCTAAAAATTAAAACCAGCCCAACCAGAGTACAACCCTGATTTTTTTTCGTAGAAACCATGGGACCAAAGGTTTTCAAAATATGAAATCATCATCAATGTCTTAAGTTAGCTCTTCCACCATCATTCAACTGCCTTTCCTTATAGGTATATGGCCATCCTAAATGTTTCACACTTTCAGGGCAGGGATCGACATATGTCGAAGGATGGTCCTGCGTTAAAAGTATTAAGTTTTTATCTCCTGAACATAGCACACTGAAACAACATTGTTTCAATGTGCTACGTTCTATGAGGAATGTGGTACTACATCGTAATATACATTTGTGTTGAGCATCTTTGTGACAGTAACATTAGCATGTCATTTAATGGAGGGGGTGTATAAATATTATGGCTATATAATGAGATATGGCAAACAAAGTACAATGATTGACTTCTCAAAAAGATGGTGGTAACATCAAAATATTCATGCTGGCTTGATATTACAAAAACTGAATAAGAAGCTGCTAAACAGCAAAAATCAGGTCGACAACAACTCAATGCATTGTGAGTATTTTTTTGTATAAGCAGAAAATTAAATGCTATTTTAAAGCAGACCGATATCAATCTGTTTTTAGATGGTCTTATATTAAGATACCTGATATTGTAACACATAGGAACAGTTAACAATCCCCCCCCCCCCCCATAAAATAGTTATTGTGGCAGTGAAGCTTGTATGTGATCGTTATCAAAGCTTAATTCTACCCATGTGATCAGATATCCAAGTTTAATTCTACCCCTGTGATCAGTTATCTAACAATCAATTACAAATTAGCTTATTCAACCCTTGTACTCCCATCTATATATAGTATTAAACTGTTTCAAGGAAGGCAGTTTCTAACCAAAAAAATGTTCCAGAAAATAACAACAGTTTTGTAAGATACTCAGCCTTTTTTTCGACATTTAAAAGTGGAAATTTGCATATTAATGGAAAAAAATTGTATCAACCGTGGAGACCAAAAGTTTTTTTTCAATTTGCAATCATCAAAAATGTCTTAGTCAGCTTTTCCGTTTAATTTGAATACATATGTTCTGGGTCTTTGGCCATTACAAATATGTTAGTTCCTACAGTGCGGTGATCAACTTTAGACGTCGAGTGCGGAGTTCAACTTTAGACGTCAGATTAAAGCCGATCCCTGCGCTGTAGGGGTTAAATGACTGGAAAATAGAAACAAACAATTCAGCAGCACCAAGCTCAGGCTTAACTGTCCTACAAATTATGGGATAATAGAAGTTCTGTCTGATATTATCACTATGTGTAAAGCAGCACTGAACAACATGTGGAGCCATGAATATAAAATGTGCATACAGTCATGAATGAATGGGTTACCTATACATCATGTATAGGTATCCCATTTATTCATGAATGTATCCACATTTTATATTCACGACCGTACAGGCTGTTCAGTTAGCTATTACATGTAGTGCAAATAATAATCATATCAGGACATATAACTCTCATCACCTTAAAGCTACAAACAGATACAAAATCACATGCTATAAAGAAATGAAGTGTAATTAAAACCCTGCGTACCGGTATGTCCTTGTGCAAAAAGTGCAATAAGCAGTTAATGTGGGTTGTTCCCAATCATATGAGTAGCACAAGTGCAATAAACACTTTTGCAGTTAACTGGCTTGATGCCAATTGTATAAACATCACAACAAATCCACTGAGCTGCTTATCGCACTCTTCATGTTAATGATATTGATACTATCAGTCCTGTTTAATCGCTCATTGCACTGTTTTGGTAATTATGAAAAAAAGGACAGCAGCAAATGATTACACTTTATCTCGTTATAGCACAAAATCATGGTTATCTGACTGAAAAATAGAATATATATTGGTTATAGATCTGATGGTGACACAAAGATATATGATGATAGCAAATTATGTAGTGTTCACACACAATGTGTGAAGGTGTTGTACCTCAAGGATTTATATGTATCTAAAGCCTTTCTTGTAAAATACGATTTTAAATAAAATTAGGAGATATAGCACAGGGGAATACACAGTAAGATATTGAACACACAATTAAAATAGCCTTACCATAAAAAAACATTGAATCAAAGTAGCAAATCATTAAATATAATGAGATAATCATCAGTCTGGGCTGTCAATAGATAATTCAGATACTCGTTACGCTCGGCTGTGAGTCAATAACGGAGATCTAGAAACTTAGATTGAAGTCTTGATTAAAAACTGAAGAAATAAAATTATCACGAAATATTAAAAATAATCTTTTTTAAAATCTAGCACTAACAACAAACTGTAATAAAAATCGATGTCATATAAAATAACCATAATCTTGATACTATTATTGTGATGCAAATGTATAGACCTATATTTAAAGGAAACTTCGCTGAATAACACATAATTTTTCACATGTAGTCTAACAGAAAAGAATGGCAATGCCAATTAAACTTATTTTTCTTCTCCCACTTCCACATACATAATTGAACACATGAAAACAGCATTATTTTTAAGTACAATAGGATCAAGTTTTTCAATCTCAGAAAGCGAGAAACAGTCTGATTCACTGATTTGACACAGCATAATTTTGATTTAATTAGAATAAAAGAGTCCAGTTAACTTAAATACATGCATGAATAAAAATGTATTAAACTATTTTAGACATATTTTCATTTTGGAAACAGTTATATAATTCTGTACATTGAAATCTTTAAACCATGGTTTAGATTGCAAAAAGTGAGCAAAAAAGAGCAAAACAGTAGATTTTAACTGCAGATCTATATAATTTGAATACCTACGTTATAGGTCTACGGCAATTGTGATTTTAAACATTTTAATCTACAGACGTCAGATCTGATGTATAAGGACGGTCCTCACGCTTAAAGAGTTAGGTGGCCCTTGATAATTACTCATATTTGCATAAAAGCAATATCAGAATAGTTTACAATTAGTGCATTTTCTAAGACACATAACTGATTAATTACAGTCAATATTTTTATGTGAGAAACTTTTAATCTGTATCAAGTCTTCCTAATAAAACAAATGAAAAGACTGAAAATCTATTAAAATGTCAAAATATGCTATGTCAAGCCAAAATCATGTAAATGCAACAAGGGTACTGGATAGGTAGATTCAATCCATGATTAGTTTAAATGTGTAATTGTATTAACACCTATCCTGCTAAGTTAATTTATTTAAATTTGCACCCACTTGAAGTTGTGTCTTGCTACCGCGGCCCACAACTTTAAGTGGCTGAAAATTATGCATATATGTTTAATTTGAGATCAAACATTTGCAAATCTTGATATTTAAACACACGATTCGTTCCCAATATCAGTGATTTGATTGACTGATAAAATAGGTTAAAAATAGAAATAGTCGTGATCAGCAGGATAAGGGTTAAAAGTTATTTAAATGTATGAATCTGCACTAATGTTGGCTTAATGTCGGGCCAGTGTCGCAGATGACAGTCCAATATTAAAACAACATTGGCTTTTGTAAAACTTTTTTCAAATGCAGAAAAGATATAGCAGACAAGATCTATATAAGTATAAAAACACTTGGATATGTACGTTAAGAGTATAAGATGTGGATATGAAGTTATGATGAGCATAAATATGCAAGTCATAAACCAGCACTACATGATAACAATCAGCATTCAACAGCAGTAACAATGTCATATTTATGTATTATGTGTAAGAGGCACCGAATAGAGTACCTTTATAACGTAGTATAGGTGCTTGATTCTGGTAAAATGCTCAAGAAAATGATAGTTTTTAAATTTTTATTGTGTGTTACATGTACCATCATATAGATGCAAGGTGATTCAGAAACTGCTCTTTATTTCAAGAATAATATCATAATCAAAAATAGAAATGGATAATAACATCTGAAGTTTTTAAACAACCCAGTATCAATTTCATCAGCTGTTTACCAGAAACAAATATTTATAAAAGTCCCAATAACATTTTAGCAGTTGTTCACAATAGTGGAGATTATAGTCGCCATTGCATTGTTCATAGTTAAAGCGGACTGTGACCACAACAATATACTATGGAACATCACCTATCACCGCTATCATAGGACGTCACCTATCACCTCTAGTTGTCCAGATGACAAAATACTAAAGTACTTCACCTATCACCGCTAATTCTCCTGATACAATCAGATTACATATATTATCCATATCTATATAAAGATATATTGTGAACATTGGAAATAACACTTCTCAGATGATCATGATCTTCTGTTCAGTTCTGCGTGCTTCTGTCCAGCATAAGCCGCAATAGAGATCACTTTCAATCAATAAATTTTAATATCTTTCCAATAAAGCCTTTTTTGACTAGATAACAACATTTTCCAATATCACCAGAATTCCATCACAATGTCGCACTTCTCTGGAAAAATAGTCACCACCAGACAGTGCACAAGTTTGAGGTGAGTCCACGATCATGTGGCCTTCCGAGATTCGAACACGCAGGACATGCTGATTAATTACCCTTGTCTGATTAAAAAAAGAAAAATTACAGAATATCGAAATTAACTTAAAAAATTAAAGAGTCCAAACTAAGTGTAACTAGTCCTAATACTGAACAACCATTAATTTTTCCTGATCTTAAGGTCGACAAAAATTAATGGTTTTTCAGTAATAGGCTCTTTAACTCTCACAACGCTGAATTATTTTTGTATAACCATGCATACTAAAGGGTTTTTTCAATTTGAAATCCTTATAAATGTCTCAGTTAGCTCTTTCCGGTTCATTTGAATACCTATGTTGTGGGCCTATAGCCATTATAAATATTTTAAAACTCTCTCAGTGCGGATATGAAATTCAACAGACGAAAGATGGTCCCCGCATTGAAAGGGCTAAAGCTAGGTAGATCTCCCTCATTGTCAGAAGATGAAAGGGTACTGTCGTCTCGGAATTTGGTCCAAACTTGTGCACTGTTCATCACCATGTGATTATGTCACTGGGCACGTGAGAACATGAGATTATGTCACGGGGGACGTGAGAATACTAGGTAGGAAGAGCTTCTCACAGGAGCTGATTTCAGTTCGGCAAATGGGACAGTTGTTTAACTGATTTGAACACGCTGAGCAGCAGACAACGTGACGGCACGGGAAGAAAGCGCAGCTGATGGGGCCGTCCTTACAGACACAGCACAGGTAAGCGTCCTCCATCTTCACCAACCGCTCCTTGTCCCCCTGAAACATATTGCAGGCTTAGCACATCTTACAAAGGACATTTGAAGGACCAAAAGAGCGTTTTCAAAGAACCAATTCAAACAGTAAAAGCAACATTAACCAGGGTTTATACTCCCCATGATATTTCAACTTGTTTTAAAAAGGGTAACTTAATTATTAGACTCTAGCAGATACTATTTTTGCAATCTCTTTTCTCACTATTTAAAATTTCAGGACTTTCAAGGACTTTTAAGAAAATTCCAGGACTTTCAAGAGCTGGATTTTTTTTTCAAATTCAAGGACTTTCCAGGATTTCCAGGACAAGTGCGAACCCTGATTAACCCTTTAGCCGCCGGTGCCGATTATATTCGATTCTTCCATTTTTTATTAGCCCATTAAATACCAGCTTTAGAAAATATTAAAGATAAAACGTGACATCAAGCAGCAAGATTTCAAAATTGTTGATCCCTATTTTATTAAGTCGAATTTGAATGAAATAATTTAGCGGTTAAAGGGTTACTATAAGTTCACAGTGAATTTACAGAAATTATAAAATCATACATAGATAATAATACATATCAATGTGGTTTCTATTTCAAACTTCAAGGACATTCAAGTACCATTTTCTAAATATCCAATTTTTGGTAGAATTTAGGCACTTTCAAGGTTTTAAAGCACCTGTACGAGCCCTGATGCTGCAAAACTTCAATTGCAATAGCCCACCTTTCTTCAAAAAAATTAAAAGGTGGGCTGGAAGTTGTAATTTTTGTTTAATTTAAAAACTAAACCAAGACTTACCAGGCATCTCTGTGAGTTACATTGTTTGTCTTCAGACATTTCACAGTTTTCAGACTGTACATCATCATCATTATCATCAGGGATGTCTTCTTCTCTTCTCGTCTCCATTTCATACAGTTGCCTCCTCACGCTGTCACAAGCTTCATGTAGTGTACGCTCAATGTCAAAAACATACTTCTTCCCTAAAATGAAATTAATTGCATTATTCACTTCTGCTTGTATGACTTCAACCATTAACTCTTTATATTTCCTTAACTTGAGAGTAAATATTTGCAAATATTGATGTTTAAACACTTATTTCTTTCCCCAAAACAGCAATTTGATCAGCTAATAAAACGGGATAAAAACAACTATATTTGTCCTTAGCAGCGAAAGGGTTCAAAGGGCATTAGAGAATAAGAGGTAGTGATGGCAGTGATGATGGCAGGGTTCAATTTGTCTTGATAATTTTGTGTAGCAATTTCCAAATACATTCCAGATTCCACGGTTTTTCCTATCATTAATTAGGAAATATTTTGGTAAAGACCAACTGTACTTTAGTACATGGTCCTTCATTTCTCAGTATTAAAATCATACAAAGAATTATTATTTATTTAGTAACCCACTGTTCTGAAAACCACTCTCAAGAAGTATGATAATAAACAGTCACATAAAAAACTTTTGACTTAATTCACTGAGAAAATTCACTCACCCACCAATTTAACCCCTTGGGTAATTTATGCACATGTTGATATAAACTTTTGGTTAAATTCTCTAAACTTATTCACCGGTTGCTGTACATTTTTTAGTTAATTCACTGAATTTACTCACCTGTTGATGTATTTTCATCAAAAAGTGAAGCAAATGTTCCTTTCAGGTCTCGAACAAATTGTGCAGAGACAGCATTGCGTACATTATCACAGTGATAGAATGAGTACATCTCCGTGATACATCTGTACAGAGCCTGAGCGTGTCTCTCACTCCCCAGCTTATAGCTCTGCTGGTGTACACTACCGTTATCCTGCACAAGCTGTAAATTCAACATCTTCCCAGAGTTGACCGCTTTTTGTATTGACGGGTATTCAATCCTGTCAAATAAGATAATGAAAAATAAGATAATCAAAAATAATAATCTTTACAAACAACATTTCAAATACTAAAATTCTCAACATGAAATCATTGCTCACAGTGAAAAAAGTGCATGGCGAACTACACAGTGGAAATTGTAATACAGTATGGAGGTACATTAAAATTGTTATTTTATTTAATCATTTCAAAACTAATATGCAAAGGTAATAAGTTTTAGTTAAAGAGCGAGAATTCCCACAAATAATTACTGCTATAAATTTCCTCAACTTTTCTCAACGAAATTCCCAGATCAGCAAACTGTTTGCTGTTTATTATGATTTTACCTGTGAGAAAGTATCCAGTTCTTGTCATAGACTGCAATCCCGTCTGGACCTACACCTAAATGTGTGCCCGTTTGTGCACCGTCATTCCGAACCTCATAAAACTCCTGTCCATAACAACCTGTTTGGGATATCTCTTTTAAAAATTGATTTTGGGCATTTGTGGGAGAGCTGCCTTTCAGGTCTACATGTAGTCTTCTCACATCTTCTAAGTCTTCCATTGAGGCTTCCTCTTGAAGATATTCTTGGTATTTGTTGAGAAGTGGATAGTTGTTACGTACGTCTCCATGTTGTACTTGTGATACTAACGCCGCCAGTTGGTGGTGTTCTTCCTTTGTCACCAAGTGGAGACGACCGTGTGTCAAATCATTCTTCAAACCATCATAGAAAAGTGACCTACAACACATTGAAATCACATTGATCCATTTCCTTCATACAATTTGATTTAGGTACATAACTTAAGACCTTAAAATTATACTACCAATATCAGGCCCTATGCAGGGCCCAAAATTAACGCCGGCCCACTGGAATTTGCTGATATTTTCACGAGAGGTCCAGTAAATCCGACCTAAATGCAGATCCCAGTGTCTAAAAAAAATGGGAGCCTATTCCCAATGTCGTATTGCGTCTCATTTTTGGACACCCTTTTTTTTTTTCCTGGCTAAGTTCCTGACATTGGCATAGAAAACACCTTTCTCAGGACTCACAGGCAAGTCCTCGTTTAAAAGGAGCGACATTGTGGCGGCGCTCCTTAACCAGGTGCAAGGAGAGCAATTGACGGCGTTCCTTGCAATCACCAGAAATTAAATAAATTAAGCCCAGAAAATTGCGCACGCCTTGAGTAGAGTTCAATGATCTTTAATGATCTACAAATTTTCAGGTGAATATGTTCTAGCTCTCCTTCTATTTCCTTATGTGGAGGAATGACAAACAGTGAAATAAATGTATTAATATTGAACTCACTTCAGTTTGGGGGTAGGTTGAGAGCAAAATTACCTCCTACTTGTTTCTAGATAAGTTGATCCACACCAGTGCACTCAATTTTATATAATGTCTATCAAATTTATATTTTTATGTGTGGCTCAGATTCTCATGTGGCTATTTAATAAATGAGTTCCTTTAGACACAACTGGGATGTACATGATGTAGGTGATCCACGTCTTATCCTAGTATTTTTAAGAATTGAATCTTACAATAACAACTAACACTGGTAACTAACCTTGTAGCAGCTTGAAGAATATAATGTGGTTGAACATAGAACTTGACACAAAGTTGTAACCGATATGGTGGACAGCCTCCGGTACGTAGCTGTCGACCAATAGGATTGCGTAGATTAAGCCACAAGCCTTCATTCTTGGATCCAGCCAAAACCAGTCCGAAGTAATCTTTCTCTATTACACCAAGATGTTCACAAACCTGAAAAAAGCACAAAACAATCAGAAACAGTCTCAGGGGGTGCAAATTCAACTATAAGTTTCACTAGCCCAGAGCGAAATTCAACTAGCCACGGGATTGGTTTGCTGACGAGTTGCATTATCCCGTCGGACCTCACCCGCGCTATCTTTGCCGTACATTTCGACCGCTCCACCACTCTCACTGCAGACCACGCAGCAGGCGGACATGTTGCTTTGCACGGGTAGAACAAGCAATGCGTCTTGGACCACCTCGTCCTGTCCAAGAACATGTGCATAGCGACTTATATGTTTGATTTATATAATAAACAAAAGAAGGAGAATTATGAATTCACTGATATTTTATTAATACCCGTCGCTCAGACGGGGATCTAGAATTAGACTTGAGGATCGAAAGTAGGAGTGGACAGTCAGCCAACACTGCGGCTGGACAATCGTACCACACCTCCCGACACCATCTCCATCACGTACAATACATTTCTGAGGAAAATCCACTAGCCCTTACACTATCCACTAGCATCAGGCTACAGGGCTAGTGCGTATTTGCATCCCTGGTCTTAGTGATCCTTGTGATGCAACAAGCTGTGATTATAAAGCTAAATCAATTTTGCGGGAAAAAACTCTCTCTCGCATCTGGTGAAAAAATAATGGGAGGATTTTAGTGGTTGTCTTAGACTTAGATTTAGTCTGCTTTGCAAAAAAGTATAATAATAATATTAAGGATATCAAGGAAATAGTGCTTGTAAAATTTATTGCAAATTTGTTACAAGAATTGACAGAGAAAGCGACAAAAATCATCACATATATGATGTAGTCTAAATTCCATAATGAAAATTAAATGTTGCAATGTGAATTCAGGATTCCAGCTGTAATATATGTAATATAAATATTTCAAACTAGTTTTAAATTTAAATTGAAAATGTTCAACACGACAACACATGTAAAATTAAATTTATTATCACAATATCAATGTCATTGTCAATCATGTTGTGAGCGACGTCGTGACTGTGTCTGTGCTGGACCTGTCAGTGTCACTGACAGTGACAGTGTCATTGAGTGAGTCATACAGACAGTTGAGACTTGAGTACTTATGACCCAAAAATGACCCAAACCGGCCCACCGTCTACGACGATGTTGCTGGAGAGATGTTGGGGCAGCGTCGACGACGGTGGACCAGCATAAACAACAATAAATCGACTTGTGAACCACAACTTGTCACGCGGCGTCTGTTGAGTGTTGTCCTGTTGACTGTTGTTGGCTGGTGTCACTGTCAGTCACTGTCTGTCAGTGTCAGTGATGAGAACAGAATTCAGCAACTGAGAGTAGTCTAGGAATCTACTGAGTAAAAAGGGTAGGCCCTATATGGTATACCATGATTACATGGAGCAGCTGTGGAGTAACATGCAGTAAGTTGAGTAACTGAGTAAGCTGGTAAGCAGCCATGCGGCGGCATGCCATTTATTTTACCTGGTCCAAGACTTGGCGCGCAATACAATGCTGATCAACTTCTTTTTCCAAAACCACAGAATTCGGCAATGTTATAATACACCACATTTTTGATGTATTTTATCTTTGCATCTTCACCATATATGCAGCCCGTAGAAGGCAAGTATTCGTGTAATTTGTGACAGTATTGTTGGTGTTTTGCCCAGCACGTCACAGCTGATTGTCGTGTTGTTCACTAATTCTGTTGTTCTTCTCAAGTCACGTTGCGTTCTCGCGAAAACCGGAAATAGGTCAGCTGTCAATTACAGAGATCTGACCAATCAGAGCAGAGTCGGTCTAAATCCAGCCAATCAGAGTGATGATAAGTGTAATGTCTATTTATAGCTCACACAGTCTACCTGTGTTTACATCAGCATTAGAAAGGTCACAATGTACTGATACATAATGTACCAGGGCTGAATAATTACTACAGTATAGGGGGGGGGGGGGGGGGGGGGAGGGGGGGAATGGGGGTTGCACCTACTGAGACCACACCAAGCTACTGCAGTAGGCCGCCCTCCCCAGTACTTTAGCCATTATCTGATTGTACTTCTGTATGATATCACATATATAATCAATGTGGTTATAAGAAAGTGTGTCATATAATTTATATCCCAGTAAGCACAAAACATTTGTATAACATTTATACAAGGCGCTGTATAAGTGTTGTACAAATGTTTTCAATTTAAAATGCTTAGACCCTCGGATATCATGGACCTATATTTTCGTACATTGAGTGATTAACACATTTTAATAGGTCTGTTAAAGACATCATTGTGCCAATGTTAGTCCCATAGAGTTAGTAGGAACACACTCTATGGTTAGTCCTATTATCTGATTATCTTCCGTAGGGGAATGACGGTAGAGGCCTAGATCTACTGTGTTGTTGGTGTTCTAGATCATGATTAACCCGCATCAATCTGTCATTGGCCAATTAATCAATGTTAATGACCTAGCCGATTAGATCATGGATTACATCAACCCAGAGGGTGAGGTAAGGATCTAAAAATAAAACTATTGCGAAATAACTTTCTGTTATAAATGAGTGCAATCATCCACTTGTTTGAACTTTTATCCTGCCCTGGACAAGTGCATGCGTCCTATTGACAGAAGTGCAATGTAGGTACACGTGCACCGTCCATTTTGGCATTTAGCCAAAAACGTCAACAATAACAAGAATGGTTCTCAGAAAGCTGTTCCTGGATTACAGTCGACTACCTCGATATAGCTAGATATCATACGCAATATTAGCCACAAAATAACACAATATCGGGGTAGATCTATAGGCCTATAACAATAATACAGCGACAACAAATTAGCTTATTATTTGAGCATGTTCGGCTGAGTTATATTACAATTATTCTCTGAGTAGGGCCTAACCATGCAGTTAGTAAAGAAAGACTATGGGCCTAACGAGTAACGTTATATTTGTTCACAGCCACATTTAGGATTATATATTATTATACCAAGGAAATTATATTGAATTTCCTTGATTATGCCATGTAGGCATACATCATGTAGGCCTACCAGGTATTAGGTCCATATACATATATATATAGGGCCTAATATATATTTTATACTGATGCACAACTATCTATTCGTCGATCTGCATGTCATGATGTTGTTCCTATAGGCCATAAGATTAAGATGGTGTTGTGGGAGGTAATGGTTTTTATATTATTACGTGATTACTTTCTGTGTATAATAAATGGCACACAGCAGTGTTGTGCTCTTATTTGAAGATACGGACATCCCACCAAACAGCCAACGTTGAACCAATGTTGTTTTAATGTTGGGCCAGCGTCGCAGACGATTGACCAACGTTAAACCACGATTGGTTCAAAGTGTGTGTTGTGTTTTCTGCTGTGCAGAAGTGACTCATATTCAAACGGTCCACTGCGTAACTATAACAGCATAACCCATATGATGCTCTGGTGTGACGATTAAAAATTGGGTCAGATTTTTCATGTTAGGCTATGTGTTTTGATGATAGATTTGTCAGATCTCTAATATAAATATATTGATAATATGAATATAATATAAATATAAAAACTGATAGGCTAAATAACCGTTTATTAATGATAACAGTACACTTAATCACGATGCACACATTACATGCACCCCCTGACTTGTAGGGGAGGACGGGGCATGTTCGAACACCGGGGCACATTCGCACCCTGCTGGTAACTCAGAATCGTGTGCCACCTGGTGAATTAAAAATATAATCCATGATGTACCTCTCCCCCAAGGCACTGTTTCTCCCAAAATTCATGAGCTACAGTTTTTTTGTTTTGTTCTCGATTTAAATACGTGATTTTCGTCTCATTTTATGTTATTTAGGTAATTTTTTCTAAATACTGTGTGAACTACAGTTTTAGTAGTTAAGTAACCATTTGTTGTTCTATAAATAGAACACAGAGGTATACAACATACTGGAAAATTATTTTTGAACCATCACAAGGGGTACGGGCAATAATTGCAAGGGGTTGAAGCTGAAATGGCATTACGGGGCACGTTCAAACGTGTTCGGATATGCCCCGGAAAGGGTGTGAACATGCCCCAAACTAGCCTCACAACCAATGGTCAAAATTGCAACATAGTTTATTTTATTCACACATGTCGACACTCACCCATACATGCTGGCACTCACTCAGCCACACATTATCACACTTTTTCATACAACACATGCTGTTTTGTCTGGTTCCCCGGCAGTTGGTGGATAACCGTGATAAATGCAGCAGTGGTGCGCCGGTGGCCTGATGGACAAACTGCCATTGCCCACTGCTGGCAACGTTATGGGAGACTGACAATGTGCTGCTACCTTGTGAAGGGCAACATCACACTGTTGCTATTTATGCAAAATGAATTAATAAAATACAAAGGATTGCCAATTATTGTCATTGTTGTATTGCACTTTCATAACCGGGGCATGTTCGAACGGTACTGGTCAGACATGCCCCAGAGGCGGGGCATGTCCGACCAGTCTGGTTGTAATCACATTTTGCGCTATATTGTTTAAAATATACAAGACAATTAATTATAAATTTCAGTGGGGCATCATACATTTGGACTATATGTATACAATAATGAGTGATTTAGGTAAATAGCTACAGGTATGCTTTATGTCTTAAGGGTTCGAACATGCCCCGTCCTCCCCTATAGGCCTACATACCTGACTATTATGTATATATACGCTACGCAAAATAAAAAAAAAACTATTAAAAAGTCATTGTAATGGACGAAAAACGTTTAAAATATTATGTAGGCCTATTGCTAACAACTTCAAATACTCCAGCCAAATTTGTTAAGCATGTCATTTTCCTTGTTCGCTGGCTGTACGGCGTGCATTATATCTGGATGTCAAACATAGTATGGGTGCTGCATGGTCACCTGTATTTGGCATCCTAATATACACATTTTTACTTACAATATTACTGTACGATATATATTTGTGTATATAAAGCCTGATAATTAAATACAACTAACCCATAGGGGTGGGCTAATTATATTAAATTAACGCATCCAGGCAAGTAGGCTATAGCTATAGGCTGTTTGTTTATTTGCATGCGAAAGAATACAGTTAGGCTACAATTATATTTACAATAAAATACACATATATAGTCATATAATATAAATATAGGCTATATACAATTTTTATGAAAAGCCATTAAGAATAGGATTTATAAATGTATGCTTACACACATAGGCCTACACACGCACTGCCCTATATTATATTATATGCCACCAAATCATGCAACCAGCTATAAAATAGGTCGAATCAGTTGCAAATCACACACCACCCGAATTACTATGACACTTTGCTCTATTGACCAAAATGACTTCCTGACAGTTAATTAACCAGGATACCATACTTCACATCCGTGACATCTGACAGTAGGCCTATAATGCTGGATGGCGTAGGCCTATCAGGGCCTGCGACAATAATAGGGCGGCTCAACGTCTCTTTAACGCACAACCACAAGGCGTTGACCCGATGTTGTTTTGATGGTGGGCCCGACGTCGTAGTCCGTGGGCCAACATTAATTCAACATTGGGCCAATGACTCGTGATCCTTATTGCAACAAAAAGGAGTCGTTTGAAGGCAGATGCTGGTTTGATGTTGGGCCAGCGTTGCAGACGTTAAAGTAACAGCTGGTCAATACACGTGTCGTTTTTTGTCGGATGTTCTTTTATATTCCGTATAGAGTTAGAAATTATCTCGTCAATCACTTCCCGGTATATAATTACCAACTGGCTTGCCCGGGAGGCTTACGCATGCATTAACCCTTTAAGCCCTCACGATGCATTAAAGCATCATTTTACAACCCTGAAAACAATCTTAATTTCCCACAACCAGGGGTTTTAGAATGCAAATTTCCATGAAACTAATTTACCAATACATGGCAATTTTCTTTACTTTTTCGCCAACATCAAATCATCTTCATCCACTACAAGTCGAGAATTGCGACAGCAATTCGCGGCTTGTAGTGGATGAAGATGACAATGGTAAATTCAGGCTTGAAAGGGTTAAACCTGTCACTGCTAATCACGACTATATTCGTTTTTTATCCGTTTAATTAGCCCATCAAATCACTGTCATTGTGACCGAAATGTGTCTTTAAAAATCAAGATTTGCAAATGTGTGGTCGACCATTAAATACATATGAGTAGGCCTATCCCTCCCTCTCCGCTTCAAGGTAATTTGGGTAGCGCTTGGGAAACAACTTCACGTGGATGAAAATGTGAATAAAATAACTTAGCGTGTAAAGGGTTAACCCTTTCTATCCTAAATTTATCCTTGTCACCTTCATCCACTACAAGCCGCGAATTGCTGTTGCAATTCTCGACTTGTATTGGATGAAGATGACTTAAAGTGTGTTGCAAATTAAAAAAGATATCGTTATTATTAATAATAATAATAATAATAATGGTGAGTTCTTATATAGCGCACATACAATGCTCTGTGCGCTTCACACATATTATCCCTGGTCACTGGACCTGTTCATTCATGTACCATTTCAACTCTCTTTTTGAAGCATACAGCACTTGCAGCCATTTCGGCGCTAGGAACTAGTCGCACACATTGCCATCTCTGTCCTACCAGGTACTCATTTACACCTGAGTCAAGTGAAGCATGTGAGGGTAAAGTGTCTTGCCAAAGGACGCAACATCGAAATAATGTCCCAATATTGAGAGGGGAGAAACATGATATTTCTCTGAAAATCCTGCACCAAGCGGGATTCGAAACCGCACGGCAGGCAGTGACATTGGCAAAGCTCCGCGCTCTAGCCATTGCGCCACGTCCCTCTAGAACAGTTCTATGTAAATTCTCATTCTAAAACCCTTAGTTGTACGAAAATAAGATATTTTTCAGAGATGCGAAAAGATGCTTTAATGCATCGTGAAGCCTTCGTGTTCCTTTCGTTCATTTTAATGACGCACACGTTTGTATGCCTACATAATTATATTCTTCCTGTTGTCAATAATTGTAATTTCCGTCTCAAAAAACCCTGGCATGACACCAAACGTAAGATAGCTACAATAAATCATCTAAAAAACCATTGCTTGATTCAAAAGCATGCAGTACGGGCGGATCCAGACTACAAAATAGTTTTTCGCAGAATTGGTTTAATGTATTGTGTTTGTTGAGGGTGTGAATTTTTCCTATACTAATGTTGGCACACCGTCTACGACGTTTTCCCAACATCAGCCCAACATTGGGTCAATGTTTCACACTTGCTAGGATCCTGCATAACCCTACATTCACAACTCGGTGCTTCTCTAGTATCAACTTGGCAACGGCCCAATTGGTCGTGTAATTTTGGATCTTAGATTACAGGATCGATTGTGTCACCAAGTAATCCCATATGGTTTCTGTCTGAACTGAGCGATTCTCATTTGGTGCGTTCAAAACATTTTGGTTTTTTTAAATTGACAAAAATGATATTTCTCTATACATAGATCTACATGAGAATATTTGCATACTTTATAATTCTAAACAATGTACATGTGAATGAGGGTATGGAAGAACATTTAAAGGGACCCCTTGGGATGAGACATTTTCAATGTTGTCAATTTTGAAAATTTAATTTATATGAGGCTATATAGCCTACTGATCTTAACTGGAAATACGATAAAGTCAAGAAACAATTTTAAAGCACTGAAAAAGAGTGAAATAGTTGTATTTCTAGGTCGTATATTGCCATGTAAACAAAACAAGTCAGCAATATTCAGCACTTTAGATCACATATTCCCACACATCAGACGGTAAGATCAAACCAGTCCCCGCTAATTGGTGTCTCATAGTCAGGACACGGGAGGACACACCTGCAGCACTGATTGTCTACCCAACGCTGGGCCGATGCCATCAGCATGTGGCCCAATGCTGTGAAAACATTCAATCGTCCTTCAGGTATACAAATAGTTTGTTTGGGTTTCTTCTGGTTTCATAGAAATGTTGATTAAAAATATTTGTAAAAATATAAAAATTCTGAAAAAAATAAAAACATGATCCGTGGGATACACTACTTCAGTACGGAACTAAAAACGAAAATTGATGTCATCCCAGGGGGCTGCTTTATATCTGAAAATGATTAACTTGAATAATATTTATGTTGAATTTTACTTTTTTCGAATGCATTTCAAATCATGGGCCCACCCAGAACAAATGTTTATTAATGGACACTAAATATTTTTTCTAAATAATTGGTGGACAAAACTAGAGGAATACCGGTAACTAATTTTATATAGGAAACATACATTAGGAGCTACATTATAATAATCGGAACAATATATTTTTAAATATATTGAGCAATAGGGGTCGAAACATTGCATGTCCTTTTGACTATACCAGGCCTACTAAATCATGACATAAATTTCAACACCATGCCATAATCGCCCAAAAAGTGAGCCGAGGAGCTAATGAATATGATGTAAATAAAGAAGTAATACTTTTTGAAAACCAAGTACAGCGACGAAATCACAACTTTCCCCCAACACACAATATTCGTATGTTCTCAAAACATTGTGAGACAAGAAAGTGACTGTTTCATGGGACACCATGTGGTCGTAACACTGAAAATCAATGATAGAAAGCAAGGACACGAAAATATTTCTGTGTCCACATGGTCGTAACATTTGTTCGTAGCTTATGAGACACATGTGGTCGCACACAAGACACACAAGAAAATAATTCACAACGGTCCCACATATTTCATACGGAGCTTTTGAATAGATATCTGAAGAATAAAAATATTTCGTGTCTGTGGCCACAAATCTGTGGAACAGCTTGCAATCTGTGACCACAGATACAATTAAGCTCTTGCCACAGATTCAAATCTGTTCCCACATATTCGAATATGTGGCCACAGATTCGAATCTGTGGCCAAAGTTTTAAATCTCTGGGAACAGATTGCAATCTGTGGCCGGAGAGTCAATTATTCTGTGGCCACAAATTCAAATCTGTTCCCACAGATTCGAGTTTGTGGCCAAATATTCGAATCTGTGGGAGAGATTCGAATCTGTGGGAACGGATGGAAATCTGTGGCCACAGTTTCAAATATGTGGGAACAGATTGCAATTTCTCCTCCCTCCTCCTCCTCCTCCTCCTCCTCCTAAAATCGCTAAATCAACTGTCTAAAAAGATAAGTAACGATACGTAACATTTGCAAAACGAAGAAAAGGTTGAACAATTCGCTTTTCGCTAGCTAGTAATAGTCAATTTCTAAAAATTGAACAGGAGTTGTATTCGGGACTTTTCAGAAATGTTAGTTTGGATGTATATCTACCATAGTAAGTCATAAAACCTTTGTTAGCAATTTTTTCAGATTACTCTGCCAGAATGACTACACTTCATGTAAAACAACGGCATTAATGAGCTTCACAAAACTGCTTGAAAAGAAATACTGTCAGTGTTCTTGTGCAAAATTTTAGGAGGTAGTCATTATGAATTTTAAGCTCGATCTGCTGGAGTCAGCCCGCCCTTCTATATAGGATGCAAGAGCTATTTGTTCTAATGCTTATTGATTAATTTTATTAAGGGCATTGCAAAAACGTTCTGCTCTTAATGGTCGCCATAATTCGATCTGACCCAACCCGAGATCATCAAATATTTAGATTAATTGCCGTGCGTTATGGTGAATGTAAACGATATAAAACAATTTATTGTTGCTATTTCCATAGTGTGACATTTCCATAAAGATTGCACTGATTCACACCCTTCAACATGAATAAAATTAAATTGATTACTATGAATAATAATTGTGTTTAAATTAAGGTGATAGAGGGTATTGTGGATCTGGTGTTTGTTAAAATAGGTTCTTGAGGGTCAACTATTTTTCAAAATTGTCTGAGAGCTGTCTAAGTGCAATAAATGGCAACCAAACTAGTTGAAATGTTGTATTACAAAATAAAATTGAGCCAAAACTGTCCAGTTTACACTATTTCCTAAACGGCGGTCATCTTGAACGCCACCTTGAATAACTGAAAACACAAATTAATTGAACAATAAGCGTGTTATTACCATTGTATTACAGGTATTGTATGGGTACCAATTCATCACCATTATTATTTTTTGCAACGTCAAGTCAAAAATGCACACTTGACATACTTGGCAACTGGACTACATATAAAAATAACCAAGACACGTTTTTTAAAAATGATACAAAACAATGTTCATTAAGAAATCACATTGCTCTAGCTCGGATTATCTATACATGCTATAATCATATGTATTGTGTAAGCCTGCATGTTATGTAATTCGGGTACAATTATGATATATAATCTTATGGTCGAAGTAGCCTATACTGAAGCTTCTTCGTGACTTTTGAGTATTAAATGTGACTTCTCTATGTATAAAGATTGTGAGCTTGGGCGGCTGCCGAGAATTCGCATTATAGCGAACTTGGGCAGAAAAGTGCTAAAGCGCTTTAATAGTTATAGTTCTTGGTAATATAATTTAAATTTTCACCCATTTGAAGTTGTGTCTCGCTACCGCGACCCACTTTAAGTGGATGAAAATTACTCATATTTTTTCATTTTGCGACCAAACATTTGCAAATCTTGATGTTTAAACACTCATTTCATTCACAGTAACTGATCTTATTAGATAATAAAACAAATTAAAAACGCGGTTGGAGGTTTAATGTTACATTCAAACCAGAACGTGACGTTGACACTGTGTTTACTTCATTTTACACAAAAAACCACTTAGACAAAAAACATAGGTAGGCCACCCTCGCTCACCAGGCCATGTACGACAATGTAAGTTATGTGCCATCTGAAACAGAGCGAAGACACTGTACAGCTACAGTATGAGGAGGGTCTACAGCGTGTCTGCAAACTGAGGAGTTGCGAGCCTTGTGTTGCAGGGAAGATGTTATTAAGCCACGTTACTGACCTACATAATTACAGACCCCTTATTGGACGGAATTCCTTGCTCGACCAATCCGGGCGTCAGGATTCGTAACTACTTGAACACTGGTTCAATGATTTGAGGATAGTGACGCTTCACCCCCATGATGTGACTTGCATGAACATAATACCCACAATGTGTGCCTATAGACACGAGATCAGGCATGTCGCGTGAGATTATGGGGTAAAGGGGAGCCCCTCGTGCCCAGAGTACCTGTAAGTGACCGTCGGAGCCTCTAGTGTGGGGTCACAATGGCCGACGAGGGAATCTGCCCGATCTCACCATTTAAACTCAAACTTCCTTCTCCTCCGTCGAGTCGACGGCTCCAAACAAATCATAAAACTCTTTCTCCACTTGTCATGTTTATTCGTTCAACATTTGGCAACAGCAAAGCACAACCTCCGCGCACGGCACGTCCTATCTGACTTAGCGAGAGCGAACTACGGCACGTCTGTAGTCGCCGAGTGTAACGCCTGAAGTGCGGGAAAAATACCAAAGCCGCACACTTTGCAATTGTGTGCACCCGTCACCAAGGTACGGAAACGAGGCGGTCGTCCACAACCTCTCGCGTCCGAGAAGCCAGGGATAACCGGCACATTAACTGAACGACGTCAGGATCCTACATTACCCCCGGGTGAGTGATAACGTAGGACCCAACTGACGTGTAGGAGACTGCTTCGTGCAAGTAGCAGGGTTGTAAAAATATGTAACCTCTTATAACTAAGCATAGTTTAAAAAATATAGCGAGTGTGGTTACAGCGTGGTTGGTTGAAATCGCAGCATGATACATGAATTGTCCCATCCTCTTAACACCAACTGTCCTTTATATATGTATTCATTTGCTGCAAGCTGCGATCAACCCATTCATTTAATTAACATAAATTTCTATTCGTAATTTAGCAATGAACTTGCTAAAAAAATGTCTTCACATTTATATATCTGTACACAATGCTGCCAGGCCTGGCATATTCATTTACAATTTAAAAACATTGTTAATACGATGTATGCGGTTGGGCCCGCCATAGATGTCGTGAGGCGCAACTATGGCGTGAACCATCTGCACGAATCGGGCAGGAGTCTGGATTATTCGTCCGACTCTAGTTTTTCCCACTGTTTGGTCGGTCGAAATTTTTTCGCGATTAGCGATATTCGCATGTTTGCTTTTGGTCGAGTCGATTACGGCGTCAGCAGCACTCGGGGTTTTACCCCGTAGATGTAAAGGTATGCGGGAATACGTTCGTAAACCAACCCCGTTCTTGTTAGCGCGGGACACGGCGGGGGCTCGCGAATGCGGCGCTACATAAGTTTTGTCTCTGTTAGACAAGTTGACTTTAACATCTATTTGCTTTGGGACTGTGGCCGATTTTTTACTGCTTCTGACTGCCGTCGACTTTTTCGTTTTAACGCTAGTCCCGTTAGACGTCGGAGTGTCCGCACTACCAGTTCTAGGTGGACCCTGTGGATTCCTACTAGATGTCCTGGTAGCCGTCGATCTCCTTGGTTTGCTTGGCGTTTTACGCTGTATTGTCGTACCTGTCGTAGGCTCGCACTCAAGATGTGCGGGTTTAACGCGATCTAAAGAGACCGTCTCAACCTTGCCTTTAACTAGGATTTTCATTACTCTGCCACTCCTCGCGAAGCCGCACACTTTGCAATTGTGTGCACCCGTCACCAAGGTACGGTAAAAAAGGCGGTCGTCCACAACCTCTCGCGTCCGAGAAGCCGGGGATAACCGCCACATTAACTGAACGACGTCAGGATCCTACAAGATAACTTGTCAGACCAATGAATGAGCGATTCAGTTGTTATTTAAATTAGGGGCCATAATACCATACATGGGCCGTTGCATCACATGCACACACACCATGCGCACACTTCCATGATTTATAAGATTTCACCCAGTAAATAACTATGAAGCGTACTAACGTGTTACTACTACTACTACTACTACTACTACTACTACTACTACTACTACTACTACTACTACTACTATAGGAGAGAGAGCCGTGTATATTGGACCACTTAACCCTTTAACAGCCGGTGCCGCATATATTCGTTTTTTTCATTTTTTTTTAGCACATTAAGTACCACCTTCTGAACATGTTAAAGATAAAATGTGACATCAATCAGCAATATTTGAAAACAGTTGACTTCTATTTTGTCAAATCAGAATAATTTTCACTCACTTGAAGTTGTGGATCGCGTCAGCGAGACACAATTTCAAGTGGGTGAAAATTCAAATTGAATAATTTGGCGGTTAAAGGGTTAAGTAACATCTTGTCCTTGTGAGTGAGTGATGTATCAGATAATTATATTGACCACATTGTTTCTACATCAACAGCATCATAACTGATAGATACATATATGAAGTAGTTTCCTTATTGTGTGAACACTGCAATTTTTTTTAAATATATTTTAATTTGAGGGGTAAAGAGGTTCAGTATGTAATACACAACTAATGTGTAAATTGCACCACGAAGATGTGTAAATTGGACCAGCTGATCTGTATATTACTTGGAACAGTTTTTGGGTGATAACAGATCAATTGATTCTTATTTTTAATGATGTCATGCAGTAACCAACCAGTACTAACAGACTGTTTATAAAAATGCTTCTATATTTGTATATGAACTTTGTTAACCATATTTCTTCATGTTTGATTTTTAAAAATCCTCACATTACCAAAAAAATACGTGTTTTTTTCATCGCCCCATTAAGTTTTTCAAAAAATAAATACAATATGTTTTTTTTCGTCGCTCTATAATTGACTTTTCCAGAAATGAGTCATAAGTTTTTTTTTATCGCCCTCGTTAACTTTTCCAGAAATAGGTCAAAAAAAAATTAATATAAAAATGATTTTTCTCCTCCCTCCCTCCTTATATTTTTTCTCATCTAAAACTGAGAACAAAATATAGTAGCCTAATTAATGTAGGCTACCCTGGAGAATGTGGATGACATGTAATTGGTTCGAAAAATCCTAGTTTTGCTAGCTATGCTTAACATCAACAATGCTACTTTCGGGTTGTGTTAGCTAAAATGACTCAAATAAAGCACGTTTGACAAATCGTCGCCTCAGAGCTAAAGTGTTGGTGATTTAAATTTGAAATAACAATACCAATTAAAAGTGTAGCCATTGAAATCAATTTGTCAAATATACTAATAAAGTTGGCTTTTATTTTTGTCTATATGTTTACTGGAATTAATATATGTTAACAATCATGCTCAATTTCCAGCTTCCACCTTTAATTATATGACAAATTACCATTGCTTTAATCTATCTGTTAAGATTTATACGTGACAAGATTTATACGTGAGAAATAATATCTTGCCGTTAGCACTGAACGGTCGATGAGAGGAGACGCTGACATTGTCTATGTCATTAAATGACCCTACACAGGGTTAGTGAAGTGCACAGGCTTCTTAGTATAGCACATTTACATAATTGGGCCTATACATTTATACCTCGATTGTTTTGTATTAAATTGACTGATGATGAAATTGTGTACTATATATATTCAATATAAACAGTTATAATATTTGTGTAGGTCTACTTTTTTCCAAGGACGTCTATTGACCAAAAACTTGTTTCGATCACTTTTATAAAATAAATAAAGTTTAAACAAAGACAAAACGCCCAAACATAAATGCATTAATAAACACGGCAGGGGTGACATCAACTATTTGTTTAACCCTTACAACGCTGAATTAGTTTTGTATAACCCATGGAGACTAAAGTTTTTTTTTCAATTTGAAATCATCATAAATGATTATGCTTATATTGAGATGATTATATTTAGATATTTGCGGTTCATTTGAATACCTATGTTCTGGGTCTACGAACATTATAAATATTTTAATTCTTTCAGCTCGGGGACCATCTTTTTACGTCAGAATCTGACGTTCACAGACGTCAGATTCTGACGTATAAAGACGGTCCCCGCACTGAAAGGGTTGAGAGATGTATTATTCATATTCTCGCAATTATCAGCTGTTGAATAAAATCAAGATGTATTCATCTTCACGAGGGCCAATTATTGGCGATGTCCTCATGAGGGTCAATTAATGGTGATGTCCTCAAGAGGGTCAATATTCATGGTGTGTGCAGTGAAGTATTAATTCACCAGCAAACCTTATCCCAGCAAACACACAAGTTTAGCCAATGTTGTTTTAATGCTGGGTCACGGCTGCGACGCTGTCTCATCATTTAAACAACATACCGTATGTGTCGTGTTTGTTGGTTGACCCGTCATCAAACCTTATGAGTCATAATTTAAATTACACTTCTGCTGCCCAACCTTACCTAGCAAACACGATACTTTCCCCCAATGTAGGTTTAATGTTGGGCCAACATTTAGCCGACATTAGGTGGTACTTTGTGATAAATGCTCAGCAAATCAAATATATCTGAATTTGCGGATGTTTATTTTTTCACAAATTGTGATATTTTTCGTCCGTTGAAGCTGGAAATTGCGTCAGCAATTCCAGCTTTAAATGAATGAAAAATATGAATAATTAAACAATTAAGCCCGAGAGTAATTTAGGAGGTTTCAGAATATCAAGGATTAACTTGGAAGTTCCAGGATACCAAAGGTTAATTTGGGAGGTTTCGGGATATCAACGGTTGATATGGGAGGTTCCAGGATGTGAAGGGTTAATTTGGGAGGTTCTAGGATATCAAAGGAAAATGTAGGAGGTCTCAGGATCTGAAGGGTTAATTTGGGGGGTTCCAGGATGGTAAAGGTTAACTTGGGATGTTTCAGGGAATCAAGATTAATTTGAGAGGTTCCAGGATATCAAGGGTTAATTTGGCAGATTCCAGGATGTCAAGGGTTAATTTGGGAGGTTGCAGGATACCAAAGGGTAATTTGGGAGGTTCCAGGATATCAAAGGTTAATTTGGGAGGTTCCAGGATATCAAAGGTTATTGTGGGAGGTTGCAGCATACCAAGGGTTAATTCCAGGATATTTGTATGTGAGTAGTTTAGGTGGCTCTTGGATATTTATGTGGGTAATTTGGGAGGTTCCAGGAAATTTCTCTCCGTGGTTAAATTGGGAGGTTCCAGGATATTTCCCTCTCTGGTAAATTTGTGAGGTTCCAGGATATTTCTCTCTCTGGTTAATATGGGAGGTTCCAGGATATTTAGAATTTCTCTGGTAAATTTGTGAGGCTCCAGGGTATTTCTATCTATTGTTAATTCGGGAGGTTCCAGGATATTTCTCTGTGGTTCATTTGGGAGGTTCGAGGATATGCCTCTCTATGGTTGATTTGGGAGGTTCCAGTATATTTCTCTCTCTGGTTAATTTGGGAGGTTCCAGGTTATTTCTCTCTATGGTTAATATTGGAGATTCCAAGATATTTCTCTCTGTGGTTAATTTGGGAGGTTCCAGGATATTTCTGTGTCGTTAATTTGGGAGGTTCCAGGATATTTTTCTCTCTGGTTAATTTGGTAGGTTCCAGGATATTTCTCTCTCTGGTTAATTTGGGAGATTCCAGGACATTTCCCTCTATGGTTAATTTGGGAGGTTCCAGGATATTTCTCTCTGTGGTTATTTTGGGAAGTTCCAGGATATTTCTCTCTCCAACTTAATTTGGGAGGTTCCATGATATTTCTCTCTATGGGTAATTTGGGAGGTTCCATGATATTTCTCTCTCTGGTTAATTTGGGAAGTTCCAGGATATTTCTCTATCAGGTTAATGTGGGAGGTTCCAGAAAATTTATTTCTCTCTGTGGTTAATGTGGGAGGTTACAGTATATTACTATCTCTGGTCAATTTGGGAGTTTCTAGAATATTTCTCTGTGGTTAATTAGGGAGGTTCCAGGATATATTTCTTTGTGGTTAGTCTGGGAGGTTCCAGGATATGTTTGTCGTATGGTAATATGAGAGGTTCTAGGATATTTCACTCTGTAGTGAATTTGAGAAGTTCCAGGATATTTCTTTCTGTGGTTAATTTGGGAGGTTCCAGGATATTTCTGTGGGTAATTTGGGAGGTTCCAGGATAGTCCTCTCTCTGGTAAATATGGGAGTTTCCATGATATTTCTCTCTATGGTTAATTTCGGAGGTTCCAGGATATTTCTTTTTATGTTTAATTTGGGAGGTTCCAGGATATTTTTGTCTCTAGTTAATTTTGGAGGTTACATGATATTTCACTGTCTTTAATTTGGGAGGTTACAGGATATCTCATGGTTAATTTGGGGGGTTCCAGGATATTTATCTCAAGGTTAATTTTCCAGCTTCCAGGATATTTAACTCCATGGGTAATTTTGGAGGTTCAGGGTTATTTCTCTATGTGGTTAGTTTAAGAGGTTCCAGAATATTTCTCTCTGTGGTTAATTTTGGAGGTTCCAAGATATCTCATGGTTAATTTGGGGGGTTCCAGGATATTTATCTCAAGGTTAATTTTCCAGTTTCCAGGATATTTCACTCCATGGTTAAATTTGGAGGTTCAGGGTTATTTCTCTATGTGGTTAATTTAAGAGGTTCCAGGATATTTCTCTCTGAGGTTAATGTGGGATGTTCCAGAATATTTCATGGCTAATTTGGGGGGTTCAAGAAAATTTATGTCTAGGTTAATTTTGGAGTTTCCAGGATATTTCACTCCATGGTTAATTTTGGAGGTTCAGGGTTATTTCTCTATGTGGTTAATTTAAGAGGTTCCAGGATATTTCTCTGTGTGGTTAATTTGGGAGGTTCCAGGATATCTCATGGTTAATTTTGGGGGTTCCAGGATATTTATCTCTAGGTTAATTTTGGAGTTTTCAGGATATTTCACTCCATGGTTAATTTTGGAGGTTCAGGGTAATTTCTCTATGTGGTTAATTTGAGAGGTTCCAGGATATTTCTCTCTGTGGTTAATTTGGGAGTTCCAGGATATCTCATGGTTAATTTGGGGGGTTCCAGGATATTTTTCTCTGTGGTTAATTTGGAAGGTTCCATGATATCTCATGGTTAATTTGGGGGGTTCCAGGATATTTATCTCAAGGTTAATTTTCCAGCTTCCAGGATATTTAACTCCATGGGTAATTTTGGAGGTTCAGGGTTATTTCTCTATGTGGTTAGTTTAAGAGGTTCCAGAATATTTCTCTCTGTGGTTAATTTTGGAGGTTCCAAGATATCTCATGGTTAATTTGGGGGGTTCCAGGATATTTATCTCAAGGTTAATTTTCCAGTTTCCAGGATATTTCACTCCATGGTTAAATTTGGAGGTTCAGGGTTATTTCTCTATGTGGTTAATTTAAGAGGTTCCAGGATATTTCTCTCTGAGGTTAATGTGGGATGTTCCAGAATATTTCACGGCTAATTTGGGGGGTTCAAGAAAATTTATGTCTAGGTTAATTTTGGAGTTTCCAGGATATTTCACTCCATGGTTAATTTTGGAGGTTCAGGGTTATTTCTCTATGTGGTTAATTTAAGAGGTTCCAGGATATTTCTCTGTGTGGTTAATTTGGGAGGTTCCAGGATATCTCATGGTTAATTTTGGGGGTTCCAGGATATTTATCTCTAGGTTAATTTTGGAGTTTTCAGGATATTTCACTCCATGGTTAATTTTGGAGGTTCAGGGTAATTTCTCTATGTGGTTAATTTGAGAGGTTCCAGGATATTTCTCTCTGTGGTTAATTTGGGAGTTCCAGGATATCTCATGGTTAATTTGGGGGGTTCCAGGATATTTTTCTCTGTGGTTAATTTGGAAGGTTCCATGATATCTCATGGTTAATTTGGGGGGTTCCAGGATATTTATCTCTAGGTTAATTTTGGAGTTTCCAGGATATTTCACTCCATGGTTAATTTTGGAGGTTCAGGGTTATTTCTCTATGTGGTTAATTGGAGAGGTTCCAGGATATTTCTCTCTGTGGTTAATTTGGGAGGTTCCAGAATATTTCTCTCCGTGGTTAATTTGGGAGGTTCCGGGATACTTATCACTGTGGTTAATTTAAGAGGTTCCAGGATATTTCTCTCTATGGTTAATTTGGGAGGTTCTAGGATATTTCTCTCTATGGTTGATTTGGGATGTTCCAGGATATTTCTCTGTATGGTTAATTTGGGAGGTTCCAGGATCTTTCTGTGGTTAATTTGGGAGGTTACAGAATATTTTTCTCTTCGGTTAAATTGGGAGGTTCCATGATATTTCTCTCTATGGTTAATTTGGGAGGTTCTAGGATATTTCTCTCTATGGTTGATTTGGGAGGTTCCAGGATATTTCTCTCTATGGTAAATTTGGGAGATTCCAGGATAATTCAAGATGGTTTCGGGATATTTCACTGTGGTTAATTTAGGAGGTTTCAGGATATTTATCTCATCCTACCAAGATCATAAGGCATTGAAACAGATAAACTTTATTAACGTAGGCCCCTTTATTGACGTCTTTAAATAGCTTTTTTCCAAACAATAAAGATTTTACAAAATTGTATCCAGTTGAACAATTAGATCGCGGAGGGCCACAACTAAATGTGTGTTAATTACCCAGTTTAGCGCTTCAGTTGTTAAAGTTAAATCGAAACACTTGTATCATGTGTATATTCAATTTATTAAAAGAGCAAAAATCAAGTGATTGTATAGTCATAACGTATGATGCGTATTCCAGTCTGTTACAGATTTTTATCGGTTAAACCTTTAAACCCTCAAGATGCTTCAAAGCATCATTTTGTATCTGTTGAGGAAGAGTGTCTAAAACTTCTACATAAAGGTGTTTTAGAATGGAAATTTTCGTGGAACTGTTTTAATAATAACGATATATTTTTTCAATTGCAGCCCACTTCAAGTCATCTTCACCCACTATAAGCCGAGAATTACGACAGCAATTTGTGGCGTGTAGTGGATGAAGATTACCATGATTACAATAACACTCCCAGTGTAACAGTGAGAGTAAAGTAGGTTACTGATGAGTATTGTACAAAAGTAACGAAACCCTAAGTAACTAAAAAATTGATAAAAATATAAAAGAATTGTTGTTGGAAAATAAAATATTAAAAAAATAGAAATTGATGTTGTTTGTACACAGGATGCCAAAAGGAAAGAAATATCAGAATGTAAGAACCATGTGACAATATTCTATCCTATTTTCAAATAGGAGGGTGGGAATTGACGTTGTGTGACATAACATTTTTTTAAATTTAGCTTTATTTATCGCCCTTCAGGAGGGCCTATCTAGTGACTTTCCCTCCACAGATAACAAACACGAAAACAGAATATATGACTGAGCGGGGAGTGATTGCCCAAGGCAGACTAGCATAACATGACCAACAATTCCTAACAATAATAATTTACTTTAAATATTTAAATAATGTACCAGTACTTTATATATTGAAATATTTTACTTCATATATTGAAAGAATTTACTTTATATATTGAATAATTTACTTTATTTATTGAAAGAATTTACTTTATATATTGAAAGTCTCTAACTCATTTAACCTCCTTCCTTTCATTCAGCCCCTTAAGTTCTGTCGTCATATTTATTCAACAAATCATATTTTGAATCAATTCATTGAATTAAAAAAACATCAGCCATTCCAATAAAGAGGTTCTGAGCTTTCAATTGACAAGTATGTGGTTATTTTACAGTGGCGTATCCAAAATGTGCAAGAGGAGGGGGCGTAAGCTACATTTTGGATGAAGAAAGGGGTGTTAGCTTTACGTTATTCTAAGAAAGCATGAAAATGAAATATTTTCACCAATAAGGGGGGGGGGGCTCTACGCTCTACGCTGGATCCGCCACTGATTTTATATAAAAAATTCTTGTTGAAATCATCTCTGAACCACTTGTGAAACAATACCCGGTAGCTAACATAATACAAATAAATCCCATTACATAAAACCATAAAGGTGACAATAAAATAAGCACTGAAATAAAGATTACATATTCTTACATTAACAAGAGATCAGCGATGTGCATCACATGGATTTAGACACAAATACATCACACAAAATACATAATACATGTAAACTGGAAAATCAGATACCAGAACAAATATATGAAATAAACCAGGTCTATCACAAAGTAATGAATTCAATGAATCAGCTTATCTTCTGATGTTAGGATATACGAAACATTTATTAACCCTAACATATAGAGTACATAACACTAACATACACTAACATACTTGAATTTGAAAAAAAATAATCTAAAATAAATAATTTAATTCATATATAATTGTGTATTTTCTGAAAATTCCCCCTCTTTTGAGTAATAGAAAAGAGACGTTCACCTGAACAAGCAATACAAAAAATGTAGATAAGATTTAACGGAAATTTGAAAATAATCATGTCATCAAAATTTAAATTCTTGAATTACGAAAATATGTTTGGAATGTATACCAGTAAACTGAAACCAATATTGCTTTAATGTTGGCCAACCATTGCAGCAATGGAGTTGATTAAACATGTTAAAGTAAAATATGTCTTAAATTTCGAAACACTGATATATAGTGGACTTAAATATTACAAATCACATACATTTTCAGTCACTTGAAGCTGTGTATCGAGGTAGAGAGCTGTGTCTCTCTCTTAAGTGAAAATAAATTTAAATTGAATAGTCCAGTGCTCTAGGGGTTAAAATAACGTTGATCTAATGTCTCGTGGGATAGTCTTGCAGATGGGAAATACGGTGTGATAGTTTGAAATGCTAATGACCAGCATAACTCCATTTGTAAAATGTCTGAAGTGTGGAGCATTAACATAAGAGTTGAAGAAAACAAGAGAAATGAATCGACCATGCTGGTATATTAATCATAGTTAATGTGGTGTTGGAAAACCAAAGTGAATAATACAATATTCTATAATTATGAATCTTGTCAGAATAAGTTTCGAGAAATGTTAAAATAATTTTGATTTTCTACGCCATTCTCATCAGTGTTTTATTGATTAGCAATCAAAATGTCATTTTTCAAGTATTGATCAGTCATCGAGTTTGCATTTACAATGCATCCAAACATCAATTATCTGCAATACGTCATATCCAGTATACATCATAACCTCTACGTTCATGTGGTGTTATGTCAGCTTACTATATACCACTTCTGACACCGATCAAAAATGGTAGAATAATATAGCCAAGCCCAGCAGCATAGCTGAATGTCAACCTCTTAAACCGCTAAATTAAATCATTTAAATTTCCCCCCACTTGAAGTTGTGTCTCGCTGCCGCGACCCACAACTTCAAGTGGGGGAATATTACACATATTTGTATCACTTGAGACAAAACATTTTCAAATCTTGATGTTCAAACACACATTTCGTACCCCAATAACTGAATTAAAAGGCAAACAAAACAGCTTAAAAACAACTAGACGCGCTTAGCGGTTTAAGTGATAAAATTGTATATGCTCTGACCAAATCGTAGATGTTGCAATATTTGTGTTTATATCTTCAACTTTTTCTTGCGGGGATTGATTTTTTAACCCTTCCAGCGCACAGGAATAGACTTTTAATGTCAGAATCTGATATCAAATGTTTATTCCCAAAATGAAATAATTAAATATTTAAAATTCATCGTAGACCTATAACAAAGGTACCCTGATTGCATTGCAAGGCTGCCACAGATACCTCCATTTTTAAATAGATTTATTCTAATTCGCTGACTAGATTTTACCAGCTGAAAAAGGCCTAGTTTAAATAGGCACTTGAAAAATTTGTCTCGATTTTATGACACCCGATTTTCTTAGTAGGCAGGGAGAGTGCATTTTTACACAGCTTGCTGTGTACATAAAATGGCAGTCAGTGTGGCTGAGTCTGCGGCGAAGCGAGTTGGGCAGACTCAGGTAATGCCAGGTATACCATAAGTATTCAGACAAAACAGAATGAGTAGATGTCAGATTCTGACGTATAAAATCGGTCCCCGCAGGGACCACCTTCAGATGTCAGAATCTGACGTCTGTAGACGTCAGATTCTGAAAAAGCTGACATCTGAAAGGGCTAAGCACCAAGTTATCCATCGATTTAAATTTTAACCTATGTCACTGACAATACAAACAACTTCAAAAGAGTGGGTCAATTATATATACCGGGCATGTGACAACAAAAAGGTAGTCCTGTAATGATGGACATACAATAGTGGTCTGTAATAATACACAAACAATACACAAACCATAATAAAGCATACAACACTAAAGCAGCTGGGTCGTTTTGTTTCACTGAACCTCAACCATAATATTATTCCTGTGGACGCTGGCCATGCTGCGCATGCGATTGGGCCCACAATGAGTACTCAGCGAATCAGGACGACCCACCTACATTAAATAGCTACAACTGAAAAGTAGGTAGCTTTGTAAGAAAAACCAGCAGTGTTGACACCATTGAGTAAACCTATTTGTGGCAGTGCATCTTAAGTAAATTGTTATATTTGCCTTGGGGAGGGAAGGGACATATTTATTACTTAACAAAGTAGTAAATATAACCCTTTGATCGCCAGAGTTCAATATCATACTCCATTGTGACATTTAGTGGTGAATATAATATTTCATTCAATTTACAGGAAAAACAAACTATTATACATATTATAGATAGGTAGATAGGTACATGTATTCCATTACTGTGACTTTGTCAACTACATGTATTAACAATCTCAAGTTCTCGGAACGGTCTCATAAATTTAAACATATTAACATGTTTAAAAGTAGTTTTAGAATTGACAATTATTCTCAAAATATTGGTATGGTGTTCTACCCCCTAAATTAAATAACACCTGAATGACAGTAGTGATTAGCCGATCTCGTCATGTGACAGGCTGTGCCATTCTCCCATTGGTCGAGGGTATATACCATACTTGGTCCGACTAACCTATCAGGCTACATGGCACATATATCTTATAAATCTGACTTGTTTCAAGCCATTGTTGATATCAGAATCATACACAATTTATTAGTGTAAAAACAACAATATACAGTATGCCAGAGCCTAATAATAGCTCAGGCATAAAAAGCAACTACTGCATTTTCGCGTGTAGAAAATGTCTATCAAATTCTTTTTACGCTGATGTTAGTGTATGACCAGCCTATCCTAACAACCGACAATTAACAAGTGACTACTAACATATTGCAGATGGCCAAGCCAACGCTAGATGGTATTCATATCTGACACCATTGCATTTCATACATAAAGCTGGACTTTTCAAAAAGACTACAGAATTTTTTTTACAAAATAGCGGCAGTTTATAATGATTTTAACTGCTCGATTCAAACTTAAAATTGTGTATTTTTTTTAATGTGACTCTAAGCAAACATATGCAATCTCTTCATCCACTTGAAATGTACTGGCTACAAGACATCTTACAACGCTGAAATATTTTTATATAAACCATGGAGATCGTAGGGTGTTTTCAATTTGAAATCATGACAAATGTTTTAGTTAGCTCCTCCCGCTTCATTTGAATACATGTTATTTATTTATCAAAGTTTCTTTTCTAACACCCTGTTATGGGTCTACAACCATTATAAATATTTTACTCTTTCAGTTCGGGAATCAACTTTAGTCAACAGACGTCAGATTCCTACATCTTACATTATATTGACTGTGTGATGTAAGGATATCATGGCAGTCTTAATCATAACACTTTTGGTGCGGGGATAGAATTTAGACGTCAGAATCTGAAAAAACTCTATTCCCAGCAACTAAATATTTATAAGGACCCGTAACATAGGCACTCAAAAAATAATCATAACACTTTTGGTGCGGGGATAGAATTTAGACGTCAGAATCTGAAAAAACTCTATTCCCAGCAACTAAATATTTATAAGGACCCGTAACATAGGCACTCAAATGAAGCTAAAAGAGCTAACGGAACCATTAATAGTGATTTCAAAAACTCTTGGATATCTATGTTTATATAATTATATAAATATTTCAGCGCTGTGAAAGATATTACCCAGAATTGGAGGTAGAAGGTTTGACAACCTTTAGGTAGTGATTGATGCAAAGTACTACACTATCCAAAAACAAATTTTGTCATAAGAACCCAAAAAACACAAGTAAATGCTGTTTTAATGTTGGGCCAGGGTTGCAAACACCGGACCAATATTAAAGCAACATTGGCTCAAAGTCTAATTCTTGCTGGTGCCATACATATGTATAATTATAGACAAATGATATGACAAAATATCATACAATGACTGATACTATGACTAATATAATTAAAAAATTTATATTTTAATAAAAATTAAATAAATGAAATCAAAAGATAAATGTGTTATAGAATAATGGGTAGGACTGTAGTAGGTGATAAACCATCCATACTTCTGATAAGTGGGACCTAATAAAAGCTTAGGCCATCACATACATCCATACTATTACCATTGATATTTGTGATGGCTCATGCAAGCTCACATAATATACTCTGTACTGCAAGAAACATTATAGGTATGTGGTGAAGGAGCACATTATATATACTGATGAAATATAGGTCAAGGTCATACGATTTGTTCAATACACATTAATATTACATAATATATGAGTTTTGTTATTTGTTTGGAGACAAAATAATTTACATCAAGATCCCAACTATAACATTACATACATCCCACAGCAACATTGGCTACACGACTACACAGAAGCCAGCCACTGTGTAACAAAGTAAGTTGTTATTGGATAGTGACATGTAAAATTCATGACAGGGGGGGGAGGGGTATACATTCACACAAGGCAAACTGCTGAACATGTGCACATATCGATACATAGGAGGAGGAGTTTGATAGTGCTTTCAAGTTACGAGTAGAACCTGCTACAAGCAGCCACTGTTATGAGCAGCCAACCTCCTATGAGGCCACTTGACCATTCCCCAATATGACATTTCATATACAAATAAACCTCCTATGGGCAGCGGCCACATTTCCAGTGCCCCAAGGGTGGCTGCTTATGGCAGTTTCTACTGTATTTAACCCATTCGAGCCTGAATTTAGCATTGTCATCTCATCCACTACAGGCCGCGAATTGCTGTCGCAATTCTCGCCTTGTAGTGGATGAAGATGATTTGATGTGGTTGACAAATTAAGAAAATTGCCATGTATTGGTAACACTGTTTCATGGAGATTTTCATTATAAAACCCCTAGTTATAGGAAAATTAAGTCTGTTTTCAGGGATATAAAATGATGCTTTAATGCATCGTGCGGGCTTAAAGGGTTAAAGATTGCTAAAACACACCAAGATTACAGCGAAAATTTGTGTTGGTGTATGTTGGCAATGTTAAAAATATGTGTTTGATAATTTTCTCATATTGGTGTGTTTTACACTGATTGTCTTCACTGATGAGAGTAATAGTAACTGCTCGACCTGTTGGTTAAAATATTTCTATAGAGACTATTTAGTTAGAAAAATGTTTAAATATCAGGATCCAAATATATATCCAAACATAGCAGTAATGTTTATTAACCAAACGCAATATCACCCATCAAGCATACTTCAAAACATAAATAAATTAATACAAATCAAATACTTATAAATATTTCATCCATGGCAGTGAAACCAATAATACACTTTTGATTTTAAATTCAGACGTTTAAAAGGCCTGTGGACAGAATATATTTTAAGAATCACACCCTAGCATAAATGATACATTGACCCGATGCTTGGTTAATGTTGGCCCGCCGTCTCCGACGTCGCCCCAACATTAACCCAGCATTGGATCAATGTATTGTGTTTGCTGGGAAGACAGTTCATGAATAAGCTAAATATCAAACAGAAAATGAGTTGAGCATTATAAATGACAGGGTGAGTAATGTGACGAGAGACAAGGAGGATTTACTGGTGCATGCATCACCCGTGGCAGATAATTCTAAACATGTGATCGAGCGGTAAAGTTTCAGTGCGGGCCATGGCCACAAGGTGTCGTCTGTACACGTGTCTCTGTCGTCGGGATCTTCACCTTCCTGACCAGGTGTATGAATTCCTAGAGCCTTCCTAGGACCTGTAAATATACACATCATTTCCAGCTTAGGAGAAAACCAGCAAATACAAGGCGATGAACCAATACTGGTTTGATGTTGGGTCAGCGTCACAGACATTGGGCCAAGATCAAGCCAGCATTTCAACGCCTTGTGTTTGCAGGGAAATGCATATTTGAGATGAAATGTCCTGTACGAGATATATTTCTAGTCCTGTACAATTTTGCTAATATTTGTTGCATTAAATTTGCAAAGTTGATGAAATAATGTTACATATGATCATAATTATTTTTTAGAATTGATGTTTAGACAGTCATTTCATTCCCAATAACAGTGTTTTAATCGGCTGATAAAACAGATTAAAATGACTATTGTCGTCAATAACACGCAAAGGGTTAATCAAATAATTCAATTTTTCATAATTTTCAAAATTATTTTTCATCATTTGAAGTCAGAAATTACTTCAGCTTCAAATGACGAAAATAGTAATAGATAATTCAGCAGCGCAAGACCTAATTTCCTAAATCTAGGTGTTTCAGACAATTTTTTTGGGGGAAAATTTTACTAATAAAAAACGTTTTTTTTAGCCATCCATTCAAGTCATCTTCATCCACTACAAATCGAGAATTGTAGTGGATGAAGATGACAATGGTAAATTCAGATTCGAAAGGGCTAATGCAGCACTAAAACATACAGCATAAATCTACAACTGACCTTGTTTTGTTTCTATTTTTCCAAAGTTGCTCATGCCATAGTTTGTGCTCTTCCAGTTGTCATCACAACTATCAGCTCTTTGTCTCAGCAACCAAGCAGCCTCTATTTCCTCAGCACCATCACTACAGTAATGACACTGTCCTGTAATTATAAAAACATATCAACCACGTATCTCCTCTACGCCATCAGTGCAATTGTGACACTGCCCTGTAATATATTGCTGTATAGATATACATGTACACTGCACTACTTGGCATCTTCGCCCCAAATCATTCTTTAAAGCAGCCTTAGCATCATGGTAAGGGGCAGGATAGCTTCACTCCTGAGCCTTATGTAATTAATACATTTGGAATTAATACAATTATACAATTCAAGCATAGCTGATTTGGCATTCTTTTTTATTATGCTACCCGGTATTCAATCCTTTGTCCTTGTCCCTCCTGGCTGTCTCCAAACACATGTATCGTAAAATTACCATCAGCACTAGTGCACAGAGAGCAGTAAAAGGTGGAGATTGTATTAAAATGGACAAGGATGCAGGATGAAGTAAACAATGCCAAAAGGGAGATTTATAGTCCAAGGCACGGGGCCTCATGTCTCATAATATAAGGAGAATTGTAATCTTTTGAGTGCCTGCGTTGAAGTTGTACTAATTTTTTGATCAACACATCAAATAGCATTCTTTTGTTTTTTTAGCAACAATTGCAAATGCTTAATCTTAAAATAAACAAATGTGACTAATTTTCACCCTTTTGAAAGTTGAGACACAACTTCAACAGCTTTAAATTTAAATCAGGAAATTTGGCATTTAATCCATCACGCTGTGAACTGGGTCGCTCTGTGATTTGCAGCCATTTTCATTTATAATTAATTTGTTTTTTTTAATAAAACAACTTTCATGCACACACTCACGAGAGTTACGCATTAGATCTGCTGGCACGACATAACCCGAGTTATTTAATATGGCTTATAGATCACGCCATAACCCAAATAAACAAAAACACCCAGGTCAAGACCTGATGGATCATGTTATTAACTCTCCCAGCGCGGGACCGTCTTTATACATCATATGATTGTATAAAGACAATCCGCGCGCTGGATGCATTACAATATTTCTAATAGCCGTAGACCCATAAAATAGGTATTCAAATGAAGCAGAAAGAGCTGACTAAGCCATTTATAATGATCAAAATTGAAAAAACACTTTAGTCTTCATGGTTATTACAAGAAATCACTCACCGACCCAGCCCGTAACAGATCCTCCGTTATTCCACACAACAAACATTGCCATTGTTGTATTGGTTGTGTTGAAGGTGCTGATGCCGTAGATTTCTGAATGTGAGGTCCCAGCGGCTCCTCTGTGTCTCTCCACAGCTGTCCGATATTCTCCTGGTTAACAAATTATCATGTAAATAGAAACAAATGTCCCTGATTGGATTATAAATGAGACTATTAAAATTAAACAAGAGCACACTCGGCAATAACCCCTCGCCATTATTGAACGAAGTTATTGCACCCACAAGGTCAAATTATTGACGTAAAATGTGAAAAATGGCAATAAATCTGCCATATTTTTTTTTTCAGCCATTATTGAACTTGGCTGAGAACTGGTCATAAGTAACACGCATAACAAATTTGGGAAGGATACATGGAAAACTTTTCAAGTTATCGCTCCCACAAGATCAAATGATCGACGTAAAATGTGAAAAATCGCAATAAATCTACCATATTGAATTTTTTTTTAGCCATTATTAAACTTGAGAACTGCTTATTAGTAACATGCATAAAAAATTTAAAGAGGACACATGAAAAACTTTTAAAGTTATCATGCTTACAAGGTCAAATTATTTACATAAAATGTGAATAATCACAATAAATCAGCCATTTAAAAAATATTTTCAGTCAGTATTGGACTTGTCCGAGAACTGGTCATTAGTAACATGCATAACAAATTTGGGAAGGATACATGAGAAACTTTTCAAGTTATCGCGCCCACATGTAAAATGTTAAAGCCGATGCTGAAGAACTTCAATTGCAATAGCCCACCTTTTTCAATTAAAATTAAAAACGGGCTAATAACAGTTATATTCAATTTTTTTTTTTAAGGTTAGAGAAAAAACATTAATAGTAGCCTAAACGTCAAAAATGAAAAAACTACAGTCATTTGAATTTGTGTCCCCAGCCCTAGCACTGCACTTACCTCGCAAAGAATGATCATCCTTGCTCCTTAATATAATTTCAGACCCAAGTTCATTGTACCATGGGCCTCCAAGTAAACAGCTGTTTGCACCGGTATCTGAAAAATAAAAGGTCAAAGTAGGAAAAGAGCGACCCCTAATTAACTTCAGGTCCTTGAATGTAGAGAGGGAAGTGGCGCAATGATTAGAGAGTGGCACCTTGCAATAGCTGCTGCCTGTCGTTTCAGGTCCAACGCCCGTTTGGGGCAAGCTTTCAGAGAAATAACATCAGCCTGACAATTAATCAGGACGCCGAATAAGGGTCAAGTCTAAAAAAGTGATGAATCTGGAAATACGAAGAATGGTAGAAAGCATTGAGCTTCAAAAATACTGAAACAATAGTTGACTTACTTGACTAAATAACATAATGGAAAACAAGCTGTTAAATAATTGTAAACCTGTGGCTGATTGAAAAGGCCTTAGGGTTCAAGTCGCTGTTGTGTCCGCACAACTATTAACCCTTATCCTGCTGATCACAAATATGATCGTTTTAAATCTGTTTTTTTTAGTCGACCAAGTCACTGATATTGGGAATGAAATATGTGTCAAAACATCAAAATTTACAAATATTTGTGCTCAAATTAAACAAATTAAACCAATTTTCACCCACTTGTAGTTGTGCGTCGAGGTAGCGAGACACAACTTCAAGGGACTGAAAATTTAAATAAATAAACTCAGCAGGCTGAGAGTTAACAATTGTAATCAAAAGGTACTCAAATGCCACCAGTCATACTGAATTAAGTACCATATGACTTTTATATAACCACTAACCTGCAGCTGTTTCAGAGAGTTTCACATCTCTCTTGTATAATTTTCTTCTCTGTGATGGGGATACATTACTCTCATATTCATCTGAGTCCATACGAGAAAAGTAATCTTGTCCGATCATGGTAGATTTCCACTTATCTTTACAGTCAGAATGGAGGACTCGTAGAAGCCATGATGTCACCAGAATCTCACTCCCGTTACATACCATACACTGACCTACAAATAGAAACCAGTCTCTATGATGGTAATAGTTGATCCTTATCCTGCTAAGTAAATTTTTTTAAATTTTCACCCACTTGAAGATGTGTCTCGCTACCGCGACCCACAACTTCAGGTGGGTGAAAATACTTGATATTTGTTTAATTTGAGCACAAATATTTGCGAATCTTGATGTTTAGACACACATTTCGCTCCCAATATCAGGGATTTGATTGACTGATAAAATAGGTAAAAAACGACAATAGTCGTGATCAGCAGGATAAGGGTCAATTAGTAATTCACCCTTACAGTGCTAATCAGTTTTTTAGGCCTTTTTATTTGTCCTTTAATACAAACAAAAAAATTAGAAAGAGAAATTGGCAATGATTTTGCTAGATTTACATGTATTTTGATTGAAATTGTACATATATAACCCAGCGGACATGAGACGTTGAACCAATGTTGTTTTAATGTTGGACCAACATCGAAGACAGTGGGTCAACATTAAAACAACATTGGTTCAACGTTTCGTGTTTGCTTGGAAGTAATATTTAATTGAGGCTCTGAGTTTTTCTAGCGAAACACAACCTCAAGTGGGTAAAACTTAATTTAAAAAAATTAAATTCTATAATTCAACATTTGAAGGGTAATCATTATCATGAAAAAAACAAAAATAATAGAAAATAAATGTCTATCACTTGATGTTGTGTCTTACATGATTGTGTACAATTTGAATGAGACCATAGGACAATGATAGCCTTGTTTATCTCCTTCAAATTTGATTGTTCAACCCTTACAACTCTGAATTATTTTTGTTAAACCAGGGAGAATTTAGGGGCTTTTTCAATTTAAAATCATCATAAATGTCTCCCGTTAACTCTTCCCGCTTCATTTGAATACTTAGGTTATGGTTATACGGCTATTATAACTATTCAAATATGTGATAGTACTAATAACAACTATAATATTAATTTGTATATATTGCTGATCTTTAGACATCTCATAAACCCTTATGATACTGAGTATATTCAATAGTAGGCCTAATATATGACACGGCCACATTAGCCATTTAACCATTTTAATAGCACATTACTTTTACAGAGATGCCAGTGGGTCATGGGAAAAATCCAGATTTTTAGCGGGAATAGAAATGTTGCAATTGACACTGTGGTAATGTATACAGTGTGTTGACACTTAGAGCAGGATGTGATAGCAATTCTAGTTCAAATAAATGAGACAATTCAGCAGTACCTAAGCAGTTTTTTTTTAAATATCTATCCACATACATTATATATTAATATATATAAATATCTTTTTAATTTCTACCTGTCCAGGCTGTTGTCGACGCCCCTCCATTCCACATAACAGCAAAACCAAATACAGCCTTCATCTGACTGTATGGCGCTGTCCCTGTCATAATATAAAAAACTCACAGAAATGTCATTTAACCTGAAAGAGCTGAAATATTTCCATATAAACCAAGAGACTAAAGGGTTTTTCTCAATTTAAAATCATCATAAATATCCTAGTTAGCTCTTTTAGCTTCATATGAATACCTATGTTTTGGGCCTACGTTCATGATCTACTTTTTAATTCTTTCAGTGAGGGATTGACTTTAGATATTTACAGAATCTGACGTCTATAGATGTCAGATTCTGATATCTAAATTTGATCCCTGCGATGTAAGCCATGAAATATTTTAAAAGATGGTATGCAGACACAAACGGTTATTTATATTAAAAACATCATTTGATGACTTAGTCAGCCCTTTTCGCTTCATTTGAATACTGCCATTCATGCATTTTAACCATTCAGAGGATCTACTTTTGATTCAGATAACAAAAGCATGAAAAGTCAATCACAACACTAAAAGGGTGCTAGATATTAAAAACCATCTATTTTGCAAAAAATATTTTGTTTTAAAATAACTTAAAGGTTTTGAAAATAGTCAAGAAGTATCAAATGATGAACAATTTATCATGTTTATTGAATGAATAAAAAAATATATGAAAAAGTGCTTGACGAACATAACCTACCCCTAAGTTTAGAGTGTGTTTTTTGTCCTTTAGACCCTTTATGTCTCTCCACGAAGGTGTGGTAGACGCCTGTAAGGCTCCCGTCGCTATGGTGATATAAATTAATCTCAGAGCCCAGCTGGTTGTACCATTTCCCTTCCAATGTCACACAGTCATCTGCCGTCACAAAAAACTGGAATCCTGCAAGAGGAAAAATGCAACCTTTTGATTTTTATATTGATACTCCCTCATAGAATTCTCCGTACAGGTGGGCCCATATACATACAAGCATGCAGGTGAGCCCACAAACATAGCATGCAGGTGGGCCCAGATAGGCCTACAGACAGGCATACTCACAATGATTTAACTGCACTTTAATCCTTTAAGGCCGGAATTTACTATTGTCATCTGCATCCACTACAGGCCGAGAATTGCTCTCGCAGTTTTTGACTTGTAGTGGATGAAGATGACTTGAAATGAGTGTAAAATTTAAGAAAATTGCCATGTATTGGTAAACCAATTTCATGGAAATTTTCGTTCAAAAACCCTTTGTTGTAGGAAAATTAAGTCTATTTTCAGGGATGTAAAATGATGCTTTAATGCATCGTGAGGGTTTAAAGGGTTTAATGTAAACAGAGGCGTATATTTTATAATGTAACTCTGGGCAGCCTCATTTACATAATGCAAACTCCCATTGACAGCCAGTTTGGCTCTGTCGTACAAATAGAGGAATACAAACTCTGTTAACCCTTTAAGCCCTCACGATGCATTAAACATTAAAGCATCATTTTACATCCCTGAAAACAGACTTAATTTTCCTACAGCTGATGGTTTTAGAAGGATAATATCCACGAAATTCTTTTACCAATACATGGCTATTTTCTTTAATTTTTCACCCACTTCAACTCATCTTCATCCACTACAAGTCGAGAATTGTGACAGCAATTCGCGGCTTGTAGTTGATGAAAATGACAATGGTAAAAGGGTTAAAATAAATGAGTCAAGAATTCATTCAGCCTACTCACCTAACAAAGCCATGTCAACAAGTATACAAAAAAAGCAGGAAGTTGAAATGTAAGCCATGACTGCACCTGAAAATAATAAGGGTTGTTCAATATTTTTCACCTCTTTCTAATTTTTACTGTTTAAATGGTCAGGGCACCTTCCCATTAACATTATTCCATTGACACCCTTTTTCTCACTTCTCCTACTTAACTATCCTATTTCCATTGACACTCTCTCCACATTCCATTTCCACTAGTCCCCTCTCTTCTCCTTCCATCTGTATTCACCAGATACCTTCTCATTGGGATTCCACAATCCGTCTTCTCACTTCTCCTTCAACTGTACTCTCCGGGTACTTTCCCATTGACATTATTCTGTTGACAATTCCATTTCCACTCATTTTACCAACTGTATTCCACATTCCATTTCCACTCCCTTTTCCTCGCTTTTCCTTCCAACTGTATTTTACAGATCTATACCTTCTCATTGAAATTTCAACTGAAATTTCAACTGCCTCTTCCTCGACTTTCTCTCACTTCTCCTCACACTGTACTCTCTGTATACATTCCCACAACAAGGACTTAGCCAGTGACACGTCCAGTTGTCTTTTGGACCGCCTATTTTCAACCTGGCTGTAAAAAAATATCGCCAGATTCCACCAAACTGCATTGTGGGAGAACCCCAGACCCCATCCTGGCCCAACAATAAGTCAATTTGGACCCCCTTTTATCATGTCCTTGTCCCATAATTGCCATTATTCCGTTGACACTCCACCTGTCACTTCGTTTTTCACTCCTTTTTCTGACTTGTCCTTCAACTGTATTATTGAGGTACCTTCCCATTGACATTATTTTGTTGACACTTCCATTAAGATTTCCACTCCTTTTAACAAATGTGATCTCCAGTCGATTCTCATAAAGCTGATTCCCATTCCCTCAGATTATGTCGACTAAAGTCGATCCCCGCCCTTTATAATGGGCGACACGACTTACTTACATCCTTTGAGCACCCTCTACATTAATAATTTAAGTACATCAGGGCACGACACTAACGGTTGCCCGATTGCACAGGCAACCGATTTTAGTTGGGGGCAAGTAAAAAAGTACAGACAGTGGCCACCTGGGCAATAGCTTAAATTTGCAGCATTTTAAATTTGAACACTGTCACAACAGAAACCGCATGTCAGTGGCAAGTCGGGCAAGTGATAAATTGGCGGGGGGGGGGGGGCAAGTACCCCCAAAAAAGGTCCAATCAGTTATTGTCTAGCCCTGTTCATCCAATAATGTTTCAATGCGGGGCCAGTGTCGCAGACAGTGGCACAGCATTGAACCAACATTGGGTGTTTGATTTGTGCAGTAGAATCCTTTCAAATGCTACATTTTAAGATTAAACTAACAGTTGAAGGGCACTATGCAAGGTGGTTTTCCGATGGCTTAGTAATTGAACTCGCAGCATTTTTGATGATGTGATACATCTGAGACCTTAACGTACATACTTCTCCTAATACAAGTTAGGAACTTTTTGTCATAGATTGCAGCTAATAAATTATAAAAAAAATTATCTTTAGAAGGAAATAATAAAATTGGTGACTCATGTCCTTTTATCTGTCAAATATGACAAAGTCCATTATAAAACGGGTTGATCTAAAAGTGAAAAATGTAATGACTGACATTTAGTCATTACAATTCCTTTTTTTCTAAACCTGATTACGTTGCCAACGGATGTTTTCAAGGCCTAATGCTTGATAAATTTCATGACAATCGGGAGAAAATTGCATGAGCAATTAGCAAAAAACATGCAAGGCGAAATTGACAGATTTTAAGTGACTTTTACTTTAACCAGCTAGCACTAACACAACAGTGAGAACCCGAATGGCTGCGCATCAGGTCGTTTTGTCCTCTTACTGGTTCGCCCCAACCCCCTTTTGCCCCTTATCTGTTTGGCCTCTTGTCCGTTCGGCCCCCTAATATGCAATGCTTCCCCTGGCCTGTCGGTCAGCATGGTCAGAGAGCCACCTGTTCGGCACCCTGTCGTGGTAGAGTAGCTATATACTATAGGCCTACTACTGCACTGAACAGCCTGTACAGGCCTACATTGTGAAAACAGTCTGGAAGAAATATTCAGCTAACATCTAACCTAATCTGGTAATGATATTCTACATTTTTTATTTAATCGCTTTTCACGGAATGTATGAGTAGCTGGTCTACCCATTATGTTATCTGTCAACATTAGACTAACAGTTACCTCGAATTTTATGTTAATTAACTGGTCATTCAGTGCAGCTTAATGTTGTCCTTCTTTCTGTACATAATCATGATGATAGGCACACAGATGCAGCAAGATGTTCACTGATGACCTATTTATAACTTAGTGCCACAGATTTTACAACATTATTAAAATTGTTTATCCTTAATGTTCGGCCCCAGGCTCGACCCGTTCGGCCCTCAAGTTTCACCCGTTCAGACCCCTACAATGAGCTAGAACAAATCAGAAAGTCCAGAAATTACACAAAACTTGCCGTAGTAAGTCAGTCGAAACGTCGTGAAGTTTCAAAACAACCCTTTCAAAGTTAGTTTAATATATTGTTCTCTTATTGATTATTTGAACCATGAATAACATATTTCCGTCATTTCCGTCATTCCAATTATTATCATTTCATATATTTTAAAACAACTAATTTTAAATATATTCGCACTTTCTTACATTTATATTATAAAAAACTAGAGTTGAAATACCCAGTTCATCGCTAGCTCACAGCTTACCAGCTTGCAAGACCTTAAAATAATTTGCAACACATACTTAGGCACATTTATTAGGACCATGATAGTCTTCTAAATGGCTGACAGTGATCATTGTGAGAAAATAAATTAATTCAATGGACGGTATTCTAGACACCTCCAGTTTAGGGACAAAGGTCACATATTGATCATCACTATGAACAGTGTTACTATCTATTGACAACACTGTGACAATGTGTTATAACATTCGGTGACTGAACTGGATAGTGACCCGCCCTACCGCCGTACAAAACCCTGCCCAGTGCGTCAGTTCAAAAATGCTAATTGGGAAGCTATCAGGCAACAAATTAGGAGCTGCTGGACCTCCTTTTCAAAAAATAGTCCTAGCCGTTCTGTCAATGAAAATTGGTTGAAACTAAAATCCATCCTAAATAAATGCCTGGACAAATTTATATCAACCAAAATGACTTCCCCTTGGCAAAATCTACCTTGGCTATCCAAATCACTTCTCGCATCTATTCGGAAAAAAGCATCTCTATATAATAAATCCAAGCGTACGAATAAAGCTGACCTTTGGGCAAAGTACAAATTATGTAAACGGCAGACCCAGCATGCCATCAGGTCTGCCAGGTGGTCTTTTTGAAAAACAAACTTTCTGAATCTTTAGAACAAAAAAATTCAAAACCACTCTGGCGTTATATCAAATCAAAATGTCAGGATGGAAATGGTGTCTCTCCTTTAGAGGTAAACGGCCAGCTGCATTCAGATAGCAGACGTAAGGCTGAAATATTAAACAATCAATTTTGCTCAGTTTTTACCTCGGAAGACACCACAAATATACCCAAACTACCCGGACCAATGAATACTGAAATGCCTAAATTTGAAATTACTGTTCAAGGTGTAAGTAAATTACTCAAGGGTTTAAGAGCGGGAAGACATCTGGACCAGACGAGCTCCCGAATCTGATTCTGAAGAATGCTGACAACGAAATATCTCCCTTTCTTAAAATTATTTTTGATCAATCTCTACAGACGGGCAAATTACCAGATGACTGGGTAGAGGCTAATGTTGCCCCAGTCTTCAAAAAAGGGGATCGGCACTCTCTGGCAAACTACAGGCCGATATCCCTCACATGTGTTTGTGCCAAATTACTTGAACACATCATTTGTATACAAATTATGTCCCATTTTTTGGAAAACAAAATTTTAACACCTGTACAACATGGTTTTTTGCTCAAAACACTTATGCGAAAGCCAGTTTTTGATTACAACTGATGAATTTATTTAAAATTTTGAAGGCAAGACACAAACTGATGTTGTTGTCTTAGATTTTAGTAAGGCCTTTGATGTTGGCCCCCACCAACGCCACTTACACAAACTCGACCACTACGGAATTCGGGGAACAACTCTTAATTGGATTCAAAATTTCCTGAACAATAGAGCCCAAAAAGTAGTAGTTGATAGCAGCTCTTCAGAATCAGCCCGTGTAAAGTCCGGTGTGCCCCAGGGTACTGTTCTCGGACCCCTACTTTTCTTGACCTACATCAATGACCTCCCTTACACGGTCTCGTCGCAGGTTTGTCTCTTTGCAGATGACTGTCTCCTGTATCGCCCGATAAAATGTCGGGCATATCAGGAGAAACTGTAGAGAGACCTATCTGCGTTACAGGACTGGGCAGATCGATGGGGGATTTGCTTCAACCCCTCGAAATGCTCGGTCCTGAGGGTGTCCAGGCCGAAATAAAAAAACCTGGAATTCCAGTACACCCTGAAAGATGAAACATTAGAAAATGTTTCATCAACACCATATCTTGGTGTTTGCCTTAGCGAGACTCTGGAATGGGAGGCCCACATTAACAAAATTACGAGTAAAGCGAATTCCACCCTGGGCTTCCTTCGGAGGAACCTGGAGGCATGTCCCCCTAAATTAAGGGAGACTGCCTATTTCTCCCAGGTAGGATCATCCTTAAAATATTCTTCAGCAGTTTGGGACCCCTTTAGACAAAAAGACATTGATAAATTAGAAAAATTCAAAGAGCAGCAGCAAGATTTGTCACCCAAAATTATAGACAAACAGCCAGTGTGTCATCTCTCATTCAGAACTTGGCCTGGACTGACTTGAAAACAAGACAAAAAAATTCTAGGCTTTTATGTATGTTTAAAATTTTAAAAGGGTTAGTTGAAATTCCTATCAATGACTGTTTAATCCCAGCAGATAGAAGAACACGTGGTGGGCACAATCAGGCCTATAAACACATCAGAGCTAACACCACACTGGGACAAAAATTTTTTGGCATCGAACTATCCCTGATTGGAATTCTCTTCCGGCAGCTGCCATAGAGTCGAAAACTGTGGCAGCATTCAAGAGTCAGCTGGTCGACTAGATCTGCCAGCCTCTTTCCCCCCCCCCCCCTCCAGCCTGATATTCCACAATGGAGGGCTGCTGGAGTATTCACTCAAAATGAAAAAAATCTGGCCAGAGGGCGAACATCGCTGGCGCCATCGCTGGTGCCGGGGGCCGAACAGGTCAACAATTTTAAAAAGACAACATGCCATGTCACTGACATAAGCATAATGACTTTATGGTCTCACCACCCTAAATGAGCCGAAATCCAGAATGTGGCTACTGACTAGAGAGTGCGTACACAAAATACTGCTTTATATGGTTGTTTCTGCTTCTGGTGAATTAAAAAAATACGGTAATGTTGTAATTTTGTGTTCAATTTGCAAGCAGACATTGTTTTCTTCGTGCGTGACATGAGGTTTAACTGTGTTGTGAGATTTTCGAATGGTTACATGGGGTGAGAAGGATATGTGTGTTTTCTGTGAATAGGCGAAAGAATATTTGGGGAGATCTGGGCAAGTTTGACCATTTTACCCTCAGGGGAAAGTAGCTCAAAACGGTAGCCTACTTGATAGCATAACATTTTCGAACCTGTTTTTGTAAAAGGACAACTGAGGCTTCATTATGGTGTATCACATAGGAAAGTAGTTAGGGACAAAAATGTTGAATTCGGCCCTTAGAATGTTGGCATTGTACATGTGTTTCAATGGGACTGGCATTTGGGGTGGTGAGACCTTATGTAGAGGCCTACTACTAGTGGGCCGAACGGATAAGAAGCCGAAGCCGCGAAGGGGCCGAACAGGAAAGGGGCCGAAACGACTGGCATTCAATGGCCGAACGATGAAACGGCCGAATCGGCGAATGCCGACGCCGCGACGGCGATGCGGCGACGGTGGATTATTTTAATTAAATTTCACAAGCGATGGTGGATTTAAACATCCAAATAGTCTACATATAGACTAGGTCTAATTACTTTAATAATGTATTTCAAAGCAAAAATTATTATCCTGAGTTAGCAGCCAAAAAAGTAAGTAGAATAGAATAGAAGAGAATAGAATCTTATCGACCCGCTGCGAGCTAATTCGGCAGCTGTCTGTGGTGACCTGCTCCGCAGGGCTACAGCGACTCCAAGCCTCCATGGGCCTGGAGAAGCGAGCATCCACCTATTTCCCCACTCCCGTACCCCCTCCCACCTTCTAATTTTTATATCTACTTTACTCCCCCCGCCTATTTTGCTTTAATGGGGTCCACACCCTTAGATCAGTCCCTCTCCCTCTTCTGTGTTTCTTCTCTGATCATGAGTTAAGTAAAAAGAAGGATTCAACGGGTCAATCACGAGTTCAAAGGCGATAATATAAGAAACTAACATAATTAGTTGTACCGTTGAAGTTTTTGACTTCTTGTTGATGAAGAAGAACTTATTGACATAGGCCCTATTATCCAACCTTAGGCTTAGGTCTACATGGTTAAAATACAAATACATTTTCATAAACAAAACGACATGACAAGAGAAGGCTTACAATTACATATCATAATTATAGAATACCATTCTGACCTCAGAGATTATATGAGAGAGCGGGGTTGACCTGAGCGACATCTATGTGTGG